>CM070832.1:39178511-39868511 GCA_036326025.1 Chrosomus eos
AATGTTTGGTATGTGAAAGTTTATTGTATTTTATAATTTTGTAAATGTTATGGGAACATAACAGTTTTTGTGAATAAAAAAAAAATGTTAGACGAACATCCAACCAAAACGTTTTACAAAAAAATGCATTAACGTTCTTGTGCTAAAGTTTTGAGAACATTATTAAGATCTTTAAAACATTATTTAACATATATTCTGTTATTGTTACTGGGGGAACGTTTGCTCATAACTCTGAGAGAACCTCTGCAGAACGTTCCTGGTTCTGTTGTTCTCGCTGGTTCTCTGCCGGATAATGAGAAGAGGATCTCCAGAAACTCGCTGTGTCTGCGCGAGCGGCGCTTTGAAGCCATTCCTTCCTTTGAGTGTAACAACTGGAAGAATCAAACCCAAGATGACAAAGCCCAGAAGAGTACCTGAAAGAGAACAGTGTGCTGCCACATGTATGTGTTGCTTTACACACCCGTCTGTTTCATCCTCTCCCGACAGCGAGTGTGTGTTCCTGTGAAGCTCTGGAGAGTCTTCCAGCGTTCAGCGAGAGATCTCAGACGAACAGCTCAGGGACAAACGCTTCCTCTTGTAGTCCCACTCTCAGACAAGTGTGCGTTTAGCGGCGCCCCGTTCAGACGCGCGGGCCGGTGGGACGCGCGCGCGTGTGTGTTTATCAGAAGAGAAGCTTTCCTCTGGCGCTCTTCCGGGTGAAGCGCGAGTTAACAAAGCTGTCGAGTTTCTGCCATGAGTTACGGTCCCCAAACTAGTTTTAATGAGGCTCCTGGGTCAGCTTCTCTGTGGCGGAGACGCCGCTAGTATTTCAAATAAAACGGGTTACGCTTTAGTTTGGTGCTCTGTGGAAGTCAGATAGACATTGATAGTGTGGAAAAAGCCATTCGTTCTTCATGAACAGATATAGTTTGAGCTCAGTCATGATTTACCTGGTTGATGTGTTATAGACCTGCTAAATCACATGAAATCAAAACATCCAACCACAGTTTATTGTACAGTAAATATTATGGGTGCACAATTAATAATCTGAAATCAAATAAGTTCCTCTTGCAGCTTCTCATCTCTTCTCTGATGATGTGGTGGGCTATTACCTGTCACTCACATGACATCAGCCAATAGCAAACACAACCATCCAATCAACTCTTTCACAGACACAATTCAAGCCCTTCCCACAGACACAATCAAGCCCGCCCACAGAACAATCAAGCCCGCCCACAGGACACAATCAAGCCCCCCCACATGTGTTCTTGTTCCAGAAGTGTCCGATATACACACAATAGAGGAGAAAGACCAGCTCAACTTTTCTGCCAATTTTAAGTCTTACACACTGAGTCGGAAACTTTCGTACTCATTTTTTCGTGTTAATCATTCGGTTGCTGTGAATTGTCAAAACACCTCTCAAAATACTTGCTACGGATGTGAAAACGCAGAAATCGAACCCATCTGAATTTTTTAATGACAATGAAAGTTTCGAGGCAGTGTGTAAACCTGATTAACACAACGTGACGTCATATTTATGTTTTTAAAAGTGTTTTAATATTTAAAAGTGTGCAAGAACCATAATGCTTCTGGCTCCAAATCAAGTTCACACACAGTCTGTGAATAATGAACCGGGAAACATAGTTAACCATCAGTAATATTACAGATCTGACTGCACTGACACTTGAATGAGAAGTAAACTTGAGTGTTATTAATGTGAATAATGCACTGTTGACTTCTGCTGCTTTACTGCACAATCAAACTCATTTCATAATTGATGAAACAAAGCTGTTTTAGAAATATCTGCGTTGATAAAGCGCTTTAGAAATAAATGCAGCTTGACTTGATAAAGCCCCGAAAACAAAGAAAATATTTTAGCTCCATTTTTCTTCTTGTTGGAGATCTATAGTTGGCATTGCTCGTCTTCATTTGAATTAGACACTGAACAGAGTCAGAAAGAATCACAAGCCATAGATTCATGATAACTCATGATAACATGATAATTACCAATGTATTACATTATATAAATATATAGTTTTCCATGTATGTGTTTTTTAACTGTGTGAATGTCATTCTGAAGTGATGATTAGACACACAGTCTCAGAAGAGCTGAGCATACCAATATCATCACATGTTCAGTGACTCTGGTAAATATCATTATGACTGTATTCTGTTTAAGAAATCATAATGTTTTTCTATGTCTGCTATAAAGAAACGTGTTGCTGCTACTTTTCTTTGTTCTGGATTATGGTGGTATTTTTACACAGGAATGCAAGTGTTTCATCAGTATGAAGGGCCTTCTCTGTGCATCTTTATTTGTTAAAGCGTTCATAGTTATATTGCCTTTATATCTCACATCATAAGCTGATTTCAGTCACATCTGTATTATTGCCTGATCATATCTAATGTTCATCAGTCACACGAGCACAGAGCGGTTTAATTCGCTTTTTATTCTTGGATTAATCTTCAGATACCATGAAATCACGAATGAGTGTCTTTAATAGTGTTCATGGTTATGTTTTATTTCTGTGTGTGTGTGTGTGTGTGTGTGTGTGTGTGTGTGTGGTGTGTGTGTGTGTGTGTGTGTGTGTGTGTGTGTGTGTGTGTGTGTGTGTGTGAAGTGTTGCCAAACATATAATGTATGATGCCACTTGTGCATGAACAATTAATATATCTGCTGTTTGAATTAAGAACACAAGACATCAAGCCTGCATTTATTTGATCAAAATACAGAAAAAAACAGTAACGTTGTGAAATATTAATGGTTTTCTATTTTAATATAGGTTGAGTTGGGTGTGTACGTCACCAAATCTAACTTTATATTACCTTAATCACTGTCTTGTTGGCTGAAACATATCAGCATATCACTGTTTTGCACAGCGGGGTTAGTGTAGCACAGTGTTAACTAGCCGCCAAGTGTACAATGATAATGAAATGAAAACAGGGAGCCACAAAACTTTTCAGGTTTGAGTATGTTTTTATATATTTTATATAAATAAAATTTCACAAGCAATTTTGGAATTTATTTTTTCATTTTATTTATTTTTACTATGCATTGATCACTTGTTTATTTATTTAAATATAGCCTGTTTTTCATGCAATAAATTCTTTAAAATGTGATTTTAAGCTTGTTTAATCATTATTACTGTTATTATTATTATTATTATAAGAATCATTGTGCATGCAGCTGCCACACACAAATATAATTCAATTGCAATTACAATATGTATTGATTTTATTTATTTATGTATTTATTTAAAACTGTAAAAACTGTGCAGCCCTTTCCTATCTCTCTATCTATGATACTGATCCATAATAGAAGGATGATTGGATGAGGGATGGATCTATGGATATCTATCTATACAGATGCACAAACAATATCAGACTATACAGATAAAATAGTACTGATATATGTGTGTTACACACAAGTGTTACAACTAACCCCTCTGTATGTTACAGTTAACCCAGCATATGGGGTAATTTGTAGCATTTGCACTTCTGTCACTTTCAGTGCAACAGTATGAAAATGTTAGGTCCTAGACAAAAAATTTAAGTGTTCATTTGCAGCAGAGATGTGTGTGTTGCTCGTGTAAAAAAATGATGAATCTACCTTAATTATGTTTTTAATAATTGAGCCAAAACCAAAATGTGTTAGTGTGACGAAGAGGCTGAGGCGGTCGGATCCATTTGCAGTAATTTATTGATACAGGTAAGCCAACAAAGGAAAGCAGTCATAAAACTCAAAGGCCCGTGGCAAGGGCGGTAGCAAACTCAAACACAGCACACAGTTTAGGGCAATCCAAAAACGTACATCAAACAGGCAAAGGTCAGGGGCTGGCAGCAAAGGTTCAAAAATGAGTTCAGAGTCCAAGTCAAAATAACAGAGCAATCCGAAAAACAAGCTAGAGACAGAGTGTAGGTAAAACAAGACTTCACAAAATAACAATGAACAGAGCAGTCCAGATAAAGGGGAGCTAAGGGCACACAGGTGATGCTGATGGGGTGATTAATCAGGAGATGATGAGCAGGGAATGATAATGGGAAATGAAGTCCTAAAACGCAGGAGAGAGGGATCTGGTGAAACCAGGAGGAGGCGTCGTCGAGCGTTCTGTGACAGAGCCCCCCCCCTGCGAGCGGCTCCGGAAGCGAGGACCTGGTCGACGACGGGGTCTACCACGGGGTCTTGGAGCAGGGCGATCTGGATGGTCCCGGTGAAAAGCAGCAGTTAATGTGGGGTCCAGGATATCCTGAGACCTGACCCAGGAGCGCTCCTCGGGACCGTACCCCTCCCAGTCGATAAGGTATTGTAACACCCCGCCGTGACGTCTGGAGTTCAGGATCTCTCGCACCCGGAAAGCCTCCGCACCGTCCACCTCAATGGGGGGAGTCTGAACAGGAGCGGCCTCCTCCCGGCTCTCCTCTCTCCTGGGGGCGACAGCGGGTCTGAAAAGGGACACATGAAATGTGGGTGAGATCTTGTAATGAGCAGGGAGAGCCAAACGAAAAGAAACTGGTGTAATCTGACGGAGAATCTTGAATGGCCCGACGAAACGAGGAGACAGTTTCCTGCTCGGGAGCTTGAGACGGAGTTCTCGCGCAGAGAGCCACACCCACTGACCGGGTCGATAGCTGGGACCCCCACGCCTCCTCCGATCCGCCTGATGCTGATAACGGCGGACGGCGCGCTGCAATTGAACGTGAGCAGCATCCCAGGTGGCCTCACTGCGCCGGAGCCATGCATCTACTGCTGGGAGGTCGGATGGCTCCCCGGCCCACGGGAAGAGGGGAGGCTGGAAACCTAGAACACATTTAAAAGGCGTTAGACCAGTGGCAGGTTTTAACAGGGAATTCTGGGCATACTCCGCCCAGGCCAGAAAGCGACTCCAGTCCTGCTGATTCTGGTGGCAGTACGTTCTCAGAAATCGAATCAAATCTTGGTTTAGACGTTCAACCTGCCCGTTGGCCTGAGGATGGTAACCAGACGTTAGACTGACATTGATATTGAGTTTAGCGCACAACTCTCTCCAGACACGGGAGGTAAACTGGGGACCGCGGTCAGTGACAATGTCTTCGGGCAAACCAAAGAGACGGAACACCTGATTGAGAAGAGCCTCGGCTGTCTGTAAGGCTGTGGGCAGGCCGGTCAGGGGTATGAAACGGCAGGATTTAGAGAAACGATCCACCACGGAGAGGATAGTGGTAAATCCCTGTGAGGGAGGCAGATCCGTAACAAAATCCACAGCGATGTGCGACCATGGACGCTGTGGTACTGGCAGAGGTTGTAACAGTCCAGCTGGCTTGAGATGGGAGGATTTTACAGTGTTACAAACTGAGCATTGACGAACAAATTTTATGACATCAGACTGGAGTGAAACCCACCAAAAGCGATTGGTAACTAACCGTATGGTAGCCGCGATACCTGGATGACCCGCGCTGGGGGTGCAGTGAACCCACTGAAGCACACGATGGCGGAGCCCGGGTGGAACGAAGAGACGGCCGGCAGGACATTCAGGTGGAGCGGGATGACTACTTAGAGACGCGGTGATCTCAGAGATGATGTCCCATTGAACAGGCGCCACAATTAGTGTAGTGGGAATAATGGGTTCAGGTTTAGATTCCTCACAAGGACCGTCAAACTGGCGGGACAGGGCGTCAGCTTTGCCGTTCTGGGAGCCTGGCCTGTAGGTGATCTTAAAATCGAATCTTGAAAAGAACAGAGACCAGCGAGCCTGGCGAGCATTCAGACGCTTAGCTGACCTAATGTACTCGAGATTCCTGTGATCAGTGAGTACTGTGAAAGGTTGACGAGCTCCCTCCAGCCAGTGCCTCCACTCCTCAAAGGCGGCCTTCATGGCCAAGAGTTCGCGATCCCCCACGTCATAGTTGCGCTCTGCGGAGTTAAGCTTGCGAGAGTAGAAGGCGCATGGGAACATTTTCGCTGGATTCCCATCCCGCTGAGACAGGACCGCCCCCACTCCTGTGTTAGATGCATCCACTTCAATGATAAACTCCCTCTCAGGATCCGGGTGACGAAGGATGGGAGCAGAAGTGAATCTCTCCTTGAGCTGAGCAAAGGCCGCAGTACAATCCGCTGTCCACTTAAAATATTTTCCCTTTCCTCGAAGCAGAGATGTGAGAGGGGCTACAATTACACTGAAATTGCGGATGAATCTGCGGTAAAAGTTCGCAAAGCCCAAAAAGCGCTGCAGCTCCTTAACAGAGGAAGGTTGCGGCCAATTCACCACGGCGCTGACCTTGCTGTCATCCATAAGAACTCCGTCCGCACTGATGATATAGCCCAGAAAGGAGATACGTGTCTGGTGAAACTCACACTTGGAGAGCTTGGCATATAGCTGGTTGTCGATCAGGCGCTTGAGGACAGCACGAACATCCTGGACATGTTCTTCAAGGGAATCAGAATAAATCAAAATATCATCAATGTAGACAATAACTCTCTGATGTAACATGTCCCGGAAAACATCATTTACAAAAGCTTGAAAAACGGAAGGACTGTTAGAAAGGCCGAACGGCATTACCCGATATTCGTAGTGCCCGGATGTAGTTGAAAACGCCGTTTTCCACTCATCACCACTCCGTATGCGAATCAAGTTGTATGCGTTCCTTAAGTCCAGCTTTGTAAAGTAGCGGGCAGTGCGGAGCATCTCCAGGGCTGCTGGGACTAGCGGAAGAGGATAGCGGTATTTGACTGTTACCTCATTAAGACCACGATAGTCAATACACGGCCGAAGACCCCCATCCTTCTTTTTAACGAAAAAGAATCCAGCGGAAGCCGGAGATGTAGAGGTGGTAATAAAACCTTTGGCCAGCTGTTCGTCAATGTACGCTCTCATGGTCTCTGTTTCAGGTTGTGACAGCGGGTAAACTCTTCCGCGTGGAGGTACGGCCCCAGGCAAAAGCTCAATAGCACAGTCGCCAGCACGGTGAGCGGGAAGGTGAGAAGCTTCAGTCTCGCTGAAGGCCAGGGCTAGATCGTGGTATTCGGAGGGAATTTTCAGAAAATCCACTCCCTTGAGAGCCGCGCTGTGGAGTTCAGTACCTCGGACAGCAGCCGCGCAGTTGATCTGACAGAATTCGGACCACCTGGAGATTCTCCCGTTAGACCAGGAAATTTGGGGATTGTGTTTCACTAGCCAAGGAAGCCCCAAGATTACAGGATGCATAGGTGAGTGAATCGTGAAGAATTGGATAGTCTCCGAATGCTGTGTCCCGAAGCTGAGCGTGAGGGGTTGCGTGGTGTATTGCACCTCTCCAGACCCCAGGGGGCGTCCATCCAGCGCTTCCACGGTCACACCAGACTCACATGCGAGGAGAGAAACACGATGAGTTTTGGCAAATGCAAGGCCGATAAAATTTCCAGCAGCTCCAGAATCAATCAAGGCTCTTATGTTTAAAGTCTGTCCGTTAAATTTCAAAGAACTGTCCACAGAGCATAATTTAGAAGAGTGATTAAAACTCACCGCAGCAGAATTCTTGAGCGCTGGATTAACCGGACAGGTGGCCCTCAGATGACCCGCCTCACCGCAATACATGCAGAGATGATTACGGCGTCTCCTCTCCCGCTCCGCTGTAGAGAGGCGTGTGTAACCAATCTGCATGGGCTCTGACTCCGCGTTGGGGAAGGCACACTCGAAGAGACTGGATCTGATGGGTGTGCGTCGGGCGCGAATCAGGTTGTCGAGGCGGATGGCGAGTTCCATAATTTGGTTCAAAGATTTACCGTCGTCGCGGCATGCCAGCTCTCCCTGGAGGTCCGGGCTAAGTCCCTTGCGATACAGGAGCTTTAAAGGTTCCTCCTCCCATCCAGCTTGGGCTGCAAGGGTCCGAAACGAGAGTGTGTAGTCCGCTGCGGTAGAATTCCCCTGGCGTAACGTGAGCAGCAACTCTCCCGGATCCTTTCCTCCCGCAGTATGTTCGAACACCTCTCTAAATTGGGCTAGAAACTCAGTATAAGAGGGGAAAGAGAGCTGACCTCCATACCAGAGTGCAGTAGCCCACTCCAAAGCCCGGCCGGTGAGTAGAGAACACATGAAGGAAACGCGGCTCTCATCAGTGGAGAAGGACTGAGTCTGCTGGTCGAAATACAAACTGCACTGCAACAAAAATCCCTTACAGGTAGAGGGTGAGCCATCAAATTTCTCAGGAAGGGATAACTTGGGCTGGTTTGAATTGTTACTCACGGCAGGTGGAGCGGGAGCAGGTGCAGCTGGACTCAGAGGTTGGTTATCAGCCGCGCTCGGCGGGATAGCGCTCGGACTGATCTCACGAGTTCATCGGTGAGATTTGTCAATTTTACTAACTGTTGCTGATGGGCGGCCAGCACACTTGCTTGAGTGGATACCTCGGAGGACTAAAACGCAGGAGAGAGGGATCTGGTGAAACCAGGAGGAGGCGTCGTCGAGCGTTCTGTGACAGTTAGGTTGTGCCCCGCTCTCCCCTACTTATAACCTTTAATGATTTTTTCAGGATTCTTTGATGAATAAAAAGTTTAAAAAGAACAGCATTTCTTAAAAATAGAAATCGTTTGTACCAACATTCTGTAACATTAGGTCCACTAAAGGCAAGCATGGAGAACCCAAATGAAGTTTATTCAAATAATCTCAAATAATCCCAAACGTAGGCATGGCCCTCAAGACTTAAACATGAACAAAAACACACCCTTTCCCACAGCGGTTACACGAACAATACTTGACAAAGACACATGGCAAACATGAGGGCTTAAATACGGACTAATCCCTGAACAAGACACACCTGTGAGAATGATAGACAATTAACCAATGACAACTACACTAGAGACTAGGGAAGCACATGACAAGACAAGAAACATGAGTGACACGAAACATAAACCAAAACAAGACGTGACACATACACTACCGTTCAAAAGTTTGGGGCAGAACTTTTCTTTTTCTGAATACTTTTCAGAAATGTGATAAATTGATTTAAAAAAAAGGGATAGTAAAGACTTATAAAATAATTTCTTTTTTTAAGTAAATGCTGTTCTTTTTAACTTTTTTATTCATCAATAAATCCTGAAAACACAATAGGCCTGTAGGTGGAGCCTGGACTTCATTTAACTATGATAGTTTAATCAAATGGTAATACATAGGCTAAATACAAGTGACTTGAATACTACTTACTATTAATGCGACTTTTGGTGCTGGTTTTGTGCAGTGCTTTGTAGTCAATTAACATCCATTGTTTCAGATCCCTTCATAAATGTAAATCCGTCTGTTCTTGTAATTTTCAACAGATTTATGAATGACCTGAAAATGACCGCTCCAATAGGGGTTATGCGCAACATTCTTCCGGGTTCTACAAAACGGCCGTCAGCTGCTGAGGTAAACACATAGGGTAAACAGTGTAGTAGTGTTGGGTTATATGCTCAAATTTCGTATCCAATCGTCCTATCGTCAACCTGTGAGATCGGCGATACACAATATTATCGTGAGGGGGACGGGGCTTACTTTTTTGATTATTAACTTGCTTATTTACTCATTTGCTTTTTTTTATTACATCGTTTTATATATGATAATCTTTTTCTATTTTGCTAGCAAAGGTGGAGTGATTATTAATAGGCTAAATCAGCTGTATAGTGTACCGGTATTATAAAAAAGATAAACTCCAAGTCTCATTTGAGATACTCAGGGACTCTATGATCACCTATCAGCAGTTTGTAAAATCCGCTAAATCACAATACTTTTCAGTTTTAATCTCACAAAATCTCCACTGTCCAGGAGTGTTATTTAGAGTAATAAATACAGTCCTGAACACGGTAAGCCTAGTTGTTGCTGATAACACTTTGAGAGCCTGTGAGAATTTAGCGTTATTTTTTGTGGATAAAATCGCTGTTGTCAGAGCAAATATATATAGTCTGGTCTTAAATCCAGCTTCACCCCTGGTCCAGCCTGAACCCTGTACTACTGCTCAGTAATGGATGTTTGAGCCTGTGTCAGTAACTAATCTATTAGAAGTCAAGAAACATCTTAAGCCATCAAATTGCTCGCTTGATGTGGTCCCACCACGTTTGTTAATTCAGGTCTGGGACGAGGTGGGGTCTACGATCATGTCCGTAGTGAATCAGAGTCTTTTAGAAGGTGTGGTCCCAACTTATTTTAAGCATGCTTTGGTGCAACCTCTTTAAAAAAAAAAAACAAGTTTAGACCCGTCAGTATTAAATAATTACCGTCCAATTTCTAAACTGCCCTTTCTGGCAAAGTTATTGGAGAAGGTTGTTCTTAATCATCTTACAGCTTTTTTAAAATAAAATAAAAATTTTGATACATTTCAATCAGGTTTTAGGTCTCATCACAGCACTGAAACCGCGCTTCTTAAAGTAACAAATGATTTGTTGTGGTCTGTAGATTCTGGGATCTGTGTGATGTTAGTTCTTCTTGACTGTTTGAGGGAGAGGGGTGGCAGGGGCAGATCTACCAGGGTGGCATAGGGTGGCAAATGCCACCCTAAAAGAAAGCCTTGCCACCACTGCTGCCACCCCAGTTGGCAGCAACAAATTAAAAGTTGAGGCCAATTTGACAATTTACGAGTGCAAATCTCCAATGTCCGACTGCAGTGAATGCAGCACGAGATGACATCAGAGCGGCAAGAGACTGATTTGTTTTGAAAACTGTTTGCTTCCCCTCTCACACATATGCCACTCATCACTTGTGCCTTACCTTAATGCCTTTCCTGTGATAATGCCACTTTTTTATCATACTTCTATCTCCTACTACGTGAGATGACATTGTATGGTCACTTATTCCCAGTGATTAAATTGGGCCGGGGCTTAATCTCGTTGTCAGTCGACCATGATCGCCCACCGCTCGAAAGTTCCAGAAATGTACAAAAAGTGCCCTGGCCTTGAATGACAAGGTAAGAAAAATAAGATTAAATTAAATAAAAATGAAATAACTGTCACAGTCATCATCTGCACCATTCTGTCTTCATCATCTTCACTACACTTCCCAGCATCCTCTTGTCTCCACACCTGAACTCACTCCCTCAATCATCCACCTGTTTATTGTTATTATCATCTGTGTCACCTGTCTTCACCTTGTTATGTTTGATTTGTACTTGTATTTAGTTCCTTCAGTTCAGCCTGTCCTTGGTCGGTTGTTAGTCATATTTAGAGTGTTGTGTCTTATGTTTGCCATTTTGCCTGCCTGTTCCTGGTTTTTGAATTTATATTTAGTAAATGTATTGCATTGGAGCTTTTTGTCTCAGGCTCCTTCTTCAGCCTGCACAACCGTGACAGAACAACCGACCATAAGGAAAAAGAGAGTTAGCATGAAGGCAGATCACTGGATTTCCCAGGATGGGCGATCACTGGAGGAGTATGTGGACGTCTATATCAACCTTTATCAGGATGAAGTAGAGATGAGGAATCTCTCAAGCAGCAATTCTGGAGTGGGATGGACGATCTACTCGCCCAGATGCTGCTGTTGGGAGATCTTCATCTCCCTGTTGTCGAGTTCATCGACCACACCTTATGGGTTTGTGGATCCTCCCTCACTGTGGGCCCTGAGTCATGTTCTGCCGAGCCTGAGTCTGAGCTTTTTGACGACCTTCCTGAGCTTCTTCCCCCAGAGACCGTCCAGCCAGAGACCGTCCAGCCAGAGACCGTCCAGCCAGAGACCGTCCATGCTCCTATGGAAGACACTGTGCTCATTGTGGGGTCCATGGCTGTTTTGTATGTATGGGCAGCACACACATCCGATACAGCCCATGAACCCAGCTCAAAGCCCTCTTCACCGCTGGTTCCGCCCAGCTCAAAGCCCTCTTCACTGCTGGTTCCGCCCAGCTCAAAGCCCTGTTCACCGCTGGTTCCGCCCAGCTCAAAGCCCTGTTCGCCACTGGTTCCGCCCAGCTCAAAGCCCTCTTCGCCGCTGGTTCCGCCCAGCTCAAAGCCCTCTTCGCCGCTGGTTCCGTCCAGCCAGAGCTTCACGTCAGCCACGTCCAGCCAGAGCTTCACGTCAGCCACGTCCAACCAGAGCCCCACGTCAGCCACGTCCAGCCAGAGCCCCACGTCAGCCACGTCCAGCCAGAGCCTCACGTCAGGATGAATTAGAGATGAGGAATCTCTCAAGCAGCAATTCTGGAGTGGGATGGACGATCTACTCGCCCAGATGCTGCTGTTGGGAGATCTTCATCTCCCTTTTGTCGAGTTCATTGACCACACCTTATGGGTTTGTGGATCCTCCCTCACTGTGGGCCCTGAGTCATGTTCTGCCGAGCCTGAGTCTGAGAGTTTTGACAACCTTCCTGAGCTTCTTCCCCCAGAGACCGTCCAGCCAGAGACCGTCCAGCCAGAGACCGTCCAGCCAGAGACCGTCCGTACATTTCAATCAGGTTTTAGGTCTCATCACAGCACTGAAACCGCGCTTCTTAAAGTAACAAATGATTTGTTGTGGTCTGTAGATTCTGGGATCTGTGTGATGTTAGTTCTTCTTGACTGTTTGAGGGAGAGGGGTGGCAGGGGCAGATCTACCAGGGTGGCATAGGGTGGCAAATGCCACCCTAAAAGAAAGCCTTGCCACCACTGCTGCCACCCCAGTTGGCAGCAACAAATTAAAAGTTGAGGCCAATTTGACAATTTACGAGTGCAAATCTCCAATGTCCGACTGCAGTGAATGCAGCACGAGATGACATCAGAGCGGCAAGAGACTGATTTGTTTTGAAAACTGTTTGCTTCCCCTCTCACACATATGCCACTCATCACTTGTGCCTTACCTTAATGCCTTTCCTGTGATAATGCCACTTTTTTATCATACTTCTATCTCCTACTACGTGAGATGACATTGTATGGTCACTTATTCCCAGTGATTAAATTGGGCCGGGGCTTAATCTCGTTGTCAGTCGACCATGATCGCCCACCGCTCGAAAGTTCCAGAAATGTACAAAAAGTGCCCTGGCCTTGAATGACAAGGTAAGAAAAATAAGATTAAATTAAATAAAAATGAAATAACTGTCACAGTCATCATCTGCACCATTCTGTCTTCATCATCTTCACTACACTTCCCAGCATCCTCTTGTCTCCACACCTGAACTCACTCCCTCAATCATCCACCTGTTTATTGTTATTATCATCTGTGTCACCTGTCTTCACCTTGTTATGTTTGATTTGTACTTGTATTTAGTTCCTTCAGTTCAGCCTGTCCTTGGTCGGTTGTTAGTCATATTTAGAGTGTTGTGTCTTATGTTTGCCATTTTGCCTGCCTGTTCCTGGTTTTTGAATTTATATTTAGTAAATGTATTGCATTGGAGCTTTTTGTCTCAGGCTCCTTCTTCAGCCTGCACAACCGTGACAGAACAACCGACCATAAGGAAAAAGAGAGTTAGCATGAAGGCAGATCACTGGATTTCCCAGGATGGGCGATCACTGGAGGAGTATGTGGACGTCTATATCAACCTTTATCAGGATGAAGTAGAGATGAGGAATCTCTCAAGCAGCAATTCTGGAGTGGGATGGACGATCTACTCGCCCAGATGCTGCTGTTGGGAGATCTTCATCTCCCTGTTGTCGAGTTCATCGACCACACCTTATGGGTTTGTGGATCCTCCCTCACTGTGGGCCCTGAGTCATGTTCTGCCGAGCCTGAGTCTGAGCTTTTTGACGACCTTCCTGAGCTTCTTCCCCCAGAGACCGTCCAGCCAGAGACCGTCCAGCCAGAGACCGTCCATGCTCCTATGGAAGACACTGTGCTCATTGTGGGGTCCATGGCTGTTTTGTATGTATGGGCAGCACACACATCCGATACAGCCCATGAACCCAGCTCAAAGCCCTCTTCACCGCTGGTTCCGCCCAGCTCAAAGCCCTCTTCGCCGCTGGTTCCGCCCAGCTCAAAGCCCTCTTCGCCGCTGGTTCCGCCCAGCTCAAAGCCCTCTTCGCCGCTGGTTCCGTCCAGCTCAAAGCCCTCTTCGCCGCTGGTTCCGCCATGCTCAAAGCCCTCTTCGCCGCTGGTTCCGCCCTGCTCAAAGCCCTCTTCGCCGCTGGTTCCGTCCAGCTCAAAGCCCTCTTCGCCGCTGGTTCCGCCCAGCTCAAAGCCCTCTTCGCCGCTGGTTCCGTCCAGCCAGAGCTTCACGTCAGCCACGTCCAGCCAGAGCTCCACGTCAGCCACGTCCAGCCAGAGCCCCACGTCAGCCACGTCCAGCCAGAGCCCCACGTCAGCCACGTCCAGCCAGAGCCCCACGTCAGCCACGTCCAGCCAGAGCCTCACGTCAGCCAGTTCAGCCAGAGCCTCACGTCAGCCACGTCCAGCTAGAGCCTCACGTCAGCCACGCAGAGCCTGAGCTCCACGTCAGCCCTGCCAAACCTGAGCTCCACGTCAGCCCTGCCGAGCCTGAGCTCCACGTCAGCCCTGCCGAGCCTGAGCTCCACGTCAGCCCTGCCGAGCCTGAGCTCCACGTCAGCCCTGCCGAGCCTGAGCTCCACGTCAGCCCTGCCGAGCCGTAGCTCCACGTCAGCCCTGCCGAGCCGTAGCTCCACGTCAGCCCTGCCGAGCCTGAGCTCCACGTCAGCCCTGCCGAGCCTGAGCTCCACGTCAGCCCTGCCGAGCCTGAGCTCCACGTCAGGCCTGCCGAGCCTGAGCTCCACGTCAGCCCTGCCGAGACTGAGCTCCACGTCAGCCCTGCCGAGCCTGAGCTCCACGTCAGCCCTGCCAAGGAAGAGATGGTTTTCGTCACTTCTGTTGAGCCGGTGTCTGCTGTTCCTGAGCCGGTGTCGCCCGAGGGGTCTTCTCCGCCTTGGCCACCCGAAGGGTCTTCTCCGCCGTGGCCGCCCTATGGGTCTTCTCTGCCCTGGTTGTCTGCACAGCCTGCTCCGCCCTGGTCATGGTCGCCTGCTCCACCCTGGCCTTCCGTCCTGCCACTGCTTCCAGGCCCTTTTCCGCTCCACCTCCCTCCTGAACTGTTTTCATGAGCGTCTGGAATCCGCTCTTTAAGCTCTATTGTCGCCATGGGCTTTTGGCTTGCTTAGTTGGGGACATTTAACATTTCATTTTGAATTTAACAATACTATTATAACATTATTTTCCTGTTATCTCTGTGAAGCTGCTTTGAAACAATTTTTTTATTGTAAAAAGCGTTATATAAATAACTTCACTTGACTGGCTTCCAGTTGAATTTAGAATCCAATATAAAGTTCTGTCCATGGCTTTCAAAGGTCTGCATGGACTGGCTCCGGAATATGTAGCACGTCTGATACAGAGACAGCATCACTTTTCTTCTCAACCAGGGGCGGATCTAGAAATATATTTATGGGGTGGCGAGAGGGAGGCAGGAATTTTTAAGTTATGGCAACATTTGGCAGACGTATATACTGAATTTAATCACAGTTATCACTCTTTGATGAGAAATGGTATGTACACACTACAAAAGGGCACAGGCTGCCATTTACAAACTCATTCAGGTTTCATGTGAAACAGTTCATTAGGAATAAGCAGGAGTTAAATTGGGATGTATTATGTGGTGGTGCTCTCCCTAGGGGGGTCCGGGGGATTTTTTGTGTGAAAAATAAACCATTAAATGGCACTTTCTGGAGAGTTTTGTGCAAAGAAATGGAGAAATTGAGTATTAGCCTATAGCTTATACTATTATGTGAAAAACTGCAAGGTTAAGAGCAAATACTTTGCATTGTTGTAGTATCAACAGGTATTAGGACATTTAGCATTTCCATTACTGTTAATCAGTCATCACTTGATTACACATTGTATTACCTTGTTATAATATAATGACCCATACAGTGTGCCAAACATAATGTGCCACATATGACAGTAGCAACAGCTGAGAAGATTTGGGTCTGTGGTGACCAGGTCCACCTCACACAAACTTCCTTCTCCCATTCTCTCTTTTTACTACTACAACACACACACACACACAGCCTACTCTGCGTCATTTCACATCACACACAGAGCCTACTCTGCGTCATTTCACATCAAGGTATGCACAAGTCACAAAAATTAAAATCAATCTATCCTTGTGGAAAGGTTTGCTTGGTAGCTATAAGTACTGTAGCTCTAGCAAGTCTTATATTTCTGTAATTCAGACAGATCAAATACAACTATGCTGACTGAATAGATTGCTAGTTTATTTTGAGTAGCCAGCTAGCAGTTCTCTTGGCAGTTTGCTGATAATCTGGTGTCTGAACTAAAATGCTCAAAACATCTCCTGAGAAAAATCACATGGTCAACCTAGTCTTGGTTATTGTAAAGGGCTGAGGAACGCAGGCGAAGGTGAGGATCTAAATGCAGGATTTAATAAAGTGATAACAGATAAAACAGAACAAAGGAACAAAACCACGAGGAACAAAAGCAACCATTACAAGTATAACAACTGACAAATTATCAAGTGAAACACAAGGGCTATAAATACACAGAGACAAACAAGCTAAACAAGATAACAAGGGGGCGGGGTTAATTAGAAACACCTGGGGAGACTAATAAACAAGAAAAACTACAAAGGACTACAAAATAGGAGCAGGCTGTGCAGACAACCAGGGCGGAGAAGACCCATCGGGCGGCCACGGCGGAGAAGACCCTTCGGGCGGCCATGGCGGAGAAGACCACTCGGGCGACACCGGCTCAGGAACAGCAGACACCGGCTCAGGAACAGCAGACACCGGCTCGGGAACAGCAGACACCGGCTCAGGAACAGCAGACACCGGCTCAGGAACAGCAGACACCGGCTCAGGAACAGCAGACACCGGCTCAACAGAAAACCGTCTCTTGTGCGGCAGGGCTGACGTGGAGCTCAGGCTCGGCAGGGCTGATGTGGAGCTCAGGCTCGGCAGGGCTGACGTGGAGCTCAGGCTCGTCAGGGCTGACGTGAGGCTCTGGCTCTGGACGTGGCTGACGTGGGGCTCTGGCTGGACGTGGCTGACGTGGGGCTCTGGCTGGACGTGGCTGACGTGGGGCTCTGGCTGGACGTGGCTGACTGGGCTTCTGGCTGGACGTGGCTACGTGGAGCTCTGGCTGGACGTGGCTAACGTGGAGCTCTGGCTGGATGGAACCAGCGGCGAAGAGGGCTTTGAGCTGGGCGGAACCAGCGGCAAGAGGGCTTTGAGCGGGCGGAACCAGCGGCGAAGAGGGCTTTGAGCTGGGCGGAACAGCAGCGAAGAGGCTTTGAGCTGGGTTCATGGGCTGTATCGGATGTGTGTGCTGCCCATACATACAAAACAGCCATGGACCCCACAATGAGCACAGTGTCTTCCAGAGAAGCATGGACGGTCTCTGGCTGGACGGTCTCTGGCTGGACGGTCTCTGGGGGAAGAAGCTCAGGAAGGTCGTCAAAAAGCTCAGACTCAGGCTCGGCAGAACATGACTCAGGGCCCACAGTGAGGGAGGATCCACAAACCCATAAGGTGTGGTTGATGAACTCGACAAAAGGGAGATGAAGATCTCCCAACAGCAGCATCTGGGCGAGTAGATCGTCCATCCCACTCCAGAATTGCTGCTTGAGAGATTCCTCATCTCTACTTCATCCTGATAAAGGTTGATATAGACCTCCACATACTCCTCCAGTGATCGCCCATCCTGGGAAATCCTAGTGATGTGTCCTCCCGTATCGAGGCTTCGAAGCGTGTGTCGAGTAATCCGGGATGGTTTCTGTGAAGCGCGTATCGAGGCTTGTGTCGGTGACGTATGTGGTGACGTTTGAAGCCTCGCGAGCCACCTGTACCACGTGACTACTTCAGGAAGTGGTTCGCGGTTTGGCGGTCTATTTGAAATATAAGGGCCAGCAAAATGCAATGGATTCCCCCTCACATTTTGACAGACACCATATAAAAGTTTATACTTTATGTATAAGCATCACAAACATCATTGATTAATTCATTCAATGCTTCAGACACCAAAGCCATGGGGCCCTATTTTAAAAGTCAAAGTCAAAGTATCTTTATTTGTCTCGCGAGGAGAAATTAGTTTTGGAAATAAAGAGATTGCTGCAGACAGATTACAACAGAGACAAAACACAGGTATAGAGTTAGAGCAGTTAAAAGTCAAAAATACATAAAACATTAACCCTTAAGGGTCGAAAACCGCGTGCCCGCGTTTTGCTGGATTTTTTCCTTATCAGTGCAAAAGAGAATCAAATTACTGTTAATTTTGATCTTAAATATAAGTGTTGTACATCATTAGATCCTGTTAAGTTTCTATTTTTTTTGTGGATACTCACAATAAAAACAAAGTGTTGTGCTTTTCGTCAAACAAAGAAAAATAAACATGATGCGCGTTTTCCCTTCTCTCTGTCTTTGAGGTCCGTTCTGAAACGCGTCCGAAACATTCACTTTAACTCTGTCAATACTTGTCGCCCAGATGCTGCTTTTGGGAGATCTTCATCTCCCTTTTGTCGAGTTCATTGACCACACCTTATGGGTTTGTGGATCCTCCCTCACTGTGGGCCCTGAGTCATGTTCTGCCGAGCCTGAGTCTGAGAGTTTTGACAACCTTCCTGAGCTTCTTCCCCAGAGACCGTCCAGCCAGAGACCGTCCAGCCAGAGACCGTCCAGCCAGAGACCGTCCGTACATTTCAATCAGGTTTTAGGTCTCATCACAGCGCTGAAACCGCGCTTCTTAAAGTAACAAATGATTTGTTGTGGTCTGTAGATTCTGGGATCTGTGTGATGTTAGTTCTTCTTGACTGTTTGAGGGAGAGGGGTGGCAGGGGCAGATCTACCAGGGTGGCATAGGGTGGCAAATGCCACCCTAAAAGAAAGCCTTGCCACCACTGCTGCCACCCCAGTTGGCAGCAACAAATTAAAAGTTGAGGCCAATTTGACAATTTACGAGTGCAAATCTCCAATGTCCGACTGCAGTGAATGCAGCACGAGATGACATCAGAGCGGCAAGAGACTGATTTGTTTTGAAAACTGTTTGCTTCCCCTCTCACACATATGCCACTCATCACTTGTGCCTTACCCTTAATGCCTTTCCTGTGATAATGCCACTTTTTTATCATACTTCTATCTCCTACTACGTGAGATGACATTGTATGGTCACTTATTCCCAGTGATTAAATTGGGCCGGGGCTTAATCTCGTTGTCAGTCGACCATGATCGCCCACCGCTCGAAAGTTCCAGAAATGTACAAAAAGTGCCCTGGCCTTGAATGACAAGGTAAAGAAAATAAGATTAAATTAAATAAAAATGAAATAACTGTCACAGTCATCATCTGCACCATTCTGTCTTCATCATCTTCACTACACTTCCCAGCATCCTCTTGTCTCCACACCTGAACTCACTCCCTCAATCATCCACCTGTTTATTGTTATTATCATCTGTGTCACCTGTCTTCACCTTGTTATGTTTGATTTGTACTTGTATTTAGTTCCTTCAGTTCAGCCTGTCCTTGGTCGGTTGTTAGTCATATTTAGAGTGTTGTGTCTTATGTTTGCCATTTTGCCTGCCTGTTCCTGGTTTTTGAATTTATATTTAGTAAATGTATTGCATTGGAGCTTTTTGTCTCAGGCTCCTTCTTCAGCCTGCACAACCGTGACAGAACAACCGACCATAAGGAAAAAGAGAGTTAGCATGAAGGCAGATCACTGGATTTCCCAGGATGGGCGATCACTGGAGGAGTATGTGGACGTCTATATCAACCTTTATCAGGATGAAGTAGAGATGAGGAATCTCTCAAGCAGCAATTCTGGAGTGGGATGGACGATCTACTCGCCCAGATGCTGCTGTTGGGAGATCTTCATCTCCCTGTTGTCGAGTTCATCGACCACACCTTATGGGTTTGTGGATCCTCCCTCACTGTGGGCCCTGAGTCATGTTCTGCCGAGCCTGAGTCTGAGCTTTTTGACGACCTTCCTGAGCTTCTTCCCCCAGAGACCGTCCAGCCAGAGACCGTCCAGCCAGAGACCGTCCATGCTCCTATGGAAGACACTGTGCTCATTGTGGGGTCCATGGCTGTTTTGTATGTATGGGCAGCACACACATCCGATACAGCCCATGAACCCAGCTCAAAGCCCTCTTCACCGCTGGTTCCGCCCAGCTCAAAGCCCTCTTCGCCGCTGGTTCCGCCCAGCTCAAAGCCCTCTTCGCCGCTGGTTCCGCCCAGCTCAAAGCCCTCTTCGCCGCTGGTTCCGTCCAGCTCAAAGCCCTCTTCGCCGCTGGTTCCGCCATGCTCAAAGCCCTCTTCGCCGCTGGTTCCGTCCAGCCAGAGCTTCACGTCAGCCACGTCCAGCCAGAGCTTCACGTCAGCCACGTCCAACCAGAGCCCCACGTCAGCCACGTCCAGCCAGAGCCCCACGTCAGCCACGTCCAGCCAGAGCCTCACGTCAGGATGAATTAGAGATGAGGAATCTCTCAAGCAGCAATTCTGGAGTGGGATGGACGATCTACTCGCCCAGATGCTGCTGTTGGGAGATCTTCATCTCCCTTTTGTCGAGTTCATTGACCACACCTTATGGGTTTGTGGATCCTCCCTCACTGTGGGCCCTGAGTCATGTTCTGCCGAGCCTGAGTCTGAGAGTTTTGACAACCTTCCTGAGCTTCTTCCCCCAGAGACCGTCCAGCCAGAGACCGTCCAGCCAGAGACCGTCCATGCTTCTCTGGAAGATACTGTGCTCATTGTGGGGTCCATGGCTGTTTTGTATGTATGGGCAGCACACACATCCGATACAGCCCATGAACCCAGCTCAAAGCCCTCTTCACCGCTGGTTCCGCCCAGCTCAAAGCCCTGTTCACCGCTGGTTCCGCCCAGCTCAAAGCCCTGTTCGCCGCTGGTTCCGCCCAGCTCAAAGCCCTCTTCGCCGCTGGTTCCGCCCAGCTCAAAGCCCTCTTCGCCGCTGGTTCCGCCCAGCTCAAAGCCCTCTTCGCCGCTGGTTCCGCCCTGCTCAAAGCCCTCTTCGCCGCTGGTTCCGTCCAGCTCAAAGCCCTCTTCGCCGCTGGTTCCGCCCAGCTCAAAGCCCTCTTCGCCGCTGGTTCCGTCCAGCCAGAGCTTCACGTCAGCCACGTCCAGCCAGAGCTCCACGTCAGCCACGTCCAGCCAGAGCCCCACGTCAGCCACGTCCAGCCAGAGCCCCACGTCAGCCACGTCCAGCCAGAGCCCCACGTCAGCCACGTCCAGCCAGAGCCTCACGTCAGCCAGTTCAGCCAGAGCCTCACGTCAGCCACGTCCAGCTAGAGCCTCACGTCAGCCACGCAGAGCCTGAGCTCCACGTCAGCCCTGCCAAACCTGAGCTCCACGTCAGCCCTGCCGAGCCTGAGCTCCACGTCAGCCCTGCCGAGCCTGAGCTCCACGTCAGCCCTGCCGAGCCTGAGCTCCACGTCAGCCCTGCCGAGCCTGAGCTCCACGTCAGCCCTGCCGAGCCGTAGCTCCACGTCAGCCCTGCCGAGCCGTAGCTCCACGTCAGCCCTGCCGAGCCTGAGCTCCACGTCAGCCCTGCCGAGCCTGAGCTCCACGTCAGCCCTGCCGAGCCTGAGCTCCACGTCAGGCCTGCCGAGCCTGAGCTCCACGTCAGCCCTGCCGAGACTGAGCTCCACGTCAGCCCTGCCGAGCCTGAGCTCCACGTCAGCCCTGCCAAGGAAGAGATGGTTTTCGTCACTTCTGTTGAGCCGGTGTCTGCTGTTCCTGAGCCGGTGTCGCCCGAGGGGTCTTCTCCGCCTTGGCCACCCGAAGGGTCTTCTCCGCCGTGGCCGCCCTATGGGTCTTCTCTGCCCTGGTTGTCTGCACAGCCTGCTCCGCCCTGGTCATGGTCGCCTGCTCCACCCTGGCCTTCCGTCCTGCCACTGCTTCCAGGCCCTTTTCCGCTCCACCTCCCTCCTGAACTGTTTTCATGAGCGTCTGGAATCCGCTCTTTAAGCTCTATTGTCGCCATGGGCTTTTGGCTTGCTTAGTTGGGGACATTTAACATTTCATTTTGAATTTAACAATACTATTATAACATTATTTTCCTGTTATCTCTGTGAAGCTGCTTTGAAACAATTTTTTTATTGTAAAAAGCGTTATATAAATAACTTCACTTGACTGGCTTCCAGTTGAATTTAGAATCCAATATAAAGTTCTGTCCATGGCTTTCAAAGGTCTGCATGGACTGGCTCCGGAATATGTAGCACGTCTGATACAGAGACAGCATCACTTTTCTTCTCAACCAGGGGCGGATCTAGAAATATATTTATGGGGTGGCGAGAGGGAGGCAGGAATTTTTAAGTTATGGCAACATTTGGCAGACGTATATACTGAATTTAATCACAGTTATCACTCTTTGATGAGAAATGGTATGTACACACTACAAAAGGGCACAGGCTGCCATTTACAAACTCATTCAGGTTTCATGTGAAACAGTTCATTAGGAATAAGCAGGAGTTAAATTGGGATGTATTATGTGGTGGTGCTCTCCCTAGGGGGGTCCGGGGGATTTTTTGTGTGAAAAATAAACCATTAAATGGCACTTTCTGGAGAGTTTTGTGCAAAGAAATGGAGAAATTGAGTATTCGCCTATAGCTTATACTATTATGTGAAAAACTGCAAGGTTAAGAGCAAATACTTTGCATTGTTGTAGTATCAACAGGTATTAGGACATTTAGCATTTCCATTACTGTTAATCAGTCATCACTTGATTACACATTGTATTACCTTGTTATAATATAATGACCCATACAGTGTGCCAAACATAATGTGCCACATATGACAGTAGCAACAGCTGAGAAGATTTGGGTCTGTGGTGACCAGGTCCACCTCACACAAACTTCCTTCTCCCATTCTCTCTTTTTACTACTACAACACACACACACACACAGCCTACTCTGCGTCATTTCACATCACACACAGAGCCTACTCTGCGTCATTTCACATCAAGGTATGCACAAGTCACAAAAATTAAAATCAATCTATCCTTGTGGAAAGGTTTGCTTGGTAGCTATAAGTACTGTAGCTCTAGCAAGTCTTATATTTCTGTAATTCAGACAGATCAAATACAACTATGCTGACTGAATAGATTGCTAGTTTATTTTGAGTAGCCAGCTAGCAGTTCTCTTGGCAGTTTGCTGATAATCTGGTGTCTGAACTAAAATGCTCAAAACATCTCCTGAGAAAAATCACATGGTCAACCTAGTCTTGGTTATTGTAAAGGGCTGAGGAACGCAGGCGAAGGTGAGGATCTAAATGCAGGATTTAATAAAGTGATAACAGATAAAACAGAACAAAGGAACAAAACCACGAGGAACAAAAGCAACCATTACAAGTATAACAACTGACAAATTATCAAGTGAAACACAAGGGCTATAAATACACAGAGACAAACAAGCTAAACAAGATAACAAGGGGGCGGGGTTAATTAGAAACACCTGGGGAGACTAATAAACAAGAAAAACTACAAAGGACTACAAAATAGGAGCAGGCTGTGCAGACAACCAGGGCGGAGAAGACCCATCGGGCGGCCACGGCGGAGAAGACCCTTCGGGCGGCCATGGCGGAGAAGACCACTCGGGCGACACCGGCTCAGGAACAGCAGACACCGGCTCAGGAACAGCAGACACCGGCTCGGGAACAGCAGACACCGGCTCAGGAACAGCAGACACCGGCTCAGGAACAGCAGACACCGGCTCAGGAACAGCAGACACCGGCTCAGGAACAGCAGACACCGGCTCAACAGAAAACCGTCTCTTGTGCGGCAGGGCTGACGTGGAGCTCAGGCTCGGCAGGGCTGATGTGGAGCTCAGGCTCGGCAGGGCTGACGTGGAGCTCAGGCTCGTCAGGGCTGACGTGAGGCTCTGGCTGGACGTGGCTGACGTGGGGCTCTGGCTGGACGTGGCTGACGTGGGGCTCTGGCTGGACGTGGCTGACGTGGGGCTCTGGCTGGACGTGGCTGACGTGGGGCTCTGGCTGGACGTGGCTGACGTGGAGCTCTGGCTGGACGTGGCTAACGTGGAGCTCTGGCTGGATGGAACCAGCGGCGAAGAGGGCTTTGAGCTGGGCGGAACCAGCGGCAAAGAGGGCTTTGAGCTGGGCGGAACCAGCGGCGAAGAGGGCTTTGAGCTGGGCGGAACCAGCAGCGAAGAGGGCTTTGAGCTGGGTTCATGGGCTGTATCGGATGTGTGTGCTGCCCATACATACAAAACAGCCATGGACCCCACAATGAGCACAGTGTCTTCCAGAGAAGCATGGACGATCTCTGGCTGGACGGTCTCTGGCTGGACGGTCTCTGGCTGGACGGTCTCTGGGGAAGAAGCTCAGGAAGGTCGTCAAAAAGCTCAGACTCAGGCTCGGCAGAACATGACTCAGGGCCCACAGTGAGGGAGGATCCACAAACCCATAAGGTGTGGTTGATGAACTCGACAAAAGGGAGATGAAGATCTCCCAACAGCAGCATCTGGGCGAGTAGATCGTCCATCCCACTCCAGAATTGCTGCTTGAGAGATTCCTCATCTCTACTTCATCCTGATAAAGGTTGATATAGACCTCCACATACTCCTCCAGTGATCGCCCATCCTGGGAAATCCTAGTGATGTGTCCTCCCGTATCGAGGCTTCGAAGCGTGTGTCGAGTAATCCGGGATGGTTTCTGTGAAGCGCGTATCGAGGCTTGTGTCGGTGACGTATGTGGTGACGTTTGAAGCCTCGCGAGCCACCTGTACCACGTGACTACTTCAGGAAGTGGTTCGCGGTTTGGCGGTCTATTTGAAATATAAGGGCCAGCAAAATCCAATGGATTCCCCCTCACATTTTGACAGACACCATATAAAAGTTTATACTTTATGTATAAGCATCACAAACATCATTGATTAATTCATTCAATGCTTCAGACACCAAAGCCATGGGGCCCTATTTTAAAAGTCAAAGTCAAAGTATCTTTATTTGTCTCGCGAGGAGAAATTAGTTTTGGAAATAAAGAGATTGCTGCAGACAGATTACAACAGAGACAAAACACAGGTATAGAGTTAGAGCAGTTAAAAGTCAAAAATACATAAAACATTAACCCTTAGGGGTCGAAAACCGCGTGCCCGCGTTTTGCTGGATTTTTTCCTTATCAGTGCAAAAGAGAATCAAATTACTGTTAATTTTGATCTTAAATATAAGTGTTGTACATCATTAGATCCTGTTAAGTTTCTATTTTTTTTGTGGATACTCACAATAAAAACAAAGTGTTGTGCTTTTCGTCAAACAAAGAAAAATAAACATGATGCGCGTTTTCCCTTCTCTCTGTCTTTGAGGTCCGTTCTGAAACGCGTCCGAAACATTCACTTTAACTCTGTCAATACTTGTCACAGAGATACGAGAGATGTCTCTTTATGAAGCTGAGATTCTCTTCTTTCAAATGAAGTAATTTTTTTTTTTTTTTAAATATTTCCAGTTTATGTAATCCGTTTGAAACCAAGGAGAGTTACAGTTTTTTCGCTCTCCCTTCATTATATATAATTAGGTGAGCCCGCCACACCCCCAGCGCTTTTGACATGGTAAATAGGCGATATGCATCCCACACGCGGCACGCCCCCGATCACTGCATAACAACATGAAGATTCTTCATCAGAGATTCACTGATAGTTCATCGCGTTTTAGGGATGGAAGCACGCTAACGTTACTCCTTCAGAGGATTATGGACAGCTGGGAATAATTAACCTTTTCCTCAGTGGAATTTGAAACTCAGACGAGCGGTTGCATTTTGAAGAACGGATTGACCCCGAGGATACAAGTTCGGAGTAAGTTTAGTGTTTTATAATTCCTTTTCTGATCATAGAGCTCAAATGCATTTTCAGACTATAGTAAATATTAACTCACAACGTTCGTGTAGGCCTATACGCTCGTGTAAACTTTCTAAATAACTGCTTAGTTTGTAATGATTTAGTGAAATATATTGATCTGCAAGCTTTGTTTGAGTTCTCCTGTGGTCTAGTGGTTAGATCAATTGCCAAGCGTGTTAGAGGTTACAGGTTCGAATCCACCACTAGCATATTTTTTTTCTCTCATCAAAACCGAATATGTTCATCAGTGGTTACAGTCTATATCAAACACACACGTATATAGGACACACGTTTGTGTGCATTTTATTTTGTGATTTCACCGGAATGAATAGTGTCCGCAATGGCAATAGATTGAAAAGCACGTTCTGTGCGCGCGCCGCCACAAGAGACTCACTGTATCCATGACACTGATAGCAGGACACGAGCGCTCAGCTTGAGTTCAAAAACAAAACATTTTAGCTCTAGATCTCTTATTTAAGAGTGGACTAAATGAATGATCTACTAGTTAACTAGAGATGTTTTATTTGTATTAGGTACAGCCGTTCATTGAGTGTATCAGTAAATGCGTGCGGTCGATGAGCCATAAACAGATACTCGCGGTTACGCAGTCTACCAATCAATAGATGTTTCTCTGTCCATCAACAGATACATTGTGCATCTATAATCATAATAGTCCATCAGTTTACTTTGGATAATGTGCTAACAGTTTTTTGCTTTTGTTTTGTTGTGTTTACATCGTCACCATCAGCCTTCAGAAATCATTCTGATATAATTTCTTTTTTAAATCAATGATGTAAACAGTTATGCTGCTTAATTGTTTTTAACCTGTGATAGTTTTTTTAGGATTCTTTGAATGCACTTTTTTTATTTATATAAGCACTATATAAGCAATATTTTATATATTTTTTTATATAAAAAAAACAAGTTTGGTCTTTTTATGTTTTTTTTTTTTGAAAGGAAGTGTTAAGTGATATGAATGACTTTAAGTCTTTATGTTCTTAGGAAAGATTTCTATTTTGAATAAATGCTGTTCTTTTTAACTTTTTATACATCGAAGCATTCTTAGTTCAGGCTGCCTCACAGCACCTTGATGGGGCATTAGCACATTGGGGGAGTGTCTTTAGTCTCCCCAGGTGTAAATCACATTAATATTCATGGGCATTAACACTCCCACGCATACAGCAGTAATGACCCAAAAACTGATGTAAGAAATTCAAATCGTTATATTGATCTTTCTGAAAGAGTGGTCAGAATGATTTTCACTTCATTTTGAAGTAAAAGTTCTAGCCTACAAGAATAGTAACTCAAAAGTATTGTTTACAACTATTCAGTATGTGTTAAATGGCCTTATTGCGGTGACATTTTTTTTCCCAAAACGTACTAACCACGCATATTATTTTTTTTCTATAAAATGCAAACATGTACATCCATTTTGCTCACATATTATTGTAGCAGAGTTTGTGCTGAATACAGCAAATTTATATGTTGGCAAATGGTATGTTTTAAGTAGCTGAAATAAGCACAAATGTCAGGGCATACCAAAACACCGAAAGAGCCCGAAAACAGCTCAGACCCCAGAGGGTTAAGGCTACTCAAAGAGCTGTGCAAATAGCAAATCACCATTATCTAAAATCTGCATGTGCAGAAGTAACATCATATCATGTCCATACATAATATTCAATCACAGATATCACAGATGTGCAATACAGGGTTAAAACAATTAAGAGACAAAGAGTACATAAGACATTTAGGCTACTCAAAGAGCTGTGCAAATAGCAAATCACCATCTTCTAACATCTGATTATACAAAAAGTAACTCATATCATCATGTCCATACATAATATTCAATCACAGATATCACGGATGTGCAAAAAGTACATAAAGCATTTAGGCTACTCAAAGAACTGTGCAAATAGCAATCAACATTATCTAAAATCTGCTTGTGCAAGTAATATCATATCATGTCCATACAGGACATTTAATCACAGATAAACAATACATTAGTAATTTCATGGTCATGCGTTCATCGCTGATCGTTTATGAGCTTAATTGAGAGAGGAACAAATGAGCGCTTATACCTATTGTATTTGCACAGAGGAACCCTGTACCTCTTTCCTGAGCTCAACAGCTCAAACTCTGAGAACAACACATGAGAGTTGTCAGATATAATGATTTTAGCCTGCCTGATCATTGTCTGGTCAAAAAGCTCCTGCGGGTTGAGGGGTGCCGATGTGCCCATAATTTTACCTGCTGTCTTGACCAGGTTAAAAATCTGAGTTTTTGATTTGACTGTCAAATTTCCAAACCAGCTGGTGATACCATACCGAAGAATGGACTCTATTGTTGCTCTATAAAAGATTAGCATAATATTTTTACAGACCCCAAACACTCTAAGTCTGCGCAAAAAATAAAGGCGCTGATGAGTTTTAACGATCTGAAACGCAAGTGTCAAAGCGCAAAGCGCAAGATACTTTGTGGGCGGATCCCGGCGCTGTTGCTATGTTCCCGGCGGGATAAATGCCTCTTGCGCCTGGCACAAATCTAAAAGGGGTTGGTCTGAAGTAGCTTCATTATTCATAGGTGTGGTTTGGGCGTAACATGAAATAAACCAATCAGAGCGTCATCTCACATTCCCTTTAAGAGCAGGTGCGCAAGTTTAATTACGGATTGTTATTATTATGGCGGATTTACCAGGCGCACGCCAGGAGCGGTTCACAGCCGAGGACACTGATGTTCTTGTAAGAGCAATGAAAGACAGAAGTTATGTTGTATGGGGATGGGAGAAACCAACCCAAATCAGCGTCGGTTAAACGGGCGTGGGAGGAAATAGCCACAATTGTTTCAGCAACTGGCATCCCCAGGACGTCGCACCAGTGCCGCAAGCACTACAATGACATTAGAAGACGGGGGAAGTCCAAGCTTGCCAGCATCAATCGGGCACGCCGTGTAACGGGAGGTGGATCTGCATCTACTGAGGACCTGACGCCAGCAGAGGACATCGCTGCGTCCACCCTCACCACTGAAAGCGTTGAAGGATTTGGGGCTTTGAAATCGGCACCCAACCAGAAATGCAAGCAGTCCAACCCCAAGGTACACAAGTTCACATACATTAAGGTTTCTTATGAAAATTATTTAATCGTTATTTACATGAAGAAAAAAAAGTATCGCAGCCACAAAATAAATAAAAACAATGTAACAGCTTCGCAGGAAGACCCTGGCCTCGCGAGCCGTGCGCACGGGCCATCTGAGGAGGGAACAGCGCAACCATCGAGGTCCAGACCCACTACACGCCGTGGCAGCATCGCTAGACCGGAGGACCACCCATTCCTGCAGCTCCAGCAAACTGGATTTGAAATGCTGGAGCGGGAGCTGTCTGGGATGCGGCAAATTGTGAATGACCGTCTTGACCGGATAGCGATGTTGCTGCGGCCTCTCGAGCGCATCTCCTCAAGCCTGGAGAGGATTGCTGCAGCCATGGAGCGTGGCCCTTCAAGCGCACCACCACCTCCGGTTGTGCCTCTTCCTCCTGTTGTGCCTCTTCCTCCTTCCCCCACTCCATCTCCGTCCACCCGTTCCACCAGGCGCACATCACACAATGCCATTCCCGAACCCTCAGGTGTCCAATCCCGCCGTGGCGCGTGTCGCAAAACTACCAGAGGAGGGAAAAAGAAATAAAGATTTTCTGTTTAAATATTTGTAACCTCATTTTCCGTTTGTATTTTTTTTTATCAATTACTGTTTGCTATTGATTTTTCTTTTTGACATGATATAAAGAGATGTCACAAATAAATACTTTTGAATGTTTTGGACTCGTTCTCTCTGAATCACGAGTATGGTTATATTTTTTCAATGTAGTAGGCTAACATTAGACCGAGATAACTTTGCTTACCTCACTATAGACGATGCAGCAGCTCTTCTGCCAAATAAGCTCTCCTCTCCCGTGCTGCTGCAGGGTCATTTGGGTTAAGTGGCATCGACACATGCAGTTCACCATCACGTCTCCTTAAGTCCTCTAATATTTCCTCATCTATGTCAACAACACAACCTTGATTCATGGAAATGTTGTGTAAAACACAACACGCCACAAAGAATGCTGCGACTTTTTGAGGACTGTACTGTAAAGTGCCTCCTGACTTATCCAAACACCTGAAGCGCATTTTCAGTATGCCGAACGTTCGTTCAATTACTCAGCGTGTTTGTGTGTGTTTTCGATTAAAATGCATTTGACGAATTGTTGCTGGCATCAAAAATGGTGTCATCAGCCATGTCTTTAAAGGATACCCGTTGTCCCCTAACAGCCACCCATCCAACGGCGGATTCCCCTCGAAGATGGCAGGAATGGCAGAGTTTGCCAGTATGAATGAGTCGTGGCTTGAGCCAGGATAATTCGCAAAGACATGGGTGATTTTACTGTAAGCATTGCAAATGACTTGTACGTTGATTGAATAGGTTCCCTTGCGGTTGATGTATACAAGTGCGTTTTCTGATGGGGCACGTAGCTGCACATGGGTGCAGTCTATAACACCAAGGACACCAGGGAACCCATACTTCGCACAAAATGCCTGCTTTGCTCTTTCCTGGCTGTCAGGTGTGACGGGGAATTTGATGTATTCCCCAGCATGAATAGAGCTCATCTGCCAGGAGATGGCAGATGTCTGTCACAGCCTGGCTGGTCAGGCGTAACTTATGTATGCATTCCTCCTCACTGAGGGAGAGATAGGTCTGTCTGGGCCGGTATACCCTTTCCCTCCGGCGTCTAATTCTTTGTCCCAAGACATACTCCATCTCACTGTGCAAAAGAAAAAAATATGAGCAAGCTCAACTTAACTAGTAAGTTGAAGACTAAGGTTTTTAATGTACTTACATTATGGTAAAGGTGATTTCACAGTCTTCTGATTTTTTTCCCTGGTTCTTGACGGACAAACCAATTTGTCAGATGTCTTTATATACATATGTGTCTTGCCACTATTGGGCAAACAGGTCTGATCCGTCATTACTACAATTTGCCTGAAAAAATTGGGTAAATGTGTAAGCTAGATTTATGCCTAGATTTTTCACATCTTCATGGACACCACAATGATTTCCCTCGTGTGGTAATATATTTCCTTGTTATAATGTATGATTTGCAAAAATAAAAACTGCTGCATCTGTGTAGATTACATGAGCAAAGTGTATGCGCGTTGTGCACGCTATACATTATGGCCAAGTATGCGCCCTTAAAATAGCATTATGAACAACGCGCCATTGACTTTAGACCAGGTTTTTTTTGGTCAGTGGCGGAATTGTTTTCTGGAAGTGCAAAATAGCACTGGGGAACGTTTGCGCCGAAACACGCCTCCTTTTTGCGCCGACCCGCCCAGGGACCGCAAGTCCATTTCCTAGTTTACCGACGTGCGTCTGTGGAGGGAAAAGCCCGCTTTGCGCGGGTGCAAAATAGGAATGATACATGCGTCAGTGTACAAAGTCATTTGCGCCGGGTGCAAGATAGAGCCCATGGTGTCATTATAATCACACTGCACGTTTTACATTTATTGTCCACTTGATGGCACAATAGAGCAAATGAAGCACCATGAAGCTTCGGCACATGAGTGAACCAATTGGATGGAACGCTTCAATGCTTTATGAAGCTTCATCTCGCCATCACTAGGAAATCCAGTGATCTGCCTTCATGCTAACTCTCTTTTTCCTCATGGTCGGTTGTTCTGTCACGGTTGTGCAGGTTGAAGAAGGAGCCTGAGACAAAAAGCTCCAATGCAATACATTTACTAAATATAAATTCAAAAACCAGGAACAGGCAGGCAAAATGGCAAACATAAGACACAACGCTCTAAATATGACTAACAACCGACCAAGGACAGGCTGAACTGAAGGAACTAAATACAAGTACAAATCAAACATAACAAGGTGAAGACAGGTGACACAGATGATAATAACAATAACCAGGTGGATGATTGAGGGAGTGAGTTCAGGTGTGGAGACAAGAGGATGCTGGTAAGTGTAGTGAAGATGACAAAGACAGAATGGTGCAGACGATGACTGTGACAGTTATTTCATTTTTATTTAATTTAATCTTATTTTCCATACCTTGTCATTCAAGGCCAGGGCACTTTTTGTACATTTCTGGAACTTTCGAGCGGTGGGCTATCATGGTCGACTGACAACGAGATTATACCCCGGCCCAATTTAATCACTGGGAATAAGTGACCATACAATGTCATCTCACGTACTAGGAGATAGAAGTATGATAAAAAAGTGGCATTATCACAGGAAAAGGCATTAAGGTAAGGCACAAGTGATGAGTGGCATATGTGTGAGAGGGGAAGCAAACAGTTTTCAAAACAAATCAGTCTCTTGCCGCTCTGATGTCATCTTGTGCTGCATTCACTGCAGTCGGACATTGGAGATTCGTGCTCGTAAATTGTCAAATTGGCCTCAACTTTTAATTTGTTGCTGCCAACTGGGGTGGCAGCAGTGGTGGCAAGGCTTTCCACCCCGGTAGATCCGCCCCTGTTCTCGACCACTTAGATCATCCCAGAGCTTGCTCCTACATGTTCCCAAATCAAGGTTAAAAACCAAGGGAGACCGTGCATTTTCTGTGGCAGTCCCGCGTCTTTGGAACAGTCTTCCTTTGCATATCAGATCCTGGGACTCGCTAGAATGTTTTAAATCTATGCTGAAAATACACCTATACGCTGTGGCCTACAATGGTCTCGAGGCTTCAGGATACTGATCAGGGTTGGATATTAACCCAGTGTTTTGTGTGAGTACTGTCTGAGTGTTTGAGTAATTTTTAGATCTGTACAGCACTTTGGCCAAATTGTGTTGTTTTTAAATGTGCTTAACAAATAAATGTTGATCGATTGATATAGTGAGGTAAAAAAAGATCCTAATAATTTTTGTATCTGACTATTTCAACATGTCAGCGGGAACTTTACTGACACGCATTATCCTCTCATGCCGTTACAGATGCAGCATTTTGACTTTGACGCATTTTACTTTTGCACTAGATGAAAACACGTTTTAATAATTTCTTGGTCAAGAAAGAGTCGGAGTTTGCGATATATGTCCTCCTATGCTCTCTCTGTCTAGATGCACTTCACATAATGCGCACTTCAATAAGCCCAAAGAAAGCGGATTCATGTGTTTTAAATGCCGGGGCAAATCAGAGCCTAGGGGCAAAAATCGAGTCCCTCGGTTTATACTTAAACTTATGACTTGACTCCGATAAAGGAAAACGGGTTAATGCGTTTATATGACCACATGCATTGTCAGTTTATTCAGTATAATCGAGTGAAGAACGTGCCTGTAAATGCGTGTAAAAAAGTGAAAGTAAAAACGGACTGAGCTTTGATACTATCGTCAATCGGCACAACCCTACAGTGTAGTAATGGCGACCTTTTCTAGCCGGTGTTTACAGGAGCTACTTTTACTGTCAATCTCAGATGTACACCGTATTGCCAAACGAACGTCCAGTAGCCTACTATTGTTCGGATGTTCCCGTTTCTGGTATTTCAATTAAAAATAAGAAATACGAATTTTATTACAATAAGCGAAAATGAACACAAAATTAACAGTTAACTCAGAGATCACATAACAGATACCGCTGCAGATGTACAGAAGTGAAAACCGGAAATGCTTAGACCCGTTTTCCGGTTCGAACGCTGGGCGCGATCGGCATAACCCCTATTCACATTGTGTCACAGTTCGTGAATCTACCATGTCCTTCTTGTCTCGTATCATTGTTATTGTGTGTGTTTGTGGGCGTGGTCACTGATCACTACCGCTGATCACTCACGGCACCAGCTGCATATCGTCTACGGCGCCAGCTGCATCTGATCAGCGGTACCTATATATACTCACTGTTTGCGTATTGTCTTTGTCAGATCGTTGCGATGTTCCGGTGTCGTTCCTGATCCTGTCTGATCTTCTCTCGTGGTCTCTGTTCCCGTCTTGGATTGTACGTCGTGTCTTCTAACCTGTTCATCACCTGAACTTTCTGGATCTGGATACTTCTCATCATCATTCATCACCTTCAGTCCGTTACATTCGAGGTCCCTGCATCACTTGCCCGTCCCTGTGTGTCGTTCTTTGTGTGGACCTGAACCTGATTGTTTATTATTTAATAAACGTGATAATACCTGCTCTTGCCTTCACTGCATTTCTCAGCGTGACAGAACAATCTGACCTAGTATGGAGGCAACAGGTGGATTCGAGATCAGTCTCAATGATTTCATCAGCCGCAGCATCAATCGAATGGATTCGCAGGAGGAACGCATCGCGAACACGGGGCGGGTGGTACAAGCTTTAGTGACGCAGGTGTCCGAGCTCACCCAACAGTTCCAACATCTGAGGAGTCCCGCTGCACCGCCCACGCCGCCAGTTCAACCCGCACCACCTGAGTCGTCCTTCCAGTCGGAGTCTCGTCTTTCGGTCCCGGAGGCGTACTCAGGGAAACCTCACTTCTGCAGGGCGTTCCTAACCAGGTGCTCAATGCACTTCTAACTTCAACCCCGCACCTTCAACAGTGAGCGATCGAAGGTGGCCTTTGTTTTGACGCTGCTGACTGGGAGGGCGGCATTATGGGGAACGGTGGTGTGGGAGAACCAGGACCCATGCTCTGCCTCGTTCCAGGCACTCACCGAGGAAATGAAGCGAGTGTTCGATCGGTCGATGGCGGGTGATGAGGCGACCAGAGATCTCACCGATTTACACCAGGGGGATCGATTGGTGTCGGACTACTCTATCGAGTTCCGCACTCTGGCAGCCGAGTGCCAATGGAACGCAGTGGGTTATATTTTCCTGCGTGGGCTGGCTGACTACGTCCAGAAGGAGATCTATGCGCTGGATCTACCCATGAGCTTGAACGGCCTTGTTGACCTGGCTCTCAGGGTGGACGCACGTCTGTTCTTCCTGTCCGTTTCCCAGGAGGCACAGGGGATCCCAGAACCAGCGGCGGGGACACGGTCAGCCCAGAATTCGATCACGAGCCCATGCAGGTGGGTAGGGCTCGGCTTTCCCGGGAGGAGAAGGAGAGGCGGAGATTCCTCAGACTCTGCCTTTACTTTGGGGAGGCGGGCCACTTCCTACATGCCTGCCCGGTAAAAGGCCAAGCCCGGTAGTAAACCTGAGGCTACTATCGGGTGGGACCTGCGCCCAGAAGACCTCATCACCGTTGTCCACGCTCCTCCCGGTAAGACTGAGATGGACAATCGGCACTCATTACTGTCACGCCTTACTGGACTCAAGGACCGTAAGCTTGCTCAGAAGCTACTCATTCCTGTCACCTCACTCACAGCATATCCGCCAACGCTCTTAATGGTCAAAGACTTCCCAACATTGCTCTCACCACCAGACCCATGACACTCACCACATCAGGCAATCATTCTGAAACTTTGTCATTTCTTCTCTTGGACTCACCCTTGGCACCCATAGTCCTTGGCAGAGGTGGGAGACTCGAGTCATATGACTTGACTCGAGTCAGACTCGAGTCGCAATTTTCTGGACTTGAGACTTACTTGACTAGATCTCTGATAAGACTCGACTTGACTTTAGACTTGCTCCTTGTGACTTTAGACTTGACTCGGACTTGTGCCTATTTACTTGAAATGACTTGTGGAAAAACATTTTTTTAATTATTGTGATTTTTTATATATTTAAGAATGAACTATATATTTTCCAATAAGTCGGCGAACCGCTAGGCGCTATCAGGAAGCCGCTTGCCGCCTGCCAAAACAGCAGATCCCTCCGCGGACACAGCAACAACATAAATAAGAGGGAGCGCGAGCGGTAAAGTACTATGTGTGTGCGGGTTGAAGGGGAATAAAACGATTCGCGGCCGCGGGACACCCGCAAACTAGAAATATCTATGAATAAAACATAAAAACTAATACATTTTTATTCATCTGTTGCAGAAAAGCAATAAGAAATTCTATTTCGAACAAAATAGAAACGATTGACAGGCCAGAGTTTCTATTTCTAACAAGTTTGCAGCATTAAACGATGCAGCCAATCACAGACATATGTGTTGATTTCTTGAACGCAATAATGGCCAATCAGAAGCATTTACAATGGACTCCCCTCACCGCTCAAAACGGACTTTTTGTTCAGAGCTGAATTCTGTATGCTGGCAAACCCTTTAATTATAACAAACAAAGTGTATATATTATGAAAGCTTCATTGATAATAACAGAGATGTGTGAGATTGCGATGAACTGATGTCGGCTTTTTAGAAATTATCAAGGGAGCGCACTTTGCGCGCAGTCTTAGTTTATACTTTCATAGGGGATATCACAGCAAAATAACTATATGTAGGGCTAGCACAAGATGGGAAAAGTTTTATTAATCCTTGTTTACTTGTTCATTTAATTTATTTTTATTTTAGAGCATTTAAAGTGCTTCTTAATGATATTTTATTTATTACACACTGTTCATTTATTTATTTTTGTAACCCAGCAGCCCTCTGTGTCTAAATAAGTAGGCCTAATAAAAGTCCCAGAGTTAAAAAATGTGTAAAACTTTTTCTTTGCTTTTACCATCGTCTAGTATCACGTCTGAAATGCGCGCAAGTGCAGTGTTGCCAACTATTTTCAAAGGAAAGTAGCTAACGCCATGCCTGTTTAAATAACAATCTTAACACAATAATAATTATAAATAACTCAAACAGCAGCCAGCGGGCGGGCTACGAGTTTTGAAACAAAATAGGCATAGCCTACAAAACAAACATAATCGTATGCTTATAAGGCATCGTGGAGGAACAGTATGCGTCCACAGTGGATCTCTTACGGCCAGCCACCCGCGATGCAGCAGCCAGGCTTTCTTTACGGTGAACACCAGCGATGATTAATAAATGTTGTTTGTTTTTTTCACTGACCGGAAAAGATTAAGCCGACCCGACCCGACCCGACCCGAGTCATTTGCTTATATTTTCGACCCAAACCCGGCCCGAACCCGCGGATCCCGTCGGGTTTGTCAGGCCGACCCGACCAGTTGAGAACTCTATTCTCTAGCATCCAAATTCATCCAGCCTTCCTCTTCACCTGAGGGGGCGGGGTTCTTTTTAGTGGGCAAGAAGGATGGTTCTCTGCAATAGTTCATTTAACCCTCTGGGGTCAAAGGTGTTTTTGGGGTCCTTGATATGTTTTGACATGCCCTGACATTTGTGCTTTTTTTTAGTTGCTTATAAACATATTAATGGCACAGGTGCAATATAGACATGGTTTTATTTCAGATAGCCTAATAGCTGGTTTGATTTGCATTGAGATATGATCTTATGGAAAGTACTCCATGATGATGTGGGGCGATTTTAATTCCAAATAATAATAACAATAGCCTATAGCATGCGGCCTATAAATCGTTAAAAAGAAACATTTCAGTACACTAGAGAAAAATTTCAAATGTTTCCATTCGTTACAAACACAGTATTTAAGAAAAAAACACTTACCTCTCCTCATTTCCAAAGAATGACAGCTTGTCCCTTTGTTTTAAAAATGCTATCGCTTTTTAAAAACGCTATCGCTCCTCCATATAGACCAAACGCATTTATGATACACTCAATGAACGGATCGTTCGCGAACGACACATCACTACATTTCAAACATTTACACATGTATTCACAAACATCTGCACATAAGGCAGTATTTACTCATGATAAGTATTGTCATAGGCTAGCCAAAACTGAACATTTCAATATAAAAAATATATTGTATTTAGACAGTATCACATATGTTACTGGAGTCTGAAATATATTTCACTAAATTACATTATATAACCTAAGCAGTTATTCGCAAACAAAATGCATTACACAAAAGGCAGTATTTGAGCATGATCAGTAGTGTCATAGGCTAACCAAAACTGAACATTTATATATAAAAAATTTATTGTATTTAGACAGTATCACACATTTTACCAGAGGCTGAAATATATTTCACTAAATCATTATATATTACAGTTAATTTTTCGGACGCGTGTCAGAATGGACTTCACTGACAGAGAGAATACGCGCATCATGTTTATTTTTCTTTATTTGATGAAAAGCACAACACTTTTAAACAACACACAAAAAATAGACACTTAACAGGATCTAATGATGTACAACACTTATATGTAAGATCAAAATCAACAGAGTAATTTGATTCTTTTTTGCACTGATAAGGAAAAAATTGGCCGACCCCAGAGGGTTAAATATAAAGATTTACTTTATTATTTAACCAGTTTTGTCCTTATTACACCTCCATAGTCGAACCTACTGGCCTATGGTAAATATTTGTGACCCGTTACGGAATCCAGGGACACAAGTCGGCAGCACAACTTGCGAGCAAAATGAGAAAGAAGCTTTTTTCCCAAAATTGGTGATTTCCGCTTTTTTGCAGAATCTGTTAGTTGAGATCATGAAGAAGCCTCTCCATGTTTGAGATAACAGTATTGGTATATTTAAAAGCGTACATTTTGAGGTTGAAATCGGCTTGTTTTTCGGAGATTCTAGCATGCAGTAGGGGCGTGTCATTGTCTGTGTGTATTTCAATACTGAATAGCCGCCCGCGTTTTTGCCCCGCCCCCCAACAGCGTTGCTACTTATTATGCAGCGTTCTGCTCCTGCTCTTACTGATATCAGAATTCAATGAAGATGGACGCCGCAAAGATTGTCGCAGACGAGCTGTACCGTGGCAGTTACATCAAAAATGTTTTCGCCGCACTTTGTGGGCTCGGGAAACTGAACCGGAGGTATATGGGCACGGCGTGCGCGCCCTCTGTGCTTGAATACGGCGGCTCGGCTCGCTGACAGCGGTGGCTGGCTGTTTCATGTGACATCCCGATTGCTTTGAATGGGGAACGTTTTGTGAACAGGGAACAGACTTAATGGACTGGCAACAATCTCCATAGACCATGAACTGGCACAGAGAATCGAAATAGAGGATGCAGTTAAGACCTTTGCTGTGATGAAGGCCTGTCTTGAGCGTTTCTGAAACGTAAGTTAAGCTTCATTTGCTCTTTAGTCGTTATTTAAGATGCTGAACCTGCTGATGATATAATGTGCTTGCGGACATTTCATTTGTGTGTGTGTATATGCACATAAGAAAGTGATGTAAAGAGATTTGTAACAGTAATTTGAGGAGGTAAAATGTGATTATTTTGAAAATTCCTGTCATGACTGCTTAAAGAAAAATGCCAGCAGGCATTTGCCTCCTGCATAAACTTTAATATTGTTGAAATTTTGGGCACACGCGTGTTGCGCACTATTTGCGTTATATGTAGGCCTATGGCTTATTGGTCTTTGTGTGTTGTTGCTGGTTTTGCGTTATGGCATATTGGTCTTTGTGTGTTGTTGCTGGTTTTGCGTTGTATGTATGTCATAACGATATTGGTCTTTGTGTGTTGCTGGTTTTGCGTTATACGTATGGCATATATTGGTCTTTGTGTGTTGTTGCTGGTTTTGCCTTATATGTATGGCATATATTGGTCTTTGTGTGTTGTTGCTGGTTTTGCGTTATATGTATGGCATATTGGTCTTTGTGTGTTGTTGCTGGTTTTGCGTTATATGTATGGCATAACAATATTGGTCTTCGTGTGTTGTTGCTGGTTTTGCGTTATATGTATGGCATATTGGTCTTTGTGTGTTGTTGCTGGTTTTGCGTTATATGTATGGCATATTGGTCTTTGTGTGTTGTTGCTGGTATACGTTTCAAATAGAGGGGCAGCACAATTGTTTTTCGCCTAGAGCGGCAGAAGTGCATTCGCCGGTCCTGGGGGTGAGTTTCCATAAACATTAAAGTTTGTCGTTTTGTGTTCATTCTAAGAACACGTACACGTTATCTCATGTTTAGTCTGTTTAGACCTTCCCATACCTACTATTGTTATTAGCTAGCAGGAAAGAAAAAAAAAGCTGTAAAGCACAGGGGGGGAGCTTTACAGGGGGTATGGCTTATCTAAATGAGATGTTAATGAGCCCTATTGTCACTCCCAGCAGCAGAGAGAGGTGAGAACTGCACATCTTTAGAAGCAGTTTTCTACCGTTTGAGCTTTTTTTAAATGCCTACCTTCAAATGGCCACATTTTCTCCAAATATTATCAGATTTCCATGTGTTACACATCGTTGGAAAGCTTGGAGACTACACTTTCAGAATCTATGAATAACTCAAAATGCCCCATAACCGACTTGTGTCCCTACTTTCCGTGTTTGGTCACATTTGTAACAAGTGCAATAATATTTGACACGTGTGTGTCACGGAGTCAACGGAACCATCAAACCAACCATCAACACCAGATCACTAAACTCCTCCCACTCGATCCCTATCACCTAAATTCTGATCACCTGCACCTCATCATCACACATCCTTAATATTCCACTGTATCACCCAACGACTTTATCCGGTCCCCAAACCACGTTTTTTCTCGAAAACACATGCGAGAAGTGGAATGGAAAATGATGCGAAACAGGAGTTGTCTATTTGAACATGGCGCCTCCATGTCCTGATTATACCTAGTATTGACTGCTATATTTGCTTCTTATTTAATAAATACAGGCAATTGATTGATGAAAAATTGATTAAAATTAAGATACAATTTATACAAAAACGAAAGGCTTTCTACTAAACAGTGAAGTGGTGTTAATGAAGTGGTCAAAATCATATCTGATCGACTCCATGTCTCCCGATATATTGCGCCTCCTATCTTACTCATGCCATTCCCTTTTCATAATCAACATAGATGAAGAAAATAACATTAACGTTTTAACAAATATGAAACTAAATGCGCTTATTTAATGGCTACAACACGCAAGTAGGGCTTACACTCTATATGTAGCCTACACATTGCTGCACATTATTTTAATTCTGAATTTTGCAAGTTAAAAGGCATTTGTTTGTACATAAACATATGTAACGTGTCAAGTTCACAGATAATTGTGTGTATGTATTAATCATTATGATACTAAAATCAGGGGGCACTAGTGAGCTATGGGTCGATAGGTCGCACTCCCCTGCAGCTCCCGCAAAATTATTATAAAATTGACTTTTTAACAATAACTTCTACATAGAAAGAGTCTTTCTTACTAGCTGGATGTGCTGAAGGTTCGTTGATACTAATCGGCTACAAGATGAAAGGGAGCTCGAAGTCACAAGCCGCAAAAAAACAAAAGCAGAACGAGGCAGGCCCTATCGCACCGACCTCTCCTGACGACGATGTTCCACCGGGCGAACCTTCGCAATGGTCGGCAGAAGATGCTACAGTCTTGGAAGCCATTAACTTGTTACGTTCAGATCTGCGAGCTACCAAAGTTGAGATTTGTCAGACGATTGACACGCGCATTGAAGAGATGGCCACAGCTATCAGAGGGGAAATATCTGCTCTCAAGTCTGAAACTCAAGTTGCTATTCTGGCCTTGCAGACTACGTCCGCGCAACAAGGTTCTACTCTGGCCGACCTAGAACGCTCAGCAAATCACTCTTCAGATGCCATAACCAAACTTCAAACGGATGTGAAACGCCTATGTACTGAGGTGAATCTTCTTGCAGACAAGTGCATGGATTTAGAAGGGCGATCTAGAAGACAAAATGTGCGAATAACCGGGCTGAAAGAAGGGTCTGAGAAGGGCAGAGATATGAACACTTTTGTTTCAGAACTCTTGAAAGACGCGTTGTCACTTGAGGATTGCCCGCTAGTGGACCGTTCCCACAGGGCTTTACGTAAGCGACCGGAGGGCACCGAGCCGCCGCGGTCGCTTATAGTGCGGCTGCATTACTTTCGGGATGTGACAACGATCCTTAGGAAAGCTGTTGAACGAAAGGATCTTACCTTTAACGGACAGAGGATCCGTGTTTTCCCTGACTTCACGCCCGAGGTAGCAAAGCGCAGAGCTGCGTTTAACAGAGCCAGAGCAATGCTTCGAGACAAGCCAGGAGTGCGGTATGGGACAGTATTTCCAGCGAAATTGAGAGTGACTTTTAATGGCACAGAGACAGTGTTCACAGATGCGAAGAAAGCCGAAGAGTTTGCCGAGCTTCACTTTGGTTCGGGCCGTGAGGATGCTGAAGTCTGACAGCTGAAAATGGTATTGTCGTGCTGGGTAACGAATAACTTAGTTGTAGAGCGTTCAAGTGTTTACATTTACGTATTTGTTGCCTTTAATTGAAGTATATGTCCATCTTTATTGAAGTTGGCTTCTGTTTTATTTTTTATTTATCTCTTTTTATATTTTTAATTTGTCAATTAGTCTAGTTTCTCAAATCTTTATTATTTTAGATATGCATTTTTTATTTTATTTCAAAATATATACCTTTTGCGGGGCTGCTCTAAACTTCTATTGTTAGAAGGGTTTAGTGAGGGAAGTTAGTATGGTACATGTTCGTTTTTTGGTATCTTGTTGTTGCTGTTTTGTTTTGTTTTTTCTCGTAACTTCCTTAGTGGGATCGCGCCTTACTTTGAAGGTTTCTCTTAGTATAGGCAAGAGCATGTTAAAGGGAGGGTTGTTCTGGGACATCTATATTCAATATATGAGCACATATGTCACATTGATAGGGTTTACATTCATATTGTATGAGCCGACACCATGCAGGACAACGTAACTCAGCCGGATAAGGGGAGACAATTTACTATGGTCACTTGGAATGTTAAAGGATTAAATCATCCCGTTAAAAGGGGCAAAGTTTTGGCACACCTAAAGATGCTATCTAGTGACATAATTTTTCTTCAAGAAACGCACCTTAATAAAAGTGAATACATCAAACTAAGATGTAGATGGATTGGTCAAACTTATCATGCTACGTGTGCAGTTAGATCAAGAGGGGTGGCCATACTCTTCAGAAAGGGCACACCATTCATCCATAAGACAACCATTGCAGATAAGGAGGGAAGATATTTAATTGTTATTGGAGATTTATATACTTTACCCATAACACTGGTTATTATTTATGGTCCTAATACAGTCTCGCCTTCATTTTTTAAACATGTTTTCGCTCAGATCCCTGACATCTCGCAAACTAATTTACTCATTGCAGGTGACCTAAATTTAGTTTTAGATCCTTATTTGGACAGATCATCATCCCGTAGAGCACCACCTTCTAATTCCAGCATTTTCATGAAGGAATATTGTAATAATTCAAATTTGTTTGATATCTGGAGAATTTTTAACCCTCAAGACAGAGCGTACTCTTTCCATTCCAATGTTCATAATGTATATACCAGAATTGATTATTTCCTGGCTGATGCTAAATTGGTGCCATTGGCCAGTAAAGTTGCGTATAAGGACATAGTAATTTCAGATCATGCTCCTCTTTCATTTTCTTTAAATCTAGCTAACTTGCCTCATTGTGATAGGATATGGAAACTGGACCCACAGCTTTTAAAAGATCCACAATTTTGTAAATTTTTAAGTGAACAAATTTCTTTTTTCTTTGAGATGAATGATCTTCCTGAAACGTCTCCCTCAATACTGTGGGAGACCATGAAAGCTTATATCAGGGGTTGTATTATTTCCTTTCAGGCTGCTAGAAAGAAAAGGAAAAGGGCTGAGTTGGTGTCACGTTTTGATGTATTGAGTTCTGTTTTGTATCTTGTCTTCCCCTGTCTTTTGTGATTTTGGTTTAGTCCTGTTAGTTTTCCCGCTCCTCGTTTGTGTCCAATTTTCTGCACCTGTTTTCAGTTAATTATCTTGTTTGGTTCAGTTAATTTAAGCCCTGTGTTTTCCCTCAGTGTTTGTCGATCGTCGTCTATGTATGGTTGTGTGTTAACCCTGAATTCCTGGAGTTTTGTTCTTGTTTGATTTTGGAAGTTTCATTTTGTTTATTAAAACTATTATATTGAAGCTCCCGTGTCCTCGTCTTCAGTCACCTGCACCCAACCCTGACAGAACGATCGACCTTAAAATCAAAATATGGGCCGAAGGAGGAAAAACAAAGAGGTGAGCCCCTTCGACAACCCAATCCTCTTCCAAGAGGAACGCTCACTTGAAGAGTATGCAGGACTTTACATAAAGCTGTATGATGATGAGACTCAGGATGAGGAGGAACTTACAAGGAGTTTCTGGGGTGGACTGAAAGACCCACTAGCCCAGATAATTCTGGTAAGGGACCTCCATCTATCCTTCCTGGAGTTCGTGGATCTCACACTGTGGGTGTGTGGATCCACATACCTCGTGGAGGATCTCCCACTCCAGTCAGTACCAAGCCCGCCAGCCCCTGAGCCCATCACCTGCACACCAGCCCCTGAGCCCATCACCTGCACGCCAGCGCCTGAGCCCATCGCATGCCCGCCAGAGCCTGAGCCCATCGCCTGCCCACCAGAACCTGCACACCGCATCAGCCCTGCCACCAGATCTGTCCCTGGAATTCCCTGGATGATATCCAGTTTGACTGATCCCCCGCTGATATCAGTGCGGTTAGCCAAAAAGAAGGCTGCCGAGGCTGGGGTTCAAGTCAGCCACATCCAGCCAGAGCCTGAGCCCGTCGCCTGCCCGCCAGAGCCTGAGCCCGTCGCCTGCCCGCCAGAGCCTGAGCCCGTCGCCTGCCCGCCAGAGCCTGAGCCTGTCGCCTGCCCGCCAGAGCCAGAGCCCGTTGACCCAGCGCCAGAGCCAGAGCCCGTTGACCCAGCGCCAGAGCCAGAGCCCGTTGACCTAACCAGCAGCCAGAGCCCAGAGCCCGTTGACCCAGCGCCAGAGCCAGAGCCCGTTGACCCCAACGCCAGAGCCAGAGCCCGTTGACCCAACGCCAGAGCCAGAGCCCGTTGACCCACGTGCCAGGAGCCCGTTGACCCAGTGCCAGAGCCCGTTGACCCATGACCAGAGCCCGTTGACCCAGTGCCAGAGCCCGTTGACACCCACGCCATTGATGTCCGTTGACCAGCGCCAGAGCACGTTGACCGAGCGCCAGAGCTCCCGTTGACCCAACCAGAGCCCGTTGACCCAGACCCAGAGCCCGTGGACCCAGCCCAGAGCCCGTTGACCCAGGACCCAGAGCCCGTTGCCCAGACCCAGAGCCCGTTACCCAGACCCCGCGACCCAGCGCTGTTGAGGTCAAGTCGTTCCCCGTCTTCACCTGCCAGCCTGTCTCTCCCCAAGATAAATTTGGGGCGCTATACGCCTTCGCCGTGGCCGCCAAAGATCCATGGAGGCCTAAAAAAATAACCGCCATGGCCACCCGAAGGTCTCACGCCATGGCACCCGAGGCTTCACCACCACGGCCGCCTGAAGGGTCTTCCCGCCGGCCACCGAAGGGTCTTCACCACCACGGCCGCCGGAAGGGTCTTCACCCGTGCCACGAAGGGTCTTCACCGCCATGGCCACTGAAGGGTCTCACCGCCGGCCACCTGAAGGTCTTCCGCCATGGCACCCGAAGGGTCCTCACCGCCGTGGCATCCGAAGGGACTGCTCCGCCCTGGCCACGCCCACAGCCTGCACCGCCGTGGCCACGCCTACAGCCTGCACCGTCGTGGCCACGCCCACAGCCTGCACTGCCGTGGCCACGCCACAGCCTGCTCCGCCTGGCCACGCCCACAGCCTGCTCCGCCGTGGCCACGCCCACAGCCTGCGCCGCCATGGCCACGCCCACAGCCTGCTCCGCCTGGAGGCTTCCCGGACCTGCACCATGCCCTCGTCAGCCTCCAGGGCGCCCACCCTCCCACCCCTTTGGATGTTATACGGCGCGAGGACGCGCCTTCGGGGAGGGGGGAGGTACTGTCACATTTTGATGTATTGAGTTCTGTTTTGTATCTTGTCTTCCCCTGTCTTTTGTGATTTTGGTTTAGTCCTGTTAGTTTTCCCGCTCCTCGTTTGTGTCCAATTTTCTGCACCTGTTTTCAGTTAATTATCTTGTTTGGTTCAGTTCATTTAAGCCCTGTGTTTTCCCTCAGTGTTTGTCGATCGTCGTCTATGTATGGTTGTGTGTTAACCCTGAATTCCTGGAGTTTTGTTCTTGTTTGATTTTGAAAGTTTCATTTTGTTTATTAAAACTATTATATTGAAGCTCCCGTGTCCTCGTCTTCAGTCACCTGCACCCAACCCTGACAGTTGGCAGATCTGGAACAACAATTTAATAGATTGGATAAATTAAATGCAATGCATCCATCCATAGAGATTTATAAGAAGATCCTCTTATTAAGATTTAGATATAATCAGATTCTTTCAGATCGTTTGGCTAGGGGCTTTTTATTTACGCAACAGACCTTTTTTGAATTTGGTGAAAAACCTCATAAATTACTAGCTAGACAAATTAGGAAAATGGAAAGTGACCGTACTATAAGTAAAGTTAAGTCAGAAAATGGTGTCATATTAACATCTCCCACGGACATTAATAGCAGATTCAAACAGTTCTATGAGGAATTATACTCCTCGAGGGGCCTCAATCAATGACCTGGCTGCTGAAAATTTCTTGGATAGTTGTGATCTCCCCACTCTAGATCAGAAAGATCGTGACTTCCTCAATGCTGAACTTTTAGTTTCTGAAATACAAGATTCGATTAGGTCAATGAAGTGCGGAAAGGCCCCTGGCCCTGATGGGTACTCTTGTGAATTTTACAAGCAATTCAGTGATCTCTTTTCACCTTATTTATTTAAAATGTATACTCATGCAAGTACCAGTGGCATGCTACCTCCTACGTTAAATGAGGCTACAATAACAGTATTACTTAAAAAGGGGAAAGATCCAGAAGAAGTAATAGCTATAGGCCAATTTCACTTTTAACATGTGACCAAAAAATTCTGGCTAAAGCTTTGTCCAACAGGCTTCGGTCTGTAATTGATAAACTTGTTCACCCCGATCAGACAGGATTTATACCAAATAGGCACTCTTTTTCAAATCTTAGACGTCTTTTTAATATAATTTACTCCCACAACACACATGCAGAGGACCTGGTTATAGTTTCTCTTGACGCAGAGAAAGCTTTTGACCAATTGGAGTGGTCTTATCTGTTTAAAGTTTTAAGAAAGTTTGACATTGGTGATAGTTTCGAAAAGTGGATAGAGATTCTGTACCGTAGGCCCTCTGCAAGAATTCTGACTAATAAGATGCTCTCTTCAACGTTTCAACTACACAGAGGTTCCAGACAAGGTTGCGCTTTATCTCCCTTACTCTTTGCTTTGGCACTCGAGCCCTTAGCATACACTATTCGTTCCGACCCTAAAATACATGGATATAGCACAGAGAATACATTAAGTAAAATCTCATTGTATGCTGACAACATCCTGTTATATATTACTAAACCTAATTTCCCTTATCCTAGGGAACTCGAGCTGCGTCATCGCTGTGGGAACGCCCCTGCGTTGTGCGTCCTGAAGCACGTATCGAATCAGCCCAATGGAGAGATGGAACGTCATAGGCGGGTGACGTCATCGACCAGGAAACTATAAAGCACCCCAAACAGCACAAGCACATCAGCTTCTGTGCCTTCAGTCGCGCTATATGTGAATCTGTCCCTGTGTGAATATTGTCTGTCCTTACATACTGTTTATATATTATATATATATATATATACACAAACAATTTATATATATATATATATATATATATATATATATATATATATATAATATATATATATATATATATATATATATATATATATATATATATATATATATATATATATGAGAGATATGGCGAACGAACAGCTGTTTAGAAAGTGTGTCCCTCCCTGCTCGCGTTATTTAACGAGTGGGGATACACACGATCTTTGTGTTGTTTGTTTGGGAGTGCAGCATGCCCAATCTTCTCTCGAGGGAGCTGATTGTGAGCATTGCGAGCGTTTGCCCATGAGAACGCTCCGCTCCCGCCGGGCACTCTTTGAGGAGAGTGGTTCGGTGCGCTCTCCCCGCGGTTCGGGTCCCGCTTTAGCCGAGGCTGGGCGGAAGCTCTTATCGTGGGGTTCGCAGATGGATCTCGCAGCGGGGTTAGAGACGGGCTCTGCCTTTTCTCTCCCTTCACCTGTGAGATCCAGTGTCTCAGTCCTGGGTTCGGAAGCACGCATTGCGGTTTCTTCCGCTCAGGCTGAGGCACCAGTATTACATTTATCCAGCTCTGAGGAGCTAGATGTTGTTAGTATTGATATGGGAGATGTGGAGGATTCGCCACCTCGCACTCCCGAGAATGATGAGCTTATGGAGGTTTTAACTAGAGCTGTAGAAAAACTCAGTATTGAATGGCCAGTGACTAGACAGGAGTCCGTTTCGAAATCGAAACTAGATGAGAGATTTTTGCCGTCACGAGTGCAGCCTGTGCTTTATGCCGGGGCGCAGACGGTCCCAGCGAGCGCTTTCCCGAGGGACGCTCGCTCCCTCTGAGGAGGGTTTCAGAGCAGTTAAGCCAGTTGTTCCCTGCCGGTGCGCCGTTACAGGGCGCTGCGTTTGCTGCTCAAATTAAACCAGAGGCCGGTCTCGAGAGACTGGTACCCTTAGTAGAATTTCTGGCAGAGTGGAAAAGCCTTCCAAAAATATCTCAGTGGGTCCTGCACACAATAAAAAACGGTTATGCTATCCAATTCAGGTGTTGTCCACCAAAATTCAGAGGGGTTCTGCCCACAGTGGTGGGCCCCGAGCAGGCTCTGGTAATGGAACAGGAGGTGAAAACGCTCCTCCAAAAGGAGGCTATAGAACGGGTTCCTCCTCCCAGTCTGGAGTCAGGTTATTACAGCCGATATTTCATCGTTCCAAAGAAGGATGGGGGGTTGCGTCCGATTTTAGACCTGCGCCTGTTGAATCGCTCGGTAGCAAAGCTAAAATTCAAGATGCTCACTATCAAGCAGATCGTGTCACAAATCAGATCCGAGGACTGGTTTGTCACGATAGATCTAAAAGACGCGTACTTCCACATTTCCATCCTTCCACAACACAGGAAGTTCCTGAGGTTCGCCTTCGGGGGCGAGGCGTACCAGTACAGGGTTCTTCCATTTGGCCTAGCTTTATCTCCTCGCACTTTCACAAAATGCATGGATGCAGCCTTAGTGCCTCTGAGGCTTCAGGGCATTCGTATCCTCAATTACATCGACGATTGGTTGATTTTAGCTCAGTCAGAGCAGATGGCGGTTCGGCATCGAGATGTCGTTCTCACTCATATCAGGAAGTTGGGGTTGAGGCTGAACGCGAAGAAGAGTGTTTTATCTCCTTCTCAGAAGACCACTTTTCTGGGGGTCGTTTGGGATTCGGTTTCGATGCGGGCGCGACTCTCTCCGTCCCGCATCGCTTCGATTCTCTCAGCTGTGAAACAAGTAAAGCTAGGCCAGCTGCTCACTGTAAAGCAGTTTCAAAGACTGTTAGGTCTGATGGCAGCAGCGTCCAACGTTATACCTTGCGGCCTGTTGTACATGAGACCGCTACAGTGGTGGCTCAGGACCAAGGGGTTCTCCCTGAGGGGCAATCCGCTCCGCACGATCAAAGTCACGCGGCGCTGCCTTCATGCTCTGGTCATGTGGAAAGAAACTTGGTTCCTATCCAAAGGTCCTGTGTTGGGGGCTCTTTGTCGTCGCGTAATGCTAACGACGGATGCTTCCCTCACAGGGTGGGGGGCGGTCATGAGTGGTCGTCCAGCCCAAGGTCTGTGGCAGGACCATCATCTATCATGGCACATAAATTGTCTAGAGATGTTGGCCGTGTTTCAGGCTCTGAAACACTTCTTAGCAGACCTGAGAGGTCATCATGTGTTAGTTCAGTCAGACAACACGTCGGTGGTCTCTTATATAAATCATCAGGGGGGCCTGCGGTCTCGCCGGCTTTACAAGTTGGCCCGTCAGATCCTCCTGTGGTCCCAAGGGAGGTTACTGTCACTCAGAGCAATGTATCTTCCTGGGTATTTGAATATGGTAGCGGACTCCCTGTCGAGGCAGGGGCCGAGGCCGGGGGAATGGAGACTCCACCCCGAGGTGGTGGAACTCCTTTGGTTGAGTTTCGGTCGCGCCGAGGTGGACCTATTCGCTTCCAAGGAGACCACGCATTGTCATCTATGGTTCTCCATCAGTCATCCAGCCCCTCTGGGGTTGGACGCTATGGTGCAGCCGTGGCCGAGGTCACGTCTGTACGCCTTTCCCCCGATTGCTCTGCTACCGGGAGTTCTGGAGAGGGTTCGCCGGGACGGGGTCAGTCTGCTACTAGTAGCCCCGTTCTGGCCGGCCCGAGTATGGTTTGCAGACCTGGTCTCTCTCCTGGACGGCTCTCCTTTGGAGCTCCCCGTCAGGAGGGACCTACTCTCTCAGGCGGGCGGCTCGATATTTCACCCCCGCCCAGAATTATGGAAGCTGTGGGCTTGGCCTCTGAGGGGGCCCAGCTCTTAGATGCCGGTCTCTCAACCGAGGTTGTTGAGACCATTCTTCACTCCAGAGCTCCATCCACGAGGAAGCTTTATGCCTTGAAGTGGAAGCTTTTCACTTCTTGGTGTGGAGAACACCTGCAGGACCCAGTCATCTGCCCAGTGGGTGCAGTGCTGGAATTCTTGCAGGAGCGCTTCTCCGCAGGGTTATCCCCCTCCACACTAAAGGTGTACGTGGCGGCACTAGCTGCTTACCATGTCCCTTTCAGTGGAGTTTCTCTAGGGAGACACCCGCTTATAACTCGTTTCCTTCGTGGCACTTTGAGGCTGAGGCCAGCAGTTCGCACGAGGGTGCCTTCCTGGGATCTGGCCATTGTATTAGAAGGTCTTTCCCTGGCTCCTTTTGAACCTATCGAAGAAGTTCCTGAGAAGTTTCTCACTCTTAAAACTGTCTTTCTTCTTGCTGTCTCCTCCCTAAAGAGAATCGGAGATTTGCAGGCTCTGTCGGTTTCACCCTCGTGCCTGGAATTTTCGCCTGGTATGGTTAAGGCTTTTCTGTATCCTAGACCAGGTTACGTTCCCAAGGTCCCTACTAATGTTGTTAGACCTACAGTTCTGCAGGCTTTCTGTCCTCCTCCATTTCAGTCGTCAGACCAGGAGAAACTTAACTTACTCTGCCCTGTTAGGGCGTTAGACGCCTATGTCCACAGAGCTGCCCTGTGGAGAAAATCAGAACAACTATTTGTGTGTTTTGGGCCACCCAGGAAAGGGTGTCCCGCGTCTAAACAGAGAATGAGCAAGTGGGTGGTTGAGGCTATCTCACTTGCTTATGAGTCAGCTGGTCAGCCTTCACCTTTGGCTGTACGAGCGCACTCTACTAGGAGTATGGCTGCTTCTAAAGCTCTATTGTCAGGAGTTTCCCTAAGTGATGTTTGTGATGCGGCTGGATGGTCCTCACCACATACTTTTATTAAGTTCTACGATCTAGACTTAAGTTCTACCCCTGGGGCACAGGTGCTCTTGTCCTCTGTGCGCTAGTTCTCACATGACGGTCACTTGCTCCTATGGCGACGTGGGTATTCGCGTTCCCACAGCGATGACGCAGCTCGAGTTCCCTAGGATAAGGGAACGTCTCGGTTACGTATGTAACCCTAGTTCCCTGAGTAGGGAACGAGACGCTGCGTCGTTCTGCCATACTCCCGGCACTCCCGTTAGCGCTTCCTTCAGGCTTATCAGAAGCTGATGTGCTTGTGCTGTTTGGGGTGCTTTATAGTTTCCTGGTCGATGACGTCACCCGCCTATGACGTTCCATCTCTCCATTGGGCTGATTCGATACGTGCTTCAGGACGCATAACGCAGGGGCGTTCCCACAGCGATGACGCAGCGTCTCGTTCCCTACTCAGGGAACTAGGGTTACATACGTAACCGAGACGTTTACTATCGCAAGAATCTTGGAAATTATCTCTCATTTTGGTACATTTTCAGGATACCGGATAAACTGGTCTAAGAGCGAATTAATGCCTATAAAGGTTCGAGATCTTTCTGTTATACAACACTTCCCCTTTAAAATAACGAAGCAAAAATTTACGTATTTAGGAATTGAGGTTACAAAAGATTTCCAGTCATTATTTAAGGCTAACTTTCCCCCTCTAGTGTCTAAATTGAAAAATAATATTCAATTTTGGAGATCACTTCCTATTTCCTTGGTAGGTAGGGTTAATATTATTAAAATGATTTTTCTTCCTCAAATTCTCTATCTTTTTCAGAATATCCCAATATTTTTACCTAAGATTTTTTTCAAGCAATTAGATTCAATTATTATTTCTTTTTTATGGGAGTATAAAGCCCATCGGATAAGTAAAGCTCATCTTTGTAAGCCTAAAGCTGAAGGCGGATTGGCACTCCCAAATTTCTCTCTTTATTACTATGCCAGTGCTATTCATACTATTATAATGTGGCTAGACCCCAACTTTGCACACCCCACCTGGATCCAAATGGAAAGAGAAGCATGTAGCCCATATGATATTGGGGCAGTGATCTTGTCTCCTACAGAGATAGAGAAATTGACTTACAATCATAACTGTATAATCCATAGTACTATTCGCATTTGGAAGCAGATTAAATCAAAATTTGTAATAAAGTCCTTATCTTTCTCTTACCAATTGGAGGGAATCCATCATTTATTCCCTCTACAATGGATTCTGCTTTCACAAAGTGGAGAGACGTGGGTATTCGGAATATTGGGGACCTATTCATTGATGGTTCTTTTGTCTCCTTTAGTCAGCTGCAGGCAAAATACGGTTTGCATAAAAACAATTTTTTTCCGGTATTTGCAGCTCAGGGACTATGTAAGAAAGCATTTTCCTTGTCTAGGTGAGGCTTCCTCTGCTAAGTTTGATGAACTTTTAGGACTTGGATGTGGGGTTAGTCACTTGATTTCTCTATTGTATAACTCTTTACTATCCATAACTCCACCTTCTACACAGGGTATAAGATTGCAGTGGGAGCAGGAAATGGGGGAGGAGATAGGTGATGAGTTATGGGTTAATGCATTAGAGAATATCCATAAGTGCTCTGTTAACTCTCGGCATTGCCTTATCCAATTTAAGATTATTCATCGACTTCATTACTCTAAAACGAAGCTGCATAGAATTTTTTCAGATGTTTCCCCAATATGTGATAAATGCCAGATAGAGGAAGCCACACTCTTGCATAGTTACGCTCTTTGCTCTAAGTTAACTCCATTCTGGACTAATATTTTTCAAATTCTTTCAGAAATATTACATGTTGAATTAGAGCCTGATCCACTTGTGGTGATTTTCGGACTCTCAGATACCATTACTTTTCAAAAATCTCAACAACAGTTGTTGTCTTATGGACTTCTTATTGCAAAGAAACTAATACTTAAGTTTTGTAAGAACACCAAAGTCCCTACTGTTAAAATGTGGTTGGATGAAATGGTTAGGTTATTACATCTGGAAAAAATTCGTTTTTCTTTATCAAACAAACTGGATCAGTTTGATAAGATTTGGTCTTCCCTTCTCCGCTATCTTGATAGCTCAGTTTAAGTTGGCCTGCTTAGGTAGGCTGAGTGTGTAGTACTGATTGCCCCATTAGTGTGGTATGTCTTATGTCCCTAGGGTGGGTTGGGTGGTAATGGAAACTGTTCTTTTTATTTTTATTTTATTTATTTATTTTTATTTACTTATTTGTTTATTTTATGTTGCCTATATGTTTATAATGAGGAATCACAAAAAGCGATGTAACAATGATTGTCAAATTGTTGGATTCCCTAATAAAAACATTTTAAACAATGATACTAAAATCATAATAAAGTAGGCTATATGTGCAAAAAAATCAGATAAGCCCAGAATATGAACACAACGCGTTTAATTACACATTAAGCATTTTCCTCCCATAGAAAATCATTATGAGAACGCATGTGTCTTAATATCAGATTACAATGTCCCCTTATTGTGTCGAAATAACGCGTTATTAGGTCAAAATAACGACTTAATATCTCGGAATAACAAGTTTTCTTTTTTTTTATTCTTCACCATGCGGTTCAGGGCTTCCATAGAATACAGCCTGAATATAATTGCTTCCAAAAATTATTTTTGGTGGTGCTATCGGGGTGCTATGGTCTTTCTTGGGGGTGCTGAAGCACTGCTAGCCCCTCCTATAGCGCTGCCCATGTCTGTGCTACAGAGAGAAAACATGTTTATAATGAAAAAGCAGCTGCCAGCTCGGTTGTGGCTACATCTTTTTGGAAACATCATACTGGCATTCATGCTCCTGCCACAGTTCAATTCAATTTTGCTCCATTTCTTGTGTCCAATGCCTATAACCTATGCCTTGCTCTCTCATTGGCTGTTGCTCGTCGTGACACCACAGGCTATCGAGTCGGCCGACAGCTCCAGATATTTAGCATGCAAGATATCTGTCTGGCTTCAGCGACGCGTCGACAAGGTGTCAGCGAGCGTTTTTAATGCGTCGTTTAGTATTTCACACACGATTGGCAAGTATGGATCACCCGCAGATTTGCACGTGAACTTGCAAATTGGGCTCAAATCTGGCTTAAAATCCTGTAGTGTGAACTCGGCATTACCTGAAGTCCTGATCTTCTCATCATCGCTGATCTTCATCATCCTGGTTCTTCTCATCCTCATCTGCCTCCTAATATATTCTTCATTACTGTCAGCTAAGTCTTCACCAGAACTAGTATCAGTATTCATCGCTTCTGCCATCCTTCCCTGCATTGCTCTTCCCTCTGCACTTCTAATAAACTTGTTATATTCATCAGTACCTTTTCTGTCCTCTTCTGATTGTGACTGTGTGCTACAACAGAATAACTGTAAACTGATAAACAAGAGCAGGAGTGAAATGACATAACATTTTAGTCCAATGATGATGATGAAGTTACAAAATGGATTAAATAAAATGATTTAATAAACAAATAAAACTCAGATAAGTCATTGGAAACTTGATTATATAATCTGTACAAATGAAGAGCAATAAATAAAACACAAATACAGTGTATTTCAGTATTTTTATTGTTGTTATTTGTGTTCTTTAGTGTTTGATTCAAGGTTTTATACACTGTAAAAAAAAAAAGTTGGATTAACTTAAAAAAGTAAGTTACCTGGTTGCCTTAAAATTTTTAGTTAATTGAAATTAAAACTTTGAGTTAATACAACAAAGGAGATTGGTTTAATAAATAGAAACTCAAAATATTATGTTATCTGAACTACATTAATTATCTAAGTTGATTTGACAAAATATAAAAAGTTGTGATAACAAATCATGAAAATAATTTTTTACAGTGTAGCATTATACCTTCAATGCAAGTTTTGTTAAAATTGAACCCTGAAGAAATCCTGATTTTGTTCTTTGAACCAAAAGTGATCATAAACTCATAAACGTCACCCTCATTCAACACTCACCAGGAAGAGACTTACTTATTATTTCTCTTTTCTCTCATGCTGACTCTCTTCTCTCTCGACAAAAGCAATAATTATAAAGCAGCGATCAGTGAAGAATGAAGACAAACACTTGTTTTTTGAACAGACAAACATTTGTTTCTGAACAGAGAGCAGATCGTTGTGATTCATTTTTAAACCCGTCGTTCAGAAAGTGAAAGTAAAGTTTATGTTGGAGCTCAAACGGTGAAAATGGCTTCACTAAATGTTTCTGCTGAAGAGTTTTCTTGTCCCGTGTGCTGTGAAATCTTCAAGGCTCCTGTTGTTTTATCATGTAGTCACAGTGTCTGTAAAGAGTGTCTTCAACAGTTCTGGAGAACCAAGAAAACTCAGGAGTGTCCTGTCTGCAGGAGAAGATCCTCAAAAGATCGTCGTCCTCTTAATCTGGCTTTGAAAAACTTGTGTGAGTCAATCCAGAAGGAGGGAAATGAGACTCGTTCATCAGGATCTGAGGAGATCTGCAGTTTACACAGTGAGAAACTCAAACTCTTCTGTCTGGAGGACAAACAGCCTGTGTGTATAGTGTGCAGAGATTCAAAACAACATGACAATCATAAATTCAGACCCATCAGTGAAGTGGTTTCATCATATAAGGTAAGACAAATGTCTCTTGTTTCACATGTAAGTGAAAGTGACGTGTGAAGGCCAAATATGGGAACCCACACAGAATTAGCGCACACATATTCAATGAGTAGTGAACACACACACACACACACACACACACCACACACACACACACACACACACACACACACACACACACACACACACACACACACACACACACACACACACACACACACACACACACACACACACACAGAGAGATAGAGAGAGAGAGCAGTGATTGGGGCTCAGTCATTTCCTGCCAGTATTGAGAATAAAACACACAGTTCGGGTAACCAGTCTGACTCTAACCATTAGGCCACGACTTCCCTTTATTTTAACTTGAAGGAACATGCTGACTTTTTGGGACTTTAGCTTATTCAGCATATCCCCCAGAGTTAGATATGTCCATACATACCTTTTTCATCTCTGTGCGTCCCGTAACTCTGTCTGACGCACCCACCGCTAGCCTAGCTTAGCACAAAGACTGGAAGTAAATGGCTTCAGCTAGCATACTGCTCCCAATAAATGACAGAATAATGCCAACATTTTAATACCTTTAAACCAGCTTCATGCTGTTGACAATGTCCTATTTAAGTGTTGATTTGATTGAACATGACTGCAGTGATCAGGCATAGGCGTCGATTTCGGTAGGTAGTGTCCCCACCAGATTTCGTCATGAGTCATTTTGTACCCACCACTTTTTGAAACATTGAGGCACGGATGTAACTATTACAAATAAACTAGCAGAGCATTCATTTAGTTCACTATTAAATAAGAGATCTAGTGCTAAAATCTGTTGTTTTTGAACTCAAGCTGAGCGCTCGTGTCCGCTGCTATCAGTGTCATGGATACAGTGTTGTCTTGTGGTGGCGTGCGCAGTCTTCACTCGGACGCGCTCTTTCAATCTATCGCTGTTTTTGAGACTCTCTATTCATTCCAGTGAAATCAGAAAATAAAATGCTCACAAACGCGTCCTGCTTGATATAGACTGATGAACATATTTGACCCGTTACAGAAACCAGGGACGCAAGTCGGCAGCACAACTTGCGAGAAAAATGAGAAACAAGCATTTTTTTCCAAAATTTGTGATTTCCGCTTTTTTGCAGAATCTGTTAGTTGAAATCACGAAGAAGCCTCTCCATGTTTGAGATAGCAGTATTGGTATATTTAAAAGCTTACATTTTGAGGTTGAAATCGGCTTGTTTTCGTAGATTCTAGCACGCAGTAGGGGCGTGGTGTGTTATTGTCTGTGTGTATTTCCATACTGAATATGGCGCTTTTGTCCCCGCCCTCCAAGTGAACCGCATGGCTACTTATTATGCTCAATTCAATTCAATGAAGATGGACACCACAAAGATTGTCGCAGACGAGCTGAACCGTGGCAGTTACCGGTACACTGAAAATGTTTTCGCCACACTTTATGGGCTTGGGAAACTGAAATCCGCGCGCGCGCCCGCCCTCTGTGCTTGAATACGGCGGCTCGGCTCGCTGACAACGGTAGCTGGCTGTTTCATATGAGACATCCCGATTGCTTTGAATGGGGAATGCAGTTAAGACCTTTGCTCCCATGAAGGCCTGCCGTGCACGTTTCTGAAACGAAAGTTCAGCTTCATTTGCTCTTTAGTCGTTATTTAAGATGCTGAACCTGCTGATGATATAATGTGCTTGCGGACATTTCATTTGTGTGTGTATACGCACATAAGTGATGTAAAGAGATTTGCAACAGTAATTTGAGGAGGTGAAATGTGATTATTTGGAAAATCCCTGTCATGACTGCTTAAAGAAAAATGCCAGCAGGCATTTGCCTCCTGCATAAACTTTAATATTGTTGACATTTTGGGCACACGCGCGTTGCGCACTATTTGCGTTATATGTAGGCCTTTGGCATATTGGTCTTTGTGTGTTGTTGCTGGTTTTGCGTTATATCATGGCATATTGGTCTTTGTGTGTTGTTGCTGGTTTTGTGTTATATGTATGGCATAACGATATTGGTCTTTGTGTGTTGTTGCTGGTTTTGCGTTATATGTATGGCATAACGTTATTGGTCTTCGTGTGTTGTTGCTGGTTTTGCGTTATATGTATGGCATATTGGTCTTCGTGTGTTGTTGCTGGTATACGTTTCAAATAGAGGGGCAGCACAATTGTTTTTCGCCTAGAGCGGCAGAAGTGCATTCGCCGGTCCTTGGGTTGAGTTTCCATAAACATTAAAGTTTGTCGTTTTCTGTTCATTCTAAGAACACGTACATGTTATCTCATGTTTAGTCTGTTTAGACCTTCCCATACCTACTATTGTTATTAGCTAGCAGTAAAGAAAAAAAAGCTGTAAAGCACATTGGGGGAGCTTTACAGGGGTATGGCTTATCTAAATGAGATGTAAATGAGCGCTATTGTCACTCCCAGCTGCAGAGAGAGGTGAGAACTGCAGATCTTTAGAGGCCGTTTTCTCCGCTTTTAGTTTTTCTGAGTGCCTACCTTCAAATGGCCACAACTTCTCAAAATATTATCAGATTTCCATGTGTTACACATCGTTGGAAAGCTTGGAGACTACACTTTCAGAATCTGTGAATAACTCAAAATGCCCCAGAACCGACATGTGCCCCTAGATTCCGTAACTGGTCACATATTCAGTTTTGATTAGAGAAAAAAAAAACTGTACGAGTGCGGATTAGAACCCTTAATTTCCGAACGCGTCTCTGTCTCCAGCACATCTCAAACCACACTGACGCCCGTGTGATCAGGACTGGTTGTGTTTAGTGCAGCTCAACCACATTACAGTATAAATACATTTAATATATAATTGAGGATTTAGTAACTATGGGGGCAAATATATTTTCACGCAGGCCTTCTCTTATTGGATAACGTTTAGCTTCAATAAATAACATTGTCTTTTACAAACTGTACTTTGTGTTTACCAACCCGTTCTCATCCCAAGGCATCATATAGGTGACGCTTTTTTGACATTCGTCAAAAACTGACGCACATGGCACCCTTTAGCGTCAATATGAGACGCAGATCCCAAGGCGTCATAACCCTAACCCTAATTATGCTGTTTGCAAATAGATTTAAAAATTCATTCTGGATTTTGAGGGATGTGTAATCATGTTTTCTTGTTGACAGCCATTTCTCTAAGCCAGGGTCATCTTCACATCTTACTTTCAGTAACTGTTTTAAATTACCTTCTTCAGCTTCATGGTCCCTAAGAGCAGCTCCCTGGCGTGCCAAGAGTTGTACAGAGCCCGCAATTTTCATGAGACACCGTCTTGATTCCTGTTGCTGTGCAGCTTTGGCTGAAGATAACGTCTCAGGTTACGACTGACGCCCGTGTGATCAGGACTGGTTGTGTTTAGTGCAGCTCAACCACATTACAGTATAAATACATTTAATATATAATTGAGGATTTAGTAACTATGGGGGCAAATATATTTTCACGCAGGCCTTCTCGGTATTGGATAACGTTTAGCTTCAATAAATAACATTGTCTTTTACAAACTGTACTTTGTGTTTACCAACCCGTTCTCATCCCAAGGGATCATATAGGTGACGCTTTTTTGACATTCGTCAAAAACTGACGCACATGGCACCCTTTAGCGTCAATATGAGACGCAGATCCCAAGGCGTCATAACCCTAACCCTAATTATGCTGTTTGCAAATAGATTTAAAAATTCATTCTGGATTTTGAGGGATGTGTAATCATGTTTTCTTGTTGACAGCCATTTCTCTAAGCCAGGGTCATCTTCACATCTTACTTTCAGTAACTGTTTTAAATTACCTTCTTCAGCTTCATGGTCCCTAAGAGCAGCTCCCTGGCGTGCCAAGAGTTGTACAGAGCCCGCAATTTTCATGAGACACCGTCTTGATTCCTGTTGCTGTGCAGCTTTGGCTGAAGATAACGTCTCAGGTTACGACTGTAACCTATGTTCCCTGAGAACGGGAACGAGACAATACGTCATCGACGCTTTGGGGAAACGCCTCAGGCATGACAGGTGTCTGAAATCACTATCAAATCACGTCAATCACATTGACCGGCGACAGCCCGTGAATCATTATTGTGAATGATTAACATGCGACCTGGAAGCATATAAGGGCGCCTTGCAAACATGACAAATCACCTTATCGTCTGAAGGGACTGTACGATAGGCGAGCACCGAGGCATGGCAGCGAGACGTATTGTCTCGTTCCCGTTCTCAGGGAACATAGGTTACAGTCGTAACCTGAGACGTTCCCTTTCGAAGGGAACTCAACAATAGGTCTTTGGGGAACGAAATACCCAATCCGCCATGCTGAGGGGAGTGCATGCCCAAGGGCAGTGACAACTGTCAGAACCAGCAACTTCAAATAAAACGCTAGAACCACTCACCCTCAGGTCACACTGGGCTGTCAGCGACAGCATTCCCTACGGTCATAGCCCAAGCTACAGTCTCGCAGGAAACCTTCATAAACATGATTACCTGGGCCGGCTCCGAGCCTGGAACCATAGCTTCCAATTAGAAGGTGTCCCTTCTAGGGAATGTGGCTAGGGAACCCGAAGGAACCCCGGCCAGTCACTATTCAGGGGAACGTACTCACCCTGAAATGCCACCAGGACGGCCTGACAAAGCGTCAGAACATAGACACTAGTCTGGCCAATTCCTGTCTGTCTGAAGACAGAGCCTCTGGACAAATGCCTAAAGAACGGCATCCAACCCGAGAGACTGCGAAGCTGGCAGTGAACCACTCGGCCCGGATCTCAGAGACGCGATATCCCGGAGAGTATGACTCAGCATAGCGCTTTCCAACCCTTGCTAGCGAGGGGAGTTTCTCTCTACTCGACCCACGGATCAACCCAGTGTCTGTGTTTCAAAACACTGAGGAGGCCTGTGAAGGCCTAAGGGCTGATCTAATTGGGAGGCTTCACGAGAGGCCTACGACCATCTGACCAGACTCAGGAGGCCGCATGCTCATAGTGACCCTCAGTGAGGGGAGCACAAGGTCCGCCTGGTAGGTAAACCAGGCTGTAGGCAGGAAGGAGGTTCCGGGAGGGAACCAGTAGCAGAGAATGAACACTTTAGATGAGCCAGGGCTCAAGCTCGCCTTCAGCAGCTGACTGTTAAGACCAGCTGAACAGATAGCAAGAGGCCACTAGCTTCCTGAACCCAGCACTAATAGGAAAACCACTCAAAGGGAGGCCTGGTGAGGCCTGCTACCTGATAACCACAGTGAATGTGGGAGCTCACCTTGCAGGAGGCCTAGAACGGCCCTTCTGCCAGATAACCACAGCTACCTGAAAATCACAGCATGTGGTAGCTCTCCTTCAGGGAGGCCTGGTGAGGCCTTCCACCTGGAAACCATAGTACGTGGGAATTCTACTTCAGGGAGGCCTGTTAAAGCCTTCTACCTGGAAACCACAGTATGTGGGAATTCTCTTTCAGGGAGGCCTGGTAAGGCCTACTACCTGATAACCACAGAGAGTGTGGGAGCTCACCTTCAGGGAGGCCTGTGAGGCCTACTACCTGATAACCACAGGAAATGTGGGAGTTCACCTTCAGGGAGGCCTGGTGAGGCCTTCTACCTGATAACCGCAGTATGTGGGAATTCTCCTTCAAGGAGGCCTGTTAAAGCCTTCTACCTGGAAACCACAGTATGTGGGAATTCTCCTTCAGAGAAGCCTGGTGAGGCCTACTACCTGATAACCACAGTGAGTGTGGGAGCTCACCATCAAGGAGGCCTGTGAGGCCTACTACCTGATAACCACAGGAAATGTGGGAGCTCACCTTCAGGGAGGCCTGGTGAGGCCTTCTACCTGATAACCGCAGTATGTGGGAATTCAACTTCAGGGAGGCCTGTTGAAGCCTTCTACCTGAAAACCATAGTATGTGGGAATTCAACTACAGGGAGGCCTGGTGAGGCCTACTACCTGATAACCACAGGGAATGTGGGAGCTCACCATCAAGGAGGCCTGTGAGGCCTACTACCTGATAACCACAGGAAATGTGGGAGCTCACCTTCAGGGAGGCCTGGTGAGGCCTTCTACCTGATAACCGCAGTATTCTACTTCAGGGAGGCCTGGTGAGGCCTACTACCTGATAGCAACTGGTCACTGAGACTGGGTGATCGCACTGAGGCGGCCTTACAGGACCAGCCAGCTGGGGACTCGCCTATCAGGGAGGCCTGGTTGGGCCTACTAGCTGATAGCAAGTACATTCTGCTACAAAGAGACAATGTTGGGAACATACTACACCAACATAAACTATTGGGCCCACACACAAGAGGCCTAATACGGCTAGCTACCTGGTAGCGGCTAAAAGTATGTCCCTACAACATTGAGACTCACCTCCTAAGGCGGCCTGATTAAGGCCTACTACCTGTCGGTGAGTCAACTCCCGAAACACCAAGGCCAACCTCGATTAGAAGTAGGCTAGCCTACAGTGCCCTCACGGGGGCTGCCAGTCAAGGAGGCCTGCTGGGGCCTACTACCTGATGGCACAGCCCTTGTTGGCAGATAAGCTGTTACACAGCGCCTACAGCATCATGGTGCCTAATCACATTACCCATGGCAGTGTACTCAGCAAGAGAGCTAGCACCCTTAAAGCAAGGGGAGTACAACGTACGCCACTCTGCCTCAATGGAGGCCCCAGTTAGTGAGGGGCCTACCATCTATGCATGGGCGTCAGCTCAGGGCAATGCTCTGGCTTCAGGGGAGCATACTTTGACCAAAGAAGAAGTGAAAGCTTACTTCATACTCGACCCGAGCCATAGTGGTGAGAGGTAGGATGAAACAGAACTGGGAGTGAAGTGCTCAGACATACCCTGTATCACAGGGGAACACTCACCCCTCACCCTGAGATTACCAGGGTGCGGGCCTGCCAGCGGCTCTAGGGGTGACAGAAATGTATCTGTGCCCAACCTAGGGAAGTGGGGCTTGATTTATGAAAGCCAACCACCTACAACCCAGTGCTCGAGCAGTAGCTCAGCGAATTTTTTTTTTTTTTTTTTTTTTAGTAAAGCCTATACTGGCGGCCTAAACCCGTAGGCCAGATCTGCACAGCAGGGTCGGGTCAGGAGAACCAGTCTTATTCGTGAAACAAAAGACGGCCTAACCTTGCTCAAAAAGATATAAACACCACGGAGGCCTGTTGAGGCCTACCATGTCTTTATAAACCATCCTCTGCACCACGCTGCATTACTTTAGTCACCCCCGAATGCAGAGAAGGGGGCGGGCCTTGGCCTAACGACTCCAAAGGGAGGAGGCTGTTTAACCTCTTAACGTTCGCGAGAGCGCCGTCGCTCTGAAGCATTCCTCCCCACACTAGTTTAATGTTTATGAATAGATTTAACGTGAAAGAAGATCATTAATCTTGGCAAACTATATATCATTTTAAAGGTCTAAGCCTCAAGCATCGATGATAGAGCAGTGTTTTTCGATGGAAAGCTTATAACAAATGTATTTATTGCATTTAGGCAAGCAGTACACTTCAAAACACACATAATAAAAAACGGAGCTCTTACCAGTATTGTTGTAATAACGAGCCCACACACGCATCCACTGCTAAAAGTTCCAGATTGAATGGAAAGCTGAGTGTCCACTGAATAACATCCCATGGAGCATTTTTAGTCCAAAGAAACAATAACGTTGTAATATTGATAATTATTCCTTTGTTTACATCGCGTTTCTTCAGGGTGACGTCTCATATTTGTCTGTTATGCAATAAATAATGCATAAAAAAAAGACTCCCGGTACCAAAAGGTTATATGTGTGTGTTGCTTAGTATGTGGGAATTCTCCTTCAGAGAAGCCTGGTGAGGCCTACTACCTGATAACCACAGTGAGTGTGGGAGCTCACCATCAAGGAGGCCTGTGAGGCCTACTACCTGATAACCACAGGAAATGTGGGAGCTCACCTTCAGGGAGGCCTGGTGAGGCCTTCTACCTGATAACCGCAGTATGTGGGAATTCAACTTCAGGGAGGCCTGTTGAAGCCTTCTACCTGAAAACCATAGTATGTGGGAATTCAACTACAGGGAGGCCTGGTGAGGCCTACTACCTGATAACCACAGGGAATGTGGGAGCTCACCATCAAGGAGGCCTGTGAGGCCTACTACCTGATAACCACAGGAAATGTGGGAGCTCACCTTCAGGGAGGCCTGGTGAGGCCTTCTACCTGATAACCGCAGTATTCTACTTCAGGGAGGCCTGGTGAGGCCTACTACCTGATAGCAACTGGTCACTGAGACTGGGTGATCGCACTGAGGCGGCCTTACAGGACCAGCCAGCTGGGGACTCGCCTATCAGGGAGGCCTGGTTGGGCCTACTAGCTGATAGCAAGTACATTCTGCTACAAAGAGACAATGTTGGGAACATACTACACCAACATAAACTATTGGGCCCCACACACAAGAGGCCTAATACGGCTAGCTACCTGGTAGCGGCTAAAAGTATGTCCCTACAACATTGAGACTCACCTCCTAAGGCGGCCTGATTAAGGCCTACTACCTGTCGGTGAGTCAACTCCCGAAACACCAAGGCCAACCTCGATTAGAAGTAGGCTAGCCTACAGTGCCCTCACGGGGGCTGCCAGTCAAGGAGGCCTGCTGGGGCCTACTACCTGATGGCACAGCCCTTGTTGGCAGATAAGCTGTTACACAGCGCCTACAGCATCATGGTGCCTAATCACATTACCCATGGCAGTGTACTCAGCAAGAGAGCTAGCACCCTTAAAGCAAGGGGAGTACAACGTACGCCACTCTGCCTCAATGGAGGCCCCAGTTAGTGAGGGGCCTACCATCTATGCATGGGCGTCAGCTCAGGGCAATGCTCTGGCTTCAGGGGAGCATACTTTGACCAAAGAAGAAGTGAAAGCTTACTTCATACTCGACCCGAGCCATAGTGGTGAGAGGTAGGATGAAACAGAACTGGGAGTGAAGTGCTCAGACATACCCTGTATCACAGGGGAACACTCACCCCTCACCCTGAGATTACCAGGGTGCGGGCCTGCCAGCGGCTCTAGGGGTGACAGAAATGTATCTGTGCCCAACCTAGGGAAGTGGGGCTTGATTTATGAAAGCCAACCACCTACAACCCAGTGCTCGAGCAGTAGCTCAGCGAATTTTTTTTTTTTTTTTTTTTTTAGTAAAGCCTATACTGGCGGCCTAAACCCGTAGGCCAGATCTGCACAGCAGGGTCGGGTCAGGAGAACCAGTCTTATTCGTGAAACAAAAGACGGCCTAACCTTGCTCAAAAAGATATAAACACCACGGAGGCCTGTTGAGGCCTACCATGTCTTTATAAACCATCCTCTGCACCACGCTGCATTACTTTAGTCACCCCCGAATGCAGAGAAGGGGGCGGGCCTTGGCCTAACGACTCCAAAGGGAGGAGGCTGTTTAACCTCTTAACGTTCGCGAGAGCGCCGTCGCTCTGAAGCATTCCTCCCCCACACTAGTTTAATGTTTATGAATAGATTTAACGTGAAAGAAGATCATTAATCTTGGCAAACTATATATCATTTTAAAGGTCTAAGCCTCAAGCATCGATGATAGAGCAGTGTTTTTCGATGGAAAGCTTATAACAAATGTATTTATTGCATTTAGGCAAGCAGTACACTTCAAAACACACATAATAAAAAACGGAGCTCTTACCAGTATTGTTGTAATAACGAGCCACACACGCATCCACTGCTAAAAGTTCCAGATTGAATGGAAAGCTGAGTGTCCACTGAATAACATCCCATGGAGCATTTTTAGTCCAAAGAAACAATAACGTTGTAATATTGATAATTATTCCTTTGTTTACATCGCGTTTCTTCAGGGTGACGTCTCATATTTGTCTGTTATGCAATAAATAATGCATAAAAAAAAGACTCCCGGTACCAAAAGGTTATATGTGTGTGTTGCTTAGAGTGTAATGAACACATTTAGACCGCACACACGCAAACACAAACAAAGATAGGCGATATCTAGCTCAAAATATCCAAACACTGCAGTCAGTTTTTGTGTCGTCATGATATGCACATCCTATCATTTTGTCTTTACAACGAAAGCCAATGAAATCGTCGAAATTATATGACTGATAGAAAATGTAGCCAATCAGTAAACGAATCCAACGATACCCGGGAAGTTTGAATTCCTCACTCGAGCAAGATGTTTTTTTTTATTTGAATCCGGCGCTCTCCCCCTGCTCTCCCCGCTCTCCAATCAGTTTGAGCAGCTCACCTGCGACGTCGGCTCTGACGACACCCCTGTCATCTGACAGGCCAGCTAGCTAACAAGCTATAGTAGACGGTTCCCTAGTCAACAAACATCTGTTTTCGCGTCTTACTCACTGGACGGATTCTGTCATCATATGAATCGTCAAAATAAGTTTTTTTTTCCTGCTGAAGATGTTTTATTCGAGATCACTCGAGGCAGCGATGATGAAATTTGAGGAGAGTGAAAAAGGAGGGTGATATGCTTCCGGACGGAAAAGATGATCCAATTTTATATCGGTGAGTTGCTATAACGTTATGATGTAGCATGCACATAATACGTGCGTGTGTGTGTGTGTGTGTGTGTGTGTGTGTGTGTGTGTGTGTGTGAGAGAGAGAGAGAGAGAGAGAGAGAGAGAGAGAGAGAGAGAGAGAGAGAGAGAGAGAGAGAGAGAGAATGTATACTTTGTATGTAAAAATGTATACTTTGTGTATGTATGTATATATATATGTGTGTGTGTGTGTGTGTGTGTGTGTGTGTGTGTGTGTGTGTGTGTGTGTGTGTGTGTGTGTGTTGGGAAGAATTGCAGAAAATATGTGCTAGAGATAAATAGGAAGGAGTTGTATGCTATCAAAATTGCATATTCCTGTCTGATGGCCGGCCATCGGTGTGATTGTTGGCTCTATGTCTGTCCATCCATATGAATGCTGTCTGTATCACCGGCCATTGATTGTTGATTGAATGGATGAGCTTTAGTATGAATGCTGTTTAAACGACTGCCCATCAGTTTGATTGTTGATTGAATGGCCAGCCATATAAAAACTAAACTGAATTATTTACTTTACATGCAGTGCTAATTATCTTTCCATTCTTTCCCATGCAACAGCAATCAAGTTGAATCTTCAGATGAAGAGTGGCATCCAAGCACCAGCCAACCAGCTGAAAGAAGTTCAGTTTTTTTTTTTTTATATATATATTTCATAATATTTTTTTGTTCTGTTGTGCAAATAAATCACTTACATTAAGTCTTATGGTTGTGTGTATTATTTTATAACTATTATTTTATAACTATTATGAACTATGTAATGAATTGACCAAAATAGCTTGCAGTACCCTTCATAACATTTGGTCATTAGGTTGCTTTTTGATGTACCCTTGGTACCTGGACATAGTCTTGGAAAAAATATTGTAGGAATCTCATTTTTCATAATATCTTCCTCAAATGTGAAACATAAACTGATGAGACTTGTGTCTTTCAATCAATTACCTAACTGGATTCTTCCAGGTTTGTTTTCCTTTATTTTTAAATGAAATAATCAAATGTTACTTGCAGTACAAATTATCTTCAAGACACTTCAGATTCTATAAATTTTTGCCTGTGAAAGTTTTTTCAACTTTAAGATTTGGGTAATAAACTCTAAAGTGTCTTCTTTTTAAATATGTCTAAATTGTGCATGTAGTGCAAATAGTTCAGCAAACTGCAATTATTTTAGTTTGGGGATGTCATTTCTGGGGATGTGCCTCAGGCAGGGGGAGGGAGAAAGGGAACTGACATAGTCTTGGAAAAAAGTTTGCAGGAACCCCATTTTTCATTATATCTTCCTCAAATTTGAAATATAATCTGATGAGACTTGTGGCTTTCAATCCGTTACCTATCTGGATTCCTCCAGGTCTATTTTTATATATTTGTACATGAAATAATAAAACATTATTTGTAGCGCACATTATTTTTGAGGCACTTCAACTTTTATAATTTTTTATCTGTTTGAGTATTATCAACTCTGATTGATTGGTAGTAGAGTCCCAATTGTCTTCTTTCCAAAGATACCTTAATTGTGCCTGTGGTACACTGTTCTCAGGAGCTGTATTTATTTTAATCCAGGTATGTCATTTTCAGCTGTGAGCCCCCGAGTGGGGGTGAAGGTTAACAGGCTAACAGGGATGCTAGAAACCTACATTCACAAAGTGAAGGGTAAGAGGAAAAAATGTTAATTTTAGCAGAACGCCTCTAATATCCCTGGCACAGCCTAGGCCAGCTACAGAGGTGGCCTGGTGAAGGCCAACCTGTAAGCATAGATATAACTGAGGGCTCGGAGGAGCCACAGCCTAACAGGAAAATAAACTTTTTTATTATTCCATACAAGTGGCTGCAGGATCGCACAGCCTAAGAATACTCAAACAGAGCTCAAGGGGCGAAATACTCAGAGAAGTCAAAACGGTCCAATGGGCCGGACATAAGATCTATCTGAAGCTCTAGCGTCAGTCAACACTCTAGGTTTTAACATACTAAAGAGAGAGACCAACTACTCTTACCTTAAGGTGGCTAGTAGCCATAAGGCTAACAAAGTTATTACTCTGGCCACCTACCAGGGAACTTCAGGGCCCTGATAACAAATAAAGTTCTTACCTTAATTCCTTGACATGACCCCATAGCTCTTATACAGGGAACGAGGTCTGTAAAGAGAAATATGTTATTTTCACAAAAAATACTCTTTGAAAAACCAGTAGTTCACCTGTGGCGTGCAAGGTGAAGACTCGCCAGATAGTTCCTTATGAACCTGGGGTCTGCCACCTTACATACCTGAAAAGGGGCGTTACCATTAACCAAGCCTTGGAGAGCCATCAGAACGTAGTTCTCATCATCAGCCCATCCCCAGGACTGATGTAATGAACGCCTGGGGGTCAGAAGAGAGAGGGCAGCTATGACCCTCCGGGGAGGTTATCCATTACCAACGCTGTGAGCGTTTGCTCTGAATAACCTCCCTCAAATCTCTTCTTTTGCGGGAGTTACGCCTCCTCTGCGACCTGCTCCTCGGAGGAGGGGGCGCACGAGAGGCGACACTGGCTCGCTGGCCCTGCATACGATCCTCAGACCCTGCCTGGGTGCAGGCGCGGATCTCAGTGGTATACAGGTCTTAAACGCTGCTGAGCGCGCTTTCGCCTCCCTGAATTTCCCTACCACCGCCTCTACGGAGGTGCCAAAGAGTTCAGAAGGCGACACTGGCGAATCGAGAAGAAAAGCCTTCTCTTTCTCCCCGATGTCAGTCAGATTTAACCACAGATGTCTCTCCGTGGCCACCATCGCCGCCATCGACCGACCGATCGCGGCAGCGGTTTGTTTGGTAGCCCGGAGAGCCAGATCTGTGGTTAAGCGCAGCTCAGCTACCGCCTCAGGGGACATTCCTGCCCCCTGGTCGAGATCCCTCAGTAAGTCGGCCTGGTAAGCCTGCAATACTGCCATGGTATGGAGTGCAGCACCGGCCTGACCTACTGCCGTGTATGCTCTGCCATTCAAACGAGCCGTTACTTTGAGTGGTTTGGATGGCAGGGTTGGAGCTTTCAGTGTCGTTGCCCGCCCAGACACGAGATAGTTCGCAAACGTCTCGTCAATCGGCAGCATAGACACGTAACCATGCTCTCCGATCCCCTCAACATCAGCGAAACTGGCCCGCTGATGTTGATGAATACGGGCAGAGTATGGTTTCTTCCATGCCTTCTCGATCTCAGTGTGCAGATCGGGAAGAAATGGAAGGCTCACCCGAGCTGGCGGTGTATGGCCGGGGAGAAACCGATCATCAAGCCTGCCGCGAGCGGTCTCTCCTCTAGCGCGCTGCCAAGGCAACTGCAGCCTGCCAGCCGCGCTACATCACATCCAACAGCTCAGCATACACGGGGCAGGATGACTGAGAGGGTTCGGGATCATGAACCCCCTCAGGCATCTCCTGCACGTCCTGAAGTCGGAGAATAATCTTCCACATCAACCTGCAGTTCGCCCTCGTCAGCCGTCGAATCATCTGAGAGGTTAACAACGCTCTCGAGGTGATCGTCAAGGTCCATCTGAGAACCCCATGATGCTAGCCGCCGCTCAGCCTCGGCTCGAGCGGGACCCGCCACCACGAGGACCAGACGCTGAGCCCCCTTCACTCGAGAAGAGGGCTAGACGAGAGCGGAGCGTTTTAAGAGAAAACTGCTCGCAGTTCGCACAGAGGGTTCCCTCAAAAACCTCCCGCGCGTGCTCTTTTCCCAGGCAGAAAACGCACAGCTCGTGTGTGTCTGTCGGTGTCAAAAACCTAGGACACGGGTCGGCACATTTACGAAAACAATCTACCTTAGCCGTGCGTTTCATACTCATACTTGCGTTTCCTTTGAGTAGCGATTCAAACAAACAGTCCCTGAAGACGAAAAGATGATTTGTCATGTTTGCAAGGCGCCCTTATATGCTTCCAGGTCGCATGTTAATCATTCACAATAATGATTCACTGGCTGTCGCCGGTCAATGTGATTGACGTGATTTGATAGTGATTTCAGACACCTGTCACGCCTGAGGCGTTTACCCAAAGCGTCGATGACGTATTGTTGAGTTCCCTTCGAAAGGGAACTGGACATCTACTGGTTTTGTTTTTTGGCAGTGGGTAGTGATGGCAACTTTGTGTGCATTGCTTTGGACATGTTCTGCAAATTTTTGAGTTGCCTTTTTCCAGTTTCGGAAACCAGTTTTGACAAATGTTGGATCTGCATTCTTGGCCAAATTTGATTTTTCATGCCCAAAAGCTTGAGCACAGAAAAAACATAGGATTCCATTGACTCCTGAACTGTAGTGGAGCCAAGGAAATTCACGGTACCACTTTTCTTGGAACCGTAGCGTTTTGTTGGTGAGCTGCTGCACTACAATGAGCTTTGGGTTAGCGTGGTTGGGTTCAGCATACTGCTTGTCTACCTGCACTTCTGCGCCTGTTCCCTGTCTCTCCTATGAAATATGAAAATGTGCTAGCCTGTTTCTGACATGACATAATTCAAATTAATTATCTGACCCTTTACACAGCACATACCTGCAACTCTGAGCTACTTCTCCCTGTCTCACCCTCCTTGTCTTTAAGCAGCTTCACCTCATCTTTTCTCTGATTTGAAAGCATGGCACAAATAAATAAGAATAAACAAAAGTTCATCACAACTGAAACTATATTATGACTCTTTTTATTTCTCTCCCACCACACAAGTGAGCAGGTAAATAATATGAAACCACACATATGTGATGATGTGACCATGTTTTAAATAAAAACACACACACACCTACAAGAAGAACATTTAATTTGGTAATTTTCAAACTGTATTCACTAATTATCATGTACACTTCTTCCCTTTTATTACCAACAAATCAAAATCACCTGGCCTTTCATACAGCAAATAACCTACCTGTAACGTTGTGCTGCTACTGCTTCTCCATGTCTCACCCTGTCTGTTCTGAAGCAGCTCCACCTCATCTGTGCTCTGATATGAAAACGAGTTATAATCATATTGAGTCCACTAGCGTAGCCAGAAAAGAGTCTCTGGATGTACATCAGAAAAACTGGGTGTGCCACATTTATTTTCAGATGAATGTGTAAAAAACCCTGACTCTGCGTATCAATAACGTCTCGGGTTATGACTATAACCCTTGTTCCCTGAGAAGGGAACGAGACAATGCATCGAGAATCGACACTTTGGGGACGCTCCCTTAGCGTGCGCCTCTGAAGTAAAAATGAAACTAAACCAATCCTGATTGGTGTTGCGTCGTGACGTAACATGTGACGGCATAACCGGAAGCATAAAGGTGACGAAAGAATGCCAGCCTCGCGATGAAGCAAGACGCTCTAAGGCCTCGAGGGGCGTGGCAGAGCGATGCATTGTCTCGTTCCCTTCTCAGGGAACAAGGGTTATAGTCATAACCCGAGACGTTCCCTATCGAGAAAACTCGACAATGCATCGAGAATTGACACTTTGGGGAACGAATTCCCACTAGGCCACGCACCGAAAACAGGCCTGCCCCGGAGTGAAACTGATTCAGGCACTCAGCTAGGACGAGAGCACATGTGCGCCAGGCGTACTAGGGAGGTGCAGAATATAGAACCTAACAAAAGTGTGTGGGGTAGCACAACCGGCTGCCTCACAGATCTCCTGGATGGGAACTCCTGAAAGGAGGGCCCTAGAGGACACCATGCCTCTAGTAGAAAGAGCCCTAACGGCCAAAGGTGAAGGCAAATTGCACACCTTGTAGGCCTACTTATGGTTTGTAAAGCCGGGAGCCCCTAATAGGTGATCCAAAACATACTACAGTAGGTCCGACCTCCTCCAAGAAGAGGACCTCTCAAGGTAAATACTCGGAACTCTGACTGCCAGAGCAAGGAACCTCTCCTTTTTTGCCGACACATGAGGTGGAGGATGAAATACTTGCAGGACCATGGACCTAGCCATGATAAATTGCACTTAAGGCACATAGCTGGGTCTCGGATGCAGGATGGCCTTAACTCCGCCGGGGGCACATCCCAAGCAAGCTGGCGATAATGCCAGGGCTTGGAGATATCCCAGTCTCTGTAAAGAAATAGCTAAGAGAAAGGCTATCTTGAACGTGAGGTCCTAGGCGAAGCCGACTGGAGGTATTCGAAGGGAGCCAGGAATAGCCCTTCGAGAACCACCGCCAGGTCCCAGGAAGGAACCCTGGACCTGACTGTCGGTCTCATCCTCCAATACCATGGAGAAATAGTATGACCAGTTGGTGCCTCCCCAAAGGCCCAACATTTAGTGGTGCATGGAATGCCGCAATGGCAGCCACGTACACCCTACGTGTGGATGGGGAGAGATTCGCAGAGAAATGATCTTGAAGAAACCCCAGAACTGAAGCCATTGGGCAGTTAACTGGGCCTAACTCAAGTTCTCTACACCAAGTGGAAAAACATTCCACTTGAGGTCATATAATCTCCTAGTAGACGGAGCCCTAGAGATAAGTATGGTTTCGACCACCCCAGATGATAGACCAGCATCTAGGTACTGAGCCCCCTCAGAGGCTAGACCCACAATTTCCACAGCTCTGGATGAGGATTGAATATAGTGCCTTCCGCCTGAGACAACAGATCGCTCCTCAGAGGAATCTGCCATGGCGGAGCTATCAGGAGTGAAATTAAGTCTGAAAACCATACTCAGGCTTGTCAACACAGGGCTACCAGAGGAAGACTGATGCCCTCCTGACTGACCCTCTCCAGGACTCCCGGGAGCAGAGCGATCGGGGAAAAAGTGTACAGGCGAAGCCTCGGCCAGGCCTGTACCATGGCATCCAAGCCCCAGCGGGGCTGGATGAGTGAGGGAGAACCAAAGTGGAAAGTTGGACGGACGTCCCTCGAGACGCAAACAGATCCACTTCCACTGGTCCAAACCTCTGCCATGTCAACTCCACCACCTCTGGATGGAGTCTCAATTCCCGGGCCTCAGCCCCTGCCTCGACAGGACGTCTGCTCCCTAATTCAGAACCCCCGGGACATATATTGTTCTTATAGATAATATTTCCCTTGGGACCATAAAATGATCAGATACGCCAATCTGGATAGAGGGCACAATCTGAGTGTCCTTTGTCGGTTCAGATAAGCTACCACTGAGACGTGGTAATCTTTGATGTCTGTGAGGAAGCTCCTCAGAGCCCTGAACACAGCCAACATCTCTAGGCAATTTATATGCCAAGAATGATGATGGTCCTGCCACAGACCCCTGGCAAAGCGGCTGTCCGAGACCACGCCCCAGCCAGCGAGGGAAGCGTCTGTCAAAACAGTTTCCCGGCGACATGACACCCCTAACACTGGACCTTGGGACAAGAACCAAGGTTTCTTCCATATTAATAGGGAACGAAAGCATCTGCGCGTAACCTTTATTATACGGAACAGATTCCCCTTGGGGAAAAAACCCTTGGCTTTTGAGCCATCATTGAAGGGGCCTCATGTGAAGCAGGCCCAAAGGAATTACGTTGGATGCCGCTGTTATGAGGACCAGCAGTCTTTGAAATTGCTTTACAATGATGGCCTGGCCTAGCTTTATCCTGGACACCATGGCCAGGATGGATTCGATACGAGCGGGAGACATACGTGCCCGCATCGTAACCGAATTCCGTACCACGCCCAGAAGAGTAGTCTTCTGGGCTGGGTCCAACACCTTTCCTTAGTGTTGAGCCTCAACCCCCGGTTCTGAATGTGGCCAAGGACGACATCTCGATGCCGAACTGCCATTTCCTGAGACTGGGTCAATATGAGCCAGTCGTCGATGTAATTCAGTATACGGATGCCCTGAAGCCTCAATGGAGCCAGAGCCGCATCCATACACACTGTGAACGTGCGGGGAGAGAGTGCTAGGCCGAACGGAAGAACCCGATATTGGTATGCTTCGCCCCCGAAAGCAACCTCAGGAACCTCCTGTGACATGGAAGGATGGAGACATGAAGATTTTAGATCCATTTTAGATCCATCGTGACAAACCAGTCCTCGGATCTGATTTGGTTCACGATAATGGTAACAGTAAGCATTTTGAACCTGAATCTCCTCAAAGAACGATTCAAAAAGCCCTAGATCTAAAATAGGCCTCAGTCCGCCATCCTTCTTTGGAACTACAAAGTACCGGCTGTAAAACCTTGACTCCCTTTCTGGTAGGGGAACACACTTCTATGGCCCCTTAATTCCAGTAGAGTCTGTACCTCTTGTTCCATAACCCGAGCCTGTTCTGGAACCACTGCAGTCGGTACCACCCCAGCAAACTAGGCAGGTCGGTGACCGAACTGCAATCTGTACCCATATTTTATAATATTTTATAATATACAGGACCCATATAGATATATGTTCGGAAGGCATTGCCATTCTTCTACAAAATCTACTAAGGGAACCAGCCCCTCGAGGCTGGCCTCGGATGTTTTTCGAGCACTATTCTCGACTTCCTGAAGCTGTGAACCGGCAGGAAAAAAGTCGATACAGATTTTGTGACCATAGTCGGTGCCCTGTTGCAAGCTTTTTGGGCGAAGGCCACGGTGTGCGTTCGCTGGAAATCGATGTGGCCCGAAGCGTCAAAGACGGCGGGACAACAACATCTTCCCCGAGGGCACCTGCTGCTAGAACAACCTCGATTTTTTTTTTTTTTTTTTTTCGCTTCCTGAAACCTGTCAACGACTGTAGTGACAGCGTTGGAAAACAGGCCAGAAGGAGATAGCGGAGCGGCCAACAGGAAATATTCCCTTATTTAGATCTTTAAGAAGATCGGCCTGGTACGCGTGCAAAATCGTCATAGAGTGCAGGCACGCACCAGCCTGACCCTTTTTATTTTATTTTATTTTTTGTATATTTTACCAAAGGAACCAGGCTCTCGAGCCTGGCTTCGGGTATTAATCGGGATTCGTTCCTGACCCCCTGAAGCGGGTTTCCGGCAGGGCTGGACCGAAAAACGATTCTCGATGGGCAAACGCGAAAGCTGCCTGGCCGCAAGCCTGTGGGGCGGACAGTGCAGCCTGCGTTCGCTGGAAACCGATGTGTCCCGAAACGTTTTTAACGGGGGAAGAGCAACATCGATTTCCTGCACCATATAAGCCCAGCCAACCAGTGCAGAGGTGTCCCTGCACGGTTTGTTGGGCAGCACCGGGGCTTAAAGCGAAGATGCCAGATCAGGAGAAAGATAACTCATTAAAGCTTCCTCCATCTGTGGCATCTTGCCATAACCCGACTCTGTCGCACCCACCACATTCGAATAAACATATAATGAATGTGGTGAGATACGTAAAGTGTGGGGTTTCTCCCAGGATCTACACATATATATATTTTTTTATAAAGATCTGGGAAAAACAGTAAGCCCCGGCTCTGAGTTTGTGAACGGTGCTGCAGGAATCTTTCGTCTAGTTCATTTTGACGGGGATCATCCTGCTTATTTTGTGGCCAGCTTATATATTTAAATTTATTTATTTATTTATTCAATACTGGCCACAGCACTCATCACAACAACACGAGCTCTATATAAGTAGAAACAAAAGCTGGCGAGTGTGACTCATTTTGCTCGTTCCCGCTGCTGAGCACATCTACTTCCTTATAAACAAACAGATAGCTCAAGCACTGGGCACTCGTCACGGGCAGAAGAAGCCGCATCCCGGGCGTCTGCGTCGTGAACGAGTGTCATAGAATCTGCGGATGATGAGAGAAAAGGTGCCTCAGCAGTCTCGTTCTCATCCGCGAGATCCTTCTGCGATCTCCGCGATCTAAGCCATTGCGCCGCCTCAACGGACGCGGGACCCGAATCGCGGGGATCGCGAGCCTGGCCATCATCAGTGAAATAATATAGCCAAGCGGGAGCGCAGCACTCTAATAGGAAGCGCTTCACAGTATCACAGGCAGCCCTCTCGAGGCGCTGACTGTGCGTGCTGTGCCCCTAAACAATACACACACACACAGCAGATGCGTGTCCCCACCCGTGGCATATAATCTTGGGCAGGGGTGCACACACTTAGTGTATTGTTCACTCGCCATAATATAGAGCTTAACACAGACAAACAACATCAAATAAGACAGACAGTTTCACAGAGAGCGCTTGCTGAAGAGCGATAGCATTCTATGCGTCAGCGTCACCTTTATGCTTCCGGTTATGCCGTCACATGTTACGTCACGACGCAACACCAATCAGGATTGGTTTAGTTTCATTTTTACTTCAGAGGCGCACGCTAAGGGAGCGTCCCCAAAGTGTCGATTCTCGATGCATTGTCGAGTTTCCTCGATAGGGAACTACAGAATAAAGTGGGCTGATGTGTAAAGCTATACTCAGGCTCGCCACATAATATAGACTAACTCAGGGCTCAACATTAAGACTTTTTTTCGAATAAGTAAATCGATCATTCACTGTCCAGGCAAAAAATAGGATTTTCTTTTATTTTAAATATAATTTATTCTCTCATCAGTGTTCAGTCAGCTTTGACATATTTAAATCTGCATATTTATGATATTTTAACCTTTATAAAGGGCATTTTTCCCTAATCGTTTAAAATATATTATTCATCTTTCATTTTAAATTCTTAAATTTTATCAATAAATTAAATTAGAATAATAAGACACTATATGGCTGTCAAATTTAATAATTTACACTGAGAATTTACAACTGCATTCAATAATGTTATGAGATTGTTTTAAATATTTTTTGAATATGCAAATATGAAATATTGGAAAGAATGATACTTTTAAACAAGAAACTAAATCATCAGTTGGAGGCGGCAGGCGACCGTCTTAATGAGTGAGTTATTTATTTAAACGATGCATTCAAACTGCTGATTTGTTCAGGAATTAGGCATTTATATGGGTCATTGAACCTTTGACTCAACCGATTCGTTCAAAACGCTGAATCATTCAGTAATGAAAACACTTTACGTGTTCATGTGAGAGGTGTTTCCTGCTGTGATCTTTGTTTTGAACTATTTTCGAAGCTGAAATAAAGAAAAAACAGTCAATATAGCGTATAAAATGTAAGTGACTTAATATTATTTCCTTGTTTATTTAAATGTCATATGAAATTGGTGTCACATTTTCAATTGTGATGGTATTCCACACTTTTGGTCATCGTGTGATGTTTACTGTATAAATATAAAAACTATACATGAATTTTTACTGCTGTGTTCACTGAATTTCTGTGTGTGAGCTGCGCTCATTTGTTTTCATTTCTCCTCATGAGGCGAGATCCTAAACAGCACAACCTTGTTACCGTCGGACAGTCAGCGGCTGTTTGCGGATTGCGAATGTCGGCAGATATTTAAAAAAAATTAACTTACATTTTAAATGAACAAATATTGTAAGTGAACAACAATAGCTCAAGTTTTGAAAAACATTTATTATTAAGACTTTAACAAATAGTTCTGCATCTGAGTATAATGAATTGAGAATAGCCTAACGTTAAACCAGCCAGAGTCTGCTTGTTATACATTGCTGACAGAAAACGCTGCCGTTTAAAGTGGACTCGTTTTCATGGTACACAGAATGTTCTAGGGCTAGGCAACATTAAATGTTTAGCTAACAGTTTGAAGTTACCTAGCAACAATGTTAACGTTAGCTCAGTCAATGTTAGTATCAACAGGTGTAACGTTAGACAAAATAAAAATTACCCTGACCTGATCTAATTTACTGAATCAACCAACTCACATCTCCTTTCTTTTTTTTCATCCATGAAGATATTAAAACCTGTTGCTGGCGTTTCATGACTGACTAAAGTTACTGCGATACCGGCTGCTCAGTAGAACTTTCTGTGCGCTTACAGTTACACTTGTAACTGTAGAGTGAGAGTGTGCACGAGACGTTCCTGCCTGTACGCGGACGCGCGCATTGACAGAGACAGGCAGGATGTCTGTGTTCTGCTCGGTCCTGCTCCTCCGTGGCGATGACGGCGCGCGGTTAAAAAAAATCATAACAAACGAATTTGAAAGTGGGGGGGGACACGAACGGGATTTTGAAAATTGGGGGGGACATGTCCCCCCTGTCCCCATAGGAAATTACGCCCGTGTATATATACACATACACATACATATACACACACACATTTTTTTTTTTTCAGTAGAGCACTGTGTGTGTTCTTATCTGTTCAGGAGCTGGTTGCACAGTGTGTGTAGCATCTCTCTGATCTGGCTCAGTTCGCTGGCAGGAGTGGAGCTGGAGCTGGTGGGTGGAGCGGGCAGCCGGGCTAAAGCTTCAGCGTAGCTCTGTGCTCTCGGGTGGAGGGATTTCTCTGGGTGTGTGGGGGGGGGGGGTTTGGTTTCTTCTTCCTGACAGGGGCTTGATGGCCGGCAGGTGAACGTGGAGTTAGTGACTGCAGGTTTACGGTCACAGGTGTGTAGTGAGCCATAGGTGGGTGTGGAGGTGGTGGATGATGTGGGATGCTTGTCCAGCCGATGTCTCTCCCCATCGGGGTCAGGGGTGTGTGTCTGGGCGTGTAGGGGTGATTCCTCGCCGGGTTCGGGGGAGTGTGTCTGGGCGTGTAGGGGTGACTGGGCCGGTAGTGTTCTGGAGTCGGTAGCAGATGTCTCGGTGGTGATGGGGTGCGGCCCAGAGCTGCATCTTTAAGGGCCCTTGCAAAAATGCGCACTGCATCTCTGTGCAGGTGGAGTCCGTCATACAGGTGGTGGAGGCCGATGTGGTGGTGGTGGACCAGGTGCACGTTTGGCAGTGCAGAACATCTGCGGGAAATTTCGGTGTTGATGTTGTGGATGATGTGTGGTGGTGTGTCATGGCGTGGGAGAAGTGTGGAGATAACAATCCGGGATTCTGGGAACTTTTTGCTGGTGATTTCTGCCATTTTCCTGACAGTGAGTGCAGTGAGTGAAGGTCATTGGTCCCCGTGTGGATTATGACACATGAGGGGTGTCCTGTGAAGTCTCTGATGATCTGGTGGGCATGGCAGTTGTGCTGCATCATTTTGCAGAGACTTTCTGTCGTGGGAAGAGTTTCTGTGACTCCAAGAACTTCCCATTAGAGTCCATGAGGAGGAGCAGTGTTGGGAACGTTACTTTAAAAAAGTAATTAGTTATAGTTACTCACTACTTGTTCCAAAAAGTAACTGAGTTAGTAACTCAATTACTCTATGATAAAAGTAACTCGTTACCAGGGAAAGTAACTATTTACGTTACTGTTAAAAAAAAAAAAGTTGCTATATGTCAAAGAATTTGGATTTGTTTTTAGCAGTTTTCACAAGTCAGTTGAAATGAGTAGAACAGACAGGTGTTTGTACATAACTTTCTATATTTATTGCACGTCAACAGACAGAAAGAGGTTTATCCTGCACTTAACTTCACTGCACTTATTAATCCACCTCCTCACTAGCTGTGTGAGCCAGGGGTGCGTTCGAATTACACAGTTTATTCAATCAATACATAGTAACGCACATAGGCGTCGATTTTGTCATGAGTCATTTTGTACCCACCACTTTTAAAAACAAACAAATAAAATATCTCCATTTAACTAGCAGAGCATTCATTTAGTTCGCTATTAAATAAGAGATCTAGCGTTAAATTGTTTTGGTTTTGAACTAGGGGTGCAACGGATCAAAAAACTCACGGTTCGGATTGTTTCTCGGATCAGAGTCACGGATCGGATCATTTTTCGGATAAGCAAAAAAATGAAAAAAGACAAATAAACATAAGTTTTGTCTTTTTGTTTATTAGCACTTTCAAATTATTAAATTAAAATATATAAAATCAACTTAAAGTGCACAAGGCATAATTGTAGGAGCCTAATTTTGCTTTTGTTCAGTGACAATTATTGCATATTATGTGTTACATTTCAGTATTAGAATATTTATGTTTTGATTGTAACTTTCTTTCATTGTGTGTACTAATTAGATAAATATTCTCTATATTTACATTGAAATATGTTATGTAAAAATTGTGCACCGGTCCTTTAAGAATTTCGACTGTAAGTGAGGTCCTGTAAGTGCGTCCTTTTTAGGAAATAGAGTGGAGTCGCACAGTTTTCTTTACTGCATCCGTGATATTTAGGATTTAAGATTATATTTTGTTTCTTTTCTTTTGTTTGTTTGATTTACGAATGAGTTTGGATTAAAATGAAGAATTTACATGAAGAAAACAGTGCATGTGAATCGTTTTTTATTGGATACGGAGCAGGGTGACTGGAATTCTTGCGATGCGCACTCACAATAATAATATCTTCTTTTTAGAGATATTAGGGGGGTTGACTGGTTGACTTACCGAAACAGGCCGATCAGGATGCTCTCTGTCTTACATGCGCACACACGCAAGGTCTCTCGCTCTCTCCCGTGCGCACGCTACACGGTTTGGAGCACAGTAGGCTATGTTCTGTCTCGCATGCGCGCTCATGCACGCTCGCTCGCTAGATTCCGGGAGATTCAAACTAATTTGCGGGCATCAGGGAGCCGCTATCAATATGCGGGATTTGTGAAGGTTATTTTTTTGGGCCAATTCAGCGCAACTCCAAAAAGGAGGACAAATTAGTGTCCGGAACTACACACCGTCACGGTTTTATCCACTAACCTCTTTCCTTCATCATTATATTGGACAGGGAAGCAAAAATGCTCACATACAGGGGATTTAAATGACGCGGGGTGTTCAAGCTCCTCCGTTCCACTGCTCGCCATGGCCACGCTGTGTGTGGACTGAATATGCGCACAATTTTTTTTTTTCATAAATCAATCCAGGGATCACGTGTGTGCCGAACCGAAGATATTGATCCGAACGGATCACGGATCAATGATGATCCGTTGCACCACTATTTTGAACTCAAGCTGAGCGCTCGTTGCGCGGCTATCAGTATACAGTTGTTCTCTTGTGACGCGCGCGCAGTCTTCACTCGGACGTGCTCTTTGTGGAGACTCTATTCATTCCGGTGAAATCACAAAATAAAATGCACACAAACGTTTCCCTGCTTGATATAGACCAGGGGTTCTCAACTCCAGTCCTCGCGACCCACTGCTCTGCATATTGTGTATGTCTCCCTTATTTAACACACCTGATTCAGATCCTCAGCTCGTTAGGATAGATTCTCGTTAGGATAGAGTCTATCCTAACGAGCTGAGGATCTGAATCAGGTGTGTTAAATAAGGGAGACATACACAATATGCAGAGCAGTGGGTCGCGAGGACTGGAGTTGAGAACCCCTGATATAGACTATAACCACTGATGAACATATTCAGTTTTGATGAGAGAAAAAAAACTACACTGGCGTGGATAAGAACCCGTAACCTCTGACACGCTTGGCAAACAATCTACCACCAGACCATTTAAAAACTCAAACAAAACTTGCGGATCGATGCATTTATTTACGGGTTGAGCAGAGAGGCTGCACAGTTTGACAAGTTTGTACCCAGCACTTCTGAAAATGCACTTCTGAATGAGTCTCTGTCCCCAGCACATTTCAAACCAAACTGACTGTCGTTACCTAACGCCGTTATTTTAAACGCCGTTATTCCAAACACTGAGGAGGAGAACATCTGGATCGGGTTCTGGAGGGGGGGCAGGGGAGGGTTGTGTTTCTGCAGGTGTCTGTGTGTTTGTGGCAGGCTCGCTGTCTGTGTTTGTGTAGTCTGTAGTAGGAGCTGTACTGTAGTGACGTGTGTTGTCTTCTGTGTTTTTCTGTAACTGCTCTCTCATTTCTTGCAGCTGTCTGGAGAAGCTCTCTTCTTTTCTCTCGTTGTCCTCCTCTAGCTTGCGTATCTGTGCGCGGAGAGTTTTGTTTTCTCCGTGCAGTTCTCTGAGAGCTCGGTTGAGTTCAGTGATGGAGGAGTTGGTGTCTTTCTTCAGCTGCCTGAGCTCATCTTTGAGCTCTTGGATGGAAATGTTTGTGTTGCGTGTGTCTGAGAGTTTGACTTGAGTGTGTTCTCTAAAGTCAGTGAAGTCCAGTTCCAGCAGAGCTAAACTGTCTCTCAGTCGCCGGTCCGATGGTGCAGGTGAAGGAATCACTGGGCTTTCCTCCTCAGAGTCTGTGCTGTTTGCATGAGGCTCGTCTCTCTCCTCCTCTACTCTGGCCTTCAGTCGGGGGAAGATCTCCTCGAAGGAGTTCAGGCTTGCCTCATTGCCTTGCAGAAGGAAGGTGCCTTTAGTATAGTAGGTTATGGTGAGAATTGGGTTGTCTGTGTCCAGCATTTCATCTTTACAAATGGTTAGTCTTCCACCTCGACCGATTCCTTCTTTAAAAATGTGCGTATATTCAATTCAATTCAATTCAATTCAATTAAAGTTTATTTGTATAGCGCTTTTCACAATACACATTGTCTCAAAGCAGCTTTACAGAAAGTGCATTTCAGAAATGTACAAAGAAAAATACAGTTAGTTAATCATGTATAAATTTAGGCATAACATATCGCCGGTGTTTAGTCGTCTCTTCACAGGCGTCGAGTCGTCTCTCCACAGGCGTTTAGTCGTCTCATCACAGGTGTTGGGGCATCTGAAGTCTCCGTGAGAGGCTGGATACAAACTGGAGCTGACGAACGCTATTTACCTCGGGACTAGCGTCCCGAGATAACAGCAGAAAGACAGATGGGAAATAATTAGCATAGCTGATGTTCATAATATTAATGCATTCGAACTGATTCAGAACTAGTATAAAAGGTAAGCATTAAGTGAATGCTTGGTTAAAGAGATGCGTCTTTAATCTAGTTTTAAACTGGGACAGCGAGTCTGAGTCTCGAACAATATCAGGAAGGCTATTCCAGAGTTTAGGAGATAAATGTGAGAACGCCCTCCCTCCTTTAGTAGACTTAGATATCCTAGGAATGACCAGAAGCCTCGAATTTTGTGATCTTAAAGAGCGCGATGGATTGTAGGGCGATAGAAGGTCTGTTAAATACACAGGAGCTAAACCATTTAGAGCTTTATAAGTCAGTAGTAATACTTTGTAATTGATACGGAACTTAATAGGTAACCAGTGTAGAGATGATAAAATTGGTGTTATATGATCATATTTTCTTGATCTAGTAAGAACTCTAGCGGCTGCATTTTGGACTAACTGTAGCTTGTTTATTGAGGATGCAGGAAAACCAGCCAATAAAGCATTACAGTAATCTAGTCTTGAGGTCATGAATGCATGAACTAACTTTTCTGCATCTGAAACAGATAGCATGTTACGTAGCTTAGCAATGTTTCTAAGGTGGAAAAAGGCTGTTCTTGTAACATATGAAATATGATTTTCGAAAGTCAAGTTGCGGTCTAGCATAAAAGGACGGAAGAGCCTAGGTCGCTCCCAAAACAGATTCCAATTATTTACAAAGAGCAGTTTCTGTTCATTACACCATGACATTAACCATTCATCTAAAGCAAATAATCTACTGAACCTTTCTTGTCCAAGTCGGTAAGTGGGAAGCGGTCCAGACACGACGATCGTTGCTCTAGGCGATGTGCTGCGTACCGTCTCGATCAGGCACCTGTAGTCCTTCTTCAGAACCTCCGTCTGCCGCAGCCTGATGTCATTCGTCCCCGCGTGCAGCACGACAGCTCCGACGCGCTCGTCACCGTTCAGGATCTCGGGAACCTGCGCAGCGACATCAAGAACACGAGCACCAGGAAAGCAGTGAGTGCGCACCTTACCTTTACCCGAGGTAGCACGGACATGGCGGACCATGGAAGTGCCGATGATCACGGCGTCGTCGCGTTCTGACTCGCGAAGAGGGGAGAAGTGGTTCCGGGTGGAGATCTCGAAGACCGGGAGGGGCGGAGAGGTTCTTGCTTTGGTCCTGGCTCGTGTCGTGACCCAGGGTACAGGAGTGATTGAAGGCAGAGATGATCGCGTCCTCCTGGGCAGAGAAACGCACGGAGTAGACGAAGTCGGAGTCAAAGTCACAAAGTAGAGCACCTCCCCGCTGCACTCTGCCTGCGCCAGGGTTGCCATGGTGATCGGGCTGGGCACTGAGCAAACCTGCACTTAACTTAGCTTTTAGCTTGTAATGAGAGATTTTACCATAACAAAGTCAAAATTTTGTTTTTGTTTAAGTTTTTTGCCAGATAAAGCTCATCTCTCTGTTTAGTAACTGAATATCAGAAGTTTTGTGAAGTTTTTCAGCTGTAGTTCCTTTAAAAAAGCCTTTCACTTTTTGGAGGGAAAACCAGCATGTTTTGTTTGACTTAACCAGACCATTAGATTTGACGTTAGGCCATTGTTAACTGTTAATTAGCATGAAGTGGCTAGAAAATGAGCTTAAGTTAACAATGTACTAAAGTTACTAAAGTACTAAAGTTAATCATGTATAAATTTAGGCATAACATATCGCCGGTGTTTAGTCGTCTCTTCACAGGCGTCGAGTCGTCTCTCCACAGGCGTTTAGTCGTCTCATCACAGGTGTTGGGGCATCTGAAGTCTCCGTGAGAGGCTGGATACAAACTGGAGCTGACGAACGCTATTTACCTCGGGACTAGCGTCCCGAGATAACAGCAGAAAGACAGATGGGAAATAATTAGCATAGCTGATGTTCATAATATTAATGCATTCGAACTGATTCAGAACTAGTATAAAAGGTAAGCATTAAGTGAATGCTTGGTTAAAGAGATGCGTTTTTAATCTAGTTTTAAACTGGGACAGCGAGTCTGAGTCTCGAACAATATCAGGAAGGCTATTCCAGAGTTTAGGAGATAAATGTGAGAACGCCCTCCCTCCTTTAGTAGACTTAGATATCCTAGGAATGACCAGAAGCCTCGAATTTTGTGATTTTAAAGAGCGCGATGGATTGTAGGGTGATAGAAGGTCTGTTAAATACACAGGAGCTAAACCATTTAGAGCTTTATAAGTCAGTAGTAATACTTTGTAATTGATACGGAACTTAATAGGTAACCAGTGTAGAGATGATAAAATTGATGTTATATGATCATATTTTCTTGATCTAGTAAGAACTCTAGCGGCTGCATTTTGGACTAACTGTAGCTTGTTTATTGAGGATGCAGGAAAACCAGCCAATAAAGCATTACAGTAATCTAGTCTTGAGGTCATGAATGCATGAACTAACTTTTCTGCATCTGAAACAGATAGCATGTTACGTAGCTTAGCAATGTTTCTAAGGTGGAAAAAGGCTGTTCTTGTAACATATGAAATATGATTTTCGAAAGTCAAGTTGCGGTCTAGCATAAAAGGACGGAAGAGCCTAGGTCGCTCCCAAAACAGATTCCAATTATTTACAAAGAGCAGTTTCTGTTCATTACACCATGACATTAACCATTCATTTAAAGCAAATAATCTACTGAACCTTTCTTGTCCAAGTCGTTAAGTGGGAAGCGGTCCAGACACGACGATCGTTGCTCTAGGCGATGTGCTGCGTACCGTCTCGATCAGGCTCCTGTAGTCCTTCTTCAGAACCTCCGTCTGCCGCAGCCTGATGTCATTCGTCCCCGCGTGCAGCACGACAGCTCCGACGCGCTCGTCACCGTTCAGGATCTCGGGAACCTGCGCAGCGACATCAAGAACACGAGCACCAGGAAAGCAGTGAGTGCGCACCTTACCTTTACCCGAGGTAGCACGGACATGGCGGACCATGGAAGTGCCGATGATCACGGCGTCGTCGCGTTCTGACTCGCGAAGAGGGGAGAAGCGGTTCCGGGTGGAGATCTCGAAGACCGGGAGGGGCGGAGAGGTTCTTGCTTTGGTCCTGGCTCGTGTCGTGACCCAGGTTGCAGGAGTGATTGAAGGCAGAGATGATCGCGTCCTCCTGGGCAGAGAAACGCACGGAGTAGACGAAGTCGGAGTCAAAGTCACAAAGTTACTAACCACTGACTTGTGAGCATTGGCGCGTGATGTTTCAAGCGCTGATCGCCGATCTCGCAGCTCGGCTTGCTTCTCCAGCAGAACACGAATCTGCTTCTCCACCGACTCCAGCTCCAATCGTACCGAAATCAGCTCGAATGTGTCCTCACCTGCACTCAGAGGTAACGTTAGACACACATCCGATATGTTTGCCATTATAACAGATGAACAGTAAATTAAGTAAACAGTAAAGTAATCCGATTTTTTTTTATAAGGAATAGTATTGAGGATAAGTTCACATGATATAAAAATAGAAAGTGCCTGTTTACAATTGAGTGGTAAAGAAGAAAATCAAGGATTAATGAATCAATTCGACGGAGCTCCAAACACAAACACAGACCGCACGCGCGCATCTGTGAAGCCATTCTTCACAGATGGCTGATTTCCATGCAGTTATCAAAGTGGTGTAGAAGAGAAGGTTGTTCTTGATTCATCTCCCATTGAGTTGAATGTAGTCCGCATACAGAAGATCAGGGTTGTCTCTGAGAGTTTTCTCTTTGTGTTTTTTTCTGGCCTGTACACTTCTGCACTTCTCTAGGTAGAGCACCTCCCCGCTGCACTCTGCCTGCGCCAGGGTTGCCATGGTGATCGGGCTGGGCACTGAGCAAACCTGCACTTAACTTAGCTTTTAGCTTGTAATGAGAGATTTTACCATAACAAAGTCAAAATTTTGTTTTTGTTTAAGTTTTTTGCCAGATAAAGCTCATCTCTCTGTTTAGTAACTGAATATCAGAAGTTTTGTGAAGTTTTTCAGCTGTAGTTCCTTTAAAAAAGCCTTTCACTTTTTGGAGGGAAAACCAGCATGTTTTGTTTGACTTAACCAGACCATTAGATTTGACGTTAGGCCATTGTTAACTGTTAATTAGCATGAAGTGGCTAGAAAATGAGCTTAAGTTAACAATGTACTAAAGTGTAACGTTAATCAGTTTTAAAGGCTGTACATCTAGGCTACATAGCAATTTATTTATTGGTGACTGTGTTTGAAGGCAAACCTGCCTATGAAATGTTGGAGAGTGAAAAAGATGAGAGAGAGAAAGGAGAGAAAAAAATGAGCTCCTGAAAAATTATAAAAGAATAAATCAAAGAATGAGACAGAGAGTGAGATAACGACAACAAACAAGAAAAAACAACAGAAGAACAACTTTGACTCGGGTAAAGACTGTTTTTTTTTTACTAGAAAATACATTTTAATACAAGAAAGAAGACTTGAACCTGTGGATTAGCATCTGGCTACAGGGTCTCCACTCTAACAGCTAACTGGAGTTATTTGCCCACAACATTTCATTTACCAGACTGATCTCATATAATGGCGTATGTATGACACGCCAATTCGTATTTCCATTTTTGGCGTGCTATCAACACGCATAATCGCTTTTCAGCGTGTTTATGAACGCCGTTGACTTAACGTTACATTACTGTATATATAAATATATGACCTACCCCAACCCCGTCCCTAAACTAGCCCGTTCTCATCCCAAGGCGTCATACATGTGACGCTTTTGACATTTCGTCGAAATCTTACGCACATGGCATCCTTTAGCGTCAATATGAGACGCAGAACCCAAGGCGTCATACAGGTGACACTCGTCTAAATCCGACGCACATGGCATCCTTTAGCGTAATATGAAACGCAGATCCCAAGGCGTCATAACCGTAACTCTACCCCAGACCTAAACCTACCCATAACAGTGCGTGTTATATTGACGCTAAAGGATGCCATGTGCGTAAGATTTTGACGAAATGTCATAAGGCGTCACCTATATGACGCCAAAGGATGAGAATGCGTTGCCCTAAACCTACCCGTCACTGGAGTTAATACCATTTATGAGTCTTTCCCTACCATCCTAGGAAGAAAAATATCGCTCCCCAGATGTAGATCTACATTTTGCTTCGTTTCGCTCGGACATTTACTGTACGTTCACACCGCCGCCGACTTGAGCATCAACGAAGCTCTAGCCGCTCTGTCAAGGATGCTTGTCAAAAAGCATGGGGAAGCTCGTTGACGCTTTGGACGCTCTGACGTAGCAGGGAGAAGAGAAGTGTCACAAAATGAAATGTAATAAACAGAAAAAACAAGCAATACATTGAAGAAACCTTTTATAATGACAGCATTTTTATAACCGTTTTGGTCACATTTGGTCAGGGAAAAAAATAATAATTAGCTATTATTATTATTATTATTTGCATTAGGCTATTATTTGCATTAGTGCAATTGGTCAAATCGTTGTCACCGTGAGCAAATGATTTGCATTCCCGCTTAAAACAAGCGTTCGTAACTGGTCCCTGTAAGCAAACAACGTCATATCATATATGATAGGAAACTCAGCAACAGCGATTATCAGCTTCTCCTCCATTTTCTCGGAACTAATGTTTTGGTAGGAACGAAAGTTCACATCGTATGTTTCTCCGGAATCAGCCAGAGTGAAGGACGTCTTTATTCTGATTTGTTGCTGGCATTTTGCCGCTGCTTGCCGCTGAACCGCGTCATAGCTCATTACCATAAAGTTGAGCTTCTTTCAACTTTCTAATTGACGCTCAAAACGCTCAAAATGCCCAAAACGCGATGCCGAGGGATTTGACATTTGACATTTGACATTAGACATTCAAAAATGAATGACTTCCGGCCGCTTTGGAAGCTCAAGTCGGCGGCGGTGTGAACGTACAGTTAACGGCGTGTACATACACGCGGAATCACTCGGACATAACGGCGTAGACATACACGCATACACGCGGATAGCTCAAAATGCGTATAAATAACACGCCTCTTGACTTGAAAGTGGCGTGTATGTTTACGCAAAAGTCATGATGTCATGTTGCATTTACAGAAAGTAATTGTAACTTACTTTTGTGAAAATGCTTTGAACACACCATTGTGTGTGGTGGAGTGTTATCTTGGGCCTCCTTCCTGCTGCTATCCATGCCATTCTTCACCTTTTTGTAACCTCTGAAACATGGCTTGTACTATTATTTTATCCCACTTCTATCGTGAGAACCACTATTGCAGTTTATAACAGCAGGTAGACGGCATCTTGAACACTGCATTCTTCCCTCCATGCAATCAAGTCTGGCGCCTTCTGTTTGTGCCGCGGATTCCCAAAATGCTTTGTGTTCACCACAGGTAATACGTCATGATGGCGACACATTAGCAAACTCTATATTATTGAATTGCCTGCATTGACACCATTGTCTGAGAACTGAACTGAGCTGGACGATGACATCACTGTTTTCTCCAGTGCGGCTGTATAGATAAATTAACTAAATAGATAACTAATGATTTTTACAATGGAAATGAATCAAAACTGAACTTAAGCTGGACTATGACATTATTTTCTTCTAGATCTGCTGTACAGCCAAAACGTCTCAGGTTACTAATGTAACGTCTCGGTTACGAATGTAACCCTCATTCCCTGAGTGAGGGAATGGAGACGTTCCGTCGGATGACGACGAATGGGGTTTCGCTTAGAAAGCCTATCAGCTTCGAGTATACAAAACGAGCCAATGGCAAGCAAATGCCATGGGTCTGCGGAATTTGCATGACGTAACTCCGCCCCACCTCGTGGGTATATAAGGAGGAAGTCCTGCATCATTTCTTCGCTGAGGAGCCAAGACTGAGCTCAGGCGATCCCCGCGGTATACAGTGGAAGTGGCAAGAAGACGGAACGTCTCCGTTCCCTCACTCAGGGAACGAGGGTTACATTCGTAACCGAGACGTTCCCTTTCGTTCGTCACTCCGAGTTCCGTCGGATGACGACGAATGGGGTTACCAGTCTAATCACGCCACCTTCACAGCTGTCTTCCAGTGCCCTGCGTAAATCTGAGATCCCTGTCATACTGAGACAAGTGGGACTCCTATTTAACACAGGAATACCAAGGTACACTGGGGAGCATATCCCAAGATTTAGAGGAACATGCAAAATATACCCAGCCCAACGGGGGGGGGGGGGGGGGGGGGAATTTAGAATACACACATGACCCAAAGGATGCATATGGGGAATACACTGGGGTATCCAGCCACAGGTGGAAAAGTTTTAAACCCCAGGGGTGGCAAGGTGGCTTGCCAAGGGAAGACACATGCTCAGAGAGGCTTACAGTGGGAATACACATGTGGGGGTTGCTCCGGAGAGGGACCATGCACACGGGAGGCACCTAGCCGACGCTCAGGCACAAAGACACTGGGTCGACGTCAGGAGTGCAGGAGGAACTCAGGGCTTTCGGGGAAGCTCACCTGAGGAGAATATCGCACGCATCCAGTCCGTGGAGTGGAATGGCGAGCAAGCGAAGACACCTGAGCGGGTCCTAGTACCGGCTGGTTGAAGCGAGTACACGAGAGGACACTGGCTCCACTCGGATATTATAGAATCTGGCGAATGTGTTAGGTGTCGCCCAGCCTGCAGCTCTGCAGATGTCTGTTAGCGTTGTATGCGCTAGAGCCCAAGAGGACGCCACACTCCGGGTGGAGTGGGCGGTCACACCAAGGGGGCACGGTCGGCCTTGCTGCTGGTATGCCAAAGCAATGGTGTCCACTATCCAGTGAGACAACCTCTGCTTGGAGAGAGCTCTTCCCTTCAGCTTCCCACCATAACAGACAAAGAGCTGGTCTGAGGTCCTGAAACATTGCGTCCTGTCTACATAGGTGCGGAGAGCACATACTGGACAGAGCAGTGCCAAGGCTGGGTCTGCCTCCTCCGGGGGCAGCGCTTGCAGGTTCACCACCTGGTCCCGAAAGGGAGTGGTAGGAACCTTGGGCACGTATCCAGGCCGGGGTCTCAGGATCACGTGAGAGTAAGCCGGCCCGAATTCCAGGCACGCTTCGTCAACGGAGAATGCGTGCAGGTCCCCTACCCTCTTGATAGAAGCCAATGCAACCAGGAGCACTGTCTTCATTGACAGGAGCTTGAGCTCCACTGTTTGCAAAGGCTCAAAGGGAGCATGCTGCAGGGCAGTTAAGACCACTGCAAGGTCCCAGAGGGAACGAGAGGAGGGCGAGGAGGATGTAATCTCCTGGCTCCTCTAAGGAACCTGATGACAAGGTCGTGCTTTCCCACAGACTTACCTTCTATCAAGTCATGGTGTGCGGCGATAGCGGCAACATAGACTTTGAGGGTGGAGGGAGACAGCCTTCGCTTCAACCCATCCTGAAGGAAGGAAAGCACAACGCTGATCGGGCATTTCCGGGGGTCTTCTCTGTGAGAAGAGCACCAGCTGACGAAGAGGTTCCACTTCAACGCATAGAGGTGTCTCGTGGACGACGCTCTAGCGGAAGTGATGGTAGCCACCACCGGAGGTGGAAGGGTACTCAAACCTACCTGGTCCAGTCCAGGAGCCAGACGTGGAGGCTCCAAAATCGGGACGAGGGTGCCACAGGGTGCCCCGTCCCTGAGAAAGAAGGTCTTTCCTCAGAGGTATGGGCCAAGGAGGTGCTGTCGCGAGGAGTATGAGTTCGGAGAACCAGGCCCGGGTGGGCCAGTAGGGCGCAACCAGCAGGACCTGCTCCTCGTCCTCCTTGACTTTGCGCAAGAGATGCGTAAGAAGGTTTACTGGGGGAAACGCATACTTGCGGCCCCGCGGCCAGCTGTGCGCCAGTACATCCGTGCCGAGCGTGCCCTCGGTCAGGGAATAATACAGGGTGCAATGGGTCGAGTCGTGGGAGGCAAACAGATCTATCTGTGCATCGCCGAACTGGTCCCAAATCAGCTGAACCGTCTGGGGATGGAGTCGCCATTCGCCAGGGAGGGGCTGAAACCGTGAGAGCTCGTCGGCTGCACAGTTCAGGGCACCGGGAATGTAAATAGCACAAAGGGACCTCAGATGCTTCTGACTCCATAGGAGGAGGTGGCGAGCGAGTTGCGACATACGGCGCGAGCGTAGACCACCTTGATGGTTGATGTACGCTACTGTGGCGGTATTGTCTGATCGGACTAGTACGTGTTGACCCCTGAGCAGCGCTCGAAAGCGGTGCAGGGCAAGGCGTACGGCCAGCAACTCGAGGCAATTGACATGCCATAAGGCGCTGGGGTCCTGTCCAGGAGCCCGCGGCAGCATGACCATTGCACATGGCACCCCAGCCCGTGGCGGAGGCATCTGTCGATACGACAACATGCCTCGTAGCCTGTTCTAGGGGGACACCGGCCCTGAGAAAACTGAGGCTCAACCACGGGGTGAAGGTCTGACGACAGCTCGAAGTAACTGGTACTCGGAGCGTGCCTTGTTGCCATGCCCACCTCGGTACTCGGTCGCGAAGCCAAAGCTGAAGCGGTCTCATATGAAGCAATCCGAGCGGCGTTGCCGCGGGTGCAGATGCCATATGGCCCAGGAGCCTCTGAAAAAGTTTCAGTGGAACCGCACTCTTGTCTTGGAACTGTCTCAGACAAGTCAGCAGTGACTGCGCGTGCTCGCTCGTAAGCTGCGCGGACATGGCGACCGAGTCGATGTCCATACCGAGAAAAGAGATCCTCTGCACGGGGCAAAGTTAGCTCTTTTCCCAGTTGACCCGAAGGCCCAAGCGAGCTAGGTGCCGGAGCACAAGGTCCCTGTGTTCGCAAACCTGGTCTCGAGAGTGAGCTAGGATCAGCCAGTCGTCGAGATAGTTCAGGATGCGAACCCCGTGAACCCGAAGGGGAACAAGGGCTGCCTCGACGACCTTCGTGAAGACGCGAGGAGACAGGGCTAGCCCGAAAGGGAGAACCGCGTACTGGTATGCCTGCCCCTCGAAAGCAGGAACGGAGGAACGGTCTGTGTCGAGGAAGAATGAAGACATGAAAGTAGGCGTCCTTCAGGTCGATCGCTGCAAACCAATCCTGGGGCCGCACACATTCGAAAATGCGTTTGGCAGTGAGCATCTTGAACGGCATCCTGTGTAAGGAGCGATTCAGCACGCGCAAGTCCAGGATTGGTCGTAACCCACCGGTTTTCTTGGGGACAATGAAGTAAGGGCTGTAGAAGCCGGACCTCATCTCGGCTGGAGGGACAGTCTCGATTGCACCCTTCGCCAGCAGGGTGGCAATTTCGGCTCTCATGATAGGGGCATTGCCACCGACCAGAGTGGAGCGGACTCCCCTGAAGCGGGGAGGAGACCGTGCGAACTGAATCGCATAGCCGAGCCTGATGGTGCGTGCGACCCAGCGGGACAGACGGGGAAGCTCTAGCCAGGCTCCCAGGTACTGAACCAGCGGGGTCATGCGGGCCACAGGCGTCCCCCCGGAGGGGCAGCGAAGCGGAGTAACTGACCCAGTCGTGGGTGGCATAGCGGCCCGATGTGGGGGCACAGTTAAGCTCCGCGCCCGAGCAGAGGAGGCCAGGGAAGGACCAGCGTTCCACGGGGGCCTGCTCTGACTGGGGGCTGGCGACAGAGGGGGACAGGGCTGAGGCGGCCCGTGGGCGACCCGCCGTGTCAACCGCCTCCGGGACAGAGGGGGACGAGGAGAGCGTGGCTTGTGGGCGGTACTCTGTGTCGTCCGAGAACTCTGTGAGCTCAGGGAAGAGGGGTTCGTTTCTATCTTTAACCATTTTAGTGTACTGCCCACCCGTGGGTGAGCAGCGGGGAAAGGAGAACAAAAGATTCTCCCCCGGCCCTCCGGGGGAAGGAGCGGTCCTGCTACCATCTCCTGAGAAACGAACGTCATCCCTGAGCAGCCCGTCTCAGGAGTGCCGCTTAGCCTGGCGTTTAGCGGGGGGCGGGGCGGGAGAGGGCTGTGGCGCCTTCTTGCGGCTTCCTCCGCGCCGGGGCCTGGGTGGAGGCTGCTGCGTAGGCTGGGCGGGAGGGGTGGGAGCCGCAGGAGGGCGCCCTCGGCGGCGAGCAGGCTGAGGATTCTGCCCGACCAGACGGGTGGAGGCAGCAGCGGGTCGGCGGGGCAGAATGTGTTTGATCGCCTCAGTCTGCTTCTGCGCAGTGGAGAACTGCTGGGCAAAGTCCTCCACCGCACCGCCGAAGAGGCCGGCCTGGGACAGGGGCGCATCAAGCAGACGAGTCCGCTCGGAATCCACCATGTCGGCCAGGTTCAGCCACAGGTGTCTCTCCTGGACCACAGCTGTGGACATCACCAGACCCAGGGAGCACGCGGTAACCTTCGTCGCCTGGAGGGCAAGGTCGGTCGCGGCGCGCAGCTCATTGAAGAGGCCTGGGTCTGTCCTGCCCTCGTGCATGTCTCTCAGCATTTGGGCCTGATAGACCTGCAGAGTGGCCATGGCATGCAAGGAAGCAGCTGCCTCTCCCGCCGCTCTGTAAGATTTCGCCACCATGTTTGATGTGAATCTACAGGCTTTGGAGGGGTGCTTAAACTCGCCACGAGAAGAAGCACTCTGAGGACACAGTTGCATCGCAACAGAGCGTTCAACCAGGGGAAGTCAAGTTCAAGTTCAAGTTTGTTTATTTCTAGAGCACGTTTACTTTCAGCTTTCGGCCAACCAAAGTGCTGTACAGTAATCACAATACAATACACATTGCACAACACATTTCAATCGTCAGTCAAATATAGTACATTAAAATAAAATAAAATCAATCAAGTATTACATAATAAAAGCTAATCCAAATAAATGAGTTTTTAGCGCTGTTTTAAACTCAGATAGAGTGGAAGCCATTTTAAGTTGAATTGGGAGCTTATTCCATAGAGTGGGGCCCACCACTTCAAAAGCTCTATTTCCCCTCTTTTTCAAGCGGGTTCTAGGAATCAGAAGGAGGGATTTGTTTGCTGATCTCAATTCTCGATTTGCAGTATATGGGTGAAGTAGATCCACTAAATAAGTTGGTGCAAGATTATTTAAGGATTTGTAAACCAATAGTAAAATTTTATACTCTATTCTATATTGAACAGGTAACCAGTGAAGGGATCTCAGAAGCGGTGTCGCATGATCAAATTTTTTCCCACCCTTCAACAAGCGTGCTGCTGCATTCTGAACAACTTGTAAACGAGAGATTTGACTCTTAGAAACCCCATAATATAGAGAGTTGCAGTAATCTAGCCTGGATGTTATAAAGGCGTGAATAGCAACTTCTAAAGAGGCATTGGATAGGCAAGATTTTATTTTGGAAAAGGAGCGAAGGTGAAAGAAACTCGAGCCCACTACCGAGGCAATTTGCCTATCAAATTTTAAGCTGTTATCTATTACCATACCTAAGTTACGCACTTTTGCTGAGATAGTAAGGTTTAAAGGATCAAGGTTAGGTAAATGTTGTCTACTATGTTCGGAGGGGCGAAAAACAATCGCTTCCGATTTATCTGAGTTCAGAGAAAGAAAGTTTTTTGAGAGCCATGCCTTTACATCATTGAAACACGCTGATAATTTACTTACTGCATTCTCATTACCACTGGTCAACGGCAGATAAATTTGCATGTCATCAGCATAACAATGGAAGGCTACATTATGTTTCCTAAAAATGGATCCCAAGGGAAGTAAATACATGGAAAAGAGAGTAGGTGCAAGAACAGATCCCTGTGGTACGCCACATGATAGCTTGTGTAATGATGAAGTAAAATTTCCAATTTTAACAGACAAAGTTCTGTTAGTTAGGTAAGATTTAAACCAGTTTAACACCGCTCCTCCTAGTCCTATATAAGACTCCAGGCGGGAAATGAGAATTCCATGGTCAACAGTATCAAAAGCTGAAGACAAGTCCAGCATGATTAGAATGACCGAAGCTCCCGAATCAGTAATCATTAAAATATCGTTTAGGACTCTTACAAGGGCCGTTTCAGTACTATGTAGAGATTTGAAACCTGATTGAAAGATCTCATAGATATGATTAGTAGATAAAAATGACTGAAGTTGCAGAGAGACAATTCTTTCCATCACCTTGGAAATGAAAGGAAGGACAGACACAGGGCGAAAATGTGCTAATATAGATGTATCGAGTGTGGGTTTCTTTAGCACCGGAGTCACTGTGGCCCTTTTTAAGCTATCAGGGATTGACCCTGACTGCAAGCATTTATTAATTAAAGTTACAAGGCTAGGTCCTACAATATCAATTAATAACTTCAGATAGCGAGGGTGCACAATGTCAAGGGGACTTGAAGAGGTTTTTAATTTTGCAACTATATCCTTTAGTGATTCTAAGGAAATAGAATTAAAAGTAGTCCAAGAGGCTAATGGACTCGTTGATATCAGATTATTACCACTAGTGTCCTGTATTTGAGCTCTTAGATTTATAATTTTAGTGTTAAAATAATTTAAAAAGTTTTCACATAAAGCTGTATTAGGATTACGGAAGGTCTGTACAGCAGGATGTAGTATTGAATTAATAATTGAAAAGAGAACTCTAGGAGTTTGATGGTGTTCCTCGATTAAAGTAAAAAAATAAAGAGACTTAGCTTTCTTAACTGCACTTTGATATGTCCTAAGACACTTTTTAAGAATGATAAAGGATATTTGAAGTTTGTCTCTCTTCCATTTCCTTTCTGCCTTCCTACACGATTGTCTCAGAGAGCGAATATCTTGATCTATCCATGGCGCAGACTTACGTTTCAGCTTTTGGAGCCTATAGGGTGCAACAACATTTAATATATCTAACCAAGTAGTGTTTAAAGATTCAAGATGGTGCTCAACATCTAGATCTGAAACTACAATTTCATAGGACACTGAAGAGATGAATTCATTATAACGTTCAGTAAAGGCCTCGAGAAATCGCGGTGAATACGATCGAACTTGTTTTAAATCAGAGACAGTGTTGTAATTAATAGCTGGAAGAGACATTTTAAACATGATAGGAAAATGATCAGAGATAGGTAATTCAACCACTTCAGTATCAATTATTGAGAGTCCAAAAGACAAAATTAAGTCCAACATGTGACCACGATTGTGTGTGGGTTCTTTAACCCACTGCACCAGATTAAAAGAGTCCATAATATTCAAGAACTCCGATGCTAGGTGATCCGAAGCACAGCATACATGTACATTAAAGTCTCCTAATAATAAAATCCGATCGTATGTCATAATTAAATCACCAACGAGCTCTGTGAGTTCTTCCATAAAATCCTTCGTCAAGTGCGGCGGTCGATATATTAAGGCTAGGACAATAGGTTGAGTCCAGTCAAGTGTTAATAGTTGCACTTCAAAACTTGTAGGGTTGATGGATGGTAGCAATTGGCAGCGTGCTCCAAAACTTTTTTTGGCAATAACAGCTAACCCTCCACCCCGACCAACCGGACGAGGAGAGTTATAAAAACAATAGTCAGTTGGAACAAGATCAGAGTAAGGGCTCAAATCTCCTACCTTCATCCAGGTTTCGGTGATAAACATAAAATCAAGGTTATTAGATATAATAAAATCATGTAGGATAAATGTCTTGTTGACCAAGGAGTGAGCATTGATCAGCGCCATTTTCGGAGAATGCAGAATGCTGTAAGGAGCTGAAGCTTTCCTCAGAGAGCAAAGATTTGAAGAATTTACTCCCATCTGACGGGGTCGTAAAATAATACGTGTGTCAGAACCCTGCAGTGGACGAACCAGGCCATTTGAGGATATAGGGGACTTAGTTTGAATATCTGTGAGCCAACGAGATGTTGGGACCACCATATATTGAACCGCGGAGCGGAATCGATCCTCAGTCCATGGCCGAGATGTAGAGATCTTTCGAAGCTCGGCTCGCAGATAGATCTTTAGGCTGACCAGTTTTCCGCTGCGTTTCCCCCGTCTTCTCCGCCGTTTTCTCGGGTTAACATCCAATGGCCAACGGCGAAGAAAATCTGGAATGTCCCCGAGAGTGCTCCTGTAGGAATTGTCTGCGAAATTTCCCAGTCCCGCATTAAAAGCGTCGATGCAGCAACTGCGAATGTCCAGGAGTGTCTGACGATCGTAAACGACAGGCTCCGTATGATAACAAGGTATTAGCGCACATAAAAACAGCCACAAATAAAACAGGGTAAGGAGAGATAGACGGCATGCCACTCGCACAGGCGCCATCTTGTCCCCACAAAACCAGTGAGTGTACCCACGGGCAGCCGCCCCATCGAGGGGAGGAAAGGCGGATGAGACCAGCGAGCGGTCCCGAGAAGGATTTCGAGATCTCATCATGCACGTCCGGGAAGAAAGGTATTGGGGTTTGCCGTGGACGCGGGTCGGCGGCTTGGCCCAAAAACCAATCATCGAGGCGCGAGCGCTCAGGGCAGGGTGGTGGCCGCCACTCAAGCCCGATGCTCGCAGCCGCCCGGGAAAGCATGGCCGTCATCTCCGGATCCGATTCAGGCACAACCGTATGCACACCAGAGGGTGGCAGCTGTGCTGAATCTTCACTTCCAGAAGATTCAAACCCACCTTGTGATGCTGCTACAGACATCGCATCTTCCTCTGTAGCTTCAGCCGAAGTACACGGGCCACCCGAGGGTAGACCCGTGGAAATCGACAGTTCACTAGCGGGCACCGTCATGCAGGGGGGTTTGACGCGTGGACCGATGGTAGGCGCTTTTTGCCAAACCGTAACCCTCAGATCACCCTGGCCACTAGCCGAAGTAGCACCCCGCGAGGGAGCACTAGATCGGGGTGTGGCAGAGGGGACTCTCGCTCTTACGAGCTCATTGAGTCTCGACCGTAATGACGCGATGGTCATGTCTCCACAGAGAGAACATGACTCATCCACGAGCGCCGCTCTAGCATGCTCAATGCCCAAACATACTAGACAACGCTCATGCCCATCAGAGTCCGAAACCGATCTGCCGCAACCAGAAGTACATGGGCGAGGCATCTTTAAAAAGACGTGCCGCGTGCAAGCTCTTTTGTGAGAGAAACACTCAAGTGTTGAAGCGCCCGGGGAGACACACACTCTCTGGCAAACCACTGCACAGATAAGCAGGAAACGCGCGCCCCGCCGGAGATCGCCGTCACACCAACACTGAGGAACTCGTTTGTAAAGCTGACAATTCAGAGATGGCTTGTGGAGTGAAGAAATAAACCTGGCTCCGAAGCGAAAACATATCTGCTTGCTGCAGGACTTCCTCCTTATATACCCACGAGGTGGGGCGGAGTTACATCATGCAAATTCCGCAGACCCATGGCATTTGCTTGCCATTGGCTCGTTTTGTATACTCGAAGCTGATAGGCTTTCTAAGCGAAACCCCATTCGTCGTCATCCGACGGAACTCGGAGTGACTAACGAAAGGGAACCATAGTTCCCTGAGAACAGGGAACGAGACGATGCGTCATCAACGCCTTGGGAACGCCCCCTGCGTGAATGCGTCTGAAGCATCTAAGTCAACTAGTCCAATGGAAAGAATGAGCGTCACGGGCGGGTGACGTCATGACCAGGAAATGATAAAAGCACATCCGGTGCAAACCGGCATTAGCTTCGAAATCGCCGAAGCAAGCCGATCGCAGGGATGCAGGAAGTATGGCAGGGTGACGCATCGTCTCGTTCCCTGTTCTCAGGGAACTATGGTTACATTAGTAACCTGAGACGTTCCCTATCGAAGGGAACTCCCGATGCGTCATCAACGCCTTGGGAACGAGAATACCCAAAGCGCCAGAATTCCAAGTACCTGAGTGTCAGTCTGTTGTAACTAAGCACTAAGCACCTGAGAACTGTAAGATCTAACGAATGTGAGCGGAAAGGAAGCCCGCCGCATCACAGACGTCTAGAAGAGAAACCCCATATAGTAAGGCTTTAGAAGCCGCCATACTCCTAGTCGAGTGAGCTCGGACCACCGGACACGGCTGGTCCGAGTACTCGTATGCAAGTGAAATAGCCTTAAATATCTACTTACTAACCGTCTGTTTAGAAGCAGGAAGACCCTTCTTAGGTGATCCAAAGCAAATAAATAAATGGCCGGACTTCCTCCATGAAGATGTCCGAAACACATAAGTGTCCAGTGATCACACTGGGCACAAGAGGTTAGTTTTCCCTGGTCCGAAAATGGGGGAGGACAGAAACCTGCAGAACAATAGGCCTCGGAATAATGGTAGGCAACTTTGGAACATATCCATGTTTCGGGTAAGATTGCCTTGGCCATCCCCGGTGCACTCAAGGCAGGTAGGGACCCGAAAGGGCCTGAAGGTCTGACTCTTATAGGGACGAAATAGCTAGCAGAAATAGACTTCTCTAAGGAACTTCTCTGAGACCAAATCTAAGGGCTCAAAGAGAGCCCCAGATAAGCCTAAACTATTGAAAGGTCCCAGGCCGGACCCTAGTGCAAGTTGCAGGCCTCAGCCTCAAGGTGCCACGAAGGAAACGAGTGATCAGGGGGTCTCGACCCAAAAATGTACCATCCACCAGGGCGTGGAAAGCTGCAATGGCCGCCACGTATACCTTAAGCGTGGAAGGACATAGCCCTGATACAAAGCGTTCTTGCAGAAACTCAAATACTGTGTTTACTGAACAGTTAACCGGATTCCACTGACGCTGGTAACACCAAGAAGTAAAAAACTCTCGAAATAGTGAAATAGTTTCCTCGTAGCGGGAGCTCTGGAGCTAGAACGGTCTCAACAACCTCAGTTGAGAGACCACGTTATATGAGTTGGGCCCCCTCAGAGGCCAAACCCACAGTAGAACTCCTGGGAGGAGAGCAAAAAGGGGATTTTTTTTTTTTTTTAGCGTACAGACGTAGCCTCTGCCACGTCTGTACCATAGCATCCAGCCCCAAGAGGGCTGGTTGAGCGTGGGAGAACCAGAGTAGACAGTGCGTGATGTGCAATGCTGAGACGTGAACAGATCCACTTCTGCCTGGCCGTTTTTAAAACTCCCATATTTACTCCACCGCCCCAGGGTGGAGTCCCCTGGCCTCAGCCCCTGCCTCGACAGGGTGTCTGCTCCAATATTCTGGCCCCCTGGAATATACACTGCCCTCAGGTAGCGTATCTTCTTGAGGGACCAAAATAAGAGGCCATCAACGTGTCGTCTGTGGAACAAGAACCAGAGTACCCTCCACATAACCAAGGCCGGGGATACTGCCGCGTGATCTTGATGGTATGGAGTGGGTTTCCCCTCGGGGAGAACCCTCTGGTCCTGATCCAGAGCAACACATGATGGCCCCTCAGGTCTGGGAGGAGATGTCTCAACGCATTGACGACAAACATCATCTCTAGGCAATTCACGTGCCAGAAGAGATGATGACTCCTCCACAAGCCCTGAGCTGAGCGGCCTTCCAATACCGCTCCCCAGCCGGTGAGGGAAGCATCTGTCGAGATCACAACTCGATGCAAAGAGCTCCCAACACCGGACGCTGGGTTAAGAACCAGTGTTTACTACATATAACCAAGACGCGGAGGAAACGCAGCGTGATCTTGATCATACGAAGTGAGAACCCTCTGGTCCTGAGCCACCACTGTAAAGGTCTCATATGTACAGCATGCCAAAAGGTATCCCGTTGGACGCTGCTGCCACAAGACCCAACAGTCTCTCGAACTGTTTTACAGTGCGTGACTGGCCTAGTCAGTGAACTTTAGTTTCTGAACTGACCGATTAACAGACGAAGATCTAAAATGGGACGCAACCCTCCATCCTTTTTTGGAACAATGAAATAATGGCTGTAAAAACCCGACTCTCGGTCGGGTGAGTACACCTGTTCTATAGCTTCCTTTGCTAACTGGGCCTTTACCTCTTGCTCCATTACCAGAGCCTGCTCGGGATGCACCACTGTGGGCAACACCCCGATTGTAACGAGGTCGAGAACCAAACTGGATTCTGTATCCTTAATCTACAATCTGCAGGACCCAACGAGAAATATTCGGCAGAAGCTTCCACGCTGCCAGAAAATTTACTAAGGGAACCAGCCTCTTGAGGCTGGTCTCTGGTGTTACTGAAACAACTAATTCTGGAGCCTGAAACATAATGGCAGGAACTACCTGAACTGATTGCTCTAAAACCCCCCCTCAGAGGGCGCGAAACCGATGCTGTGCCGCAGCATAGCATCAGCGACTCGCTGGGGACCGCTGCGCCCCGAAGCACCAAGGGTGGCGGGATTGGCAGAACGGTCCCGTGAGGACCCCGAAGTGGAACGGGCACCGTAATATGAGGTGTACACCGCTCCACTTCGGTCGGGGCTGTCCTCACAGGTCTGACGCATAAACATCAGGACCTTGTATTTATTTATTTATTTTGAACCGAAGCCTTCTTTGCCTGAAGAGCGTTCCTCAGATCCGGCTTCGACTTAGAAGACTTCGGTTGAGAGTGTTGTGTCTGTTTCCAGTGTTTACGTGGAGGTGCACGAGACGCAACACTCTCTCTTTTTTTTTTTTTTTTTTGCACACGATACGAGGAGCTAGATGGCTGGGGCTGCTCACGCCCAGCAGCCCCAGGGGGTTGGACACGGCGAGGGAGAAACTTTTTAAATAAAAAAGCTTGATATTTTTCCTTTATTCTGCCAAATTTAACCAAAGGAACTTCTCAGTGGCAACCAGGGTAGCCATATTTTTCTTTGAACGACCAAATGCCCTGGCGGTCTCTTTTAGTCGCCCTGAGAGACAGATCGGTAGCCCGACGAAGTTCTCGAATTTCGTAAGGACTAACTCTAGCTAGTCCAAGACTTTGAAAACGGTCCGTTCGGCCATCGGGGATTCCCTTCCCGGACGGAGGTCCACGGACGAGCGCGCGGGGCCGGGCGAGGTGCGCGGGCGGGAGGGGCCCGTAGTTTCGGGACCCCCGAGGCAGTTCCGCCAACGCCCCCTCGGTGGAGCCACCCCCGGAACGTCCCGCGAACCCACTATTCGTCCGACCGGCCACCGGTTCGACGGGGCGTCCGGCAACACCCCCCCCCCCCCCCCCCCCGGTGACCGGTCCCCGGACACGCCCCCGTCCCACGAACCCACTATTTGTCCAATAACCCACTATATTTACATAACGTCACGGGACAGCGCCCCCCCCCCTTCCCGGGCCACGCCCCCATCCCACGAACCCACAATTTGTCCAATAACCCACTGTGTTTACATGACGTCCCGGGACCCGCCCCCCCCCCCCCCACTCCCGGGCCACGCCCCCTTCCCACGAACCCACTATTTGTCCAATAACCCACTATATTTACATAACGTCCCGGGACAGCGCCCCCCCCCCCTTCCCGGGCCACGCCACCATCCCACGAACCCACAATTTGTCCAATAACCCACTGTGTTTACATGACGTCCCGGGACCGCCCCCCCCCCACTCCCGGGCCACGCCCCCGTCCCACGAACCCACTATTTGTCCAATAACCCACTAAATTTACCAAACGTCCCTGGACCACACCCCCCCACTCCCTGGCCACGCCCCCGTCCCACGGACCCACTATTTGTCCAATAACCCACTATTATTTACCAAACGTCCCGGGACCACCCCCCACCCCTCCCGGGCCACGCCCCCGTCCCACGAACCCACTATTTGTCCAATAACCCACTATACATCTTTAAAGTTATTCCGCAGTTCATTCGATATGCTGCAATTGGACGCGGTCCCACCGGCAATCTATTGAATGGGGATTCGTGTAGAATTTTTGATAGACATTTTAATAAAAGTTCCTGTCATGATGAAAACCATTTTACTGCACTCAGTGGGGCCCCCTGAGTCCGTGGCACCAAGCGCCGTCCCGAAATTCCACCGTCCACGAACCCACTATGTGTCCAATAACCCACTATTTTTAAATGTACTAACCCCGGCCTTCATGCAATAAGCTGCAATTGGACATAATCCCGCCTGCAATCTATTGAATGAGGATTTGGGTTAGTGTTTTGGATGGACATTTTTTAATTAAAGTTCCAGTCATGATGAAAACCATTTTACTGCACTCAGTTGGGCCCCCTGAGTCCGTGGCACCAAGCGCCATCCCATAATTCCACTGTCCACGAACCCACTATGTGTCCAATAACCCACTATTTTCAAATGTACTAACCCCAGCCTTCATGCAATAAGCTGCAATTGGACAGAATCCCGCCTGCAATCTATTGAATGGTGATTCAGACAGTTTATTTGATGGACATTTTAATTAAAGTTCCTGTCATGATAAAAACTATTTTACCGCACTCAGGAGGCCCCCCGGAGTCCGCAGAACCAAGCGCCATCCCATAATTCCACCGTCCACGAACCCACTGTTTTTACAATGGAACAAATGCTACGTGGGATCAGACAGTTTCTGTGATAGACAATTTTTTTGAAGTTTAATTCTTGATGAAAACTATTTTACTGCACTCAGGGGGCCCCCCTGAGTCCATAGAACCAAGTTACATCCCATAATTCCACTGTCCACGAACCAACGTTTTTTAAAATGGGACAAATGCTACGTGGGATCTCAATATCTCAGCTCTGGGAGGGTCTAGAGCCTCCATTTTTGCACTCAGGTCTAAGTCTCATGGCCCCCTATCAGAATCCAGAGTTTCGAGAAGATCGGAGAAACTCAAAATCTCGACACCAAAAAACCTGAACGAGGTCCGAGGGCCCCCAAACTCTTCCGCCCGCACCAGGGGGCCGTGGCGAGTCGGAAAACGGCGCCCCCTAGCCGATAGGCCATTGCGAAGCGGCGTCCGCGAAACCACTATGGCGAATACATTCATTTAATGGGCGAGTGGGATTTTGACAGAAAGGTCCCGGGGGCCCCAAATTTTGCACGCTGACCCTTGGGCCCCACCCGAGCGACATACTGACAGCAGGGGGCGCTGGAGCAAAAGCAACCCATTTGACCCCTTTAACCCTTTTCTCTGGCCTACAGGCTCTTCCACTCATGGAACCAAAGACGCACAGGAAGGTCCTAGGTTTTCACCCTTTGGGGCCGTGTGTCGGGGGCCCCTGGAGGGCCCAGATCTCAAATCTCAAGGCGCCACGACCTTTTGACCCCGTGCGGGGGCCGTCCCACGGACCACTTATTTCGTTGTGGTTTTGCGGACGACGTCCCTTTTTCGGCCTTTCGACCCCTGAACGAGGTCCGAGGGCCCCCAGACTTTTCCGCCCGCACCGGGGGGCCGTGGCGAGTCAGAAAACGGCGCCCCCTAGTCGATCGGTCGTTGCGACGTGGGTAATTGGACAAATAGTGGTTTTGCGGACGAGAGTCCCTTTTTCGGCCTTTCGAACCCTAAACGAGGTCCGAGGGGCCCCAAACTTTTCCGCCCGCACCGGGGGGCCGTGGAGAGTCGGAAAACGGCGCCCCCTAGTCGATAGGCCATTGCGAAGCGCCGTCCACGAAACCACTGTGGCAAAATACATTCATTTAATGGGCGAGTGGGATTTTTTTCCAAATGTCCCAGGGGCCCCAAATTCGGCACGCTGACCCCTTGGCCCTCCCCGACCGACATACCGAAAGCAGGGGGCGCTAGAGCAGAGGCAAGGCATTTTCAGCCTCTAACCCTAACCGTCACGCTAACCCGTTCTCAGGGCCCCTTTATGGACCTTGCGACCCCTGAACGAGGTCCGAGGGCCCCCAAACTTTTCCGCCCGCACCAAAGGACCCCTCTGAGTCTTTATAAACTTGTTTCATCTAAAAAAAATCGAAAGGCAAAGCTTAAACGCCAAAGTGTCCACGAACCCGCTATTTTTAAACAGCCAAACTGTAGGTGTGGCCTAATTACAAAGCCTGTTGCATGACTAATTTCACAAAACAGCTTGATTTTGCAATCACAATGGCCCTGAGAGTCAGAATATCACATTTAAAAAAAGTTTTCATCAAGATATTCCCACAGACTGGCTTAAAAAATAGTTTCCCGCCAAAACGTGTCTTCGAGGACACTGGTTTTCGTGGCAATTAAACACTCAAACGAGTCGGGAAAACAGCGCCACGTGTTCAGCCGAGCGTGCTTAGTACGGTAGAGGTGGTTTAATCGACGGGGACCGACGCCACAAATGACGGGAGGAGGAAACACGACAGCGTCCCACTTCCAACCTATTTTTTCCCGCCAAAATGTGGTTCCGCGGACACTGTTTTTTTATGCAAATTAAACATAGAAACGGCCCCCGAGCGACATACCGAAAGCACCGGGCCCTGGGGCCCAGGGAAATATTTTTTAGCCTCTGTGCAACATGTCACGCTCAAGGATGTTTCACTCTCACCACGAAAGAGCCATTCAAGCCTTGAAATGAGTTGATGACGGGGGAGGGGCGTTTTTTTGCAAAGGTCCCAGAGTTCCACAATTCGGGGCCCCGAGTCAGGGGCCCCTGGAGAGTCGGAATGTGAAGTCTCGAGGTGCCACGACCCTCCGTCTGCGTACGGGGGCCACCTCCCGGTCACCATCCACAATGAATGGCTCGTTACAAACGGGGCCTACGAAACGCTCAGAAAGCAGCTAGGGCCCTCAAACTCGGGGGCCCCACTCGAGGTCCCTAGACGACGGAGCCCACCGAGTTTCGGGGCGCTGCGACGTTCCGTCTCCGTGTGGCGGCTCGTTTTGTCGGTTTGACCTTTTTGACCTTTGTCATTTTCAAAATGTGCATTTTTCACCCTTTTTCGACCTTTCGACCCCCGAACGAGGTCCGAGGGCCCCCAAACTTTGTGGCGAGTCGGAAAACGTCGCCCCTAGTCGATCGGCCATTGCAAAGCGGTGTCCACGAAGGCCGTTTGGCAAAATACATTCATTTAATGGGCGAGTGGGATTTTTTTCCAAATGTCCCAGGGGGCCCAAATTCGGCGTGCTGGCACCTTGGCCCTCCCTGACCGACATACCGAAAGCAGGGGGCGCTAGAGCAGAGGCAAATCTTTCTCGGCCTCTGTGAAAAAATCCTCTCTCATGGCTGTATCACTGTGAGACTGGAAAAGCCATTTCAGTCTTTTAATGGGGGAGGGGCGATTTATTTAAAAGGTCCTAGAAATCCGCGCTTCGGGGCCCCGGGTCAGGGGCCCCTGGAGAGTCAGAGTCTGTAATCTCAAGAAACCACACCCCTTCGTCCCCGTACAGGGGCCGTCCCAGGGACCACTTATTTCGCAGTGGTTTTGCGGACGAGCGTCCCTTTTTCGGCCTTTTGGCCCCTGAACGAGGTCCGAGGGCCCCCAGAGTTTTCCGCCCGCGCCGGGGGGCCGTGGCGAGAAGGAAAACGGCGCCCCCTAGTCGATGGGCCGCTGCGAAGCGGTGTCCACGAAACCACTATGGCAAAATACATTCATTTAATGGGCGAGTGGGATTTTTTTCCAAATGTCCCAGGGGCCCCAAATTCGGCGTGCTGGCACCTTGGCCCTCCCTGTCCGACATACCAAAAGCAGGGGGCGCTAGAGCAAAGTCAAATTTTTCTAAAGGCCCTAGAGATCCGCGCTTCGGGGCCCCACGCCAGGGGCCCCTGGAGGGCCAAAATCTCAAATCTCAATGTACAACGACCCTGCGTCTCCGTACGGGGGCCGTCCCGCGGACCACTTATCGCGTAGCGGTTTTGCGGACGGGGAGGTGTCTTTTTCGACCTTTCGACCCCTGAACGAGGTCCCGGGGCCTCCAAACTTTTCCGCCCGCGCCGGTGCCATGTGCAAAGGGTGCAAAAGCTAAAGGGTGCCATGTGCGTAAGATTTCGACAAAATGTCATATGGCGTCACCTATATGACGCCAAAGGATGAGAATGCGTTGCAAAAACAGGATGAGGTACAGCTACCCCAGGGAGGAAGGACGATTTAGCTTCATAACAATCAATGGTTAAGAATAGGCCATATAAAATGTAAAACCTTGTGGCCATTTTGTTTAGACTTTTTCCTGAAGACACTGGTATAAAGATCTAATTATATTGATCTTACAACATGGTCCTGTGAAGTGTCAAAATGGTCACATTTTGGGGTTTCCCAGGCAGACATGATGGCATCAGACAGGAGATAAAATGTCAGGAGACAGTTGTAAAACATCAGGTGACAGGGCTATCTTTTAATAGTTTTGATTACTTTGATCAGAGCCCTGTGGGGTGTCGGGGGTCCTGTTCGCAATACTTTTTGATGGCACAATGTTTCATTCTAACCGCGAGCGGCAACGTTCACATCGCTGCTCAGAAAAAAAATCCAAGAATCTCGTCTCTCCAGTTTGGGGCCGGGGCCTTCGGACCGCAGCTCTCCACGTGTGTGCCCAAATCACAGCACCGTGAGTTCACTTCGTACCGCAGCTCTCCGCGTGCGCGCCCAACTCACAGCGCCGTGAGTTCACTTCGGACCGCAGCTCTCCGCGTGCGCGCCCAACTCACAGCGCCGTGAGTTCACTTCGGACCGCAGCTCTCCGCATGCGCGCCCAACTCACAGCGCCGTGAGTTCACTTCGGACCGCAGCTCTCCGCGTGCGCGCCCAACTCACAGCGCCGTGAGTTCACTTCGGACCGCAGCTCTCCACGTGCGCGCCCAACTCACAGCGCCGTGAGTTCACTTCGGACCGCAGCTCTGCGCGTGCGCGCCCAACTCACAGCGCTGTGAGTTCACTTCGGACCGCAGCTCTCCGCATGCGCGCCCAATTAATTTATTTGATATGGTTTATTTATCTGCCATGCTTTTTATTTCTTAAAAAGCTAATTTGTAACATTTCATCTGCTCAGAAAGATTTAAAGAATCTGTGACTTTAGCCAGAGAGAGACAAAAAAGACACTCTCATCTCAGGTAAGATCAGTTCATGTTTAAAACTTACTTTAAAATGCTTAAAGGTGCTAAATGTAACTTTTCTTCTAAAATGAATACTTTTTTTATTGCTTTTAGGGGTTGTAATCACACAGTACAATAATCCACTTGTCGGGTTTTGCTATTACCTCTGAAGGCCAATATTCATAATTATATGTGAAGTCTCCGGGTCGGATTTACCGCGAAATCCATCGGATGTGACGTGCATGCGCGCTCCCCAGCCTCTCTCCTTATACACAGTCTATGCGACCGACGGCACTGCAGCGAACTACATGGAGTCTGAATCTGATAACACCCCAAAACGACCTGCCTCCAGCACAACACAGACTGCAACACAAACTCCACAAAATATAAAAAAACAAAACAAAGTTTTATCTGCTGAAGCTCGTCAGGCCAAACGTGAATCTGATCGACTCAGGACGAAAACACGGATGAAATAGCAAGGTAAACTACATGAGACATGAAATAAATACAAAAGAGTGTTCCAGGATAACAAAAAGTAGCTAGGTGTAACTTATTTTATGTACTAGATCTACTGTCTACCGTTACTCATCCCACTACTATCATATTGTTTATAAACATATCCAGACACGTTCAGTACAGTAATGTTACTTCCTACTGTCTTACTGTTATTGTTATACTGACATTGTTCAGTCTAGTTCACCGTTTTCGTTATCATATTATACATTCACCTATGTTGACATTGCTGATTGTGAAAGATACACGAATAGTTAGTGAAATGCCTTATGCTAGATAACATCACATGCCGGCTAAATGCAGTCAATGTAACGTTATCATGGTACGAGCATGGAGCATTAGTGCTGATAAAAGTAGCCTATTACTGTAACATTGCAGTGGGAGTTTACATGATTTTCCAGCATGTCAGTGTTGCCAGGTCCGTATGCCTGCACTGTTTCCGCGGGTTGTTTGTGTAGTGCACGGGTTGACACGATTGTTTTACCCACTGGAACATGATTGTTATTGGGGAAACACCCAGAAACGCTATTTGACTATTTTTGGCCGTGAATGGGTTAGTTTTGATGAGCAATTGGGCTGGTTTTGTTGTGCAGACCTGGCAACCCTGTGTGTGATGCTTTCGCCGTTGCGTTGAAAGTCTCCGTGTGGCCGGTAGTGAATGCTCGCTCTTGAGATCGAGCACATACACGAGCACGAGCGCTCTTGTTGCAATCTGAAACATCACCGCTAGAGGCCGCAAAAAATACACATAGCACCTTTAAAGGGGTGGTTTACTGCTTTTTTTCTTTGCATGATTGTGTTTATGTATTGCAATATAACATGTATTCGTGGTTTTTCTTTTTTAAAAAGTCTTATTTTTCATAAATTTCACCTTTATTGTAAGCCTCTTTCTCCTCTGTCATTTGAACGACCGGTTTACATCCTGATTCTATGAAACCACTCCCTCAGAAACAAGCAATGGGCTCAGATTGGTTAGTTTGGGCCGGTGTGTTGTGATTGGCTAAACTGCGTAGCGCACGTTGTCCGGAACCGTCACGCCCCTTGCCTTTACGGGCGGGAGTTTCATGTGCTCCTGCTCCGGTTAATGTAAATAATGGTGTCAGATACTGCCGTATCAGTTTGAGCCCGAATCAGACCAAGAAAGCGGCGATGAAGAGAGTCAAGCAGAACCTCCACAAACACGGCTGTTACAAAACGTTTCTGAATGGTACGTTTTTGAATTATTATTATTCTAATCTTCTATTATTACATAAAAAGTTTGATACCCTGTTAAGTTATACTTGAAAATGCTACTGCTGCTTGTTAGCTTTTTGAGATACGTTTTTATCTTGATTAAACATTTAATACAAATGATTACATGAGTAATACAGTTTTTTAAAGTTATTGTTTTATCGATATAATGAACAACCGTTGAGCTATTAACAAAACTTAGTTTACTCTGTGTATCGTTTTCTTAGCATCGATATAACTGGCTACTATAAACAAACACTGTTGACATTGATCACGTTCATGATCAAATCGAAAAATTACGCCATAAAGTAGCTATACGTTGCAAATACATTTACAAAATCTACATGATTAGAAATTCAGGTCCAATGTTTGTACGCGTTTGCCATAGAAACACGAAATAGCATATTACCAAGTGACTATAAAGCCAGCGCTGGCATTTGTTTACGTCCTTGATAAAACGAAACCATTACGTCTAAAATTATACAAATACGTTTAAAATTAGTAAGTCTTACTTACAGGTTGTGGCCCAACAACTGCTGCATCTGGTTTTAACATTGGAACAGCTTCAGGTTTTAGCAACAGTTTCTTGTGGAATCCGGCATTGAATTGTTGGAGATTCAGGAAGCTTGTCTTTAGTGAAATGTGCCGCACAAAGAGCTAAATTACGATTGTAATTGTCAGAAACATTATCAAACATAAATTGTAGCCATTGTTGACGAACTACAGCGTCCGTAGTAAGCCCGAATACAGAAGACCTAACAGCTGGATGAACATAACACACTTTCGACGGCATGGCTAGCTCTCCCCTGTAACTCTTCCTCTTCGGCAAAGCCGCAGAAATATGGCCATGCCCTTTTTTGCGTATTCCGGAGGAGGGTTGATGCAAATGTATGGGTTAGTGACGTCTAAAACCCAGCTGTAGTCCCGATCGAGTCGTTTTTGTAGGCATTTACACTTCCTGATTTTTAAAAGACGATATCTCTGCTTACATTGAACTTTCAGCGCTGCAACTTTGCAGATAATGTTCATGCACCAACAGCAACATTACACACTATTTAAAATGAAAAAAGTGAAATCGCAATCAACCACCCCTTTAATAATATTAACATCTTATTCCATTTATCTAATATTTATATGCTTTATTTATATGCAATGCTTTTTATTTCTGAAAAACTGCATTTGTAACATTTCATCTGATCGGAAGAAATTGTTAAGGGGCTGTGACTTTATCCAGATAGACACATAACGATCACCTCATTGTCATGAATGCCAGCTGCGAGTGCCCGCGTGAGCCTCTGGAGGGCACTCTCTTCCTGTGCGATGTTTCACCATGGATTCATTATGTTTTATTATGTTCAGCTGTGTTTCATTACGGGTTATTGAGTTCCTTATTTAAACCTGAGTTATCCCTGTGTCCTGTGTGAAGTCTTGTTACACAGTAAGCGTATCTCTGAGCATTATTCCTTGTTTTAGTATTCCGTGTTTCCCTGGACTCTTGATCCTTGCCTGTTATCTGGACTGTTTATGAACCTGTGCTGCCTGCTAGTGATGGCAAGATGAGGCTTCCTGAACCACTGAGACCTCGCAGCCCATTGCTTCAACCAAAGGTTCATTACTCGAAGCTTCATTCAGCATTGCTCACTAGTGACACCTAGCTACTGTGCAAAGAAATAGCAGCCAAATTAATTCATTCTGAACCAATGACCCGGCCCCCTCCCGCTCTGTTTTATTTATTTATCTTCTTCTCACTGTTAATGTCTCTGTAACCTTTCATTTGCAATAATAAAGAGATCTGTGCAGACATTTGTCCATTGCCTGTGTATGAAATAAAACGTGTATCTTTCTGCATTTACTTGTACAGAGACAACTGTCAAACCCAGTTAATTTATTAAAAAAGAAAATTGGATAGGGACAGTATGAACAACAAAAGTGACTGTGTTGAGTGCAGTGCTTATGTTGGAGGTACTCGAGGGAGTGTAATAAAGTAAACTGCAGTAAACACTGCAGTTTGGGGTGAATGAAGGAAGGATTGCAATAGATTTTTATTGAGAAAATTAATTTTTTGAAGTGTGTTGGGGCTTAGACAACTCCTCTTCTTGGACAAAATCTCTCCAGCCTTGGAAAAATATCCTTTCACAAGGAACAGAGGATGCAGGGGAGCATAAAATGTCAGTGCCAGCGGGTATAAATGAAGATACTGATGCTTCTGTTGAGCCCAGACAGGGGAGGATCTCCTCTGTCTTGCTGGCTCCATTACCAGGAAAAAGGAAGATGTCATAAAAAGCAAACAAATCCAAAAGGGCAATCCAAATTAAAAAGCAGTCCAGTCCAGATCCAAAAATCTAAGCAACCAAAAATCCAAAGCAATCAAAAATAATCTTATCTAATTAATATAACAAGACTATAATATAGCTACTATAATTAATAAGAACAATTATTAATTATTATTAATAACTATTCTAACCTGATCTAATGTAATAATGTACAGCCCTAACATATGACTCAATAACGACAATGAGAGTTCTCTAACTCTCTGACTCTCTGACACACAACTGCTTCTACTACTCCTGACAACACCCACAAGGTGGCGCGAGTTTCGAACCCCTTTAACCAGAAGCGACACTCAGACCGAACCGATGACGTTTTCACACAAACCGAGGCCTCGTTTGTCATCAGTCACGTGATTTTCACGTTAACAACACAAGCCTCGAATCGCGGCTTCATCTGGCACACCCATTTTTTCTCGACACAAGCTCCGATGCCTCGCTTTAAATATCACATCACTACTGCCTGCCTCGACCTAAGCCTGTTTTGACCACGAGTTACCTGATTGCCCCTTGTTAAACTGTCTGCTCGAGTTTATGTCTGCTTTTGTTTAAGTTGCAATAAAGTGCTGCACGTGGATCCGACCACCTCTGTTCGTATGTTACACTCATTATGGTAAGTTCAACACGTGTTTAAAGATTAAAACTTACTTTAAAATACGTAATAAAATTAACATCTTATTTCATATGTTTTATGTGCTTTATTTATATGCAATGCTTCTCACTTCTTAAACTCATTTGTTTCATTCTCTCCCACAGACATTATGGACTCTGCAGTGGAATCTGAAAATCATATCCAACGATCCTCTGTTCATAATATCATTGTTCTGTGAACATTATCCTCAATAATAAAAACACCCCCTGAAGAAACAAAGTACAGTATATAGACTACTCATAGAAAAATTACATTTCTATGTTAATTTTTAATCTCTGTTTTTCGTGTTTATTTAAAGGTGCCCTAGAATGTTTTTTTTTTATTATTTTATAATGTTTCCTGGGTTGCCCTTATAATGTTAGTATGTTTTTTAGATAAAAAAAAGTCATAATTTAGAAATAAAAGGGATTTTTCCTTGCCTGATTTTAGTCTCTGATTTGAACACTCTGTTTGAAGGGGCGTGTCTGCTGTGAGAACTGGCCACTGCTGTGATTGGCTGACCTGCTTGCATATGAAATATGACATGTGAAACTCTCTCGAATACTTTCACTACAGCTGTTATATATGTTTTAACTATTACAGCTATCGAGATTAACGAATCATGAGATGTTTTTAAAGTATTTAAATCTATTTCCATCACATAAAATGTTGCTGTGATGATCACTGAGCAGATGGCAGTCTGTTGATCGCGAGACAACGCAGTTTCTCTCTCTCATGCTTTCACCAATGCAAACGATGACATACAGTAAGAGCTTCGTTGTGCAGTGTAACAGCGTCATTGATTTCATAACGAGTTTGGCAAGAGAGATAAACTTGCGCTGTGTGGATTGTTCTTTGACTGCTTTCTGTATAGTTTATTCACTGAGAATTAGCCTATTTGACATTAGTTATGTATGCTCGTTACTTGGAGTTTGCTATTACTGTACTAGGATCTTGCGCTGGATCTAACACAGTGTAAATTATCTTTAATAAAATCACTACTTACCGGTTGCGGGAATAAAGTTGGAATTATTACCCCCTTCTTCAGTTTGAGACGCTGAGAGAAGCTTGATATTGTCCCAGGTTAGAAAATAAGTCCGTGGTGAAATGGGCAGAGCAAACTAACAACTTCGAATTAAACTGTTGCGGTATCCGATTATAGATAAACATCAACCACGCCTGTTGACATTCCTTTTCTGTGGGAAGGGTATGAAAAGTCCTTACATTCCCTGCACAGCCTGGAACATAGCATTTATTTCCATGATCTGCCCTGATCCTCGCTTGCTCTGATGGTTCTGCTTCGGCTGAGCAGTGCCTGTCATTGAGGGGTGGGATATGCAAATCTTTGGAGGCGTGTTGCGTCACAGTTGGTATTGTGTGGAGATCCCACCGTTTTTCAGGGGTGTTTTTTAAAAACGAGATTTAAATAAGAAGGAGAAATCAATGGTGTTTGAAACTCACTGTATGTCATGTCCATGTACTGAACTCTTGTTATTTAACTATGCCAACATAAATTCGATTTCACATTCTAGGGCACCTTTAAAATAAGACAAATCTGATATTATTTTAATCCTATATCTGTTATTTAACAGTTGAGACAGGTTGGGCATGTTGTCACAGTGCGTTACAATGAGCCCCTATTAGAACTATGATATTCTATTCTCGTTTACTTTTATAAATTCTATTAAGAAACCTTGAGAAAATGGTGAATAAAGACAGAGAGTCAATGTTCTGAAATTATTTATTATTATTATGTTTTGAACTATGCTGTATTGCTGTGTTTTGCGCTGTGTTTGTTGTCAAACTCAAAATATACTTTATTTTTAATTATTAAAAAATGGCATTATTCTATATGATAAAGATGATAATTGCATTTTATTGACTAAATATCTGTTTGTCTTGTACATATTTTTTATTAGAAATGAAATGTGGGGGAAAAAATAATTTTCTGAACCCTAAGTGGATTTACACAAACTGAGAAAGTAAAAAGTGTTAGTTTGAGCCCCGCTCTCCCCTACATGTACATGATCTTGCTTGTGTGTTATGATGTTAATTAGCTCAATTGCAAACTGATGGTTTCACAGTAGCCTATGCAGAACATCATTGCTTTCTGCTTTCTGTTTATAACCACCAGAGGTCTGCATTGCTCCAGTTTATCATTAGCCTTACTTTTTGACAATGTACCTGTTTAAAATGAATGTTTTTTTCAAGTTAATTTTTATTCTTTAATATAATATTGTTTATAGCAATAAATAATTATCTGTTAATTCATGAAAAGCGCTAACACACTTACAAGCTTTACATTTCTTTGTTGTTCTTTGTAACAAATATCCACAAAAGACTATGTGGACAATTTTATTGTTCAGAAATGAGTATTAAATATGACTATAAAACAGATAAAAACAAAATAACAATTTCAATAAGCATCTGTGTTAAATTAAAGTAGATTTAAAGCTTTAGTCATGTGATCACATTTCCCTAACCCAGTAAAAGGAGGTGACAGAGCATCGAGAATCACTGTGAGAAAGAGAAAAGCACTGCAGAATTAGTGAAGAGATTCAGATCACACAACATTACAAGCCTTTGAGCAGAAATGGCAACTATTACAGGTCAGTTCAATTTAATCAAGATTTATCTTTATCTGCAAATAATAACACAATGCTATCATTACAACTAAATGGAAAATATTCTGCACTGATAAAATAACTTTACTTTTTAGGTGATGGCATAAAAGACAGATGTTTGATAATATACTAAGAATGCTGTTAAAATTTTTAAACCTACTTAAATACATGAAGCAAATAAAACGGCCAGATTTATGCTTACAATATATATATATATATATATTTTCATAAATGTAGTTGGTTCTTTCATAAAAACGTATCAAGTCAAGGCACTCAAGAATTTTAGTACATATAAAAACCTAATGAGCCTTCATCAGGGTGTGATAGGATAAGTTGTTTGTTTGTTTTACAAATTTCCATTTGTGGACATTTGTGATTGGATATTGGATCCTGACATTTGTTACCTGGAACATTTTAAATGATGCCATTTTACCTGAGTTGCCTGATCTAATACATATGCCTACAGTCATTTTTATTTGGGGCTCAATTTAACTTTTAAACATGGACAGCAAGCCAAATCTCTTTACCAAAACTATACTGTAATTATATGATCAATCAAACTTATGAAATGGATATTGCAGTAAAGGCACAACTGTGCAGTTGTAGACTGCATACTAAAATTTACTAATTCATAAGACAAGTTTCTCTCTTACTTCAGGGAAACTGAGGATTGTGCTGCTGGGTAAAACTGGATCAGGAAAGAGTGCAACAGGAAACACCATCCTGGGCAGAGAAGCATTTGATGAGGACTTCAATCCAGAATCAGTTACTCAAGAATGTAAGAAAGTAGACACAAAAAAAGGCTCAAGGGTTGTCAGCGTAATTGACACTCCAGGGCTGTTTGACACATTGAAGGGTGATATACAGGGTAACATAGAGAAGTGTCTGGAGATGTCTGCTCCTGGTCCTCATGTGTTCCTGCTGGTCATCAGACTGGATCAGAGATACACAGATGAAGAGAAGAACACCGTCAAATGGGTTCAGCAGAACTTTGGAGAATCGGCGTCACGCTACCTCTTCACTCTCTTCACTCATGCTGACTATCTGAAGAATAAAACACTGAAGGATCATATAGAAGAGAATGAAGACCTGCGACAGTTTATTATCAGCTGTGCTGGCAAATATTACTCATTTAACAATGCCAACAGATCAAATCAGGCTCAGGTCACAGAACTGCTGGAAAAGATAGATAAAATGGTGGAGAGAAATGAAGGAAAGTACTACATTGATGCCATGTATAGACATGCCCAGATAAAAGTCACCTGTGGAAAACTAACCAGTGGCTTGTACAGTAATGCAATAATAATATTAACATTCGTAGTAGCAGTAGTAGCTATATGGATCCTCTTTTTAAAATGAAATCCCAAAGTTTCAGGTTGAAAATCATTAGAACCTTGTCACTTATTCATATATGTATTTGTTTCACTGATTTGTACATTTTAGAAATTCTGACCTTGTCATATACAATCAGTTTCTTAAATGGTTTTTAAAATATTTATTGTAATATCATTGTTTGTTCTCCACATCCTCACTGAATGTGGAGGTTTTTGTTTGCAGTTTAAATAACTTCATGTAAAGTTAATTTATTTTTGCTTTATTTCTTACTGTAAAACTTTAAAACATTGATTTATAATGGAAATATTATAGTGAAACTAATTAATTAATTTTTGTTGATTTTGTAAAAACATGCTAAATGAAACCAGTACTAGCCCTCCTGTTACCCTCAAATCTGATAACATTTTTTACCCACTGGGGTCACCCCCCTCCCCAGCCTTTATACATCCAGAATACCCATTGCACGACTATGGACAAATTTACAAATCACCATAAAATCTGATTAAAAATTACTGATTGACCTCAAATTGGAAAAGTATATATATATTTGGTGTTTTATTTGTTTTATAATATTTCTAAGTATAGATTGTTGTAATCCATAACATTTGGATAGAAAAATGATTTATTTTATCAAGGATAGTAACACGAGTTATGTTTGGGGTCAATCTCGCAAAAATTATGTTTTCCCCTCCCCATGGCACTGGAAACATCAAAGTTCTCACAAAAAATATGTTTTCCCCTCCCCCATGGCACGGGAAACATCAAAGTTCTCACAAAAATAATGTTTTCCCCTCCCCATGGCACAGGAAAGAATTATTAGTTCTCATGAGAATTATGTCCCATGTCATGTGAACTACTAGTGGTTCTCACACAATACTACAGATATGGTTATGTTAGGTTAGAGCCCTAAAACAGAGGGAAGTTTTTTGAATATAATATTGAATACGGTATGTAAAATTATAATGAACTTTATACATTATAACATGTTATAGTGAGCTCAATAAAACAACCAAAACAAATGTGTGTGAAATTTTAATATTTTTTCTGTTTTATTATACAGCTAAAAGAGCCTGGGGTCAAATTGACCCCAAGGAACACCGATGCTAGAAAATGTGTACAGGACATTGAAAAAATATCAGCAGGTTAATTTTATGTTTACAAAGTTCTCCCCATTAAATTAGGAAAAGTCATTAAATTTGAAGCAAAAAAAAAAAAAAAAAAAAAAAAATCATATATTTACAGACGTTAAACATTGAATGGGGTCAAATTGACCCCAAAGATAATAGGAGGGCTAGTAATGCACAAAGAAATTGTTTATCAGGTTTATACAATTTGTGAAAAAGATCTTAAAAGACATTTACATTGTTGTAAGTGTGAGTTCCCTCAACGCTATCTCACGACTAATTTGTACGAGTGAGTAAAATGTGGCTGATTCGTAAGAATTTGTACGCTTTGTCTAAACCCCAGTGACGGCTAAGTTTAGGGGCGGGGTCAGGAGTAGGTCATTCATACGTATGCATGATTTAGTAAAAATCTTACAAATTCGTATGAGTGAGGTCGTATGAATTCATATGAATTAGCCACCTCGTAAAATTCGTACGAATTGCCGTGAGATCGGTTTGGTTCCCTACAGTGGTTCAGGCTGTAAGATTGCAGAATGACTAGAGAAATCGTCTCAGGTTACTATTGTAACCATAGTTCCCTGAGAAACAGGGAACGAGACGATGCGTCGAACGACACGGTGGGAACGCCTCTTGCGTGATTGCGTCTGAAGCATCTATGCCAACTAGTCCAATGGAATGAGAGAATGAGCGTCACGGGCGGGTGACGTCATGAACCAGGAAAGGATAAGAGCACTTCCGCTGCTCGCCGGCATTTAGCTTCGACAGTTGCCGAAGCAAGCCGATCGCAGGGACGCAGGAAGTATGGCAGGGGGACGCATCGTCTCGTTCCCTGTTTCTCAGGGAACTATGGTTACAATAGTAACCTGAGACGTTCCCTTTATCGAAAAAGGGAACTTCGAGATGCGTCGAACGACACGGTGGGAACGTGAATACCCAACCCGCCATAATTACAAGTACCTGAGTGTCAGTCTGTTGATCTAAGCACTCAGCACCTGAGAACCTGGGGCAGCATCCAGGTCCAAACTGTAAAATCTCACGAATGTGAGCGGAGAGGACCAGCCCGCCGCATCACAAACATCTTGAAGAGATACCCCCTGCAATATGGCTTTAGAAGCCGCCATACTCCTGGTCGAGTGAGCTCGGACCACCAAAGGACAAGGCTGGCCCGAGTACTCGTATGCCAGTGAAATAGCCTCGACTATCCACTTACTGACTGTCTGTTTTGAAGCAGGAAGACCTTTCTTAGGTGATCCAAAGCAAATCAGTAATTGGTCGGACTTTCTGATTGAGGAAGTCCGCCGTACATAAGTGTCCAGTGCTCGCACTGGACACAAAAGGTGCAGTCTTTCCTGGTCCGCAGTTGCAAAAGGAGGAGGACAGAAAGCCTGCAGCACAATAGGCCTCGGAGTCAAGGTTGGAACCTTAGGGACGTATCCCTGTTTTGGATATAGGAACGCCTTGACCATCCCCGGTGCAAATTCAAGGCAGGTGGGGAAGACCGAAAGAGCCTGAAGGTCACCAACTCTCTTTAGGGACGAAATAGCTAGCAGAAAGAAGTCTTGAAAGTAAGGAACTTTTCTGAGACCGAATCTAAGGGCTCGAATGGAGCCCTAGACAGGCCTACTAGAACTACAGTCAAATCCCAAGCTGGCACCTTAGTGCGAATTGCAGGCCTCAGCCTCAAAGTGCCACGAAGGAAACGTGTAATCAGGGGGTCTCGACCCAAAGATATACCTCCCACCATGGTATGGTAAGCCGCAATGGCTGCCACGTAAACTTTTAGTGTGGAAGGACATAGACCTGACACAAAGCGCTCCTGCAGGAACTCGATTACTGTGTTGACAGAACAATTAACCGGATCCCACTGATGTCGGTGACACCATAAGGAGAAAACTCTCCATTTAAGCGCATACAGTTTCCTCGTAGCTGGAGCTCTGGAGCTTAGGATGGTCTCAACAGCCTCAGCTGAAAGACCACTATCTATAAGTTGGGCCCCCTCAGAGGCCAAACCCAAAGATTCCACATGTCTGGTCGAGGGTGAAATATTGTGCCCCCGGCCTGAGACAGAAGGTCCCTCCTCAAAGGGATCTCCAATGGAGGCCCGTCTAGCAGAAGGATCAGGTCCGCAAACCAGATCCGACTTGGCCAGCGTGGTGCTACTAGCAGTAGGCTTATTCCATACCGACGGACCCTCTCCAGAACTCCTGGGAGCAGAGCAACAGGGGGAAAGGCGTACAGACGTAGCCTCGGCCACGTCTGCACCATGGCGTCCAGCCCCAGGGGGGCTGGGTGCGTCAGAGAATACCAGAGAGGACAGTGCGTCGTGTTCTGAGACGCGAACAGATCCACCTCTGCCTGACCATATGCCTCCCAGATTTTCTCCACCGCCTCGGGTGGAGTCTCCAATCCCCTGGCCTCAGCTCCTGCCTCGACAGGATGTCTGCTCCTATATTCTGGTCCCCAGGAATATACACTGCCCTCAGAGAGAGTACCTTCCCCAGAGACCACAGGAGGATCTGGTGCGCCAGTTTGCAAAGCGGACGCGAGCGCAGACCCCCCTGGCGGTTCAGATAAGAGACCACTGGTGTGTTGTCTGTTCGAACGAGCACATGATGGCCTCTTAGGTCCGGAAGGAAATGTCTCAACGCATTGAAGACGGCCATCATCTCCAGGCAATTTATGTGCCAAGAAAGATGATGGCTTTTCCACAGACCCTGAACCGAGCGGCCTTCCATTACCGCTCCCCAGCCGGTGAGAGAAGCATCTGTCGAGATCACTACTCGATGGCAAAGAGCTCCCAACACCGGACCCTGGGTTAAGAACCAGAATTTACATATAACTAAGGCACGAAAGCATCGCCGCGTGCCTTGATATGCAAAGTGGGTTTCCCCTCGGGGAGAACCTTCTGGTCCTGAGCCAGCACTGTAAAGGTCTCATGTACAGCATGCCAAAAGGAATTCCGTTGGACGCTGCTGCCAGTAGACCCAACAGTCTCTCGAACTGTTTTACAGTGCGTGACTGGCCTAGCCTCAGCTCTTCTGTGGCTGTTAGGATAATAAATCCCATACCACACCAAGGAAAGTGGTTCTCTGTACTGGAGAAAGTACACTCTTCTTGGCATTGAGCCTCAACCCCAACATCTCTATATGAGCGAGAACGACACCTCAGTGCCGAACCGCCAACTGCTCTGATTCCGCTAGAATCAGCCAGTCGATATAATTCAGAATGCGTATGCCCTGAAGCCTGAGAGGGGCTAAAGCTGTATCCATGCATTTCGTGAACGTGCGGGGTGACAAAGCTAGGCCGAAAGGAAGAACCCGATATTGGTATTCTTTGCCCCTGAAAGAAAACCTCAGGAACTTCCTGTGCTGAGGGAGGATGGAGATTTGGAAGTATGCATCCTTTAGATCTATCGTGACGAACCAGTCCTCGGATCTGATTTGGGTCACGATCTGTTTGAGGGTCAGCTAACTTGAACTTTAGTTTCTGAACTGACCGAATAAACAGGCGAAGATCTAAAAGGGACGCAACCCTCCATCCTTTTTTGGAACAATGAAATAATGGCTGTAAAAACCCGACTCTCTGACGGGTGAGTACACCTGTTCTATAGCTTCTTTGCTAACAGGGCCTTTACTTCTTGTCCCATTACCAGAGCCTGCTCGGGATGCACCACTGTGGGCAGCACCCCGCTGTAATGAGGAGGACGAGAGCCAAACTGGATTCTGTATCCCTTCTCTACAAACTGCAGGACCCAATGAGAAATATTCGGCAGAAGCATCCACTCTGCCAGAAAATTTACTAAGGGAACCAGCCCCTCGAGGCTGGTCTCTGGTGTTACTGAGGGAGCCAAATCTGGAGCCTGAAACATAATGGCAGGAACTACCTGACCTGACTACTCAAAAGCCCCCCTCAGAGGGCGCGAAACCAATGCTGTACCGCAGCATAGCATCAGCGACTCGCTGGAGACCGCTGCGCCCTGAAGCACCGGAGGTGGCAGGGTTGGCAGGAGGGTCTCGTGAGGACCCCGAAATGGAACGGGCACCGTGAAATGAGGTGTACACCACTCTACTTCGGTCGGGGCTGTCCTCACAGGCCTGATGCCTAAGCATCAGGACCTTTTTTTCTTTTTTTTGAACCGAAGCTTTCTTCGCCTGAAGAACGGTCCTCAGATCCGGCTTAGGCTTAGGCGACTTCGGTTGAGAGGGTTGCGTCTGTCTCCAGTATCTACATGGAGGAACACGAGACGCAGCACTCTCTTTCTGTGCACATAATATGATGAACTCGACGGCTGGGGCTGCTCACGCCCAGCAGCCCCAGGGGGGCTGGACACAGCGAGGGAGAAACCTTATTATATATTTTTTTTATATATATATATATCTTTTATCACCTAACAACGACCGCATGGAATGCGTCGCCGAAGAGACCCGAAGGCTCAAATTTCGCTATATCCAGAACCCCAGCAGATCGGCCTGATAAGCCTGGAGCATTATAATATAGATTTCTATAAACATTCTCCAGCTGACCTGCTGCCGTATAAGCTTTACCCATAAAACCAAAGTAGTTCTGCTTAAACCTACGCGCTGCCTCGGCAAACGCGAGATCCCAGCCACAGAATCTTTTTTTGCAAAATACACTCGAAATCTAAGCGGTGCCTCGGCAAACGCGAGATCCGAGCTAGATTCTGATTACAACATTAAACCTACACGCTGCCTCGGCAAACGCGAGATTCTTTAGTATAGGCTTATGAGCAAAGCAGAGACTTAAATGATGATACTGGACCAGGTGAAAAAATAGCATTTTCCTATTTTTATTTCTGTTCAGCCTGGGGCATCATATCATAACCGTAATCTTTCAACCCTCTAATCTTGAATAAACATTTAACACGAGGGCTGAAAGTAGTGATAAATACGGTTTATTCCATAATTTAAATATTCAGTGTGTAAATCAGGGAAAATGGAAGCCTCGTGGTGGAGATAATGTGATAGAAATAAGAAAACGCTCGTCAAGTTTCTTAGGACGAGCGTTCCTTTTTCTCAGCTGGCCATTAAATATTTAATTTACTAACAGCACGGGACAAAACCTCCACCAGTTCATCATATACTGGAAAAATAGATGGCGAATCTAATTCAACAGTGTGTGTGCTTGCTTTCACTTTCAATATTCTCAACACAAACCTCCTCGGAGGAAGAAATGAAGGAAAAAAGGGCTCTCTCTCCCCGAGCGGAAGAAACCGCAGAGCGTGCTTCCAACACCGGGGAGATAGAGCTGGATCTTCCGGGCAAGGAAGAAGAAAAGGCCCTCGGACCGTTCTCCCACCCCTCCAAAAGATCCTTTTGCGATCCCCAGGAATGCATTCTCCGCGCCGCCTCGGCAAACGCGGGTCCTGTATCCCGTGAGAATCGCGAGCCTGCCACTATCATACAGAGTGACAGGCGAGAGCAGAGCATGCTAATCTGGTAGTTTCACTTTCACAATGTTAGCACTCAGCATGCTCTTACTCTCAAACAAAATGCCACAAAGCTGTGTGTGTCCCCACCCGTTTAAATAAACGCGGGCAGGGAGGAACACACTGTTTGTACATTTGTTTCGCCATAACGTTTCCGACAATATTGTAACAGACAACAATAAATAGACAGAGACAGTTTGACACAGATCGCTTGCTGAGGCAACAGAAGCTAAATGCCGGCGAGCAGCGGAAGTGCTCTTATCCTTTCCTGGTTCATGACGTCACCCGCCCGTGACGCTCATTCTCTCATTCCATTGGACTAGTTGGCATAGATGCTTCAGACGCAATCACGCAAGAGGCGTTCCCACCGTGTCGTTCGACGCATCTCGAAGTTCCCTTTTTCGATAAAGGGAAGTTATCAGCATGATGGTGTAAACCTGCACATTCCTCGTAAATTACCACCCTCTGCTACTTATATCAATGATGGAAATAAGTGCAGTTACAATAACAAACTATGTGGGGAAAACATTGCTATAGTGTGACTAGATTTTACTAGAATATGTACACTCTTAGAAGGAATGTGTAAAAACATTACACAAATCATGTGTTGCACTCTATTTTACATATTTTGTTTATTAAATAAAAGCTATTTTACCCATAGTTATGTGTAGTTTTAAAACACAACCTGTGAAATTGTTAATAGCATCAACACATCTTTGTGTTAACCTCAGAGGTGTAAGGTGTGTTTGACTTCAGCTGGATGTAACCGATCGGTGAGAGTTGCCGCGTGCAGGAGCTGAAGGTAACACTTTAGAATACGGTTCCTTCGTTATTGAATAACTATACAGGAATAGCTTTCATTCGATTCCTCCGTCCTCGTTTTATTAAAAATTAATTGAGTTTGTGCTTTAAAAAAGAACAAAAATCTGTCAGAAAAACGTTGATAAAACGAGGACCTGAAGAAGCGCTGAAGAAGAAACTCACAAATTAAACAATCACTTCTGGAATACAGTTTTATTATGTGATTATAGTTTGAGGAAAATAATCCATGATTTGAGGAAATATACAGTACTGTGCAAAAGTCTTAGGCACATGGATGGTAAATGGAAAATGGACTGCATTTATATAGCGCTTTCATAGACCCAATGGCCACCAAAGCGCTTTACAATTTTGCCTCTCATTCACCCATTCACTCACACATTCATACACCGACGGCGGTGTCAGCCGTACAAGGCGCCAGCCAGCTCGTCAGGAGCAGCCAGGGTTAGGTGTCTTGCTCATGGACACCTCGACACTTGGTCAAGTGGAACCGGGGATTGAACCACCAACCTTCCGGTTTGTAGACAATCTACATGAACCACTTAGCCACTGCCGCCCACATTAGTATGTTCGCCCCAAAAAATGGTTTTAAGCCAGTAATTTGTATCTTTTGCTGTAGTGTGTTAGTTGGAAATATCAGTTTACATTTCCAAACATTCATTTGGCCATTAAATGTAATAATACAGTGAGATTTTTAAATGCACAAGGAGTCTGACAACAGCTGGTATAATCCACTCAGAGATCTGATCTCACCATCATCAAGTCCATCTGGGATTACATGAAGAAACAAAAAACTGAGACAGAATAAATCTAGAAGAACTGTGGCATTGTCTCCAAGGCTCTTGAAGAAACATGCCTGCAAAGCTACAGTACTGTGAAAAGTTTTAGGCACTTGTGTAAAAATGCTTTAAAGGGGTCATATAATGCCATTTTTGTACAAGTTAATATGAATCTTTAGGGTCTAAATGAAAAGTTTGTAATATACTTTTATTAAAAATTCTCATTAGTTTTTTAAGAAAACACTCATTTTACCTGCTCAAAAACAGCTCTGTGTTCAGCACTCCGTTTAAGTGCATATGCCTTTAAATGATAATGAGCTTCGCTGACTCCGCCCCTCTGTTCTGTGGGCGCTGTAACACAACGCACGTGGAGTGTTAACTTGACAACAGTTGAGGGTTTATTATGGCAGCGGGATTCTCTCTGAGGACACATCTGTGCAACCGTATCAGTTTGAACCAGAGTCGGACCCGAAACAAGATGACGGCCCCGAAGAAGTTCGACAATAAGGCTCGAACAGGACGTTTCTGAATGGTTGGTTAACAATGTCACTTTGATCTATTTTTGTATGTACTGGCAGGGTAACGTTAGAGTTGTGAGATACAAACGCTATGTGTTTAACGTTACTAATGTAAGTTATAGGTTAGTTCGTTGACAGATTTATGTTGAAAAACTTTTCTTTTTTTTTGTAAATGTAGGCTTGTCAATGATGCGTGACATTATCTCAGTGTTAGGTACAACTCGTGACTGAAACTGACATGAGGTCATGTCAGTAATGATTCTAGGAGTAGTTGAAGGATAACTAAGAATTTGCTGTATGTTTATGTTTAGTGCAGTACGAAAATGTTTTATGTTTTAAGAAAACTTTTAAGTACATCTATAGTTTTGTAACTGCATTGATATTCCTGTTAATATTCCTGTTACGTTAACACCAACGCGTTTTTCATTATAAACGTGGGATTATGAATTATATTGAGAACGTCGTAACGTTACATAGAAGACATGCCGTAATAATGCACCCTGAGTGTAAACATTAGCCACATTCGTGAAGCGTGCAAGGGATTTGCAAAGATTCATATAAAGGTTAATAAATAAAACGTTTCACTCACTTCTTCTGGAGGTCCAGCAGGAACACGAATAGTTGGTACCGATTCCTTTTTTAGTAGCAGCTTCTTAGCTAAACCTGATTTATATAGACCCTCGCCTCGTTTATAAAGCAGTCTGGTGAGAAATGATTTGCGCAAACATGAGCGCATTGACGTTGCTCGTCGTGAATATTTCCTTCATAAACAAAACTCAGCCACTACGTCTTCAGCGGTTCGGATTTAGGAACATTAAAATGACTGCTGTGTTCCTTATTACACCCAAGAACAGAACACCACAATCGCTTAGACGGCCGCCATTCTGCTCCAGTGTAAACAATGACGAACTATGATTGACATCTCACTCACGAGCGAGGGCGGGTCTGTGTTGAAACGCTGCTGTCAATCAACAGTCGTGGGAGGGGCGTGCGAGCTTGTGACGTCACAGGCTCGAACGGCTTGATTTGAGTGTAAAGACTTTAGGGGATCTAATCCCTGGGGAATTTGCATATCATAATTAATAATTAGTAATTAATAATTATTCATACATGTTTGGATTAGATCAGTCTTACATGTTAATAAATCTCCCCTAAAGGAGAATGTCATTTTACCTGGATGTATACATACAATCCTTTCATTTTAACAAGTTGATTGCAAGTAATTACACAGATCACGTCTTACAAAGCAGGCAAAATTAATTTAGCTCAATTGTCCGAATAACATTGAGGGGTTTTCCCCAATATCATCTTACTTTATAGGATTGCAGGAAACGCAATTCTCTGGCCAGAAGAATTGGGTTTTCTGCCCTATAAACAAATATGTAAAGCTATCTTTAAGTTATAAAGTTCGTAGCAAGATCTTTTGGCACTTCAGAGACTCGAAATTGAGCAAAGAGAAAGTCCATCAGTCAAGTCAATATAATGATTTAATAAAGGCATGTCTACTTATATATATTTACTACGTTACAGGAATACATGTATTTACAAACATTAACACGAACGAAACACATTAAGACATTGATGAACGAGAAATGCGTAAAGTTTGGGCAATGGATGACTTACACGCGTTAGCGAGTAAGAGAGAGAGAGAGAGGGAGAGAGAGAGTGAGAGAGAGAGAACATTGGCATACTTCCTCCTAAGACATTCACCTTTCTGATTACAACACGAAACATCATCTTAATGCTCCTTAGAAGCGTTATAAAGAGATACTTGCACAAGTTATGGGTCTCGCTGTGTTGTCGCATTCCTGAAGGCCTGTCCCGGCCGCGTGCGTGAGCGGAGTCCTTTGTGTGTGTAAGCGTCACGTGTTGTCTCTGGGCGCTCGTGTTGCGCGGCGGTTTAAAGTCTTTGAGTAGCATTACCAATGAAAGTAGCTCGGCTACGTTTGTTTCACTCCGTGGAAGTAAACAGATTCGACTATGGAAAACAAAACTTTGCCTTACAAAGGAAAGATATAAAGATCGGATCGGGTCTCCGAAGGAGCCCACGGGATCGGGTTACATGATGCAGCAGTAACGACGGGCGAAGCAAGAGAGTGGGAAGAGCTGCGCTCCTACATTTATCACATCGGCGAAGTCCAGCCTCTTCCCATTGACTCGGCCAATCAAGAGGTCGAAACTCGCAGGCGGGACTTCTGGTTGTATGATCCCTTTGTTCTCTTAAGCAAGGCATTTGAAACCCTAATTTCATCGGGTGTTCAAAAGCAGAATCTTCCTAATTATTATAGTCATATGTGTAACAAAGTTTTAGCAAGATGTGATATCAATGGCTAACTGGGGCGCGACGATTGGAACTCAGAGACTCCAAACTTGTCACAAATGGATTTGGTTAAACATTAGTTGGCAAGGTTTGAAACATTATCCCAGTTTTCGAGAAACAGACCAAACACATAAAAGGCAAATCATAACATGAGATTAGATACATTGTTCTTACAATTCTAAAGGGGAAGTATAATAGAATATATATGACTGCAAAATTCAGTTCTCCTTCGTTAGAATTCTAGGGAATACGCAGTTACATGTAAAAATACATAATGGTAAACTCAGTTATTTCAATGTAACATGAACAAACAAACACATAAAACACATTGAATATTTCTGTTTACAATGTCTTTTAAAAAGAGAAGTTTCTTTTCTCTGTAACATTAACTTCCTGTGGCACATTCCACATTCCTGGGGGGGATGTGTGGTGGAATGTGTGTGTGTGTGTGTGTGTGTTAATTTTGAGTCCTGGGGGTGGGGAACGCTGGTTTGGAAGCTTCCCGGCCTTTGAAGGCTCTTAGGATTTTAGTTATCCAGAATATATTTAATTATTCAGATTCACCCTAAATACGCTACATATTTCCCCCTTTTCGTCGGATGATGTCCCCGTGTGTTGGACATCATATGACGACAAATCATCACCATTGGCGGATGGCAGGTGAATCATGATGATTGGGTAGGAGGTGCTGTTAGGCTGAGGCTGAGGGCTCAGCTTGATAAAGTTCGACGCAGCCTCCAGCGTGGTACCCTCTTCCTGAGGGTCCCGTGGGCTTGGCTGTAGATGTTCGCATCTCGTTGAGCCTCCTGTGCAGGATGACTGTCGAGTGTCAGGGTGTAGTTGATAGATGTAATGTCAATTAGCTGGGATCCCCCTTTTGCGAACCACAATTCCCTTTCTGGAGTTAGGGTGAGAGTGTGGTTCTTGAAGAAGGATGGGGCCTTTTGGTACTTGGATGCGCTGCTCTGGCTGAGCAAGGTGACACAGATCACTTACAATCTCTGCTTGGGTCTCAGTGACTTGAGTGCGAGGCTTGGCTTTAGCAGGGCAGCTTGTGCCACTGATCTGCAGCCCGCAGGATCCGTCAGGGTTGTCTCTGAGGAAAGATTTGTTAGGGCAGGGATAGTAAATGTCTTTGGTCAATGTGCCCATGTGTGGATTCGGAGCTGGGGACAGCTTGGTGTCGCTGTCATGCAAGGCAATCACGTACGGCATGCGGATCTTGATGTGAGTGCTGCCTCTCAAAATCTGACATGGACAATGTTCTTGAGCCGGTGGATTCGGCTTGACTATGATGGGTAAGTTCAGGGGAACGTCCCATTTTCTCTGCTTGTGGTGATGCAGAGTGAGATGGCACTACCCATGAGAGTAGGCAAGGTGTATTTTAAAGAGTCAGTTGGCGTGGTGATGGCGGACGCCAGCACGGTTTGCATGAGGCCTAAGGGTATCCGGTGCGGTGGGATTCTACCCATGGCGAGGCTGTCGATGGAGGAGTTCGCCCCCCCCCCCCCTTAGCAGGTTTGTCATCAGGGCTGTTACCAGCTGATTTTGAGCAAAGTCATTATGGAAGGCAGTAAGCAGCTGTTTCATGGAGTTCACTGTCGGGGTCGGCAGAACGCTGTGAGTGTTGAAAGTTACCACAGTTCCCTATTGTCTTGTCGATGGTCTGCAGGGATGCACTCTGTTGTGAGTGGCTCTGTTCTCTGTGGAATCTCAGTCTGAATTTTGGCTGCATGCCGTCCGACGTTGGCGAGGTTTACTGCATTCATGCCGGACATACAAGTGTTAAACAGAGTTCTGACGGCAGTGCGGCGGCGGTTGTGGCCACCTGGCTCCGCTAGCGTGACAGTCATTTTCTCAAGTTGGTCGAGCATGTGTTCGACATCGGCCTCAGTGTGCGTGAGGGCCTCCTCTGTCCGTTGGCACCTACCCAGCTGTATTGTGTCGTTACGCCGGGGTAGTGCGTTCTGTAGGCGTTGTGAGGATCAGGTGGCACAGGCACTTTCTGAGTGCGGGTCCGGCAGAAAAGGAGTCTTGGTTGTTCCCTTAGGATGGTGCTTGGTGCCGGACCTGGTGAGATGTCCGATTGCGGCTACCCTCTGGTTGGCTGGAAGCACAGCAGCATCCTGGTAAAAGTGAAAGGGAGAGAGAAAGGGAGAAAGGGAGGAGAGATTTCAGCGAACATCGTCCTTGGTTGGCTAGGACAGTCTTTTCGCTTTGAGGGCGCCAGTATGCCACTTGCTTCGGTGTCTTGCAAGTGTCTCTGGTGCTGCGGGTTGCAGCACATGGTGCGTCATGGGCATAGGGCATACATTGTGGCATTACCCCCCTTTTGCACTGTGGCAGAACAAGCTGTGGCGCGGTGATGGCATCAGGTGCAGAACGCTGAATGTTGTCCAGTGCACGCAGCATGTGCTTGTTGACGTAGGTTGTGTGGGGCACCGGTTGTCGGTGGGTGAACACGACTTTCGTGGGTGGTTGGAGGGGTATGAGAGGTGGTTTCTCATAGTGTCCATAGTTTTGTGATAGTCTTTGGTAAGCTGGAAGGTTAAGGTCAGGTGAAGCAGGGGCTCTGTGACATGTTGTCATACTTGTAGTGAGAGCCTAATGCATGACCCTAAAAGTTCAGAACCATGGTTTAACTGGTTCGCTAGGTATGTAGCTTAAAGCTAGGTGTTTCACATGTAGCTAGCTAGTGAAGTGTGTCTTGTATCTTATCTTAGCTGTGGATGTTAGGAGGCTAAGAGGTGTGGTTCCGAGATTATTCCATGGAAAGGGCATAGCCGAGATGAAATAAATGCCTTAAGATGGTTCTTATGACTAAATTATTTCTCTGGACTTAACTAGTGGTTCACTACGGCTTGACGAAGTGAATGATGGGGAAAGAGGACAGCTTTCCTATTCAAATTATGCTTATTATCAATCCTCTGGACTATAGTTGTGCCCCAGTAAATTGTTGAAGTTACTTGTGTTGCAGGGTCACAAAAATGAGTACACTTGTTGAAAATAAAACAAAATCACAAATAAAGGTGTCTCTGTTTCCTTTCTGGGCCCTATGGGAAATGGAACCACATTTGAACAAGAGAGGAAATAAAATAAATTTTAAATCATATAGATGACCGAAAAGTAAAGGGAATAGCTGAGTGCTATTAATATCCAGGTCAAAGAATAAAATAAATTTTAAATCATAGAGATGACCGAAAAGTAGGGGGAATAGCTGAGTGCTATTAATATCAAGGTCAAATAAAATAAAATGGGGGAAAAAAAATTAAAGAAGAGCCAAAAGAAAACAAAAATTAAAATTAAAAGCAAAAAGAAACAAAGTGATCAAAACAACGGGAATGATCTGAAGGCGAGAATAATCAGTGGCATTAGTGACTAAACTTTGGATTTGCCTGGGCCAACACTTCATAGTGGGTTACAACGGTTGCGTGTTCGAGGCCACATCGTGTGTGTCCCATCAAAGGATTAGTCACCTGCCGATGAAGATGGCTATTGCTATATGAATTCTTCTCTAGCTACACAGTTTACATGTAGTTAACTTAAGTTTAATTAACAGGGTATCTTCAAAGTTAGCCTTCGACGGTTAGCAAGGGCTATGCCTCAACTAGTAAAGGTGAACTTTAGCTAAGAAGAATTGCAAACACGGAACGTGAATGATTAGAAACCCTAACTGGTGTTAAGGAAAGTATTTTAGAATACTTTGCATTGTGTAAACACAAGCGGTGATTAAGGGCTTAAGTAAATTATGCTAACTGCTAATTGTAGAAGTTATTATTTAGCTTAGCCTAGGCTGGATGGATGTTAGGTTAGGTTAGCGTAGCGTAAGCTAGCTGGAGGCTAGGTTGGTTTAGCTTAGCGTAAGCTGGAAGGATGCTAGGTTAGCTTAGCGTAGCGTAAGCTAGCTAGATGCTATGTTAGTTTAGCTTAGCGTGAGCTGGAAGGATGCTAAGTTAGCGTAGCCACCTAGGCTGGTTTGTTTACCCAGTGACATCGCAAGTTAGCACTTCCTGTGACAAGTCGTTGTCATGGAAACTAGAGCATGTCAGACAATTCAAACAGTCCCTAAAGGCTGTCTGTACATTTTACATGAATTAGGCATGTTAAACGGGTTAACAGGTAACCAGTTCTAGGACTCTGTGTTACATGAAGTAAAATGCAGATGTGTTTTGGCATTAGCTAATTTTACTCATGGAACTCTTCTCTTTATTTTAAGCAACTTATTCTATTTGTTTACTGAGTAAGGAAATAGATTTGCTGGGAGTCAAAGCTTGTCTAAGCATATATAGTTACGTCCCTCTTGTGCACTACTGCTGACTTTTCAGCGATTAAAACAGTTTTGATCACTAGGTAGCTCTCTGTTTGTAGATGCAGCTAAAGTTTAAGTGAATTACATCAATCAAACAATAATTTGTAAGGCCTTTATATTTGTAGAAAGAGGAGCGTCGCCCAGATCTACCTAGATATAACTTTGTCCTGGGCTTTCTTTGTTAGACACAGGTTTAGTCATACTGCAATTTGGATTTCTTTTAAGCAAAGCAGAATAAACATCGGTACAGTTTACAGGCTGCTGAGATGAGGTTTCTTCATCAAACAGACTTACGCTTTACTGCTTAACATGCTAATTTTAGTTGGAAATTTAAGGCTATTTTACTTAAAGTAGGGATGTCAATTCCAGCAATCGTTTATCAGCATTTAGACCAGCCAGCGATCAAAAATGCGTACTGCACATTGTGTTTTAGTTGGATCGTAACGATTAAATGCACGCCCATAGGTTAACTGTAGCTTAAAGCTCAGGTGGTTTCACTCAACTCTGACGTCGCAGTGACGTATGCCCTATTTCGAGCTAGCGTTTCCTGTAACCCTTCATTGTCATAGAAACTAATGTTTAGCAGTGTCATTTCAACCAGCATGTTGCAAATGCTTGGTTCGAAAGAGTCGTGCATAGTCTGTTGGCAGGTGAGGCTTACACGTCCATTCAAGATTTTCTTTAAGTCAGTAAAATTCTACTTTTACGAATGCAGAGTCTTGCAACTCTTTGCGCAGACCTTTTCATCTACTTTCCAAGATTTTCTTTAAGTCAGTAAAATTCTAATTTTACGAATGCAGAGTCTTGCAACTCTTTGAGCAGACATTTTCATCTACTTTTAACAGTTCTATGTTCTATGCTGATCAGGGACCCTTTTAGCAGAGTCTTGCACTGTATTCGTGCGGTGTCTTCTGGTTTTGCAGTTCAAAGTCAGTGGGGTATAAGAGTTCGATCTTCACTCTTAGCTTTAGTACTGAGTCTTTCAAAGAGTTGAGCTGACATTAAAGTGAGGTCTGAGCCGGGTTTCAACCAGGGTTTCAAGGCTCACCTCATTGTCTAGAGTGATGGGTAGGTAAAGTTTCCGGGCCCACCCCCTTTTGGTCTTTTGGGGTTTTGGACTTAGCTGTGGGAAACTGTGCGGTTTCGCTCAGGCTGTGCAGCTGTCAGCTGTGGTGGCTGTGTGCTGCTGTCACTTTGTGATGTGACAGTTTGCTCTGTGTCTGTGGCTGACGAGCAGTGTTCTGTGTGCCTGTAGGTCTTACACTCAGGTATAGGATGTAAAGCTCGTACCTCTTGAATTTTGGAAAGTCTTTTGTGAAGAAGCTTTTCAGCGATTTCAGGGTCTCGGCTTTCTCAGACGTGGCGACACTGTGTTCGTCTGATGCGTGCTCAGACTTGGGCTTACCAGTGGCCTGGAACGGACTCGACTCTCTGTGGACAGGGCTATGGTGTTATGGGGCGCCCTCTGGAGGCATCTCTGAGTAGTGCTCAGAGACAGTAGATCGTGGGGTTTTTCAAAGTCTTTTCGGATTCTGGATCAGAGAATTCTTTAATGAAGGCCTGCCGCAGCGGCGGGTAGTCTATAAGAGTGTTTCAACTCTGTGGAACAATGTCAAGTTCGGCTTTGAGATCGTGTCTCTGTTGAGTAAGTTCATGGATTTCAGCTCGGCCCGTGTGTAAGTGGTTTCAAAGGCCTTGGCTTTAGTGTCTCTTTCTTTGAGTTCAGTCTCTGCTGAACGAGCTTGTGGATGGTAGCACGGGCCTCTTGCGAGTTTTTTCTTTTCAGGCCGTGGCTTTCGAGTCTCTTTAAGTTCGGCCTCTGCTCTTTGCAAAGGGGCTTCACTTTTGTCGGAGTTTCTCGTTGGGTTCCTCTCTGGTTCTTTTCTCTGACTGGTCTCTTCGGTCTGTGTGCCGATGAAGATCAGACAGGGCAGTTTGAAGTCTTTCCACTTCCTTCTGTAGCTCGGGGTCGTTGTCGTCCTCGGCTTGCATCCTTAGCGTTGCAGCTTCGTGCTCCAGGGCTATGCGGCTCCTTTCATGGAGACGTGCTGGTGCGATGAGCTGGCAAGCGAGGTTTTGGACGTGTCTGGCCGGTCTTTGTCTTGGGAGCTTTGGCTTGGTTTGTGCGGCTTCAGCTTGTCCACGTTGCTCTTGGCTTTGGAGCTCTGAGTCACTGGCGACCTTGGGCAGGAATGGAGGTCTGTGAATCTCTGCCATGTCTCCAGGTTGTCCCAGCGGGTTGTGGGACTGTAGGACCGGACATACTGTTTCAACTGTGGGCGAGAGGAACACAACACACACAGAGAGACCAAGCAAGTTGTTCTACGTTTAACGAGCTATAATACGGGCTATGCCGCGTATGCAAATTGTGGTTAACTGATGCAGACAGTTAAATCATTCTGTGGGACAATTTGGTTAGGTCATCATGGGCCTGAATGAAATTTTAACAGGGCGATAGCTTAGGGGTCACCTGTTGATGCTAGCGGCTTGTTGTCTAATTATTATTCAGCGTTCCTTGTTGTCTCAGATAGGTTCTGTCTTCTAGGTGAACTGAAAAGAACAGAGCACGACAGAAAAGAGCAGTGGCAAGATAGCAGAGTTTGAAGTAACATGCAACCATCCAAGATGGGAAGGTCTGTAATGAAATGGCGTTAAGAGTACACAGGAAGTGTTACAGGGGAAGAGGAGGCCTAAGCCTGCGGTTTGTGGCTCGGAGAGGAGGAGGGAGCCAAACACTTCAATAACCGGGGGAATCTCTAGATTCTGTAGCAAATATTAAGTGGATGGGTTTAATACCTTTGTTTAGTTTGCCTGGGGTGGAATGAGGTCATGTGGGTTGGAGTCAGCATCGTGGTTGGTCTTTCTGTCGTCCCCAAACGCTTGACAGCAGTGTCCCGGGCCTTTCGTGTATCTGTACCGATGTGCTCCCTCTCACGCAACCTGACTTTGAATCACAACCGGCAGTGCCAAATTGGTGATGTCGTGTTGCGGGCCGCACTAACGGAGAGATACAGGAAAGTCCGAGACTCGCGCTCAGTCAGTGCTGGTGACGCAGGTCAGATGAACCAGCGTGCTGGACTCCAAGCAGGGATGACTGTCAAATCACCGCAGCTCTTTAGTGGTTTCTACATGTAAATACAGAACAGTGTGAAGCTTAACAGTGAATGAAAGCTTTCTTGTTTAAACTGAATTGAGTAATTATGTATGTAGAAAATAGAAGCAAAGGTTTTCCTAAATAATGGTAAAAAGGAAATTATGAAAATGATGTTAATTATCAAAATAACTTAACCCAAAAAAAAAAAATTCCTAAAAAAAAAAAAAAAAAAAAAAAAAAATTTATTAAATTCCTTTTATTATTATTACTTTTACTATTAATAAAAATTAATAATTAAAAGTAATAAAGTAGGATGGACCCCGGGAGAAGACAGGCAGTAGTGGCGCGTTTGGACCACAAAGGGATTTGGGTCACTTCCTCCTAGTGGTCAACCTGGCTGACCGAGAACTTGATTTGAATTGCATTCAAACTGGTTTAAATACACTTCAAATCGAGCGTATGCATAGATGTTAAGTAACTTCTAGAATTGTGGTCATAACATATCAAATCAAAATTATTAAAAATAATTTGAGACCGGAAATATAGAAGTAAAGCCATAAAGCTCTTCCCCACAGGGAAGGAGACTTAATTCACATTAATCTTGAAATTTGTTTGTTTCAAATCAAATTTGAATAAGTGTAGGAAATTTAAGGTTGGCATTATGTATGATGAGGATAATATCCAACATAAAATCAACTGAGAGAACGCCACTTCAAAGCAGAAAGAGTAGAAATAAGAGATGAGCTGACTTAGCAGGGGAGGGCCACAAGGGGGCCGCACTACTAAGTGTTCATCAGGGACTGTTAATACTTACTTTTGAATATTTTTTTTTTTTTTTTTTTTTAATTCAAATGTGGTTTGAACTAAATTCAAAATAAGTGTACACAGTCAGAAGTGAAAAATCATGTTAGTAACACTGGAACTTGCACATGCATTGAAAGTTGGAATTCACTGGAAAAATCTGAAATTGTTATGAGGGAAAATGTTTAGGAAAGGATGACCTTGTTACTAGTGTCCACACGATGGCGACATTTCGCTCATGCAGGATGAAGTCAGGGGGCGGTGCGTATTCGAGAAACTGTCAAGCACTTAGGCCTAGGGTTGCCCTCTAGTGTTTGTCAGCGGAATAAAAACCGGCCTGCTTCCATGTGTGATTCAAATTTGAGCGTGCAGACGCTTTGCTTTCTGTAGCGATCACACTTATCAAAATTAAATCTCAGCGGATTTTTTTGGTGTTATGTTTTAACAAACACGACTTGCAGAAATTTTTTCTGCGCTATGTAGGAGAAAACAGGAATTATACGTCTGTCGGTTGGATCCAAATACATTTATCAAATAGCATTTAATGATTAAAATGTTTTGGAGGTTTTGGTGCTATATTTCACTAAACAGCGTGGCAAGATTTTTCTACACACACACATAGGGTTCACAGGAATTAGGCATCTGTTTTTCGCTTCCCACAAATAATTAGCACTATGATTCATACGTGTTCGCTTATAAATTTCAAACCTCTGCGGGTTTTTCCTTTTTCGACACGTGTGCACGGAAGGATTTTTTCGCTTCCCTACATTAATATAGATAACAGGAATTATACGTCTGTCATTCGAATCCAAATAACATTTATCAAATAGCATTTAATGATTAAAATGTTTTAAGGTTTAGGATTTTTCTGTGCTATATTCTAACAAACACGTCTGGCAGGGGTTCTGCGCTGCGCATAAATAAAACAGGAATTATTCGTCTGTTTTTTCGACTCCCATAACATATTATCAAATAGCACTTATGATTAGACATGCTTTAGGTTTTACAATTGAGTAGCTACGTCAATTTTTAACCAGGAGTTTACCGTTAATCTAACGATTTAATATAAGGCCTTTTTAAGAATAGTGAAAGAGCATCGTTTCACTAAATCTTGTCTTCACCCTGACAAAAGAACATCGTTCGGACAGGGGAGTTTAATATTAAAAATGTCGTCGTTCAAAAGAGGTTTCTTCGTCTTTTATAGGACAAATTTAATACTGTGAAACTATGAAAACTGCAGTTTACTTCTTAGTTTCGCTGGACTGAAATGGCTTTTTGCCTTTAATCAGTCACGGTGAGTTCGCAATGCGTTCGCTCAACCGAGGTGCACGTACACTATTAAATCACAATATAGACAAGATTGAAAACTGATCTCTTTTGCTCAAAAACAAGTTTAAAGTGTGCCTAGCATATTCCTCCACCATACTGTAAAGACTTTAGGGAATCTAATCCCTGGGGAATTTGCATATCATAATTAATAATTAGTAATTAATAATTATTCATACATGTTTGGATTAGATCAGTCTTACATGTTAATAAATCTCCCCTAAAGGAGAATGTCATTTTACCTGGATGTATACATACAATCCTTTCATTTTAACAAGTTGATTGCAAGTAATTACACAGATCACGTCTTACAAAGCAGGCAAAATTAATTTAGCTCAATTGTCCGAATAACATTGAGGGGTTTTCCCCAATATCATCTTACTTTATAGGATTGCAGGAAACGCAATTCTCTGGCCAGAAGAATTGGGTTTTCTGCCCTATAAACAAATATGTAAAGCTATCTTTAAGTTATAAAGTTCGTAGCAAGATCTTTTGGCACTTCAGAGACTCGAAATTGAGCAAAGAGAAAGTCCATCAGTCAAGTGAATATAATGATTTAATAAAGGCATGTCTACTTATATATATTTACTACGTTACAGGAATACATGTATTTACAAACATTAACACGAACGAAACACATTAAGACATTGATGAACGAGAAATGCGTAAAGTTTGGGCAATGGATGACTTACACGCATTAGCGAGTAAGAGAGAGAGAGAGAGGGAGAGAGAGAGTGAGAGAGAGAGAACATTGGCATACTTCCTCCTAAGACATTCACCTTTCTGATTACAACACGAAACATCATCTTAATGCTCCTTAGAAGCGTTATAAAGAGATACTTGCACAAGTTATGGGTCTCGCTGTGTTGTCGCATTCCTGAAGGCCTGTCCCGGCCGCGTGCGTGAGCGGAGTCCTTTGTGTGTGTAAGCGTCACGTGTTGTCTCTGGGCGCTCGTGTTGCGCGGCGGTTTAAAGTCTTTGAGTAGCATTACCAATGAAAGTAGCTCGGCTACGTTTGTTTCACTCCGTGGAAGTAAACAGATTCGACTATGGAAAACAAAACTTTGCCTTACAAAGGAAAGATATAAAGATCGGATCGGGTCTCCGAAGGAGCCCACGGGATCGGGTTACATGATGCAGCAGTAACGACGGGCGAAGCAAGAGAGTGGGCAGAGCTGCGCTCCTACATTTATCACATCGGCGAAGTCCAGCCTCTTCCCATTGACTCGGCCAATCAAGAGGTCGAAACTCGCAGGCGGGACTTCTGGTTGTATGATCCCTTTGTTCTCTTAAGCAAGGCATTTGAAACCCTAATTTCATCGGGTGTTCAAAAGCAGAATCTTCCTAATTATTATAGTCATATGTGTAACAAAGTTTTAGCAAGATGTGATATCAATGGCTAACTGGGGCGCGACGATTGGAACTCAGAGACTCCAAACTTGTCACAAATGGATTTGGTTAAACATTAGTTGGCAAGGTTTGAAACATTATCCCAGTTTTCGAGAAACAGACCAAACACATAAAAGGCAAATCATAACATGAGATTAGATACATTGTTCTTACAATTCTAAAGGGGAAGTATAATAGAATATATATGACTGCAAAATTCAGTTCTCCTTCGTTAGAATTCTAGGGAATACGCAGTTACATGTAAAAATACATAATGGTAAACTCAGTTATTTCAATGTAACATGAACAAACAAACACATAAAACACATTGAATATTTCTGTTTACAATGTCTTTTAAAAAGAGAAGTTTCTTTTCTCTGTAACATTAACTTCCTGTGGCACATTCCACATTCCTGGGGGGGATGTGTGGTGGAATGTGTGTGTGTGTGTTAATTTTGAGTCCTGGGGGTGGGGAACGCTGGTTTGGAAGCTTCCCGGCCTTTGAAGGCTCTTAGGATTTTAGTTATCCAGAATATATTTAATTATTCAGATTCACCCTAAATACGCTACATGAGGCAGGGGAAAACATATAAGGAGATTAAAACAAAACCCCTGGATGGATTTTTATCATTATATGATGGCTGTGTACAGGCACTGCCAACACACATTTCAGTACAATCAACTTGTAAAAGTGCAAGTACCATTATATGACCCCTTTAAAGTGATGAGGCTTTAAAGTACTTGAATACACCTTGTGGTGCAACCTGGACACATCGTCAGTGATGCTCCCGGGGTCATAGGGTGTTTCGGGTCTTACATCAGACACCCTCACCCGGGCGACCCAGCCGGGGGTGATCAAGCCCCGACTTGTGTCCAGGTAGCGCTCTATGCCACGCGTCCCCCTCCTTAACCAGAGCCACCGTGCTGCCTTTTCAGCGGCTTCCAGGATGTTCTTGATGGCTCTTTGCCTGTGCAGTCCGCAAATCCCTAAGAGTCCCAGGACCCGGTGTAGAGACTGGCCTGCGAAGCCCCTACAGCCCACTTCAACAGGCTCACAGCGGGCTTTCCACCCATTCCTCCGACACTCCTCTACCAGATCAGCGTACTTGGCCCTCTTTCTTTCCTGGGCTTCCTCCATTCTCTCTTCCCAGGGGACCGTTAGTTCAAGTAACACCACCTGCTTACTTGCTGCGGACATCAATACCATGTCCGGTCGTAGTGTTGTGACTGCAATGGTGTCTGGGAACCTCAATTGAGTCCCCAGGTCCACCAGGAGGTGCCAGTCTCTTGCTGTTGCGAGCACGCCCCCTTGTGTCTTTCTAGGGGGCTGAGGCTTCTCTCCTGCTCGAACAAAGGCAATTGCAGACTTGGCTGGATGATGCTGCTTGCTAATGCTAATGCCAGTGCAGATGGCGTCTGCTACTGCCTTCAGGATCTGGTCATGGCGCCAACGATAACGCCCATCTCCCAAGGCTTTTGAGCAGCAGCTGAGGATATGCTCTAATGATCCCCTTTTCTGGCAGAGTTGGCAAGCAGGTGAGTCCACCAGGCCCCAGGTGAACAGGTTGGCAGGGCTAGGAAGGACATCATACACTGACTGGACCATGAACTTGAAATGGTGTGGTTCCGCCTTCCAGAGTTCTGCCCAAGTGATCTTACGGCCAGCTGTTTGCTCCCACTTTGTCCAGGCCCCCTGCTTAGACATGCCCACCACTCTGCTGAAGCGAGCTTCCTCCACCTCGGCTCGTAGCTCCTCCTGGATAAGCTTCCGCTTCTCCTTTCCTCTGGCTTTGCTGTAGCATGGCTTGGGATTGCTACCAAGCCCGGCCCGCCCAGTAGCCACCGTACCCACCAGGGTGCTATGCCTCAGCCTTGCCTCCGCCCGTTCCACTGCATCCTGGGCGCGCCACTTCCTTCCTTTAAAAAATAATGTCATAAATAGATTTTATTTATCAATTAACTAAATCAAATCAATATTTGGTGTGACCACCCTTTGTGTTTTTTTTTCCAGGTACACTTGCACATAGTTTTTCGGGTAGCTTTGCAGGTCGATTTCTTCAAGAGCCTTGGAGACGTTGCCGCAATTCTTTTGGATTTACTCTGTCTCAGTTTTTTCTGTTTCTTCATGTAATCCCAGATGGACTCGATGATGGTGAGATCAGATGATCCTGATCATACTGGCTGTTGTCAGACTCCTTGTGCATACAACAATTTCACTGGATTATTACAATTAATGGCAAAATGACTGTTTGGAAATGTAAACTGATTTGTCCTACTGACACACTACAGCAAATTATATAAATAACTGGCTTAAAAACATTTTTGAAGGGCGAAAATACTAGCACGCCTAAGACTTTTGCACAGTACTGTAGCTAATACGGAAAAATTGGTCAAAACTTCAGGTTTGCATAATCAAATGTTCTGGAAAGCTGCATGACGTCACTGCGTGTGTTAATAAAGCACTTTCTGTTCAGATCCAGATCCAGACTCTTCCCTGTGACTTTTTTTAATATCCCGAGAGATGACAATATTGTTTCTCTTTCTGTGAGCTTTCCTGAACGAGATTGCAGATGATCGCGTGTTAAAATGCAGAAGCTGTTTTGCAGGAAATGATCTGTGAGAGGAAGTTTACTGTGTTTTATAGTAAAACAAACTCTAAGTTTGAAGACATTTTGATTTGTCATGATTACAGTTTTGATCATCATGATGGACAAAATAATTTATTTATCAACTACCCACTAAACATTGGACGTCGGATAGACGTGCAGATCATGTCTATATTGGGTCCGTCGGTCCATGACCAATTCTGGACATCTATTGGACGTCCAAATTAGGTCCACTATTTGGACGTCCAACCATGACCCAACTTGGACGTCATCTTGACGTTCAACATTTGACCTTTGAACGTGGTCATTTTTTGGACGTCATTTGGACGTCTATGACAGTTTTAGAAAATGTATGATTAACATGTAATATTTGTTTTATTTACAAATAGGGCCTATCAACATGATTATTACATATGAATACAGATTATTTATAAACAAACACGATTTATTATCTGTATTATTTTTTTTTTCACTTTCCTGTTTTTCTTTAGCAGTTTATTTTATTTTAAAGGGTTAGTTCACCCAAAAATGAAAATTAAGTCATTAATTACTCACCTTCATGCTGTACCAACCCCGTAAGACCTTCGTTCATCTTCGGAACACAAATTAAGATATTTTTGATTAAATCTGAGAGGTACATCACTGCTACATAGGCTTCTAAGGGAATGAAACTTGACGGCCCAGAAAGTCATTAAAGAAAATGTTTAAATATTGAATGTGCCTACAGTGGCTCCACTATAAGTTTATCAAGCGACGAGAATACTTTTTGTGCAGAAAAAAAAACAAAAATAACGACTTTATTCGACCATCTCTTCTCTTCCGTGTCTTTCTCCTAAGCTGTTGACGTAGTGTAACAGCGCAGCGCGTCTGTGTTATACGTCACACGTAGGCTCACTATTGGCCGACGCTGGTCATGTGTGTGATGCGTGTGACGTTCAACCAGAAGCGTTGCGCAATAACAATGCGTGAAATCTCCAGGCCCAAAGAGAATACTTGAATAGAGTCGCTATTTTTGTTTGTTTTTTGCGCTCAAAACGTATTCTCGTAGCTCGATAAACTTAAGATCTAGCCACTGTAGTCAGTTGGACTCTTTTAACGATTTCTTTAATGACTTTTCGGGGCCGTCAAGTTTCATTCCCTGGCAGCCTGTAGCAGTGATCTACCTCTCAGATTTAATCAAAAATATCTTCATTTGTGTTCCGAAGATGAACGAAGGTCTTACGGGGTTGGTACAGCATGAGGGTGAGTAATTAATGACTTCATTTTCATTTTTGGGTGAACTAACCCTTTAAGTATCCTAACCAAGTTGTTTATTTATGCACACATGTATTTTTTCATGTATCTATTTATTTATTTATTTGGAAATGCAATTTGTGGGAAATAAATAATTCCATGTTAGCCTATATTAGGCCTGTCCACCTTACTCCTATCTTAAAAAGAACCAACAGCAAAAAAAAAAAAGACAAGGACAGACAGCTCTCATCAAGGCAAATATATTTGATCAAGGACTTTGGATTTCAACCAAGGAGTCAAAAACCAGTCAACATCACTCTGATTGGCCGAGGCAGCACGAGCACATCATCATAACCCAACCAGTAAACGCCACTCTGATTGGCCCGAGGCAACACGACAAGCATTTGGCGCGTGTCAGAGCCGTGTTCAAGCTTTGCTAAAATGACGGCACAGATTTTCAAACGGTCGCTGGTGAAGGTGAACCCATCGTTTCCTCTAAATTGAAGGTAAGTTCGGCCGGCCTTATGAATTCAATGTACGTATAGTCTTAGCTAGTTTGGCGTTGTCTTAAACTTCATAATACAGCAGCGAATGACCAAGGGCGTTAGCATTCACGGTAGCAGCTACACATTTTTTTGTTTTACGTTAAGTTAGCTTGCTGCTATGGCTCATGTTCGATGTTATTTTAGCTGTACACGAGAGAACATGTCAATTTGAACAATTTTGTACACTTAACTGCACGTATCGATAGCAGCATGGCATGTAGTTCTAACTGACTAAATTAACTTAACGTTAGCTCTTTGCTAACTCGTTTTGCGTCTGTATAACGCGGTTTACAGATGATGTTACCGTCCCTTAGTCATAATCATGATAATATTGCAGATTAAATCTTCTAATAAATCTGTAAGTTACATCATTTGATGTCTTCTCAAACTGATTTTTTTTGTGGTGCAGATGCAGTGACTGAGAATGGGAGATAGGCCTTCCCATTGCCATGGGGTGGTAAGTATTGATCTATTGGCAGTGGAGAGGACTCTTTTAATAGTTCCTTCTCTCTTTCTGCACTGTTCTCTCAGTCCACAGAAACTGCTTTTCAGTTATAGCCGTGGCTTGGTTTCTATCATGACAGATGATGAAACTTCTTTGGACTTTGTTTCTTTCTCCAATACTGCTGTACTAATAACAAACACTAAAGCTTATTACAAAAACAATTGTGAGCTAGCTGAGCTTGCTATTCTAATTGGAGCAATGTAATCAACAAATGTGTTTGTTTTTTTCAGTGTTCCAGAAAAAGGTCCTGAGCCTACTAGTCGACATCCGCCATCGCCTGAAGGTAACGCAGCCTGCCTCTTCTGCTGTCCAATTAAAGAGGATTGACACCATGGAGGACTTTGAAAATACAGGAGCAACGCCTCTCTGATGCACAAGCCTTTGATATCCTGGTAGGTTTTACAAGTCTGGAAGTAATGGATAACCTAGAATAAATTAATACAGTGCACTTGCACACTGTTAGATTATTCTGAGTAGTGTCAGTCAAGTTTATTATGGACTTATTCCAACAGGTTCTGCAAATTTCAAGAATCGGTGGGCGGAACACCAAGGACTGTGTCCACAAAGTGTTGGACAGGTTTGTTTGTTTTTTTCAAAAAATTTTTTTGCATGTTTTAATTTGCCTTTCAAAAACTTATCAAAAGACTGATCAGCTAGTGCAAATGGTATTTTTTGCACTTGAAATGTTGTTCCTACAAAGATCCTTGACATTCATTTATTTTAATTTTTCTTTAGGCTCTTCAGGACAGCCTCATGGCCAACTTTAATTTGAAGGGCAAGGGGAAAAGGGGGAAACACCCTTTAGAGGAAACAAGATTTTACAGAGCGATAAAAGGTAAGTCCCAAGTTTCATGTTGACCGGTCTTTAAAAAAATACATTTGGAAAAATAATCTCCTTCCCTTTTGACTGTTAAAAAAAGCAATGCCAATTATCTATCTTGATAGATAGATAGACTTTATTAATCCACAAGAGGTGTTGCAGCCTTAAGAAAGAAACAAGACAGCCAAGTTGAAAGTAAAAATGGTAAATGATAGTCACAATTCTCTCAAAATATTATTCTCTCACGGCATAAAGGTGAGTCATTACAAACTGTCATTCATTCATTCATTCATTCATTCATTCAACTTTATTGAAGACAGAGGTCCATAGAAACAACACAGTACAGATACCAGTGGGTATGAATGACTTCCTGTGGCGGTCCTTATTACTTTGAAGCTGAAGTAGCCTCCAACTGAAAATGTCTTACACTTCATTTGTAGATTATTACTTCAAGAATCAATAATGCATGTAATCTGCGAATCTTGTCTACGCATTTATGTGTAACACATTTATAAGTGACAAATAGTTTACACTTTAGATTAGGGGATTCATGTCAGGAGCAGATCAGTATCTCCAGCATTCACCACACAACGATCACTCTCCCCGGATTACTAATCACCTGCACCTGTTCACAATCAGTAGTCACATCCATCCCGGCATAAAAACACCCAGCTCACTCTCAGTCATTGTCAAGCCTCCAACAGGAACAGACCCTAACCAGTCACCCAGAAACCCTCCGTGTCATCCAGCACCAAAGAACGTAACGTATACTCACCTGAAGAATACTAACCTCTGTCCATGTTCTGATGTCCTCAGGATCCGCTCATGGTCCCTGCCGTGTCCTGAATCCTTGTACACTTCCTGAATCACGTTCGCCAACGGATGACCTACAAGAAAGAAAGCAAGTATTACTGAACTGAGTTGAGTTTGATAGAAATCACATTGAAGAGGATCTGCTCACCTGGAAACCTTCACGCCAAAGCGTCCTCCTCCAATTCACCTCTGAAGACCTGAAAAACTTTGAGCACTCACCTTGCATGTTACAAAATAAAGTTTATGTTTGTTCACTTACCTCTGTCTCCGAGCCTGTATCCTGACAGAAGGCTTGACCTACAACAGAAAGAGGTGAAGAAAAGATGGATTCAAGACAACCTGCCGTTGCTGCAACAAGTTCCACACCAGCTACCCCGGTAACGCCAGTGATTCCCCCGATGAGCACTTCCATAAACGCCGCTTCTTCGATCACCTGCTTTGCAAGCTCCCCGTCGCGCCCAGCGCCATTCTCTGGTCGGGCGGAGGATTGCAACGGATTCCTGTTACAGTGTTCGCTTGCTCTGGAACAACAAGCTCAACTATATCCTACGGAACAATCAAAAGTGGCATTTATTATCCAGCAATTATCTGGAGCGGCGTTGAGATGGGCTGAGGCGTTGTGGTTGAAGGAATCATCCGTGGTAGTTTCAGTTACAGATTTCGTGAGGCATTTCAAGGAAGTGTTCGGACGCCCAGTGGATGATTCCTCGTTCGGTGAACAGCTGTTGCAGCTGCGTCAAGAGAAGAAAACAGTTTCTGACTATTCTGTGGAATTTCGCACGTTAGCCTCTAACAGTGGATGGAATGAAAGGGCACTCATCTCAGTTTATCGCCGTGGTTTGAATCCAGCTCTGCGTCTTCAAATGGCGATATATGATGACAACTTGGGACTTGAGAAATTCATCCAGCAGGCTATACGAGTGCATCAACGATCTCAGAGTTGTTACAAGGATAATCTGGATTGTCAATCTGCACTACAACAGAGCACACGAAGTTCAATATCCGAGAGTCAAGTTGAAGTGATGCAAGTCGATACTTTCCGACTTTCCCAGACAGAACGTACTCGTAGAAGAGAACTGAAACTGTGTATGTACTGTGGTGCCAAGGGTCATTTCAGACTTACCTGTCCAATTCGACCAGGAAGAATGATGGTAAGCTCAGTTCTAGATCACACCATTGTATCAGCACCCCTCACGATTCATGTTATCATAAAAACTCAAGAAATCTGCGTATCTGTGACAGCCATCGTCGACTCTGGTTCAGCGGGAAATTTCATTTCCGGAAAACTCTGCAAAGAACTCAACCTCCCAGAAGTCAACACTCCAAAGTCTTACTCCATTTACGCCGTGACTGGTGAGTTGATTAATAAGGAAACTGTCACAACAAAGATAACCCCCATTCAATTATGTGTTGAAAATACGCATCAAGAACTGTTTGAACCGTTTGTTCTCCAAAATAGCCAAACAGACTTGATCTTAGGTCGACCATGGTTAATTCGCCATCAACCTACCATCGATTGGCAGTCTGGGAAGATAAAGGAATGGGGCTGTGCATGTTCCCTCAATCGAGTTCCATTCACGAGTCTTTCCAGTGATTCAGGATCCCCAGCCATAACTGTAAGTTCCACTTCCATTGAAAGTCCCACCGAAAATCTGTCCACGAACATTCCTGCCTGTTATTCCTCGTTCTCTGATGTTTTTAATCCTGTCACTGCTTCCAAATTACCACCTCATCGGCACTGGGATTGTGCCATTGATCTGGTTCCTGAAGCACGATTTCCCAAGGGTAGAATCTACTCTCTATCCATTCCAGAACAAGAATCCATGAGAAAGTACATCAAGGAAGCCTTAGATCAGGGTACATTCGTCCTTCCACATCTCCTGCAGCTGCTAGCTTCTTTTTTGTGTCCAAAAAGGATGGTGGATTAAGACCATGTATTGATTACAGAGCCCTGAACCAAGTCACTGTGAAGTTCAGTTATCCTTTGCCACTCATTCCAGCAACCCTTGAACAGATCAGAGAAGCCACGATGTTCACCAAGCTAGACCTACGGAGTGCATACAACCTAATCAGGATTAAAGAAGGAGATGAGTGGAAAACAGCTTTCATAACACCTGCAGGGCACTACGAATACCTCGTCATGCCGTATGGTCTGGTCAACGCTCCTTCTGTATTCCAGAGTTTCATGGACGAGGTTCTCAGAGACTTTCTGGGAAAGTTTGTATTAGTGTACATTGATGATATTCTGATTTACTCAAAAGATCCCGCTCCACACCAACGACATGTATCTCTGGTACTTCAAAGACTCCGAGATTTCACCCTGTTTCTGAAGGCTGAGAAATGTATCTTTCATCAGACCACTGTCGATTTCCTGGGTTACATCCTTAGTGACAGAGGGGTTGAAATGGATAAACGCAAGACTGAAACCATCCTGTCTTGGCCCATTCCCCAGTCAGTTAAAGAGCTCCAGAGATTTCTAGGCTTCGCAAACTTCTATCGAAGGTTTATTCAACAGTACAGTATTCTCACAGCTCCTTTGACCTCCTTGTTGAAAGGAAAACCAAAGACGTTGCTCTGGACCCCAGAAGCTGAAACTGCGTTTAATTCCCTAAAGACCGCCTTCACTACTGCACCACTGCTACATCACCCAGAACCTGAGAAACCATTTGTGGTAGAAGTTGATGCCTCCACCACCGGGGTTGGTGGAATTCTATCCCAATACTCTGAACTTTCCTCCAAACCCTTGCCGTGCGCATTCTTCTCCAAGAAGTTATCTCCAGCTGAAGCAAACTACGACATTGGGAATCGAGAGCTTTTAGCAGTGAAACTTGCCCTGGAGGAATGGAGACATTGGTTAGAGGGAGCAAAGCATCCATTTCTAGTACTCACAGACCACAAGAACCTCCAATATCTGAGAGACGCCAAGAGACTCAACCCACGCCAGGCCAGATGGGCATTGTTCTTCACACGGTTTCATTTCAAGATATCATATCGCCCGGGCTCCAAGAATACCAGAGCCGACGCTCTCTCTCGACTCTATGCCTCAGAAACCCCAGTGGAAGAACCAGAAACCATCTTACCCGAGAGATTGTTTGTTAATCCCATCCAGTGGGAAATCAATGAGCAACTCTAGAATTGTCTCGACAGCAACCCAGAATCCCAGGATGTCCTCCCGAAAAGATTCACGTGCCGAAGAATTCCGCAACTCTTTAATTGCTTCTGCTCATTCTTCGGTGGGAACCGGTCATCCGGGCATAAACAAGACTCTAACAACCCTTCAAGCAAAGTATTGGTGGCCCCACATGCAACATGATATCACGAGTTTCATTCAAGGTTGTATTCCCTGTGCCATGTCCAAAGTTCCAAGAAACCTTCCGGTGGGTAAGATAGTACCCCTGCCTGTCCCACATAGACCCTGGTCACACATCGGAGTTGATTTCGTCACCGATCTGCCTATGTCTGAGGGGAACACCTGCATCCTAGTAGCCATCGATCGATTCTCAAAAGCATGCAAGCTGATTCCTTTGAGAGGACTCCCTACGGCTTTTGTCACCGCCGAGTTATTGATGGAACATGTTTTCCGCAATTTCGGTCTCCCAGAAGACATAGTCTCTGATAGAGGGCCCCAGTTCATTTCCCGGGTCTGGCGGGCTTTCTTCAATCTTATGAATGTGACAGTGAGTCTATCTTCAGGATATCACCCACAAACCAATGGACAAACCGAGCGGAAAATCCAAGATATCGGGCGATTCCTGCGCACATTCTGCCACTCCAATCAAAACATCTGGAGCCGTTATCTCATCTGGGCAGAATATGCACAAAACTCTCTCAGACAGTCATCCACGCAGTTAACCCCTTTCCAATGCATCCTTGGTTACCAGCCCCCGCTTTTTCCCCTGGTCCGGTGAGCCATCAGAGGTACCTGCAGTGAATAAGTGGTTTCAAGAGAGCGAAAGAGTCTGGGATCAAACCCACCAGCACATTCAACAAGCTGTCAATCGTCAACAACACTTCGCTGATGCTCGTCGCCGCCCAAACCTGAATACCGACCCGAACAGCTTGTCTGGCTCTCTACGAGAGACATCCGGTTACGTCAACCATGTCGCAAGCTAAATCCCAATACATCGGGCCATTCCCCATTGTTAAACAGATCAATCCAGTCACCTACCAACTTCGTCTGCCCCCAGAATATCGGATCCATCCCACGTTTCACGTTTCCCTGTTGAAACCCCATCATCCACATGTACCTCACTCAGTCACAGAGCCCGCTCCTGAAGATAACCCCCCGGTACCACCCATTGAACCAGACGCCATCTATTTAATAAAGGAGGTATTGGACTCTCGACGTCGAGGGGGTCAGTTGGAGTATCTCATCGATTGGGAGGGGTATGGACCAGAAGAAAGAAGTTGGGTACCCCGAAATGACGTTCTTGATCCCGGTCTGCTCCTTGAATTCCATGCTCAGCATCCTGAGAAACCTGCACCACGGCCCAGAGGTAGACCTCCACGACGTCGAGGTCCAAGGTCCGCTGGCGCGGACTCTGGAGGGGGGGGGTAATGTCAGGAGCAGATCAGTATCTCCAGCATTCACCACACAACGATCACTCTCCCCGGATTACTAATCACCTGCACCTGTTCACAATCAGTAGTCACATCCATCCCGGCATAAAAACACCCAGCTCACTCTCAGTCATTGTTAAGCCTCCAACAGGAACAGACCCTAACCAGTCACCCAGAAACCCTCCATGTCATCCAGCACCAAAGAACGTAACGTATACTCACCTGAAGAATACTAACCTCTGTCCATGTTCTGATGTCCTCAGGATCCGCTCCATGGTCCCTGCCGTGTCCTGAATCCTTGTACACTTCCTGAATCACGTTCGCCAACGGATGACCTACAAGAAAGAAAGCAAGTATTACTGAACTGAGTTGAGTTTGATAGAAATCACATTGAAGAGGATCTGCTCACCTGGAAACCTTCACGCCAAAGCGTCCTCCTCCAATTCACCTCTGAACACCTGAAAAACTTTGAGCACTCACCTTGCATGTTACAAAATAAAGTTTATGTTTGTTCACTTACCTCTGTCTCCGAGCCTGTATCCTGACAATTCAGAAAGTGTTGTAAATGATTTATTCATGCATTTACACATCATTGTTGAAAACTGTTATTTACCCCTTACAAATTATCTGTACATGTATACAAGGCATTTACAACGTTTTCTGCACCCTCTAATAGCTACATGCATACATGAAATAAAAAACAATTTATTAAATATTTAAGAAACGCATAGTCATGTTTTGTAAATTAGTTTTATCATTTACTAATCACTTGTAAATTACTTGTAACGGTATTTATAAAACATACAAAAAATATTAGTATATCACTTGCTAATGCTAATCATTCATGAATGTTTTGTAAATGATTAGTTCATCATTAACAAACCAGTTATAATGACTTAAAACTGAACGGTATTATAAAGTGTTACCAATGCGGTTAACATTCTAATGCACACATTAAAGGATCTAAGCTTTCTAAAAAAGTACAGTCTGCTTTGTCCTTTCTTGTAGACAGCCTAAGTGTTACAGTAACAGTTGCTGAGATGGCTTTGTAGTAATCTAGCATTGGCAGTGGATGCACAGGAAAAATATTTTTGCTTACAAATGTGGGGACTTTGGTGAATGATTGTGGATTGCCTTTGCATATATCTAAATCATTTCTTTTTCTGCTTGTGTAGAAGGGATCATGAAATCCGATTCCGCAGCCACTGAGGAGTTTATCAAGATGAACGTTTCTAAGGACCTCAAGCACGCGCCACAAAGACTTGGAGGTGGAGGATTTACTGCACCCTGTTGAGCCAAGACTAGGACTTGAATTAAAAGTGTTATTTAATTGAAATCTAATTTTTTTCATAATTGTGCTTTGTCGTGAGACTTTTATTTTTGAATAAAGATGAAAATTGTGATATTGAATTGTGATTTATTTGTATGTGTACAAGTATTGTATATAGTAACAGAAGTTAAATAAAACGATGTCTAAAATAAGTCTAAATTTGACGTTTAAAAGACGTCCACAAACGACCATATTTGGACTATAAATAGACCTTATATGGAGGCCCTACAGACGTCCAAATTAGACGTGCGATAGACGTCGAAAAAAAGACGTCGCCTGGCGTTACAAAACAACCCCTTCAGTGGACCGAAAATGGACGTCCAAAAATGACTTGAAAAAGACGTCACGCTGACGTCACGTTGCGCAGTGGGTAAAGTTGAAATATTAAGGCAAGTGCATGAATACACATTCTAACCAGTCAAGTTTTCTATGCAAAACATTATGAAGTATTGAAATCATGAGATCAGTAAGATTTTTTTTTTATTGAGAACATCATATAAACAAAGAAATTAGTATTTAAAATACCTACATTTAAAAAAAAAAAAAAAACAGATTAGATCACATATAAAAGTAAAAGACCAAAGGACGTACATATTTCAATTGTTTTTAAAGCCTTATTGTTACATTAGTTACATATAGTCGTAATGCTGTACTTCAGCAAGCAAAACAGAGAAAAGTTGTTTCTTTCTTGAAATTTTGCATTTATGTATATTACATTTTGTTAAAAATATAAGATTATTAGGTAACACTTTATTTGAAGGGGTGTGCATAAGACTGACATGGCACTGTCATAAACATGACATAACACCTGTCATGAACATGAAGGAGTCTTTATGAATGTTTATGACTGTTGTCATTAAGTGTCATTCGGTAAATTATGACACTTTTAATGTTAATGTTAAGTTGTCATAACAAAGACACTTTAAACAATGTCAACTTTGCATCAAAAGTATCATAATTTACCGAATGACACTTAATGACAACAGTCATAAACATTCATAAAGACTCCTTCATGTTCATGACAGGTGTTATGTCATGTTTATGACAGTGTCATGTCAGTCTTATCCACACCCCTTCTAATAAAGTGTTACCGTACATGCTCATGTTTGTTCATAGTGTAAATTCACTTTTACATTTATTTCAAACAGTTGTCATGTAAAAGTCAGTAAAGTCTCTAAAATATTATATTAAAGCTTTTATAGAAACTATAGACTTGGAATTAAGCCTTTTCCCCATGGTTATTTGATTCATGGGACCGGACACCAGTTATCTTCCCAAGGAAAATCTTTATTCTTATATGTCAGGAGAGAACCTTTTAGAAGATGTTGTATTCATGCCAGGTCTATGCGTTTCCTTGTTTCTCCTTCCTCTCACCCCATCATGCCTTTATGTTTCTCTGAGTCAGTATAGTAAGATTGATCTTAAATACACAACTGAGCGACTTTCAACTTCCTTGTAAGGTAGCAAAACATGTTGCTTATGTTAAAAATGGAACTTATATGTCATACATACACATGGTACATTTGCATCAACAGAAACATCAGTGCTCAGTGAACATGTTACATTGCACACATACCTCTAAGCAAAATATATCTTTCTCTCTGTCTGACATGTGATCCTCACATGGATCTATGCTATCAATAGTCTCTTCATGCATTCAAACACAAGAATTTAAACTCCATAAGATAATACAACTGATTATGAATATTAAAGGTGCTCCAAGCGATGTCACGCGTTTTTAAGGCCAAAACATTTTTTGTCACATACAGCAAACATCTCCTCACTATCCGCTAGCTGCCTGTCCCCTGAACACACTGTAAAAAACGCGGTATATATATATATATATATATATATATATATATATATATATATATATATATATATATATATATATATATATATATATATATATAACAATGAAAGGCTCATTATGCGGGTCATTGTCTTCTCAGGTGTGAATCACAACATTATACATGATGGGGTTGGACCATTGACACCCCCACGCATTTTGCCTTTCCAAACAAAAAATGTTTTACACAATTTTAATCAATCTATTGTGTTATGTGAATGATTAGGCAGGATGATTTTCAGATCATTTTGGAGCAAAAACTCTAGGCGACAACTTCCATTAGTCAAAAGTCTTATGGACACATATTTAGTATGCATTACAAACATGTACATACATGTTGCTCACATATTATGGTAGCCATGTTTGTGCTAAATAGAGTGTAATTACACCTGTGCCATTAATATGTTTATTAGCAACTGAAAAAAGCACAAATGTCAGGGCATGTCAAAACATCTCAAGGACCCCAAAAACACCTTAGACCCCAGAGGCTTAACTGTAAACCTATCCCACAAATCTGATTGGTTGATTGGAATGTTGTTCCATGATCAACAAGGATGTTGATCCAGGAACTTGTTCTACTTGGTGAAATCACGTTCATCTTAGCTTTTCCTGGGCTTATTTAAACATCGGAAAATCATAGTGCTTTTTAACTCCGTTAAAAAGGACCATTTTGCGTATCATTTTTAGCAGCTGTGTGACCTGATCTCGATTATTTCTGTGCTCATTGTTGAATGTGTGATATCTGCCCCAACTGGACTTGATCAATTGCTTCAGCTCATTGCTTTTACTGATATATGTCTCTACAGGCTTGCCATTCAGCACATCAGCATGAGTAAACAGAATGATGGTGTAGTTCATGGCATCTTCTCCAAAGTTCTGCTGAATCCATTTCACAACATCCTTCTCCGCCTCTGTGAATTTCACACCCAGTTTCATCACCAGCAAAAATGCATGAGGCCCAGGATAAGACTGGCTCATACACTGCTCTGTTACAGCATGCAGCATCCCTTTATCTCGAGTGTCAAACAGACCTGGACAGTCAATAACTGATACGTTGTATCCACCCACATATCTTTCTTGTTTTATACAGTCCTCTGTGACTGATTCTGGAGAGTCTTTCATATCAAATATGTCTTCGTTCAGGATGGTGTTTCCTGATGCACTTTTTCCTGATCCAGTGTTGCCCAACAGCACAATCCTCAGATCTGTTAGACAAGAAGACACTATTATTGTATTGTGATTTTTTTTAGTGCTGGGCAATGATTAATCATTATTAAGTCATCTAAAAAATAAGTTTTTGTTTACATAATATATGTGTGTGTACTGTGTATAATTATTTTGTTTATAGAAATACACACATATGCATGTATACATTTAAGAAAAATGTGTTATATATAAAATATTTATATTTATATATATAATACAAATTCTGTATACATATATACAGTTTAATACATGCAAATATTTCTTTCTGTGTAGTTATATATACAAAATAATTATGCACAGTACACACACATATATTATGTAAACACAAACTTGTATTTTGAATGCGATTAATCATGATTAATCGTTACCCAGCACTAGATTTTTTTCTTGAATTAATATTAGTACGTGTCACAAACTGTTTGTTATATCCAAAAGTACAAAGTGTTTTTATTTATGGAAGGCTGCTGTAATAGACCAACAATTTCTATGCAATTACTCATTCCTTGTCTGTTAAATGCAATATGTCATGTTCATGAAAACACAATCAATATATTGTTATATTCATTGTTCACCAATTATGTTAATTACAAAATAGCTTTTATCTTCTTAATGATTAGAAAATCATAAATTCTTAAACCAAACATAGCTTATCTATAAGTAATTCCATTACAAACAGTGAACTGCTATTTATTAGACTTCCTCTATGATCTAAATAACTGATTTGTAATAGAATGTAATAGCTAATAGTTTAATAAAACAAATGGGAATAGTAACAGATTTACAACAAACATACAATTAGACATAACAAATAATACACACAATCCATACATTATGATTTTAGCAATCCCTGGACACTTTACTCTAACCCATAAGCCAATGTAAAAATATATTGTCATGGTGCTGCAGTGTAGATAACCCACAGAGATAGCGAAACGACACTGTCACAGGATGAGGATGAAGACGACTGATGAAGACTGGTGACTGAGGATTGTGACAATATCAATGTAACTCCTCTACAACTAGATACATCTATTCACTAACATTCAGAAACGTTCATGTGCGTCTAAAAGTTACAACCTCTTCCTGAGTCAGTGGTTATTTCTGAGATTTTGGATGAGTGAGATTGGTGTGTTTTGTTATTTCTAGAGTATCCGAAGCTCATGTTAAGGATCGGCCATCTTATGAACAGTGGGCGGGAAGCAGCAGCTCATTTGCATTTAAAGGGACACATACAAAAACTGCGTGTTGTTGCTCACCCCCAAAAAGGGGCTAATTTGACAAGCTATAATAAATGATCTGGAGGGTATTTTGAGCTGAAATTTCACAGACACATTCTTAGGACACTATAGATATTCATTAGAGCTTGTGAAAAGGGGCATACTATCTCACCTTTAAAAAATAAAAACTTGACAAATCATTCTTTGTTTTTGTCGAATAAAAGGGGAGACAAAACAATACAGATGTTATGCTTACGCTACAAGCTTTCAGGCTTACGGTTGCCAGATTTCAAGAATTTAAGTCCCCCAATCAGAGCTTTTATGTTTAAAGATCACGTTTTCTTCACGGTGTTTTACTTTATATTTGTAATCTGGCAACCATGTGCGAAAGCTCTCTCTACGTGGATAATTTGAAAACACCAACAAACAAGTATGCTGCAGTTTAGCTATCTCCATTTGAGATTTTCTGCTTAAATGAAATTGTTATTCAGGCGTTCTGTGTTGTCACGAGCTGCTTATCACGGGTCAGGGTGTGTCACTGGTTTTTCTCTGTTGTCATGGTCCTGTCATTCTCTGCAGCTTGTGAATTGAGCAATCAGTGCTGCCTGGTAGCACTGTGTGCACAATCACAAGCTGATCTCCTCCACCTGTTGCTCGTTTCCCTTACCCTTTATATTTCCAGCTGTGTCTACCTCTTGTTGTCAGTTGATCACTATCTTTGCCACATGTTTGTCTCACTGTTACGTTGCGGGAAGAATGAAGCGAGAAGTGAATCCAATTGCAAGCACATTTAATAATAAAACAAACAAAAGACACTCAGACCAGGAACACCGAAACAGCAACTATTACAACATTAAGACCTCACAAGGACTGAACTAAAACACAGGGCTTAAATACAGAGGACCGGGTGAGTGAAACAAGACACAGCTGGGCAAATTAACTAAGAACACAGGTGGAAAACATGAACACAAACAAGGAGCGGGAAAACTAGACAGGACTAAACCAAATACACAAATACTGGGGGGAACACAAGGGGCACCCCAATGGGCGATTATACACATAGCCCCCCAATGGGCGGCTCCCGACGCCCCTAAATACAAAAATACAAAAGTTCAGGAGGGTGGTGACGCGGAGGTGGTCTTGGGGGAGGGAAGGAGGGCCAAGTCTGTGCAGGGGAATGGGACTGCAGGCGACCAGGGCGAAGCAGGACGCGCAGGCGACCCGGGCGGAGCAGACCCCCTCGAGCGGCCAGGGTGGTCAAGACCCCTCGGGCGGCCAGGGCGGTGAAGACCCCTCGGGCGGCCAGGGCGGTGAAGGCCAATGCGGAATAGAAACAGACCCTGACTTAGGAACAGGCACCGACACCGATCCTGTTGGCTCAGGAACAGCAGCCACCGGCTCCAGCTCGGGAACAGAGACTGGCTCCGAGGCGGCCATCTTGTCAGTGGACACTGGCTGTGCAGACGTGACGTGGACAGTCCCTGGCTGTGCAGACATGACGTGGACAGTCCCTGGCTGTGCAGACGTGACGTGGACAGTCCCTGGCTGTGCAGACGTGACGTGGACAGTCCCTGGCTGTGCAGACGTGACGTGGACAGTCCCTGGCTGTGCAGACGTGACGTGGACAGTCCCTGGCTGTGCAGACGTGACGTGGACAGTCCCTGGCTGTGCAGACGTGACGTGGACAGTCCCTGGCAGTGCAGACGTGACGTGGACAGTCCCTGGCTGTGCAGACGTGACGTGGACAGTCCCTGGCTGTGCGGCCCTGACGTGAACAGTCTCAGGTTCGGTTGGGCTGACGTGAAGCTCTGGCTGGGCATGGCTGACGTGAAGCTCTGGCTGGGCGTGGCTGACGTGAAACTCTGGCTGGACGTGGCTGACGTGAAGCTCTGGCTGGGCGTGGCTGACATGAAGCTCTGGCTGGACGTGGCTGACGTGAAGCTCTGGCTGGACGATGCTGATGTGAAGCTCTGGCTGGGCATGGCTGACGTGAAGCTCTGGCTGGGCGTGGCTGACGTGAAGCTCTGGCTGGGCGTGGCTGACGTGAAGCTCTGGCTGGACGTGGCTGATGTGAAGCTCTGGCTGGACGTGGCTGACGTGAAGCTCTGGCTGGACGATGCTGATGTGAAGCTCTGGCTGGACGTGGCTGACGTGAAGCTCTGGCTGGACGTGGCTGACGTGAAGCTCTGGCTGGGCGTGGCTGACGTGAAGCTCTGACTGGACGTGGCTGACGTGAAGCTCTGGCTGGACGTGGCTGACGTGAAACTCTGGCTGGACGGTCTCTGGCTGGACGGTCTCTGGCTGGACGGTCTCTGGCTGGACGGTCTCTGGCTCGTCCTCGGACATGGTGGGTACACTGTGGGGTTGCAGGGCTCCGTGTCTGCCAAACCCACAGTAATGGTTGAGCCACACAGTAACAAGGCCAAATCGATGTAAAACTCTGAAGTCCATTGAGGATCGTGCAGTGGCATGACTGACCCGAATGGCTCAGATAGTCCACCTCTAAAGAATATCATAAGGCACAAAGAGTCCATTGAAGTTTCATTTGCCAGCTCAACAAAGTCTCTTACATACTCCTCTATTGGCCGGTCTCCCTGACGAAGACACATTATCAGTGCTGCTGGATTCATCGTTTTGGTGAGTTCTTCTGTTACGTTGCGGGAAGAATGAAGCGAGAAGTGAATCCAATTGCAAGCATATTTAATAATAAAACAAACAAAAGACACTCAGACCAGGAACACCGAAACAGCAACCATTACAACATTAAAAACTCACAAGGGCTGAACCTTAAACACAGGGCTTAAATACAGAGGACCGGGTGAGTGAAACAAGACACAGCTGGGCAAATTAACTAAGAACACAGGTGGAAAACATGAACACAAACAAGGAGCGGGAAAACTAGATGGGACTAAACCAAATACAGAAATAATGGGGGGAACACAAGACAGACAGGAACAAGACATACACAAAACGCACACCGTGACACTCACATTCTGTGCACTTTTTTATGTGTGTTACTTCAGTTACTTACCTTCTTGTTATTTGTGCTCAGGAACCTAAGACGAGGAGTCTGTAGCAGCACTATCTCGCTTGCTGGACTCCGTCTTTCTGTGGTCGTCCTATGCTAATTTTCTCTTGGTGGTCTCCTCTGTCTATTTGCGGAGCGCACGGGAACCACCATACTGAGAATCATTTATTTTTGCATTTATTTTGTGTTACAAAGTTTACCAATAAACTTTTCACGTTTGTCACCGCTATTGAGTCCTCCATTTATCTGAGTTACTTGACAGAATCAACTGACCACAATGGACTCAGCGGATGAACTTGAGTTACGTCGAACCATTGCTCAACAGGGAGTTATTTTAGGCAGCAGAAGGAACTGACAGCTTCTCATCAGGCTCAACGGCTCGAACAGCTTCTGACCAGTCCTCCCATGGTTCCTACTGCATCACATCAACTCGATACTGAGGTGGCCGTTCAAGGGAGTGGAGAACTGAGCACGATTGCTGCAGATCGTATGAGGATTTCTCAACTTTGTAAAGTCTTTGATTTTTCAGCATTGGGTACAGAGACAGCACGAGCAGTGTCGCTGTTACAGCAGGGAGCCAGGTCCATGTCTGAATATTCGATTGAATTCCGTACATTTGCTGCTTCCTGTGGTTGAAATCCCAAAGTTCAGTCGAACCACTTTTTCCATGGGTTGGCTGAACACATCATGGACAAGATTTACTCCTTAGAATTACACCCTTCTCTCGACAGATTGGTCGACCTCGGTATCTGGATCGACAATCAGATTTCTATCTGTTCCCAGCATCGGAGGGCGGGTTTCTCTCATGAATCCTCTCGCTATGCATCAGGTGTGAGAGTTGCCACTTCAAAGCATTTCGGGTCACCTGAGAAGGAGCCCATGCAAATCGGGAGAGCTCATCTGTCTGTCATGGAACGGCATCATCGTCTTGCCATAAGTTTTTCCTCTACTGCGGGGAGGCAGGGCACATGGCTGCAGCATGTTCCGTTAAGAGACAACGATCACCTGTCAGGGGACAAAGCAAGGTGAGCGTTACTAACATGCTGCTGCCATCGGGTGGTCGCTCTATCCTTCCAGCTTTTCTGCAGTTGGAGGGGACTGCACATTGGGTCTCAGCTTTGATTGATTCTGGAACAGAGGGTGACTTTATGGACATTGGACTGGCATTTATGTTCTCTCTTAGCCGAACCGATTCAGCCAGAAACCTTTGTGGTACTCCTCTTACCAGGATTACTCATTCCACTGGGTTATCAACCTCACCATTTCAGGGAATCATGCTGAGGAGATTCGATTTCTCCTTTTTACACTCTCCTTCCGCTTCAGTGGTCTTGGGGCACACCTGGCTGGCTAAACATAACCCTCAGATTGACTGGGCTCTTAATTATGTTTAGTGTCTGCATCTTCTCCTTTAATGTCTGTTTCTGCATTACAGGAGGAACCGGTGAACCTGGTGGATGTACCAGATGCTTACCATGACTTGAGAGCAGTGTTCAGTAAGTCCCGAGCTTCATCTCTCCCTCCGCACCGCCCATACGACTGTGCAATAGATTACTTGCCCGGCACTCCACCTAAGGGGCGCCTTTACTCACTCTCCGGTCCTGGAGAGTCTCCGGAATATTACTTTGTGTTCTTCTAAGATGGCGCTGTTGTATGTGGCACACCGTCTGTTGCTCTCCTTCCCGGTTTTAAATCTTGTGATCTTATGTTTGTTTTTATGTTTCTCCCTACTAATTTCGTATTGTGACAAGTCGCTTGTTTATGATCGCCAAACATTATTAGATATACGTATGGCTATCGACTCAACCAAGAGTGAGGTTGCTGCATCTTGCCTATTTCCCCTACCTGCTCATCTACACCTTCCTGCACCCCTGCGTTGGTATCCTGCTGATCTTCCCTGAAGGCGATGGCGTCGGAGGAAGCGTGGCAAGCGGGGTGGAATCGCTGCTCGGCTGAAGTCTCTTGCGCGGTCTCCGCCTGTGTGTATTGGACCTGTGCTGGCCTACGAGCGGCGCTTTGCCAGTGCCTTTGCGTGGTCTTTTCCCTTGCATCTGTGGCTTCGACCTGTTGTTCGATGCTCTTCGTCTGTGCCTTCACGCGCCTCATTTTCTCAATGAGTTTGCAGAGTTCTTGGGGGATATTGTTACTAGTTATGACAGAAAATTGATTTTGGGTGATTTTAACATTCATGTATGTGTCACGGTGTGGTGTAGAATGAAGATGACTCAAAGTCCAAAGGTTCCAATACAAACGATTTATAACAAAACAACAAACAGGTACAGGCAGGCAAATGGTAGACACACAAAGGTAACATTCACAAGAACCGACAAAGACTAACTGAACAGAAGGAGAACAAATACAGATACAAATGAACAATAACGAGGTGAGGACAGGTGATACGGATGATGAAGATGATGAACAGGTGGGTGATTGAGGGAGTGAGTGGTATGTGTATGCTGTGATTCTAAGCCATTCTACAAAGAGTTTCTAAGTCTTATTGTCCCTTTTGATTTTGATCAGTGGGTGTCTGGCCACACTCCTATTCGGGGACATACTTTTGACTTAATCTTATCACGTGGTTTACCTGTATCGGACATTAGCATCATTGCCACTGGCATGTCGGATCATTTGCCGATTCTGTTCTCTCTACCTCTTAATGCAACTATACATGCTCCCATTGCTATATATTTTAATGAAAAGATCTCATTGATTAAATCTCAAATGCGTTTGTCAGCCTATACGCCAGTCCCCGTCTGCTCTTCTATATGGTCTGTCTTTGAGCCTATCTCTTTGGACTCCCTAAATGAGATTGTTGCAAATTTAAAACCCACTAGTTGCCCTTAGGATGTGATTCCCACTACTTTTCTTAAACAGGCATTTCAGGCTATCGGTCCTGATTTGTTGTCTATCCTCAACAAATGTCTTCACAACGGGATCGTCTGAAACATGATTCGGTTTTGCCTCATCTTAAAAAACGAATTTGGATTCTACACTTCTGAGTAACTTCTGCCGAATTTCAAATGTACCCTTCATCTCGAAAATTCTTGAAAACGTGGTTTTGAGTCAACTCCAGTCTTTTTTGAATGATAACAATATTCATGAGAAATTTCAGTCTGGTTTTAAAGGGATACTCCACTGGTTTTTCATATTAAACTATGTTATTCCCTTAACTAAGACGAGTTGATACATACCTCTCTCGTCTCAGTGCGTGCACTAAATCGCTCTGTATTGCCGCAAAACGTCTCAGGTTACTATTGTAACCATAGTTCCCTGAGAACAGGGAACGAGACGATGCGTGGAAAACGCTACGGGAACGCCTTCTGCGTGATTGCGTCTGAAGCATCTATGTCAACTTAGTCCAATGGAAAGAGAGAATGAGCGTCACGGGCGGGTGACGTCATGACCAGGAAATGATAAAGCACTTCCGCTGCAAACGGCAGTAGCTTCGAAATTTGCCGAGGCAAGCCGATCGCAGGGACGCAGGAAGTATGGCAGAGGGATGCATCGTCTTGTTCCCTTTTCTCAGGGAACTATGGTTACAATAGTAACCTGAGACGTTCCCTTATCGAAAAGGGAACTTTGAGATGCGTCGAAAACGCTACGGGAACGAGAATACCCAATGCGCCATAATTCAAGTACCTGAGTGTCAGTCTGTTGTACTAAGCACTAAGCACCTGAGAACCTGGGGCCTTAGCATCCAGGTCTAAACTGTAAAATCTGACGAATGTGAGCGGAAAGGAAGCCCGCAGCATCACAGACATCTTGAGGAGAAACTCCATACAGTAAGGCTTAGAAGCCGCCATACTCCTAGTCGAGTGAGCTCGGACCACCAAAGGACAAGGCTGGTCCGAGTACTCGCATGCAAGTGAAATAGCCTCAACTATCCACTTACTGACCATCTGTTTAGAAGCAGGAAGACCTTTCTTAGGTGATCCAAAGTAAATCAGTAATAGGTCGGACTTCCTCGTTGAGGATGTCCGAGCATATAAGTGTCCAGTGGTACACTGGGCACAAGAGGTCAGCTTTTTCCTGGTCCGAAAACTTGGGAGAGGACAGAAACCTACAGCACAAAAGGCCTCGGAAAATGGTAGGCAACTTTATGCCTTGGCCATCCCCGGTGCCCTCAGGCAGTTGGGGACCGAAAGGGCCTGAAGGTCTGACTCAAAGGGACGAATAGTTAGCAGAAATAGTCTTAAAAGAAAGGAATTCTCTGAGACCAAATCTAAGGGCTCAAAGAGAGCCCCAGATAGGCCTAAACTATAGTAAGGTCCCAAGCCGGAACCCTAGTGCAAGTTGCAGGCCTCAGCCTCAAGGTGCCACGAAGGAAACGAGTGATCAGGGGGTCTCAACCCAAAACGTCCCATCCACCAGGGCGTGGAAAGCTCTCTTTTTTTTACAAAGGCCGCCACGTATACCTTAAGTGTGGAAGGAATAGACCTGACACAAAGCGTTCTTGCAGAAACTCAAGTACTGTGTTTACTGAACAGTTAACCGGATTCCACTAACGCTGGTAACACCAAGACGTGAAAAAACTCTCGAAACAGTGAATATAGTTTCCTCGTAGCGGGAGCTCTGGAGCTAGAACGGTCTCAACAACCTCAGTTGAGAGACCACTCTAAATGAGTTAGGCCCCCTCAGAGGCCAAACCCACAAGTTCCAAATCTCTGGATGAGGGTGAAATATTGTGCCCCCGGCCTGAGACAGAAGGTCCCTCCTCAAAGGGATCTCCAATGGAGGCCCGTCTAGCAGAAGCATCAGGTCCGAAAACCAGATCCGACTCGGCCAGCGTGGTGCTACTAGCAGTAGGCTTAATCCACACTGACGGACCCACTCCAGAACTCCTGGGAGCAGAGCAACAGGGGGAAAGGCGTACAGACGTAGCCTCGGCCACGTCTGCACCATGGCATCCAGCCCCAGGGGGGCTGGGTGAGTAAGGGAATACCAGAGGGGACAGTGCGTCGTGTTGTGAGACGCGAACAGGTCCACCTCTGCTCTACCATATGCCTCCCAGATTTTCTCCACCGCCTCGGGGTGGAGTCTCCAGTCCCCTGGCCTCAGCTCCTGCCTCGACAGGATGTCTGCTCCTATATTCTGGTCCCCAGGAATATACACTGCCCTCAGGGAGAGTACCTTCCCCAGAGACCACAGGAGGATCTGGTGCGCCAGTTTGCAAAGCGGACGCGACCTGAGACCCCCCTGACGGTTCAGATAAGAGACCACAGATGTGTTGTCTATTCGAACGAGCACATGATGGCCTCTTATGTCTGGAAGGAAATGTCTCATCGCATTGAAGACGGTCATCATCTCCAGGCATTTTATGTGCCACGAAAGATGATGGCTTTTCCACAGACCCTGAACCGAGCGGCCTTCCATTACCGCTCCCCAGCCGGTGAGGGAAGCATCTGTCGAGATAATAGCTCGATGGCAAAGAGCTCCCAACACCGGACCCTGGGTTAAGAACCAGTGTTTACTACATATAACTAAGGCCCGAAAGCATCGCCGCGTGACCTTGATATGCAAAGTGGGTTTCCCCTCGGGGAGAACCCTCTGGTCCTGAGCCAGCACTGTAAAGGTCTCATGTACAGCAGGCCAAAAGGAATTCCGTTGGACCCTGCTGCCAGTAGACCCAACAGTCTCTCAAACTGTTTTACAGTGCGTGACTGGCCTAGCCTCAGCTCTTTCGTGGCTGATAGGATAGCATCTAAACGAACGGGCGACAGAGTGGCCCGCATCGTCACTGAATCCCATACCACACCAAGGAAAGTGGTTCTCAATACTGGAGAAAGCACACTCTTCTTGGTATTGAGCATCAACCCCAACATCTGCATAGGAGCGAGAACTACACCTCGGTGCCGAACCGCCAACTGCTCCGATTCCGTAGAATCAGCCAGTCGCCGATGTAGTTCAGAATACGTACGCCCTGAAGCCCAAGGGGCTAGAGCTGAATCCACGCATTTCGTGAACGTGCGGGGTGATAAAGCTAGACCGAAAGGAAGAACCCGATATTGGTATTCTTTGCCCCCGAAAGAAAACCCTAGGAACTTCCTGTGCTGAGGGAGGATGGAGATATGGAAGTAAGCGTCCTTCAGATCCATCGTGACAAACCAGTCCTCGGATCTGGTTTGAGTCACGATCTGTTTGAGTGTCAGCTATAATGAACTTTAGTTTCTGAACTGACCGAATTAACAGATGAAGATCTAAAAAGGGACGCAACCCTCCATCCTTCTTTGGAACAATGAAATAACGGCTGTAAAAACCCGACCTCGGTCGGGTGAGTACACCTGTTCTATAGCTTCCTTTGCTAACAAGGCCTTTACCTCTTGTTCCATCACCAGAGCCTGCTCGGGATGCACCACTGTGGGCAACACCCCGTTGTAACAAGGAGGACGAGAACCAAACTGGACTCTGTAACCTCCTCTACAATCTACAGGACCCAACGAGAAATATTCGGCAGAAGCTTTCACGCTGCCAGAAAATTTACTAAGGGAACCAGCCTCTCGAGGCTGGTCTCTGGTGTTACTGAGAGAGCCAAATCTGGAGCCTGAAACATAATGGCAGGAACTACCTGACCTGACTGCTCTAAAGCCCCCCTCAGAGGGCGCGAAACCAATGCTGTGCCGCAGCATAGCATCAGCGACTCGCTGGAGACCGCTGCGCCCTGAAGCACCGGAGGTGGCAGGGTTAGCAGGAGGGTCTCGTAAGGACCCCGAAATGGAACGGGCACCGTGTAATGAGGTGTACACCACTCCACTTCGGTCGGGGCTGTCCTCACAGGACTGACGCCTAAACATCAAGACCTTTTCTTTTTTAAACCGAAGTTTTCTTCACCTGAAGAACGGTCCTCAGATCCGGCTTAGGCTTAGAAGACTTCGGTTGAGAGGGTTGCGTCTGTCTCCAGTATCTACGTGGAGGAACACGAGGCGCAGCACTCTCTTTCTGTGCACATAATATGATGAACTCGACGGCTGGGGCTGCTCACGCCCAGCAGCCCCAGGGGGGCTAGACACGGCGAGGGAGAAACTTAATTATATATATATTCCTCATTTTTATATATATTTTATATATATTTTATATATATATATATATATATATATATATATATATATATATATATATATATATATATATATATATATATATAATTTTTCGCTATATCCAGATCCCCAGCAGATCGGCCTGATAAGCCTGGAGCATTATACTATAGTTTTCTAAAAACATTCTCCAGCTGACCTGCTGCCGTATAAGCTTTACCCATAAAACCAAAGTAGTTTTGCTTAAACCTACGCGCTGCCTTGGCAAACGCGAGATCCCAGCCACAGAGTACACTCAAAATCTAAGCGCTGCCTCGGCAAACGCGAGATCCGAGCTAGATTCTGTATTGCAAGTGCAAGGCAACATTGAACCCACCTGCTGCCTCGGCAAACGCGAGATTTTTTAGTATTAGGTTTGAGCAAAGCAGAGGCTTTAAATGACGATGCTGGACCAGGTGAAAAAATAGCATTTTTTTTTCAGCCTGGGGCATCATATCATAACCGTAATCTTTCAACCCTCTAACTTTGAATAAACATTAACATGAGGGCTGAAAGGTAGTAATGAATACGGTTTATCTCACAATATAGATATTCAGTGTGTAAATCAAGGAAAAAAGGGAAGCCTCGTGGTGGAGATAATGTGATAAATATAAGGAAACGCTCGTCTAGTTTGGTTTTAGGACGAGCGTCCATTTATTTCAGCTGGCCATTAAATATTTAATTTACTAACAGCACGGGACAAAACCTCCACCAGCTCATCATATACTGGAGAAATAGATGGCGAATCTAATTCAATCGTGTGTGCTTTCACTTACTATACTCAAACATTTAACCTCCTTGGAGGAAGAGTAATGAAGGAAAAAAGGGCTCTCTCTCCCCGGGCGGAAGAAACCGCAGAGCGTGCTTCCGACACCGGGGAGATAGCGCCGGATCTTCCGGGTAAGGACAGAGAAAAGGCCCTCAGACCTGTCTCCAGCCTCTCCAAAAGATCCTTCTGCGATCCCCAGGAATGCATTCTCCGCGCTGCCTCGGCAAACGCGGGTCCTGATCTCTGAGGATCGCGAGCCTGCCACTATCGTTCAGAGTGACAGGCGAGAGCAGAGCATGCTAATCTGGTAGTTTCACTTTCACAATGTTGGCACTCAGCCCCCTCAGAGGCTGAGACCGCATGCTCTTACTCTCAAACAAATGACACAAAGCTCGTGTGTGTCCCCACCCGTTTAAATAAACGCGGGCAGGGAAGAACACACTGTTTGTACATTTGTTTCGCCATAACGTTTCCAACAATATTGCAACAGACAACAATAAATAGACCGAGACAGTTTTGACACAGATCGCTTGCTGAGGCAACAGAAGCTACTGCCGTTTGCAGCGGAAGTGCTTTATCATTTCCTGGTCATGACGTCACCCGCCCGTGACGCTCATTCTCTCTTTCCATTGGACTAAGTTGACATAGATGCTTCAGACGCAATCACGCAGAAGGCGTTCCCGTAGCGTTTTCGACGCATCTCGAAGTTCCCTTTTCGATAAGGGAACTATGTTAGCACTTAGCTAGCACAGTGCATTAAATATGGGCCAAAAAGAGAAGCGACCAAACACTTCCTCGTTTTCCCTATTTAAACACAGTTACTCGAGTAGTGTAACTCGACCTAGGCTGGTGACACAAAATAAAACGTTGTGATTTTCTAAGCGTTTAAAATTGATGACTATATTGCCCCGTTATTTACATCAATTTTAAACGCTTTTGTCTAAGGTAGATTTCAAAAGGTAGATTTTGAATCTACCTTTTCTGTCAAAGATACTAGAAAAGGCAGTGTCTTCATCAGAAATGATTTTCCTGCTAAGACAAAAACTGAGATAAATCTCATCCTGCAATAAAATGCACAGAAAGAAAGTGCACATGACATTGTCCTCTCCAAACGTTTCTCCTTCCTTATCTCTGCATCCCCTTCTCCCTCCAACCTTCCTTTCCCCCTGATTCAAGTCACTAAAAGTTCTATATATCACATGATGTATCTTGTAAATCTATTGTTCCCTTTCGAAGGAACTCGCACTGCATCATTGAAGACGACTCTTTGGGGTCGCTCCCTTAGCGTGCACCTCTGAAGTATGAATGAAACTAATCCAATCCTGATTGGTGTTGCGTCATGACGTAACATGTGACGGGCTAACCGGATGCATAAAAGTGACACCGGCACACACACACACATTAGCTTTCGCTCTTCAGCAAAAACTGTGAAAACTGTCTGTCTTATTTGGTGTTGTTTGTAGAGCTTAGATCGGGCCCAAAAAATCAAGCCCGACCCCGTGCATGTTGTGTCCGAGTCCGACCCGGCCCTACACATTAACTGTAATTATAAGTCTGAGCCCGATTTAAACCCGACCATTTTTAATACGTGGGCCGATATAACCAGGGGCGACGCCAGATCATTTTTTTAACGCAGGTGTTGAATGGGTTCAGGACCATTGACAGAGGGGAGCTGCGCAATTTTACATATATATTATATAAATACTATTAATAAATGTGCAAAAATTGGCCACTTAATAGTTATTATTCAATTATTTTAATGATCACAATGAAAGTTTTAATTTTATTAAATTAAACAAGCACAACATTCAGCATTCAATCAAATATTCTTAAAGATTCATTATTATTACAGTTTTTTTTCTATTGTTTACACGCAATTTTGAAAACTGGGTTCTTTTTTTCAAAATATAATCACAATTATCCAGCCCGTTCTCATCCCAAGGCGTCATACATGTGACGCTTTTGACATTTCGTCAAAATCTTACGCACATGGCATCCTTTAGCGTCAATATGAGACGCAGAACCCAAGGCGTCATACAGGTGACGCGCGTCTAAATCCGACGCACATGGCATCCTTTAGCGTCAATATGAGACGCAGATTCCAAGGCGTCATAACCTAACGCTACCCTAGACCTAAACCTACCCATAACAGTGCGTGTTATATTGATGCTAAAGGGTGCCATATGCGTAAGATTTCGACGAAATGTCATATGGCGTCACCTATATGACGCCAAAGGATGAGAATGCGTTGAATTATCCAAACACCACACTCAATTTGCATAATTCCTAGACTGTTTGCAAAATTACACACTTCTGTCAAAACATACACACTTCAGTCAAAACATATACACATATTTGTGAAAATGCTATTAGTTTTCATTTAACCAACACAGTCCTCAATGATCAGGCACTATTGCAGCCAGTTTCACACTGCTGTGATAAATAAAACACACAATTTGTAAAAAAAAACAATATAGACATTGTTATGTAAGGGATAATTTGGTTGAAAAAAAAAAAAAAAGTGACAAACCCACAACATTCTTCATGATTAGTTTGAGATATAGGGAGAATGTACACAAATAGGGCTACTATAAACTTACCAAGCACTGCACAACACTGATGCTGCAGACTGAATATTTCAAGTATTTATTGCAATACTTACAGTATTTCTTACCATAATCAGTTACAGTAATCAACCAACAATGAAATCAATGAAACAAATAAAATCTGTAGACAAATAAAAAATACTGCATGAAGTACATACACTTTGACTCTGAAGAAAAACTACTGTAAAAGCAACAAGAATACTGTAACTATTCAGTTACAGCATAAACCATTTGGTAGATCTCTTTGTCCAGCTTCCATCGGTGTCAGTCCATGGTTGATAACATGGTCAATAAGTGTTGCACGGATTTCTTGAGTCAAATTTGGTCCTCGTCTTCTTTGTTCAGGTTCTATCAACTCTTCAAGTCCTTCTCTACCTAGGCCTCTTCCTTTATCTCATTATTCTCCTCTTCCTCTACTTGGGCCTCCTCCTCTACCTCCTTCTCCTCCTCTACTTCCTTCTCCTCTTCATCTACCTGGGCCTCCTCCTCTACCTCCTTCTCCTCCTCCTCTACCTCCTTCTCCTCCTCCTCTACTTCCTTCTTCTCTTCATCTACCTAGGCCTCTTCCTCTATATCCTTCTTCTTCTCTTCCTATATATTCTTCTTCTCATCTTCCTCTATATCCTCCTTCTCCTCTTCCTCTACCTTGGCCTCCTCCTCTACCTCCTTCTCCTCCTCCTCTACTTCCTTCTCCTCTTCATCTACCTAGGCCTCTTCCTCTATCTCCTTCTTCTCCTCTTCCTCTATATTCTTCTTCTCATCTTCCTCTATATCCTCCTTCTCCTCTTCCTCTACCTGGGCCTCCTCCTCTACTTCCTTCTCCTCTTCATCTACCTAGGCCTCTTCCTCTATCTCCTTCTTCTCCTCTTCCTCTATATCCTTCTTCTCATCTTCCTCTATATCATTCTTCTCCTCTTCCTCTACCTGGGATTCCTCATCTACCTCATTCTCCTCTTTGAGCTCCCCCTCTTTTTCTCACTCTTCTTATTCTTCTTCTAGCTCCTTCCATTTTTGTTGAAGACAGGTGAACTGAAACCTGCTGTCTTTTATAGCACACCTGAGTGCTGTGTTTAGCACATGTGTGCTTCCACACCTGGTGGATGTGCATATCCAATTCATTCATTAGTGTGGTCACTGGCAATCCGGGGCTTTGTAATGAAGTAACCTCACAATCGTTATCTGTGTCTAAGGTGTGAAAATGTGTGTAGAGTTTTACAAATCACTGTGTGTAATGTTTTGCAAATAGGGTAAAGCTGACAACGTGCTTACAATTGTGCAAATCTAGGCCGGTGTTTTGCTCCCTGAGTGTAAGGTTTTGCTAATATTGGGAAAGTTTTAATTTTAGTGTGTAAGCAATTGAAAAAAACTGTAATAATGTTTTTTCGACATATGTGTGCGTGCATCAAGCAAGATGTACATTTGTAAATTCGGTGACAAGCGTGCCGAGAATTTATTTAATTTATGATGAGATGGCTGGCTCCCGTTCACGTGCTATGGTGACCGCGGCTCGCCGGCGCCTCCATGTCATGATTATATTGTCTGATATATTTGCTTCTTATTTATTAAATCCAGGCAATTGGTTAATGAAAAAAATATTAAAATTAAGATACAATTTATGCAAAAAGAAATTCACTTTAAAGAAAGGCTTTCTACAAAACAAAATATAATGAAGTGTTAAAAATAATGCCTGAAACACTCCATGTCTCCCAATAATGCGCATCCTCCTATCTACTCTGTTCACTTTCACAATCAACATAGATGGAAAAAAATAACATTATAATATTTTAATAAATATGAAACTAAATGCGCTTATTTAATGGCTACAACACGGACTACAGACTCTCTATTTGTACAAATTGCTGCACATTCATTTAAATCTGAATTTTGCACACATAAGTTGAAAGGCATGTTAGTTAGTATAGTTTATTTCGAATTTATGCAATTTGTCATGAAACACTAGACTTGGAGGGATCCAAATGCAGCATAAGTTTAATCATAGAATAGTCAGACAGGCAAGGATATCAAACACGGGCAGGACAACCAGACTAAGAAATGCCCAAGAACAGACTCAGAAATGTTGGGAGATTACACAACAGTGAATCGTACATTCAAACAAGACTAAACAATCAGTGATAGTGACAGTGAGGTATAAATGGGTGTGGAGCTGCGTGTGGAACTAGATGCAGGTGTGAGAGTGATCAATGGTAACAGGGTGTGTGCGTAATCAGTTCAGGGTGTGTGCGTGATCAGTCCAAGGAAGGGCAGAAAAGAAGTGGAACGCCCTCTAGTGGCACTCGAGGTCAATCCAGCCGATCATCGTCACATAACCCCCCCTTTAAGGAGCGGCTTCCAGAGGCTCCAACGTCGCTCCAGGCAGGGCGTAGAGCGAAGGCAATCCTGGGGGAGGGACGGAGGGCCAGGCCCGTGTAGGGGAACGGGACCAGGACATAGGCAAGGTGGGCCTGGGCCGTGGAGCTATTGGCCGTGGGCGACCAGGGCGGAGAAGGACGTGATGGCAGCCAGGGCGGAGCAGGACGTGATGGCGGCCAGGGCGGAGCAAGACGTGATGGCAGCCAAGGCGGAGCAGGACGTGATGGCGGCCAGGGCGGAGCAAGACGTGATGGCAGCCAGGGCGGAGCAGGACGTGATGGCAGCCAGGGCGGAGCAAGACGTGATGGCAGCCAGGGCGGAGCCCCCTCAAGAGACCATGGCGGCACGACCTTCATGGTCCGCTAGTGGAGCCTACTCCCCCAAAAAAATACTTGGGAGAGGCTATGGGGAAATAGACTGAAACAGGAACTAAAATAGGCTCTGGAACTGACAATTGCTCAGGAACTGCATGTTCAGCAGACGAGTGAACTCTTCTGCAGCGGGTGGAACCAGAAGTGCCGGCTCGACAGGACTGGCGTGAGGAGTAGGCTCATCAGAACTGGCGTGAGGTGCAGGTTCGTTGTGGCAGGACTGACGTGAAGCGCAGGCTCGGCAGGACCGACGTGAAGCTCAGGCTCGGCAAGACCGGCGTTAAGCTCAGGCTCGGCAGGACTGACATGAAGAAACTCAGGCTCGGCGGGGCTGACGTGAAGGAACTCAGGCTCGGCGGGGCTGACACTAACAGTCTCTGGCTCAGAGTGCATGACGTTAACAGTCTTTGGCTCGGAGTGCATGATGCTAACAGTCTCTGGCTCTGCGTGCATGACGTGAACAGTCTCTGGCTCGGCGGGCATGACGTGAACAGTCTCTGGCTTGGCGGGCATGACTTGAAGTGCAGGTTCGCCAAGGCAGACGTTAAACTCTGGTTCAGCAAGGCAGACGTGGAGATTCTCCAGCTCGTCAAGCATGACATGACTAGACCCTGGTATGGTGAATACTGTGGAGTCGCGGGGCTCCTCTTCCACCTTACCCACAGTACAAGCTGAACCACTCAGTTGCAGGGCAATGTCAATATACTGCTCTAAAGTACCGTGAGGATCAGGGTCGGGCATTAAAGAAAGGAGCGGTTCAGATAAACCTTGGCAGAAAAAAGATCATTAGACATTCGGTGCTCATTGTCGTGAGATGTGGCAGTTCAATAAACTCCTCGACATACCACTCAATCGATCGATCTCCCTGACAGAGTCGAATGATCTCCACAGCTGTATCAGTATTCGGCATCGCTGCGGGAGATTGAGATCTTGTTGAGATACCTGGCTGTCAGAATCATTTCCGAGGCGGCTGGTACCGGTGGATAGCGAAACCTCACTCTTGTCGAACTTCACCGGCAGAGCTTGGCGTGGAATCGGGATCAACATGGGGCAGACAACTGTGGAAAAGGGTTGATTCTGAGATGGTCCCGGTGTAGAAGACCGCGAACCATCTTGGCCAACCTCTCCAACGACGAGGTGAGTTGATCCAGTTGATCCTGGTGTACAGCGATCCGATCCACATTGGTTGACAGGGAGGCATACAAGCAGTGGCGGTTCTAGACCATTTCAACTGGGGGGCCAAGCTGGGGCCAGTTGTACTGTTAGAGGGGCCAGTTACATTTAGACCTTATTGTTGTCATATAATTTTCTGCACTGCACTGCAGGCAAAATACCATTTTTATAATCATTCAACAATGTATTTGCATTTCCATTATATTTTTACATTTGCATTAGGACTACATAATCAGTATTAGCCAAATTTAAGGCTTTTTAAGACCTGAAGAAATCAAAATACCGTACATTAGGGGTGTGCAATATTGACAAAAAAATATATATCAATATTTTCAATGTTTTGTTGATAATAATTAGATGATATTTTATTTTGTGTTTTTGTGGTGGTGCCATGGCTGGTTTAGGCCTGGTGTTAACAGCTGACTCACGAAGATATTTATATTTTTCATATTATATGCAGTGGTCAGTTCACAGCAGTGACAGAAATTAAGGGGCAATATTTGCCACCTTAAATTGATTTCCAGGGGCATTTTCACTTATATATGGACATTTTGGTAACACTTTATTTGAAGGGGTGTGCATAAGACTGACATGACACTGTCATAAACATGACATAACACCTGTCATGAACATGAAGGAGTCTTTATGAATGTTTATGACTGTTGTCATTAAGTGTCATTCGGTAAATTATGACACTTTTAATGCAAAGTTGACATTGTTTAAAATGTCTTTGTTATGACAACTTAACATTACCCAAGACAAAAATGTCTTGATTATGACAACTTGACATTAACAAAGACAGAAATGTCTTTGTTATGACAACTTGACATTAACCAAGAAATCATAACCTGTCAACCTGTCACAACTTTGGCCATCATGACACCATTATAACTGTGTCATGAATATTACCTGTCCTCAAGTAAAGTGGAACACATTGTACTAGTTATAAAGATGTCATTAAGTGTTATTACACAGCAAAATGCTTTAAGTTTGATAATTAGACCTGTTATGACATATTTGTGACAGGTTGACAGGTTATGATTTCTTGGTTAATGTCAAGTTGTCATAACAAAGACATTTCTGTCTTTGTTAATGTCAAGTTGTCATAATCAAGACTTTTTTGTCTTGGGTAATGTCAAGTTGTCATAACAAAGACATTTTTTGTCTTTGTTAATGTCAAGTTGTCATAACAAAGACATTTTAAACAATGTCAACTTTGCATTAAAAGTGTCATAATTTACTGAATGACACTTAATGACAACAGTCATAAACATTCATAAAGACTCCTTCATGTTCATGACAGGTGTTATGTCATGTTTATGACAGTGTCATGTCAGTCTTATGCACACCCCTTCAAATAAAGTGTTACCGACATTTTTTCTAAACTTATTTAGAGTTATGCATCAACTTTTATGTCAAATACTAACATTAAAATTAATTATACATTAATTATACTTATTTATACAATAATACTTAATTATACAATAATTATACAGTACCACTGTTACCAGTCAAATTAATTAATTCAATCAAAATCCTTTGCAGTGCAGAGGTGACACAGAAGCGGCATTAATATATTTGCACTTTATTTACAAATAAAGCTATGAGATTTTTTTTTAAAATCAATATTTAAATATGAAATGATTTCTAATTTTAACGTTTTAATTAAATTGGATAGCCTACTTTAAAGGGATACTCTTTTTGGAAATAGGCTCATTTTACAACTCCCTCAGAGTTAAACAGTTGAGTTTTACCGTTTTCGAATCCATTCAGACGATTTTCTGATATTTAGAAGAATATCAGTAACTAGACAGTTTCTGGTCTCATTGACTTCCATAGTAGGAAAAAATATATAGGCCTATACTATGGCAGTCAATGAGACCAGAAACAGTCTAGTTACTGAAATTCTTCTAAATATCAGAAAATCGTCTGAATGGATTCGAAAACGGTAAAACTCAACTGTTTAACTCTGGGGGAGTTGTAAAATTAGCCTATTTCCCAAAAAAAAGTGGAGTATCCCTTTAAATATGAAACTAAAAGCGCAACCGACTTGTTCAAATGGCTGATTCATTCGGTAAAGAAGCCAGCTAATCGTTCAAAACGCGGATTTCAGTCAAGAAATCATCGCTGTGTTGCATTGAGACTCTGCTACGGTTTCATTTTGAAATTCTAGTCAGCGAAATAAAGGGAAAAACAAACAATATTGACAATATTGTGTCTAAAAAGTAACTCCCAATCCAATGCTTATATTGTTAATTTAACTGTTGTATAACAAATATCACAGTTGCAATTGTGCACGGGAAAAAGGCACTCTTGCTGATGTGATATTCTAATATAAGAACATAATATGATATAAATATAAGACAAAAACTAATTTGGGGACATGCCTAACTGCACACAGCAGTGAAATGACGACAAACAAATGCGCTGTCAGCTCACAATGCCTCGTATAGTTAAAACAATGATTACAATATCATAATAGACAATACACATCGCACACCCCATACGCACATAAAGAATGAACTTACAACTGAACTGACATTTACCAACTTTCTCCTCCTCTCCTCTCTCGCGTGCAGGAGACAGACATTATTCTGCCCCGATTCCCGCGAATGTAATGCGAATTGTCACGCGAACAAGCAAATCCACAAAGATAGAATAATAAAAAATAATACGTACAACGATAGCAAAAAAACAGTTTTGTAAAAATTATTTCACACTCCACATTTAGGGGGGCCACAAGGGGGGCCAAGCTTGTTGTCACAGGGGCACTGGCCCCCCCTGGCCACCCCCTAGAACCGCCACTGCATACAAGGCTGACATGCTGCTGGATCTCGTTATGGGTTAGTCTTCTGTCATGAAACACCAGACTCGGAGGGATCCAAATGCAGCATAAGTTTAATCATAGAATAGTCAGACAGGCAAGGATATCAAACACGGGCAGGACAACCAGACTAAGAAATGCTCAGAGAACAGACTCAGAAACGCTGGGAGATTACACAACAGTGAATCGTACATTCAAACAAGACTAAGCAATCAGTGATAGTGACAGTGAGGTATAAATGGGTGTGGAGCTGTGTGTGGAACTAGATGCAGGTGTGAGAGTGATCAATGGAAACAGGTGTGAGAGTGATCAATGGTAACAGGTGTGTGCGTAATCAGTTCAGGGTGTGTGCGTGATCAGTCCAAGGAAGGGCAGAACAGAAGTGGAGCGCCCTCGAGTGCCAGCCGATCATCGTCACACATGTATTGCCTTTATTGCGTGCATTTATTAATTAGGTAACACATTACTTGAAGGGGTGTGCATAAGACTGACATGACACCTTCATAGCCATGACATGACACATGTTATGAATATGAAGGAGGGTTTATGCATGTTTATGATAACTGTCATTAAGTGTCTTTCGCTCAATAATGACATTTTTAATGCAAATATGACATTGTTTAAGATGTCTTTGTTATGACATCTTGCATTAACCATAATATCATAACCTGTCAGTGTCTTTGTCATGACAACTTGACATTAAATGAAGTTAAACTGTCATGTGGTTGGTTTTGACACTGGCTGTTATGAGGCCATTATAACTGTGTCATGAATATTTTTCGTGACCTCAACTACAGTGGTACGCATTTAATTTGTCATTAAAAAATGTATAATGACTTCATGACAGTCAATGTCAAAACCACCTGAAAGTGTAATGTAATGTTAACCAATAAAGCTAAGTGGTTTCTTAAGTTTGATAATTAATCTGCTATGTCATGTTTATGACAGGTTGTGTTGTCTTAGTAATGTCAAGTTGCCATGACAAAGACACTGACAGGTTATGATGTATTGGTTTATGTCAAGGTGTCATAACAAAGACATCTCAAACAATGTCATATTTGCATTAAAAATGTCATAATTGAGCAAATGACACTTAATGACAGTTGTCATAAACATGCATAAAACTTCCTTCACATTCATAACATGTGTCATGTCATGATTATGAAGGTGTCATGTCAGTCTCATGCACACCCCTTCAAGTAAAGTGTGACCATTAAGTATTATCTTTATGAATAATGTAACAAGGACAAAGCATGTAAACTTTGTTGTTTATTTTTTCAGGCTGACTATCATCCTTTCTGTCATGGCAAGCCTGCTTCATGTATCTGTTCATCGTTTTTTTGTTGTCATAGGCGAGCAGTGCGCTGCACTTGCACTCAACAAAGCCAACACATATGTTGTCACTGCCCATGACTAGTTTTAAAATATTTCCATACCTCTGACTTTCCTTTATACTTGCTCAAAGTTAGTCGGGTCGGGCTCGGGCAGAGAATCTAAGCTCTAGTGCAGTTCAAGGACCTGGTCATCCACCTTCTCACGCATCCCTGGCCATCTCGTAGAGATAGGTAAGTGTTGTGCACCACACTCAGACCCTGCTTCGGGCCTTCCGAGCTGGGTCCCTGTCCTTCACTTCGCTGCCCACTTCGGGTACTTCTATGGTCCCCTTGCCCCTGGATGAACGAGTGTCCATCAATACCAACTGAGGGGCCACGTACAAAGGGCAGGCAGTAACGGAGGTCTGGGTGGCCCTCCGACTGCATTGGCATTCATAGCCTCGAGTTGCTTGCAGTTCATCTCGGTTTGAGACACCGCTACTTAGCGAATTTGTACTGGTCTGAAAAGACAACATTGCGACCGTTGCGCTACGCATCCCTTGCATGTCACAACTTACCCACCACCTCCTCCTCGGAGTCAGAAGCTTCTGAGGTCGCTTCATTCCACTTATTACTTCTGGCCTGCTCAATCATGCCTCACGACAGCCTATGGCCCAGAGAGAGTGGAGTCTCTGTCCCCCGGCGGTCCAGCTGTTTGGGACCATTTGGGGCTGCAAAATTACATTGGTTCCCCCTAAGGACTCGTCCTTCCGCCAGTTTTTTTTTCTCCTCTCTAAGTGGACATCCCTTAGAAGAAAAAAAAACAACTAAAAAAACCTGCAGAAATGCGTTCCCCAGTGAGCCTTCCAGCACACAACTATGCTAAAGTCAGGGAGGAGATGGAGCAGGTCTTGCTAGTTGCCCCCTATTGGCCCAACCAGACCTCTCATCTCGACAGCCCTTCTTCAATCCTTCCTCTGAGTATATTCTCAGGGATGGGGCATGATGGCAACCGTGTTTAGACCTTGGAGAGTTCCAGGTCTGGTTCTAAAAAGAACAGAACGTCTCAGGTTACTAATGTAACCATAGTTCCCTGAGAACAGGGAACGAGACGATGCGTCAATGACGCCATGGGAACGCCCCCAGCGTGAATGCGTCTGAAGCATCTATGTCAACTAGTCCAATGGAAAGAATGAGCGTCACGGGCGGGTGACGTCATGACCAGGAAATGATAAAAGCACATCCGGTGCAAGCCTGCAGTAGCTTCGAAATTGCCGAAGCAAGCCGATCGCAGGGATGCAGGAAGTATGGCAGGGTGAAGCATCGTCTCGTTCCCTGTTCTCAGGGAACTATGGTTACATTAGTAACCTGAGACGTTCCCTATCGAAGGGAACTTTACGATGCGTCAATGACGCCATGGGAACGAGAATACCCAAAGCGCCAGAATTCCAAGTACCTGAGTGTCAGTCTGTTGTAACTAAGCACTAAGCACCTGAGAACTGTAAAAATCTAACGAATGTGAGCGGAAAGGAAGCCCGCCGCATCACAGACGTCTAGAAGAGAAACCCCATATAGTAAAGCTTTAGAAGCCGCCATACTCCTAGTAGAGTGAGCTCGGACCACCAAAGGACACGGCTGGTCCGAGTACTCGTATGCAAGTGCAATAGCCTCAACTATCCACTTACTAACCGTCTGTTTAGAAGCAGGAAGACCCTTCTTAGGTGATCCAAAGCAAATAAATAAATGGCTGGACTTCCTCCATGAAGATATCCGAACACATAAGTGTCCAGTGATCACACTGGGCATAAGAGGTTAGCTTTTCCTGGTCCGAAAAATGAGGACAGAAACCTGCAGCACAATAGGCCTCGGAATAATGGTAGGCAACTTGGAACATATCCATGTTTCGGGTAAGATTGCCTTGGCCATCCCCGGTGCACTCAAGGCAGGTGGGGACCGAAAGGGCCTGAAGGTCTGACTCTTAAAGGGACGAAATAGCTAGCAGAAATAGTCTTAAAAGAAAGGAACTTCTCTGAGACCAAATCTAAGGGCTAGAGAGCCCCAGATAGGCCTAAACTATTGTAAGGTCCCAGGCTGGCACCCTAGTGCAAGTTGCAGGCCTCAGCCTCAAGGTGCCACGAAGGAAACGAGTGATCAGGGGGTCTCGACCCAAAAACGTACCATCCACCAGGGCGTGGAAAGCAGCAATGGCCGCCACGTATACCTTAGGTGTGGAAGGACATAGACCTGATACAAAGCGTTCTTGCAGAAACTCAAATACTGTGTTTACTGAACAGTTAACCGGATTCCACTGACGCTGGTAACACCAAGAAGTGAAAAACTCTCGAAATAGTGAAATAGTTTCCTCGTAGCGGGAGCTCTGGAGCTAGAACGGTCTCAACAACCTCAGTTGAGAGACCACGCTATATGAGTTGGGCCCCCTCAGAGGCCAAACCCACAGTAGAACTCCTGGGAGCAGAGCAACAAGGGAAAAAGCATACAGACGTAGCCTCGGCAACCCAAGGGGGCTGGTTGAGCGTGGGAGAACCAGAGTGGACAGTGCGTCGTATGCTGAGACGTGAACAGATCCACTTCTGCCTGGCCGTAAAACTCCCATATTTGCTCCACCGCCTCAGGGTGGAGTCCCCTGGCCTCAGCCCCTGCCTCGACAGGGTGTCTGCTCCAATATTCTGGCCCCCTGGAATATACACTGCACTCAGGTAGCGTATCTTCTTGAGGGACCAAAACAAGAGGCCACCAACGTGTCGTCTGTGAAACAAGAACCAGAGTACCCTCCACATAACCAAGGCGCGGGGATACTGCCGCGTGATCTTGATGGTATGGAGTGGGTTTCCCCTCTGGGAGAACCCTCTGGTCCTGATCCAGAGCAACACATGATGGCCCCTCAGGTCTGGGAGGAGATGTCTCAACGCATTGACGACAAACATCATCTCTAGGCAATTCATGTGCCAAAAGAGATGATGACTCCTCCACAAGCCCTGAGCTGAGCGGCCTTCCAATACCGCTCCCCAGCCGGTGAGGGAAGCATCTGTCGAGATCACAACTCGATGCAAAGAGCTCCCAACACCGGCTCTGGGTTAAGAACCAGTGTTTACTACATATAACCAAGGCGCGGAGGAACCGCCGCGTGATCTTGATATTTATTTATTTTATTTATTAATTTATTTGACAGGGACAGTGTACATTAATTGACATTGCTGTAAATGTACCAGAATTAGCCCAAAGGCTATTTTTCATCTGTTGTCCCTGGACAGATCTTAAAATTGTCTACCTAAAAAGAAAAACAATAAAACAACAATAAAAGATTACAATGACCAATACAAATATAAAAAGTAGTAAAACAGATATGATAAATACAGTGTACACGTTTGCTATAATAGACATTGTTAACATTGATACTAATTTACAATTTAAATTTACTAATTTAATTTATTTAAAAAATATACTACACATTGACACAGCATAGACACGAGTGGCAGCACAGTTGAATTGAGGGATGATACCTATTCTTATTAATGCTGACATGTCTGATGTGTTATGAACCAGATTTTTAGATGTTTTTTGAACAGAGTGTATGTGGTGAGTTCTCTGATGTTCTGAGGGACAGAGTTCCACTCCTGTGCTGCTGTGACGGAAAAGGTACTCTGACTAAATGCACTTCTCCGCAGAGGAACAACACAGTCTCCTCGGGCCGACCCTCGTGTTACTCTCTGTGTGGTGTTCCTAATGTTCACAAACTGACTGAGTGGAGGAGATGAAAGACCATGGATGATTTTATATAACAAACAAAGATTTGAATACTTGATGACATTTTCCCAACCTAAAAGCTTATGCTTCTGTAAAATGGCACAATGGTGATAGCTTGATGGTTTTTTATCCAGAATTTTAATTGTCTGTTTGTAAAGTGACTCTAAAGATTTTAGTGTTGTTTTATTTGCCTGTGACCAGGTTGTAAGACAGTAAGTAATGTGAGACAGAACCATACTGTACATGAAAATTTTAGCTGCCTGAAGTGACAAGTGTGATCTTATGAACCGGAAATTTGCAATATTAAATTTGACTCGATTGCATACCTTTTTTATCTGAGATTTAAAAGTTAATTTAGAGTCTATTAAAATGCCTAGGTATTTGAATTCTGACACAACTTTAATTTTTTCCCCCGTCACATAAATATCTGCCAGATTATTTGCAATGTTTGATTTAGAAAAGTACATTGAGACTGTTTTGTTTACATTAAGTTTTAAGCAGGATTGATTTAGCCATTCAGAGACATGGGCCATAGACTGTGTAAGTTTTTCAGCAACTTGTTTTGTGTTTTTGCCATGAATATAAATGACTGTATCGTCTGCGTACATCTGAATATAGACGTCAGGACAAACTGAAGGAAGGTCGTTTATATAGAGTGAAAATAACAGAGGCCCCAAAATAGAACCTTGAGGTACCCCTGTGGACATGACAAGGGGCGGTGAGTGGTAATCACTGATCCTGACTGACTGTGATCGATTCGATAGATATGATTCTATCCATTTTATTGCATCTGGGGAAAAATTAAATTTGCTTAGTTTGGTTAATAATATTTTATGGTTTACAGTGTCAAATGCTTTTTTTAGATCGAGAAAAACAGCTCCAACCACGCCACCTTTATCCAGTAAATGTTTGATATTTTCTATGAAAAAACAATTAGCAGTTTCTGTAGAATGTTGAGTTCTGAAACCAAATTGCATTGAATGAAGGGAAAATGTAGTGGTATTCAAATGTGTTATTATTTGTTGGGAAATTAGTTTCTCTGCGACTTTTGACACTGTAGATGTGATACTGATTGGTCTATAATTGTCCACTGACAATGGATCTCCATTTTTGAAAATTGGAACAACAGCAGCTGACTTCCACACATTTGGAAATACTGCCTCAATAATGGAGAGATTGACAATTTTGGTTACTGGTGTTAATAATGTGCAACTGAGATCTTTTAGCATGCACATATCTATGCCAAATATGTCTCTAGTTCTGGAAGCTTTTAGTGTTCTTATTGTCTGTAAGACTTCAGATTCTGTGACTGTGGCAATGTTGAAAATTGGCTCTGAATTATTTATCGGACAAATATTTAGATTGTTAGATGGGAAGCTTTGGGCAATAGTGGATACAGATTCACAAAAAAAATTATTGAAGGCATCTGCAACTTCGTTTATGTTATTTGTAATTTGTCCATTTATCTTAATTTCTAAAAATTGTTTCCTTTTTGGGTCCTGTCCTACAAGTTTTTTTCAGTTGGTTCCAAATTTTTTTAGAATCCCCTTTTGCATTTTCTATTATAATCAAGAAAAAATCTGCTTTGGCCTTGCGTATAGCTTTAACAGTTTTATTCCTCAATGTTGTAAACAGATTTTTAGCACTTGCTGACTTGGTTTTAATTGCATATTTTAACGCCAGATCCCTCTCTTTCATTAGTTTGAATATGTCAGAGTTCATCCAGGGAAGTATGTTTTTATTGTGTTTGTGTTTAACTTTACAGCTGAAATCTTTAATTGTTCTCTCAATTGTCGCTACAAAAGATTCACAATCCATTTCACAATTTGCTCCCAACAATATTTGATCCCAGTCAATCTGCTGGACAGCACTATTAAATCCTTCCTGGTGATTTTTTGGGAAACCAACAAACTCACGCTCTCTGACCGAATAATCAAATCTCTTTTTTGAGAGCTTCCTGGCCACAAGGATCAAATTGTGATCAGAAAGACCAGCTAACATATTGTATGATTTAAATATTCTCTCAGGTCGGTTGGTAAATGCTAAATCAATCTGGGTGCTGCTTGATGTGGTAATTCTAGTGGGCCCTTTGATCATTTGGACTAAATCAAATTTGTCAGTTATTTTTTTAGCTTTTTTCTATATGATTTGTCCTCCCAGTTTACGTTGATATCCCCAAAAATAATGGTCTCTTTGTTTAAATTAGATTCTTTCAGTAATTTTTCAAATTTTTCATAAAAAGTGACATCTGAAGAGGGGGGGCGATATACCACAATGATTGTAAAAGACATTTGTGGTGATAGTATGATGTTTAAGCCCAAGCATTCCAGTTCATGATCATTCAGCCATTGAATTTCCTGACACTGAATATTGTTTTTTATGTATATCATGACACCGCCACCCTTTGCTCCTTCTCTGTCTCTCCTGAACATATTATAGCCAGAGATATTAAGTGCTGGAGAGGGGGCATTATTATAGAGCCAGGTCTCAGATAGACAGAGATAATCCAGATTTGATTTAAGTAACAGGTGATTAACTTGTTCTGTTTTTGACATGATGCTTCTTATATTTAAATGCCCACCCAGCAGACCTTTGGGTTTTGCCTTATGGTCCCAAACTATTCTCGAGTGATTGAGAGTTTGAAAGAACGCCCATTTCCGATGTTTGGCTACCCCTGGATTGAGCCGCTTCCTGTTTACGGTTGTTACCATGGTGACGGAGCGGCCATTCAGAAAAGTTTGTTGTTGTTGTGTGTCATGATCATGCCTCCCGCTCCCATGCGAGACCAAGGCTGTACCGCGCTGTTGTCCCACGGACTGGCGACTGAAGCTTCCGTCCGACGCATCGACACACACCCTCGGACCCGGAGTTTCCCCATGCAGCGCCCCGACAGACCGCCCCGGTACCACGCTATCCACACCTTCGCCATCGCCTCCCCGGACAGAGAGCTCGGCCACAGTTGACAACGGGTACAGAGAAAGGAGAGGATCAGGATGTTGTGCAGAAGTATATACGAAGTGGGTTTCCCCTCGGGGAGAACCCTCTGGTCCTGAGCCACCACTGTAAAGGTCTCATGTACACATGCCAAAAGGTATCCCATTGGACGCTGCTGCCACAAGACCCAACAGTCTCTCAAACTGTTTAACAGTGCGTGACTGGCCTAGCCTCAGCTCTTTTGTGGCTGTTAGGATAGCAGATACACGAATGGGCGACAGAGTGGCCCGCATCGTCACTGAATCCCATACCACACCAAGGAAAGTGGTTCTCAATACTGGAGAAAGCACACTCTTCTTGGTATTGAGCCTCAACCCCGACATCTGCATATGAGCGAGAACGACACCTCAGTGCCGAACCGCCAACTGCTCTGATTCCGCTAGAATCAGCCAGTCGTCGATGTAGTTCAGAATACGTAAGCCCTGAAGCCTGAGAGGGGCTAGAGCTGCATTCACGCATTTCGTGAACGTGCGGGGTGATAAAGCTAGACCGAAAGGAAGAACCCGATATTGGAATTCTTTGCCCCCGAAAGAAAACCTAGGAACTTCCTGTGCTGAGGGAGGATGGAGATATGGAAGTAAGCGTCCTTCAGATCTATCGTGACAAACCAGTCCTCGGATCTGATTTGAGTCACGATCCGTTTGAGTGTCAGCATCTTAAACTTGAGTTAGTGTACTGAACGATTTAAAAGACGAAGATCTAAAAATGGGACGCAACCCTCCATCCTTTTTTGGAACAATGAAATAACGGCTGTAAATAAAAACCCGACTCTCGGTCGGGTGAGTACACCTGTTCTATAGCTTCGTTTGCTAACTGGGCCTTTACCTCTTGCTCTATTACCAGAGCCTGCTCGGGATGCACCACTGTGGGCAACACCCCGTTGTAACGAGGAGGGCGAGAACCAAACTGGATTCTGGAGTAACTATGCTTACTCTACAATCTGCAGGACCCAACGAGTAATATTCGGCAGAAGCTTCCACGCTGCCAGAAAATTTACTAAGGGAACCAGCCTCTCGAGGCTGGTCTCTGGTGTTACTGAGACAGCTAATTCTGGAGCCTGAAACATAATGGCAGGAACTACCTGAACTGGCTGCTCTAAAACCCCCTCAGTGGGCGCGAAACCGATGCTGTGCCGCAGCATAGCATCAGCGACTCGCTGGGGACCGCTGGGGACCGTTGCGCCCCGAAGCACCAAGGGTGGCGGGGTTGGCAGAACGGTCCCGTGAGGACCCCGAAGTGGAACGGGCACCGTAATATGAGGTGTACACCGCTCCACTTCGGTCGAGGCTGTCCTCACAGGTCTGACGCATAAACATCAGGACCTTATATTTATTTCATTTTTGAACTGAAGCCTTCTTCGCCTGAAGAACGGTCCTCAGATCCGGCTTCGACTTAGAAGACTTTGGTTGAGAGTGTTGTGTCTGTTTCCAGTGTTTACGTGGAGGTGCACGAAACGCAACACTCTCTTTTTGTTGCACACGATACGAGGAGCTAGATGGCTGGGGCTGCTCACGCCCAGCAGCCCCAGGGGGTTGGACACGGCGAGGGAGAAACTTTTTAAAAGCATCCGATTGATTCTTAGAATCCTGAAATCTCTCGACGACCGTATAAACTGCGTCGCTGAAGAGACCAAAAAGCTCAACCGGAGCATCTAATAAAAAAGCTTGATCTTTTTCCTTTATTTCGGCCATATTTAACCAAAGGTACTTCTCAGTGGCAACCAGGGCAGCCATATTTTAACGACCAAATGCCCTGGCGGTCTTTTTAAGTCGCCCTGAGAGACAGATCGGTAGCCCAACGAAGTTCTCGAATTTCGTAAGGACTAACTCCCTCACTCATATCAATATCCCCCAGCAGGTCAGCTTGATAAGCCTGGAGCATCCATTGTGCGAAAACACGCTCCAGCTTGACCTGCTGCCGTGGCTTTGCCCACTAAAACCAATTTTTTTCTTTATTTTTTGGCTTTAAGCGGTTTAGTGGGCAAAGCTGAAGCCTTCAAAGACGATGCTGGACCAGGTGATAAATAACTAGCGAGTGTCTGTTCAGCCTGGGGCATCGCCTCATATCCGTACTCTTTCAGCCCTCTTATATCTGAATATAATTTAACTTGAGGGCTAAAAAGTTTATCGAGATGAGTACGGTTTATTCCAAGATTTAGAAAGTTTATTTTATAAATCAGGAAAAAAGGGAAGGCCTTGTGATGAGATGATGTGGCTGAAGGGAGAAAGAGCTCGTTTATATTATTATTTATTTATTTATTTATTTTAAACGAGCGCACAAACTCTCAGATGGATTTTTCCATACAATATTTAATTTATCTACAGCCCTAGTAATCACCTCCACAAACTCCTCATATGCTGGGGAAACAGATGGCGAATCTCTTTCCCCATGTGTGTGTGTGCTTTCACTCTGAATACTCATAACACTGAAGACTCTCTCCCCAGGCGGAAGAAGCCGCAGAGCGGCCTCCGACACCAGGGAGAGAGCACTGAATCTCCCGGGTAAGGAAGGAGAAAAGGCCCTCGGACCCGTCTCCAACCCCTCCGAAAGATCCTTTTTGCGATCCCTTAGGAATGCATTCTCCGCGCTGCCTCGGCAAACGCGGGTCCTGATCCCTGAGGATCGCGAGCCTGCCCACTCTTCTTAAAGAGTGATAGGCGAGAGCAGAGCATGCGATTTTTAGCGGTAGCATTTCTGCTCCACTCCCAAACAAATGACACAAAGCTCGCGTGTGTCCCCACCCGTTAAATAACGCGGGCAGGGAGGAACACACTGTTCGTACACTTGTTTCGCCATAACGTTTCCAAGATATATTGCAACAGACAACAATAAATAGACAGAGACAGTATAAAACAGATCGCTTGCTGAGGCACAGAAGCTACTGCCGGCTTGCACCGGATGTGCTTTTATCATTTCCTGGTCATGACGTCACCCGCCCTTGACGCTCATTCTTTCCATTGGAGTAGTTGACATAGATGCTTCAGACGCATTCACGCTGGGGGCGTTCCCATGGCGTCATCGACGCATCGTAAAGTTCCCTTCGATAGGGAACAGGACGCGGAGGTTTTGGTTACTACCACAAGAATTTTTTTGCCATAGAGACCATCACTTCTGTGAGAGTACCCTCTCAAAATGAGGCATGCTCCCCCTTAGAAGTGGAACCTATTCGTTGAATTGAGTCTTCTCTTCGTGAGGAGATGCCGAAGGTGTTTGATCACTTCGGTGCTTCTTTCCTGCTAATGGGTTGGAGTGAGGGCTGTCTCCTCCACCTCAAAATGTTGTTGCCTCTGTATTGACGCACATCATGATGCAGTGGATACAAATACGTGGGAAGCACAACTTGATCGCGTCATGTTCCTGAAAGGAGACTAGAATCTGCCTTGCGCCCCCTCTTTACCCTCTTGGGACTTATCTCTGGTACTACTGTACTGCAGAGACCTCCCTTGAGCTGTGCAGGCAGTGAGTTAAAAATCCTGTTTTTAGAGAAACAGTTCTCCAGCTTACTTGGTCTCTATCTAGAGGTTAGGGACTTGCACGCATTTTCGGTCAATGAATCGTGCCTGGAATTCGGGCCTGGTAACGCTCATGAAATCTGAGACCACGGCCGGAATATGTGCCCAAGGTTCCCACCTCTCCTACTGTACCAGGTGGTGAGCCTGCAAGTGCTGTACCGAAGGAGGCAGACCCAGCCCTGGCTTTTCTCTGTCCGTCCGCTCCATTGCAGTTATACATGCTCAGAATGCAAAGCCTGGACCTCAGACCAGCTCTTGTCTTTTACAGAGACCAGCAGAAGGTAATAAAGGCTATTTCCAACAGAGGTTGGCCCACTACATGTAGTTAGTTGGGGCGGTGAGCTCCTCCTAAATGAGAGTATTGCTCCTTCCTAGGCGTTGACACAGAGTGCCTCGCTGAACAGATGTTAAATAGAGTTGGGGGCTGGGTGACACCTATCACGTTCGGACTAGCCAATGTGTCAAACCGCTGCTTCCTGTTGTCTCCCTTCACATGATTAGCAACAGGAGTCAAATTTCACAAGCTGACTGAAAAGATGATGACGGAATATTTTGTGTAAAATCGCCTATTTAAGCGAATTTGTCATTGTACGGTTTTGTTGTTGTGTTTTCCATTCAGAATAATAGGATATTAAACTCACAATTCAAGCAATCCGCCCCCGAACTGGCGCTAATTTGAAAGTGAAATTTAAATACTTAAAACTTAAGATAACACTTAAAAAGCTAAGTGTGTGAGGCGCGGGAGCGATCGAACAGTGGAAACATAAAAACATACCGGTGTTACGACCAGTGAGGTCTGTGTGTTTCTGTGGGTGTTTTTCTGCCTCTCGCCTGCAGGGGGTATCCGTGTCCTGAGCTGCGTGAAATCCCACAGCTGGAGCTGATCAGCAGCATTTAGTAAGGTGTATAAACTGAGCCAGTAAAGTGCTCTCCTGTCTCTCACTTTTCCTTGGTGGCTTGCATCAGTTTGGGTGGATTACTGTGTGATCTATTGTGTGATCTATTGTGTGGACAGTGGCTGGACGTGATCTGCTGGGTGTTGATCTTGACTTCTCTCCGTGTCGTGCGTCTGGTGACTTTGTGGAGGCAGCTGGAGGTCGGCGTGGTGAGCGGTGGGAAAACTTAGAGACTGAGACTGTGTATTGTGTTGCATATTTTCTACTGAATATCTTGTGTTAATTATTTTTCTTCACATAACATACCCCATATGTGAAATAAACACATGAACTTGACACGTGTTTTGGGTCATCCTTGGTTTTTCACCCGGTATTTATCTATTTTGTTAGTCCCTCACTCCTAGATATACTAGGGACGTAACAACTGGCATTTAGGCCCTGTTTACACGAGAACGATTCCGGGTGAAAACGTAAAAATATTTTATCGGATGTGCCTTTCGTTTACACGTGGACTGCGTTTTGGGGGCTTAAACACGCAAAAAAGTGAAACCACCCTCCAGAGTGGAAATCTTAAAAACGCTCCAACGTCGCGTTCCCGTCTAAAGGGTAAAAAAGCAAATCTGCTCACGGTCGTTCTCGCCGCGTACGCGTTTACGTCACAGGCATGCGCCAGTACAGGAAAATAACAACCAACATGTCGGATTATTTCCATACGTCGGACCTTCAAGTTGCCCTAGCAGCTCAGAAAAACATACAAGAGTCTTTTCAGCAGTTGTCCAAAATATTCTCAGATATTGTTGTTGTTGTGTGGCAGTGCTTCACATGTCCACCTAGCCGCCTGGAGTGCATACTATATCGAATTTAACACACTTTTGCGTGACCATGTGCATGCGGATTTCCCCCCCATAACGCTTGTCTAAACGCAGAATAAAAAGTGATAACACAACGCCACTTTTGCGTTTTCTCTTCAGATCGTTTCCATGTAAACATAGCCTTAGTTCATACAGAACATCATTCAATCTGCAAAGCGTTTACTTATATTTGTGTACACTCACAATAAAACACAACATTGTGCTTTTGTCAAACTGTGACCTACAACTGACACACACACTCACACAAGCACAGTTTAAAAGCAAAAAATATGAATCCAATCCCATTTAAAATCAGTCTGTGGGTGCCATCTTTTGGACATTCATCAAATTGCATTGGTTTTCATCTCTTTTTCTTTCTTTGTGCTGGCTGTTTGAAAATTATGTTTGGCAAAATATATAGAAAATACCTGGTATCAGCGGCAAAGTATTTTGTATCCCATATGAAAAGCTCTATTTGTATGTGTACTCATTTTTAGTGGTATAGTAATGCTATGTGTCACGTGGCTATTTGGAGATATTGGTGAAATTATTACTGTAGTGTCTAATAAGCCCATGATGGGCTTGGTGTTTGACACTAACAAATCAATCAATCAATCAATCAATCAATCAATCAATCAATCAATCTTGTCCTCAAACAGAACATTAATTTGTTCATTTTTAAGTTACACATTCTACATTAATTAAAATAGAAAATCAAATGTGTTTTTTAATGGAAGTATTATTTTATACAGAAATAAATTATTTATAATTCAGATGAGAATAAAGTTAGTGTTAATAAAAATTTTAAGGAAAACAAATATATTGATCTGAAATATAGCACATTCATTTTAAATTCATTCAGCTTTAATTACCAAACATACAATCTTAATTTTATGTAAAGCAAACAATAAATGTAATAGATATGGGTTCTATGCTTATTTTGTAATTTAAAAATAATTATATCCATAATGTATTATGCAAAAAGACAAGGCCTTAGAGATTGCTTTATCCTTTTACTGCAGGACTAATTTTAAAGTGAAACTAAATGCACAGGTGCACGGCCATTCATGATGGTGTGCGTCACTGCGAGGAACAAAGCGAACGTTTTTTAGGTCATTCCTACTTCCATAGGAATTCATTGAAAATGCTCACTCTGCTCCGAAACATTACTACTGTCCATGCGGACGTGAGTATTTTACTTTCATATTAGCGATTTTAAAGCCCTCATCGGTGTCACACATCGGTTAACCGGTGGGATAATATCCTCACAGTCACATACCTGATATATTTATATATAAATAAGTTTTATGTACTATTTTGATATCATTTTGAACACAAGAGGGCGGTATAGCCCTATATATGAATTTGTTGTTTAACCAAATAGAACTATTGTGCCTTTTTCATACCTCTTGAATTGAAAAAAAAAAAAAATAGAATAAATGGGTTTAGTTCTAATATTTGTATAATTTTATATAAAAATAATTGGTGTATAATTACATTTTTAGAAGATATGAGATGTTTCAACGCATTCTCATCCTAGTGCGTCATATAGGTGACGCCATATGACATTTCGTCGAAATCCTACGCACATGGCACCCTTTAGCGTCAATATAAGACGCACTGTAATGGGTAGGTTTAGGTCTGGGGTAGGGTTAGGGCGTCGGATTTAGACGAAATCCCACAAGCGTCAACTGTATGACGCCTTGGGATTACAACCGCCGCATCTCATATTGACGCTAAAGGGTGCCATGTGCGTAGGATTTCGACGAAATGTCACAAGCGTCGACTGTATGACGCCTTGGATGAGAACGGGCTGGATGTTTCCTGATTAATGTTTTGACATTACTTAAATCCATCGCCATATCAAAACCATTTGAGATATTAAATATCCGTTTCACAATTTTGCATCTTTAATGTATTTTCATCATGTTGAAAAAGTTTGGTGGGAATAAAATAAACCACTTAAGAGGAGTGGCTAAATATTGAGAGGATGATTTTGCAAAAAATCCACATTCAGATTAAAATATCTGACTTCCTGTTGGTCGGAGCTAATGACTGTAAATTAGAACGTTGTCCGGCTCGATGAGAACAATATACGTACTGAGTTTTGTGACTGTAGGTAAAACTAACCCCCCACTTTTGTTAAAAGGTGGCGCTACTGAGCCCCTACACCACGTCCGTTTCTGAGACTTTGCACACGTCTACTGGCTTTTATCTCTTATGTGCATGTCGAGTTTCATGCAGTTTGAAGCATATCAAGAGCCTCAAAAGCATCCAAAAATAATAGAAAAGTGTAATGCGTTGCCATGACAACAGTATTTCAGATATAAAAAATCCTGGTAACACTTTACAATAAGGTTTGTTAGTTAACATTAGTTAACTACATTAGTTAACATGAACTAATAATGAACTACACTTATACAGCATTTATTAATCTTTGTTCATGTTAATTTCAACATTTACTAATACTTTATTAAAATCTTGTTAACATTAGTTCATGCTCTGTGAACTAACATGAACAAACAATGAATAGCTCTATTTCTATTAACTAATGTTAACAAAGATTAACAAATACAGTAACAAATGTATTGCTCATGGTTAGTTAATGTTAGTTAATGCATTAACTAATGAACCTTATTGTAAAGTGTTACCAAAATCCTTTCACAGGTCTACATCTGCCATGTTTGGACATTGTAGAGATGATGTTTGAAGCTAATAAGAGAATGATTTCAAAGCATTTTGAAATTGACAAACTTCTTGCTGCCAGTTGGTCATCCATCCATGATAAAAGTGCATCTGCCTTCTGAAGCGAAGCCATGTGTTTGTGTAGGAGTAGCGTAAGCTTTGAGCCTCTCGCTTTTCAAACATACAAGGCTGAGCAACAAACTCAAGCTCCGACATTTCTCTTTAAAAAATTCTCATTTTAGACTTCTAATTCGTGACTGGTGTTTTGTTTTGCTGTATGCTTAGCGCTTCCGCGTTCGTCAGTGCGTGCAACCGTCTGACGGAAGCTAGTTATTTTAGTTGATAAAGTTTTAAATATGGATATTTTTCTTACACTTACAATAAATCATGGGCTAATTTTCATTTTGGGTGAACTATCCCTTTAATGCACAATTGTACTGTGTTTTGTTCAGCTCTTACTGTGATTTACATTTTTTACGGATAAAAACAGACGCTTCATCTTTTGTGTGATGTACAATAAACTTCTTAAAACGTAAAGTTTTGGCCATCATACAAACGGGGTCCGCTACAGCAGGCTTGTACTAATAGTGGATAATGCAAGATGACAACATAAGTTATAACCATAATTCAACTAAACTATAACTGATCTATCTCCATGCAGCATATATTATCTGGCTCTGAAGGCATCATTGTGTGACTCCGGTTCGAACTGAACACAGCTACTGACAGTTTCTGAAATTTTCAGTGCGTGAGATTGTCCTGTTTTACTTTTGCCGCCATGAGCTCTTGAAGCTATGCCCTCTTTTTGAAAGGGGTTCGGGAGCTTGTTTGCATATAAGGGACAGACACAAAAACTGTGCGCTTTTGCTAACTGACAATTTTAACATGCTATAAAAATGCATTTAAAGGGACAGACACAAAAACTGCGCTTTTGCTCACATCCAAAAACTGCCAATTTTCTCATGCTATAAAAATGATCTGTAAGGTATTTTGAGCTGTTTCATCAAAGGAAGACAGGTAGATTCTGAAAGTTGTATATTTTCAGCTTAATGTGAATAAGACATTTTTAAGTTTTTAATAGCAATTGTAACACTGCTGAAAAAATATGTTAGTAGTTACAATGTTTAGTGATTGTAATTCTTCGTTCAGCTTTCAATCAGATAAAGACAACTTTGCATTACACAAAGCCATGTCAATTCATAGTCTAGTATATGAACTATTTTATATAATGGAGCTGAATATTTAAAATCAAATCAAAAGAAACTAAAAACTGAATAAATACCAGTTGCATTACATCAGGGAATTTCAATACATTACATATCAGGCTCTTTGTTGCCCCCAACCCCCCTTTCTTTGTTAATAAGAGATTTCAAGCATGTTCATCTGATATATAAACCATAAAAATGCTAAAACATTTGATATACAGAAAGAATTATGCTTACCAGAAAGATTATCTGCCATTGTTCAGTCTGTCCTTATTTTCAAGTCTCCACCTGCAGAATACCTGAATGGAATGAGTGGCATGAATGGTTTGTGAATGCTCTGCTGTCATTTCAGCTCTGATGTAATGTCAAATGTTTGAAAAATCTGTCGTGGAAGAACACTTACACAATCAATATAAACAATTTTTAATCATATATATATATATATATATATATATATATATATATATATATATATATATATATATATATATATATATATATATATATATATATATATATATATGAATCTCGTATTAAAGGCAAAGGGTGAGGTGTTGCTGTAACTTATAGTAATATTTTCAGAATTACTAAGAAGTCTAGTTTCAAATATAATTAGTTTGAAGTGTTGGTGCTAAATGTAACAATATATCTAGTTTAAATGATAAATTACATTTGAGATTTGTGCTGGCTACTGTATACAGGACACCAGGGCACCATATATCAAATAATTTGCTGACTTTCTATCAGAGTTAGTATTGGCTGCAGATAAAGTCCTAATTGTTGGTGATTTTAATATACATGTAGATAATGAAAAAGATGCATTGGGATTGGCATTTAAAGCCATTCTTAACTCTATTTGAGTTAGACAACACGTGTCAGGACCTACTCAGTGTCGTAATCATACTCTAGATCAGTGGTCTTCACTATTTTTTTCACGAGAGCCGCACTGATAGGATAAAGTCAGTAGGAGAGCCATTTTTACAGGAAAGTATAAAAAGTTACATCCAGTCATAAATACCATGTCTGTTTATTAATATGTCACCCCTGAACATACAATATGCAATGCAAGAAATATATATTTTTAATGATTTACCAGTCAAATTTGTAACTGAGACAAGATGATTTCCCTTAATGACAAAAAAAGCAGGATTTCCAGAATATATTCATCCCAGAATGACATTAAGTTATTTTTTATATCTAATTATCCAAGAAGAGCACATGCGGCGTTAAGAGCTGGAAATACCGCCATAACTTGCAACTCCGCAGAGACGGGATATGTTTACATGCACAACTTTTGTTTCAATCGGTCTGAATTCAATCTGATTGATTAATCTGAATGTATTGTAGTTTACATGAATGCTTAACATCGTGATATGATGCATGATCGGGGTGATGTGCACGTTTATAAGTCAAAAGATTCAAATCGGAATAGGTTTTTTGACATTCGCAAATATACAAAGTTTCCCGCTGTTGTCGCGAAATAACATTTTTCCTATATTGGTTCTTTATTTCTAACAGCAGACTTAATATTTATCAAATTCTGGTAATAATTTGGAGACTATGATGAACCGTTATGCCGTGCTGTTTGTATTGATCACGCAGTAAAAATGCCCAAAATCAGTCGTCTGTGGATGCGAATCTGAAACAAGGACTAGCGGTGAGCCGTTGTCCAGCTTCACTTTACAGATAGCCTACTGAGTGAAAGGTGTCAGGGTTGCTGCAGGTAGCTGAAGACGAGGACAAGGGTATGGGGGTAATTTGATGCCAATATTATTGAAAATGGACAGACTAAAAGTCACAAATAGATATTTCAACTTGTAAACACAAAACACAATCTACAAATAGATTAATAATCCGCAAACAAAGTCCTCACGATCCGCAAATGTAAAACAAGATCTACAAATAGATACAAAGTCCTCAAACAAACTGTTTGTGATCCACAAATTTAAATCATGATCTACAAAGAGATTAAAAATCCACAAATAAACACATCCCGATTCACAAACTGAAATCAGTGACTTGTACTTGAAAACCAGGATTTGAATGAATGTAAAGTGACTTGTTTGCAGGTGCAGATCATGTTCTGTTTGTAGATTGTGTCACATTTGTTTTCAGAATTCTGACACTATTGTTTCACTGTTGTGACAAAATAATGCCATAATCATTGAAAATGAAGAGACTATGGGTCAAAATGCATATTAAAATTTGTAAACACAAAACAAGATCTACAAATAAATGTAAAATCTACAAACAGACTCCTCATGATCCGCAAATGTAAATCAAAATCTACAAATAGATAAAAAATCCACAAACAGACTCTTCATGACATACAAATATAAAATATGATCTACAAATAGATTTAAAATCTGCAAACAAACCCTTTAGGATTCACAAATACAAACCAGTGACTTGTATTTAACAACCAGAATTTGAATGAATGCAAAGTGATTTGTCTGGGCATGAGGTTCATTGTTTGTTTGTAGATTGTATTGCATTTGTTTTCAGAATTTTGGCACAAATGTTTCGCTTTTTTTTCATTAAAAAATCTACAAATGCCCTCCTCACAATTTGCAAACAAACACAGTCTAACTTGTATTTTCAAACCAGTGTAAAAATAAATTCTTACACATTCTGTGCAAAGCTCAGCATGCAAGTGTTGAATCTGTGTTTGCAGATCACAGGGCATTCACAGATCCCTCTGCACACGTCTACAGATCTTTTTGGCACTATCTTTCCGCAGAGTGTGTGACTACGATCCACACGTGTAGTCAGCCAATCAGGTGTATTGCTTCAATATGATGTCACGCCCCCTCAATGAGCCCTTTTCAAAATAAGAGCTCAGAGCTGAGACACTTACCTATACCGTTGCCGGTGTCACCGCGCTGGGGAAGGACGGACTGACCGACTACGCTCACAAGATGGGTTGTCAGGTAAGCAGTGGCTCGACTAAGTAGCATTTAAAGTGTATGACATTTAAAAAATACTTTTAGCGCACCCCAGCATTATTCACTATCGTTAAAACCTGCCCAGAAACCGGCTCACCAACAGCTTGGCGTTAGCCTAATAATCATTTAGCTTTTGCTGGCTATAAATAAACATGTAACGTTACAGCACATGAACAACAGCACATCCAGTTAACGTTAGCACATTTTGTCCCACATAAAATAGACGTTCTCTGGGGACGTATCGACACTATGGGTCTTGGGGGGCTTACAGGGTTTGGGGGGCTTACGGATTTTGGACTGGAGCTCTGCGGAACGGCGACGGACTTTGGACTGGAGCTCTGCGGCTGAAGCTCCGCGAGTCCGCGTAACGGCGACGGACTTTGGACTTGAGCTAGGGTGACCAGACGTCCCGTTTTTCCCGGGACAGTTCCGTATTTCAACTCTAATTTTAGTGTCCCGACTTATTATGAAAAAATCATGTTTTGTCCCGTATTCCATCGTTAATATATATATTTTTATATATTATAGTTTTCGTTGAATACGCGCATGACAGAGAGGGAGAGGGAGAGAGAGAGACCTTGCGTGTGTGTGCTAGAGTACGCATTAATTAAACGCGCGCACGACAGAGAGAAGGAGAGCGCGATAAACCTTGCATGTGTGTGCTAGAGTAGCCTACGCATTAATACGCACGGCTTTATCCCCCCGGTACCACGCCCCTGTTGATCAACACAGAGCTGCTGTTGTCTTGCAGGTTTTGTCTGGTAAACAATCTGCTATGTTTCGGAAAGCTATGTGCTCATGTCTTTTTTTTTTCTCTTTCCCTCTAGTCTGCAGAATCCGGACCGGAGGTGGCCCAATCTGTTTCCAGACCTGCCAAACTGCTGTTTTTTTTTTCTTTTCTTTTTTTCCTCTGTGTTGCAGGGTTTTTTTTGTGTGTGTTTTTTTTTAAAGAACTTAATGGCTTTATCCAGTTTGTCATTTTTTTTTTTTTAACTTGGCTTTATCCATGCAACCTGATTTTGTGTTTAGATATAATGGTGACGTTGTCTTATGTCGATTCAGGAATCTCAAACCTTTCTGGTGCAATCTAGTCCATATTTGAGGGCTTTTGCCATAGTGGATTTTGATCAGGTTTAATTTGTAAACTGAAGACATATATAATTTCCCTCTGTAGTATTTTCATTAACAGAATAAAGGTTTTACAAATCTGAAAGTAGGTTTTAGACAGCGTTAAGGTGTGTCAAAACCTACTTAAGTAAAAATGGTGTTAGTAGGCCTACCATTTACTTAAATGACCAGGACACATTGGATAGAGGAGCCTGTGGTTATACAAGACTTTCCAGGAAAAATAAATGATTACTTTATCAAAGTTGTACATTACAGTAAAATGCAAGGTACACTTTAACATCAATATTCACACAAAAATATCAGATATAATAATGAAACTGACAGGAACATTTTACTCCATTATACACTACTTTATACACAGTTGACCATGTGCAATACGTAAACAACTGGAAAGAAAAAAAAGCGAGTAGGAGATGCCACAGTCCACTTCTAAATCATGTTACCTCAGTCATATCATGATAAAGGAAATTAATATTTGCTGTATGCTGCTCTCACAGATTTAACTGTTTTCAAAACCTGGCTCAACAGGAGACAAAAGAGGAAAACCCACACAGGTCTGAAAATATTAGATATTTTAACTAGTAAATTACAGAAAATATACAATTGTATGTGTCTGTCAGATCATATGAATGAATGAGTGGAGTGTATGGGTGTAAAACACAAAAGAAACAGAACAGAAAAATCAGTCAGTCAACAGAATTGAAAGGATTCGGACAACAAAGGAGTAGATCACTTTAAAAAAAACTTTAGCTGATAATTTACTCACCCCCATGTCATCCAAGATGTCCACGTCTTTCTTTCTTCAGTCGAAAAGAAATGAAGGTTTTTGATGAAAACATTCCAGAATTTTCTCCATGGACTTCAATGGGGTCCAAACGGTTCAAGGTCCAAATGACAGTTTCAGTGCAGCTTCAAAGGTCTTTAAACGACTCCAGACGATGAATAAGGGTCTTATCTAGCCAAACCGTCGCTTATATCAAAAATAAATAAAAAAGTTTAAGTTTTATAAGCACAAATGCTCACCTTGTTCTGTGATGCGTGTTCGTGACTCATGTAATACAGAATTAGCTAGAATGTTTTCATCAAACACCTTAATTTCTTTTCGACTGAAGAAAGAAAGATGTGGACATCTTGGATGACATGGGGGTGAGTAAATTATCAGCAATTTTTTTTTTTTTTAAGTGATCTACTCCTTTGTTGTCCTAATCCTTTCAATTCTGTTGACTGACTGATTTTTCTGTTCTGTTTCTTTTGTGTTTTACACCATAAGCCCTATTCGTATTAGTATTGTCTGGGGACCTCGTGTGTTTTAGAAATTACCCCGCCACATCTGAATTTCGTGTGGCGCATTCGCACGGGATAACCGAACCCTGTGATTTTACTCAAATTTACTGACTTATCTCCCGGATATGGCGTCAGGCTATTGCTTGGAAATTTATTTTCGTTATAGGTCTAGCTGCTATGCAGTGGTGGAGGAAGTACTGAATCTCAGTACTTAAGTAAAAGTACAAATAACCAGAGACATCTTTACTTTAGTAAAAGTAAAAGTACCACAATGAAAACCCTACTTAAGTAAAAAGTACCTGATTTGAAATGTAGCTACTTTAAGTATTAAAAGTAAAAGTACTTGCATAACAATTTATTATCTTAATGTCTATATTCTAGGCCTAATTAGGGCTGTAACAATATACAATATGAACCAAAATCGCGACACTCAGATCCACGAACCTGTGTCACGGTGTGAAGGCAGACGACTCACCCCTTACCCAGCAAGCAATAGCCGTCTTTTCAACGTCTCGGTTAAATATAGACCCGATATAGTCCGGCTATGTGTAGCCCACTTCTAGCCAAAATAACATTGAATCTGGTTAAATGTATTTTTTTCCAAAATAACTTGAAAAATGCATGATATTCCATCATGTAAGCAAAGTCAACTGTGATTACAAGGTGTTTGGTTTCATTTCTTTGACATGTTCTATGTGTAGGCTGTGCGTAGACACGATCTAGCTCGTATATCAGCCGGCTATTTGTAGCCCACTTATAGTCGAAACTGATTCATTGTAGTTTTAATTAATTGTTGGACAGGCAACGCACGAGATGGTTGATATCCCATCATGTTCGCATTGGTAATAATATCTACAAGGTTCCAGTGTAATTTCATGACATTGTCGATCTGTAGTCACGATTTAGCTTTGAATTGGACGGGCTACGTGCAGTCTGCTTTTAGCCCACCCGGTGAAATCCAGGCAATCAGTGGTCTATGTTTAACGGCTTGGCTATAGCCAAAATAGTCTTAAAATTGTTTACATGTTCGCCCACACAGCTTCATGTTTGCTGCCACACATTCATAAAACAAATCTATGATATTATTTGACGTTCTTTATTTTAAATTAAATAAAAATGCAATTACATTTCTCAACCGCTAGATGGCAACGAGACTTGATAGTCGCGATCGCGCGATAAATACATTCCCAGCATTTTTTGAAACAGTAAACGAGTCAGAGCCGTTCAGAGCATTGCATTCAGAAGTCGGTCGAAGAGAACAAGCAAAAGACATTCCTACTTTTGTCTTGTAAGTATCTGTGTTTTCGTTTTGACATGTGCTAATTTTTAGCTAAATTATTTGTTATGTGTTGTTGCAATCGTGACATTTTAGTGGGTAACAGTGTATGCACGTGTAGGCTACTGTATGTTTCCATGTGCCCTTAAACTCGAATTATCTGAATCCAAACCTATTATAAAGTGTTATGAAAGCCCCAAATATATGTTACTCTTTTCTTTAGATCATTATGATATGAAAAGCATTTCCTCACTAAAGCTCTCAACTTTGACAAAGTTCAACATCGATTTGAACTATAATATTGAATTTGTCTGAACAATGGCTTGTTACATACAGAGAGAGCATAAGCTAATAGAGTAGAATAATATGTGTTATTGTACAAGCACCATAAGATGAAGTTTCATTCAAAATGCCTTCATTCATTCAAGTTTGAATTCATTTTATAATACAGCATAAAAATACAAATTATTGGCTATATAAAATTAGCAATTATAAAAAGTATTTGGCAGTATATCAATAATGCAAATAGCTCAGATGTGCATTAAAACCTAAACAGAACACACACACACAGGTGAATGTATTAGTCCATGCACACTTGAGGTTAAGCTCAACAATGCTTTTCTTGTGCAATTATTTTTTTTCTTATTTGGCAGATGCCGTGATGACCAAATTCCCAGCAGCAACAGTTTTATATTTTATTATCTTAAGTTGTTGATGTTCCTTTTTTTATATAATTTTATATTGTATTTTTAATATTTGATTTGGTCATTTTTCTGTTTTGATCTTTTTGTAAGTTGTTAATGTTCTTTTTCTAAATAAAACCTTTATATTTAATTTGTTTGGATGGATTGTCATTTATAAGAACCTGTTATATTTGAGTGAAAAGAATCTTTTAGCCATCATTTTGTTGTCTATTACATGTATATGTAGTTTAATAGCCGTCTAGTTGATGACTAGTCTATTCTTGGGCTACGTTTAGACGTCTATTAGATTTTCACTGACAGCCCAAATTCAGCCTTGTTTTAGCCTAGACCCATATGCACTGTCTATTAGACGTATGTAGTCGTTCAATAAACGTCTATTGATGACGTCTATTCGTGGGCTATGGTTAGACGTCTATTCTTGGGCTATAGTTAGACGTCTATTCTTGGGCTATAGTTAGACGTCTATTAAATTTTCACTGACAGCCCAAATTTAGCCTTATTTTAGCCTAGACGTCTGGGCTGTGTTTTGACGGCTATTAGACGTCTTTTAGACGCAAAATTGCTTGCTGGGTATACAATAATACCTACACCACAAAACTAGTTGAGGATAAATTCGTTAAAATTGGGCAATCCCAGCGTTATGGATGTGACATTTGCAGTAAAAACTTGAAATATAAATTCTCAGAAAATGCATTTAATACCAATTGAAACATATATCCATATTCCCTTAATAAAGAAGTCCAGACATTAGAAAATATATCAGTCTACAGACACATGCGTTTTATATTTAATATGAGGGAGGGAAATATACATCCATAACGGACATAACACAAAAAAAATCTTTAACTTTTAGGTGGCAACATTTTTTTTTGTAATTCTGTGAATTTCACTGCACACACCAAAAGTACTAATATACACATCGGATGAAGAAGGGTTGGCTCTCCACAGAACATAAAATATTCATTTTATTTTTTGTGTTCACATTTATGAAGAAAAAAAATGATTTCAGACTGTCAGTTCTCCATTAGCCTACGTTAGCGCTCTGAAAGCGGCACTAAAACACTGCTTTAAACAGAGACCTCAAATAGAAAGCCCTTCTTTAAAGTAAATTTCGTTTTGTATTAATTGTATCTTAATTTTAATCAATGTTTCATCAACCAATTGCTTGATTTAATAAATAACAAGTAAATATAGCAGACAATATATAATCAGGTCACGGAGGCGCGTGCTGGAGAAATAAACCGAAACTCAGGTCTGTACTTGCCTCACAGACCTGAGACGTATAGAAAGCCTGAAATGTCTACTTTTAAACAGAACAATTCAAACCGAAAGAAAACAGATTGTTCTCTGCATGTAATCCGTATGAAATGTTCATTTATCTCTGGCGAGTTCACTGCAAAGATCGCGCATCCGCATCGTCAACTTCATCTTTGCTGCTGACACTGACACAGCAGGAAACACTTGTTTATTAATAAACAATTAAAATGTATCCTTGTTATATTTTACATAATCATTAGCCTACTTTTGCCGGTTCTGTGACAGCTTTTCGGTGCTTTATTGGCAGCGCCAGAGTTAGGCCTAGCCTACATGTTTCGGGTCAGCACCGAAAACATGGAGATTTTTTTCAATCCTTGTTTTGGCAGGGGGAAAATCTGATCAGAAAATGTAACAAAAATTTAACGAAACATTGTAGAAATGTAGTGGAGTAGAAAGTATAATAAATTGCTGCAAAAAATAACAAAGTAAAAGTAAAAAGTATGCACTATTGATTCTACTTAAGTAAAGTACAGATGTGAAAAATGTAGGCTACTTAAGTAACAAAGTATTTTTACTTCGTTACATTCCACCACTGGCTGTATGATATATTATGACATAAACAGAATAAAGTTCCTTACAGCATGCTGCTATACATGTCATTCATCTCCATCTAATCATTCTTTTTGTTTTGCTTTTCTGATGATCTTCAGCTTTCATTTTCTGCAAATTGTATAGTTGTGTAAAGCGATATGACTCAGAACCCAAAATAGCCTACTATCAAAACACTCCAAACCAGCCTCCATTATTCGCGAAAGATGGATAAAAAGGCGCACATGAAACAAAAACCTTGAAAAAATTATATATGATCCGGCCAGAGATGCCGATTCGCACGGGACTAATATTATCACAGGACCTCGGTGTTCGGCAAAATATAGTAGGTCATTTGCGGGGGAATTTTTACTTTACAAATTACAGACATGGCCGATTCGCACGGGATTAAGATCTCAGACAAACTCCGCAATTATTACAAATTACTAGAGGTCACCAGGTAATACTTTTTCTCCCATGCGAATAAGCCTATACACTCCACTCATTCATTCAGAGGTCTTCACTCCTGCTCCTGGAGAGCCACTGTCCTGCAGAGTTTAGTTCCAACCTGCTTCACCACACCTGCCTTTGAATACTCAAGCGATTCTGAAGTGCTTGATGAGCTGATTCAGGTGTGTTTGATTAGGGTTGGAACTAAACTTTGCAGGACAGTGGCTCTCCAGGAGCAGGAGTGAAGACCTCTGCTAATGATCTGACAGACACATACAATTGTATATTTTCTGTAATTTACTAATTAAAATATCTAATATTTTCAGACCTGTGTGGGTTTTCCTCTTTTGTCTCCTGTTGAGCCAGGTTTTGACAACAGTTAAATCTGTGAGAGCAGCATACAGCAAATATTAATTTCCTTTATCATGATATGACTGAGGTAACATGATTTAGAAGTGGACTGTGGCATCTCCTACTCGCTTTTTTTTCTTTCCAGTTGTTTACGTATTGCACATGGTCAACTGTGTATAAAGTAGTGTATAATGGAGTAAAATGTTCCTGTCAGTTTCATTATTATATCTGATATTTTTGTGTGAATATTGATGTTAAAGTGTACCTTGCATTTTACTGTAATGTACAACTTTGATAAAGTAATCATTTATTTTTCCTGGAAAGTCTTGTATAACCACAGGCTCCTCTATCCAATGTGTCCTGGTCATTTAAGTAAATGGTAGGCCTACTAACACCATTTTTACTTAAGTAGGTTTTGACACACCTTAACGCTGTCTAAAACCTACTTTCAGATTTGTAAAACCTTTATTCTGTTAATGAAAATACTACAGAGGGAAATTATATATGTCTTCAGTTTACAAATTAAACCTGATCAAAATCCACTATGGCAAAAGCCCTCAAATATGGACTAGATTGCACCAGAAAGGTTTGAGATTCCTGAATCGACATAAGACAACGTCACCATTATATCTAAACACAAAATCAGGTTGCATGGATAAAGCCAAGTTAAAAAAAAAAAATGACAAACTGGATAAAGCCATTAAGTTCTTTAAAAAAAACACACACAAAAAAAAACCCTGCAACACAGAGGAAAAAAAGAAAAGAAAAAAAAAACAGCAGTTTGGCAGGTCTGGAAACAGATTGGGCCACCTCCGGTCCGGATTCTGCAGACTAGAGGGAAGAGAAAAAAAAAAGACATGAGCACATAGCTTTCCGAAACATAGCAGATTGTTTACCAGACAAAACCTGCAAGACAACAGCAGCTCTGTGTTGATCAACAGGGGCGTGGTACCGGGGGGGATAAAGCCGTGCGTATTAATGCGTAGGCTACTCTAGCACACACATGCAAGGTTTATCGCGCTCTCCTTCTCTCTGTCGTGCGCGCGTTTAATTAATGCGTACTCTAGCACACACACGCAAGGTCTCTCTCTCTCCCTCTCTGTCATGCGCGTATTCAACGAAAACTATAAAATATAAAAATATATATATTAACGATGGAATACGGGACAAAACATGATTTTTTCATAATAAGTCGGGACACTAAAATTAGAGTTGAAATACGGAACTGTCCCGGGAAAAACGGGACGTCTGGTCACCCTAGCTCAAGTCCAAAGTCCGTCGCCGTTACGCGGACTCGCGGAGCTTCAGCCGCAGAGCTCCAGTCCAAAGTCCGTCGCCGTTCCGCAGAGCTCCAGTCCAAAATCCGTAAGCCCCCCAAACCCCGTAAGCCCCCCAAGACCCATAGTGTCGATACGTCCCCAGAGAACGTCTATTTTATTTGGGACAAAATGTGCTAACGTTAACTGGATGTGCTGTTGTTCATGTGCTGTAACGTTACATGTTTATTTATAGCCAGCAAAAGCTAAATGATTATTAGGCTAACGCCAAGCTGTTGGTGAGCCGGTTTCTGGGCAGGTTTTAACGATAGTGAATAATGCTGGGGTGCGCTAAAAGTATTTTTTAAATGTCATACACTTTAAATGCTACTTAGTCGAGCCACTGCTTACCTGACAACCCATCTTGTGAGCGTAGTCGGTCAGTCCGTCCTTCCCCAGCGCGGTGACACCGGCAACGGTAAATGTAAGTGTCTCAGCTCTGAGCTCTTATTTTGAAAAGGGCTCATTGAGGGGGCGTGACATCATATTGAAGCAATACACCTGATTGGCTGACTACACGTGTGGATCGTAGTCACACACTCTGCGGAAAGATAGTGCCAAAAAGATCTGTAGACGTGTGCAGAGGGATCTGTGAATGCCCTGTGATCTGCAAACACAGATTCAACACTTGCATGCTGAGCTTTGCACAGAATGTGTAAGAATTTATTTTTACACTGGTTTGAAAATACAAGTTAGACTGTGTTTGTTTGCAAATTGTGAGGAGGGCATTTGTAGATTTTTTAATGGAAAAAAAGCGAAACATTTGTGCCAAAATTCTGAAAACAAATGCAATACAATCTACAAACAAACAATGAACCTCATGCCCAGACAAATCACTTTGCATTCATTCAAATTCTGGTTGTTAAATACAAGTCACTGGTTTGTATTTGTGAATCCTAAAGGGTTTGTTTGCAGATTTTAAATCTATTTGTAGATCATATTTTATATTTGTATGTCATGAAGAGTCTGTTTGTGGATTTTTTATCTATTTGTAGATTTTGATTTACATTTGCGGATCATGAGGAGTCTGTTTGTAGATTTTACATTTATTTGTAGATCTTGTTTTGTGTTTACAAATTTTAATATGCATTTTGACCCATAGTCTCTTCATTTTCAATGATTATGGCATTATTTTGTCACAACAGTGAAACAATAGTGTCAGAATTCTGAAAACAAATGTGACACAATCTACAAACAGAACATGATCTGCACCTGCAAACAAGTCACTTTACATTCATTCAAATCCTGGTTTTCAAGTACAAGTCACTGATTTCAGTTTGTGAATCGGGATGTGTTTATTTGTGGATTTTTAATCTCTTTGTAGATCATGATTTAAATTTGTGGATCACAAACAGTTTGTTTGAGGACTTTGTATCTATTTGTAGATCTTGTTTTACATTTGCGGATCGTGAGGACTTTGTTTGCGGATTATTAATCTATTTGTAGATTGTGTTTTGTGTTTACAAGTTGAAATATCTATTTGTGACTTTTAGTCTGTCCATTTTCAATAATATTGGCATCAAATTACCCCCATACAAGGGCTTCAATATAATAGATTTATTAAACAAACTGAAACTTCCAAAATCAAACAGGAATAAAAGAACAGAACTCCAGGACTTCAGGGATAACACACAACCATACATTGACGACGATCGACAAACACTGAGGGAAAACACAGGGCATAAATACACTGAACCAAATGAGATAATTAACTGAAAACAGGTGCAGAAAATTGGACACAAACGAGGAGCCGGAAAACTAACAGGACTAAACCAAAAATCACACAAGACAGGGGAAAACAAGATCACAAAAGATAACTAAACACATAGAATCGTGACAGTACCTCCCCCCTCCCCGAAGGCGCGTCCTCGCGCCGTATAACATCCAAAGGGGTGGGAGGGTGGGCGCCCTGGAGGCTGACGAGGGCATGGTGCAGGTCCAGGAAGCCTCCAGGGCGGAGCAGGCTGTGGGCGTGGCCACGGCGGTGCAGGCTGTGGGCGTGGCCACGACGGTGCAGGCTGTGGGCGTGGCCACGACGGTGCAGGCTGTGGGCGTGGCCACGACGGTGCAGGCTGTGGGCGTGGCCACGACGGTGCAGGCTGTGGGCGTGGCCACGGCGGAGCAGGCTGTGGGCGTGGCCAGGGCGGAGCAGGCTGTGGGCGTGGCCAGGGCGGAGCAGGCTGTGGGCGTGGCCAGGGCGGAGCAGTCCCTTCGGATGGCCACGGCGGTGAGGACCCTTCGGGTGGCCACGGCGGTGAGGACCCTTCGGGTGGCCACGGCGGTGAAGACCCTTCGGGTGGCCACGGCGGTGAAGACCCTTCGGGTGGCCACGGCGGTGAAGACCCTTCGGGTGGCCACGGCGGTGAAGACCCTTCGGGTGGCCATGGCGGTGCAGGCTCTTCAGGTGGCCACGGCGGTGAAGACCCTTCGGGTGGCCACGGCGGTGAAGACCCTTCAGGCGGCCGTGGTGGTGAAGACCCTTCGGGTGGCCATGGCGGTGAGGACCCTTCGGGTGGCCATGGCGGTGTTATTTTTTCAGGTCTCCATGGATCTTTGGCCGGCCACGGCGAAGGCGTATAGCCCCCCCCCCAAAATTTTCTTGGGGAGAAGGACAGGTTCAGGAACGGAAACAGACTTGACATCAACGGGCGCTGGGTCAACGGGGTCTGGGTCAATGGGCTCTGGGTCAACGGCCTCTGGCGCTGGGTCAACGGGCTCTGGCGCTGGCGCTGGGTCAACGGGCTCTGGCTCTGGCGCTGGGTCAACGGGCTCTGGCTCTGGCGCTGGGTCAACGGGCTCTGGCTCTGGCGCTGGGTCAACGGGCTCTGGCTCTGGCGCTGGGTCAACGGGCTCTGGCTCTGGCGCTGGGTCAACGGGCTCTGGCTCTGGCGCTGGGTCAACGGGCTCTGGCTCTGGCGCTGGGTCAACGGGCTCTGGCTCTGGCGCTGGGTCAACGGGCTCTGGCTCTGGCGCTGGGTCAACGGGCTCTGGCACATCATGGGATTCGGAACTGGACGGGGCCAGCACATCAGGGGACTCGGAACTGGACGGGGCCAGCACATCAGGGGACTCGGAACTGGAGGGGGCCAGCACATAAGGGGACTCGGAACTGGACGGGACCAGCACATCATGGGACTCGGAACTGGACGGGACCAGCACATCAGGGGACTCGGAACTGGACGGGGCCAACACATCAGGGAGCTTGGGGCTGGGTTCATGCTCTGGCGGGCAGGCGACGGTCTCTGGCTGGATGTGGCTGACGTGAACCCCAGCCTCGGCAGCCATCTTTTGGGCTAATCGCACTGATATCAGCGGGGGATCAGTCATACAGGATATCAGCCGGGGAAGTCCAGGGACCGATCTGGCGGCAGGGCTGATGCGGTGTGCAGGCTCTGGCGGGTAGGCGATGGGCTCTGCCGTTAGCGTGCAGGTGATGGGCTCAGGCGCTGGCGTGCAGGTGATGGGCTCAGGGGCTGGCGTGCAGGTGATGGGCTCAGGGGCTGGCGGGCTGGGCACTGGCTGGAGTGGGAGATCTTCCACGAAGTATTCAGATCCACACGACCACAGCGTGTGATCCACGAACTCCAGGAAGGATAGATGGAGGTCCCTTACTAGAAATATCTGGACTCGCGGGTCCTTCAGACCACCCCAGAAACTCCGTTTTAGCTCCTCCTCATCCTGAGTCTCGTCATCATACAACTCTATATAAAGTCCTGCATATTCTTCAAGTGAGCGTTCTTGTTGGAGAAGAATTGGTATTTCCATGGGGTTCACTTTCCTTTTCTTTCTTATGGTCGATCGTTCTGTCAGGGTTGCTGCAGGTAGCTGAAGACGAGGACAAGGGCTTCAATATAATAGATTTATTAAACAAACTGAAACTTCCAAAATCAAACAGGAACAAAAGAACAGAACTCCAGGACTTCAGGGTTAACACACAACCATACATTGACGACGATCGACAAACACTGAGGGAAAACAAAGGGCATAAATACACTGAACCAAATGAGATAATTAACTGAAAACAGGTGCAGAAAATTGGACACAAACGAGGACGGGAAAACTAACAGGACTAAACCAAAAATCACACAAGACAGGGGAAAACAAGATCACAAAAGATAACTAAACACATAGAATCGTGACAAAAGGAGAATTATAGAATGACGGGACACTCGTTTATATGACACTTTATTCATCAGAAGAACAGCTCGTTCAGCGCGACCGTCGCGACGTACGGCGTTCTTTCAGTTTCGGTTTTCAATCGATCAGGTGTTTACATGTTCTCTCGATATAAACTACCCCTTTCAATCCGATCGAAATTATTTGAAAATAGAGCTGACACTTTGAGTTTTTAACGGGTTATGTTATAGTCCTACTTAGTTTTTGTTTTTATGAAATATCTGTAGTGACTGCTTGATCATATCACTGTATTATTTACCGCCATGCGAGCCACAAATGAAAGCTTGGCGAGCCGCATGAGGCTCGCGAGCCGCGCAATGAGTAACCCTGCTCTAGATCTATTACTATCACATGGAATCAATGTGATATGTTGATTCTGTTGAAATTCTGCAGCAGAGCGACCACATCTCAGATCACTATCTAGTCTTGTGTAAACTCAATTTAGCCAAGGCTGCAAAGCCGACTCTGTGTTACAAATATGTTAGACCTATCACTTCTGCCACTAAATATTGTTTTATTAATAATCTTCCTGATTAGTTTCATCATCTCAGCATCCCAGATAGCTTAGAAGAACTAAGGAACAGGTTACTATTGTAACCATAGTTCCATGAGAACAGGGAACGAGACGATGCGTCAGATGACGTCATGGGAACGCCCCCCAGCGTGAATGCGTCTGAAGCATATATGTCAACTAGTCCAATGGAAAGAATGAGCGTCACGGGCGGGTGACGTTATGACCAGGAAATGATAAAAGCCCATCCGGTGCAACCCGGCAGTAGCTTGAAATCGCCGAAGCAAGCCGATCGCAGGGATGCAGGAAGTATGGCAGGGTGACGCATCGTCTCGTTCCCTGTTCTCAGGGAACTATGGTTACAATAGTAACCTGAGACGTTCCCTTTATCGAGAAGGGAACTCTCGATGCGTCAGATGACGCCATGGGAACGAGAATACCCAAAGCGCCAGAATTCCAAATACCTGAGTGTCAGTCTGTTGTAACTAAACACTAAGCACCTGAGAACCTGGTCTAAACTGTAAAATCTCATGAATGTGAGTGGAGAGGACCAGCCCGCCGCATCACAGACATCTTGAAGAGAAACCCCATACAGTAAGGCTTTAGAAGCCGCCATACTCCTAGTAGAGTGAGCTCGGACCACCAAAGGACACGGCTGGTCCGAGTACTCATATTCAAGTGCAATAGCCTCAGCTATCCACTTACTAACCATCTGTTTAGAAGCAGGAAGACCCTTCTTAGATGATCCAAAGCAAAAAAATAAATGGCCGGACTTCCTCCATGAAGATGTCCGAAACACATAAGTGTCCAGTGCTCACACTGGGCACAAGAGGTTAGCTTTTCCCTGCCGAAAAAAGGGGGAGGACAGAAACCTGCAGCACAATAGGCCTCGGAAAAATGGTAGGCAACTTTGAAACATATCCATGTTTCTGGTAAGATTGCCTTGGCCATCCCCGGTGCACTCAAGGCAGGTGGGGACCGAAAGGGCCTGAAGGTCTGACTCTTATAGGGACAAAATAGCTAGCAGAAATAGTCTTAAAAGAAAGGAACTTTTCTGAGACCAAATCTAAGGGCTCAAAGAGAGCCCCAGATAGGCCTAAACTATTGTAAGGTCCCAAGCCGGAACCCTAGTGCAAGTTGCAGGCCTCAGCCTCAAGGTGCCACGAAGGAAACGAGTGATCAGGGGGTCTCGACCCAAAAATGTACCATCCACCAGGGCGTGGAAAGCTGCAATGGCCGCCACGTATACCTTAAGCGTGGAGGGACATATACCTGATACAAAGCGTTCTTGCAGAAACTCAAATACTGTGTTTACTGAACAGTTAACCGGATTCCACTGACGCTGGTAACACCAAGAAGTGAAAAACTTACGAAATAGTGAAATAGTTTCCTCGTAGCGGGAGCTCTGAAGCTAGAACGGTCTCAACAACCTCAGTTGAGAGACCACGCTATATGAGTTGGGCCCCCTCAGAGGCCAAACCCACAGTAGAACTCCTGGGAGCAGAGCAACAAGGGGAAAGGTGTACAGACGTAGCCTCGGCCACGTCTGTACCATAGCATCCAGCCCCAAGAGGGCTGGTTGAGCGTGGGAGAACCAGAGTGGACAGTGCATCGTATGCTGAGACGTGAACAGATCCACTTCTGCCTGGCCGTAAAACTCCCATATTTGCTCCACCGCCTCAGGGTGGAGTCCCCTGGCCTCAGCCCCTGCCTCGACAGGGTGTCTGCTCCAATATTCTGGCCCCCTGGAATATACACTGCCCTCAGGTAGCGTATCTCCTGAGGGACCAAAATAAGAGGCCACCGACGTGTCTATAGAACAAGAACCAGAGTACTCTCCACATAACCAAGGCGCGGGGGTACTGCCGCGTGATCTTGATGGTATGGAGTGGGTTTCCCCTCGGGGAGAACCCTCTGGTCCTGATTCAGAACAACACATGATGGCCCGTCAGGTCTGGGAGGAGATGTCTCAACGCATTGACGACAAACATCATCTCTAGGCAATTCATGTGCCAAAGGAGATGATGACTCCTCCACAAGCCCTGAGCTGAGCGGCCTTCCAATACCGCTCCCCAGCCGGTGAGGGAAGCATCTGTCGAGATCACAACTCGATGCAAATAAATAAAATAAATAAATAAAAGCTAAGCAAATTTCCTCTGGAAAACAGTTTGTTCATGTCTTTGGAGTCCTGGAGCACAGGAATAAACATTATAACTTGTACAGAACCAAAACTATTTACATTTTTCTAAAATAAGTTCAGGCGTTTTTATGAAATTCACTGGTGCCAAGACTCAAAACAGTTCCTAGTATCAGCAATCACAAAGAGGGCCACATCACAGGCTTTGCATTTCTATTTTATTTATTCTTTTATTTATTATATTCTTTTTATACTACATTTATACTACTATAATACTTTTTTACAGTAAATAAATAAATGGCACTACAGCTGGGTCTGTCCTGGTAATCTAGTTCCACATCTGTCAAAAAGCTCTGTTCTCTTGAAAATCTATCATCCTTCATGGCAAAAAAGGCCAGCGCTGATATACATCAATGTCTCTGTGATCCTCTGTGAAACCTGCGTCTCTGTGCGTATCTCTCTCTCTCTCCCTCCCTCCCTTGGAGAGAGCGCAATGACCCAGTGACGCACCCAATGTTTACGACGGATCAGCCTGTAATTGGTCAAAAACGATCACGTGATATCCACAATGGCAGCTTGCATCGAGCTAGCGGCAAATATGACGGAATATTTATAGATTATGGACTTCAAGTGTATCAAAGTTGGATATAAACGTTTGGATTTATTGCTGAAAAACTCCGAAAGGATGCACAAGTTCCAGGCTGGATAGAAAACCTTCTGTAAAGGCTAGAAAGACACCAAAGACACCCCCGTGATGGCTAGCTCGTTAGCTTTCTGCTGGAAAAAACGGTAAGAAAATCGATACATCTGTCATTTAGTAATATCAAAATTTCTCGGAGGTGATTTGTGGCGTCGTCGACGATGCCGTCGGGCTCAGAGGGTTAAGAACCAGTGTTTACTACATATAACCAAGGCGCGGAGAAACGCTGCGTGATCTTGATCATACGAAGTGGGTTTCCCCTCGGGCAGAACCCTCTGGTCCTGAGCCACCACTGTAAAGGTCTCATGTACAGCATGCCAAAAGGATTCCCGTTGGACGCTGCTGCCACAAGACCCAACAGTCTCTCGAACTGTTTTACAGTGCGTGACTGGCCTAGCCTCAGCTCTTTTGTGGCTGAGGCAAACGGGTGACAGAGTGGCCCGCATCGTCACTGAATCCCATACCACACCAAGGAAAGTGGTTCTCAATATTGGAGAAAGCACACTCTTCTTGGTATTGAGCCTCAACCCCAACATCTGCATATGAGCGAGAACGACACCTCAGTGCCGAACCGCTAACTGCTCTGATTCTACTAGAATCTCCCAGTCGTCGATGTAGTTCAGAATACGTATGCCCTGAAGCCTGAGAGGGGCTAGAGCTGCATCCACGCATTTCGTGAACGTGCGGGGTGATAAAGCTAGACCGAAAAGAAGAACCCGATATTGGAATTCTTTGCCCCCGAAAGAAAACCTTAGGAACTTCCTGTGCTGAGGGAGGATGGAGATATGGAAGTAATCGTCCTTCAGATCTATTGTGACAAACCAGTCCTCGGATCTGATTTGAGTCACGATCCGTTTGAGTGTCAGTATCTTGAACTTGAGTTAATGTACTGAACGATTTAACAGACGAAGATCTAAAATGGGACGCAACCCTCCATCCTTTTTTGGAACAATGAAATAATGGCTGTAAAAACCCGACTCTCGGTCGGTTGAGTATACCTGTTCTATAGCTTTCTTTGCTAACAGGGCCTATACCTCTTGCTCCATTACCAGAGCCTGCTCGGGATGCACCACTGAGGGCAACACCCAGTTGTAACGAGGAGGACGAGAACCAAACTGGATTCTGTATCCTTACTCTACAATCTGCAGGACCCAACGAGAAATATTCGGCAGAAGCTTCCACACTGCCAGAAAATTTACTAAGGGAACCAGCCTCTCGAGGCTGGTCTCTGGTGTTACTGAGAAAGCTTATTCAGGAGCCTGAAACATAATGGCAGGAACTACCTGAACTGGCTGCTCTAAAACCCCCCTCAGAGGGCGCGAAACCGATGCTGTGCCGCAGCATGGCATCAGCGACTCGCTGGGGACCGCTGCGCCCCGAAGCACCAAGGGTGGCGGGGTTGGCAGAACGGTCCCGTGAGGACCCCGAGGTGGAACGAGCACCGTAATATGAGGTGTACACCGCTCCACTTCGGTCGGGGCTGTCCTCACAGGTCTGACGCATAAACATCAGGACCTTTTTTATTGAACCGAAGCCTTCTTCGCCTGAAGAACGGTCCTCAGATCCGACTTCGACTTAGAAGACTTCGGTGGAGAGTGTTGTGTCTGTTTCCAGTGTTTACGTGGAGGTGCACGAGACGCAACACTCTCTTTTGTTGCACATGATACGAGGAGCTAGATGGCTGGGACTGCTCTCGCCCAGCAGCCCCAGGGGGTTGGACACGGCGAGGGAGAAACTTTTTAAAAAAGCTTGATCTTTTTTCCTTTATTTCGGCCAAATTAAACCAAAGGTACTTCTCAGTGGCAACCAGGGCAGCCATAGAACGACCGAACGCCCTGGCGGTCTTTTTTAGTCGCCCTGAGAGAAAGATCGGTAGCCCGACGAAATTCTCGAATTTCGTAAGGACTAACTCCCTCACTCTTATCAATATCACCCAGCAGGTCAGCTTGATAAGCCTGGAGCACTGCCATTGTGTGAAAACACGCTCCAGCTTGAACTGCTGCCGCATAGGCTTTGCCCACTAAAAACCAAAATTTTCTTATATATATATATATATATATATATATATATATATATATATATATATTTGGCTTTAAACTGTTTAATGAGCAAAGCTGAAGCCTTCAAGGAAGATGCTGGACCAGGTGATAAATAACTAGTGTCTGTTCAGCCTGGGGCATCGCCTCATATCCGTACTCTTTCAGAAAAGTTTTTTGAAAAGTTTTATCAAGATGAGTACGGCTTATTCCACGATTTAGAACGTTCATTATATAAATCAGAAAAAAGGGGAAGGTCTCGTGATGGAGATGGTGTGGCTGAAGGGAGAAAGCGCTCGTCTAAAACATTTTTTTTTTTTTTAACGAGCGCCCAAAATCTCAGATGATTTTCGTTAAATATTTAATTTATCTACAGCCCTATTAATCACCTCCACCAACCCCTCATATACTGGGGAAACAGATGGCGAATCTCTTTCCCCATGTGTGTGTGTGCTTTCACTCTGAATACTCAAAACATCAACCTCCACGGAGGAAGAGACTGAAGTAATAGAGGACTCTCTCCCCGGGCGGGAGAAGCCGCAGAACGGGCTTCAGACAGCGGGGAGAGAGCACTGGATCTCCCGGGTAAGGACGGGGAAAAGGCCCTCGGACCCGTCTCCAAAACCCCCAAAAAGATCCTTTTGCGATCCTCAGGAATGCATTCTCCGTGTGTTGAAGATTTTATTATTTACAAAACAAGTAATTTAGCCTTATAAGAATACACAATTATTTATTTCTCTGTGTTTGACTTTGGATTTCCTCTGTGTGCCTGTAACAAGACCTTAAAGGTTGAGGCAGCAGTCAACTCTATTCTAAGATGTCACATGGTACAGGACCTTCACCCATCTATAGGATGTTACCTTCTATGGAAGATGATGTATGTATTTAACTCTGAACCCAAAAAGACTCGAGAGCGCCTGTGGGCCGGATGGCCAGTGCGCTCGGCTTTGTTGGAGCGCCGTTCTATGGAACGGAGCGGCGTTCCAGAATAAAGTCTAATTGTTTCTGAATCAAAGATCTCTGCGAAGTTATTTACAGAAAAGTTTAATCCACTTCAAATGGCGCCCAACGTGGGGCTGGCTTAGGAGCTGAAGGAGCCACGAAAGGCACACTGGTGACTGACACAGACAGCAGTGGCCACTGAACTTTGGGGTGAGCAAATTTTTGCTTTTGGAAAAAGTATGTGTTGTCACCAGTGAGCCAAGTGGTAAGCATTTAAAAGCTTCTCCAAATTTAAAGAACTAAAAAATTGAAAGATCTTTGATTTCCAGAAACAAGTGTATGCATTGTTGTTGATGATGTCGAGTGAATGTAAATGTGTAATAGTGCGGGGGAGCTCCCATTAGTATTTGCTAGTGCTCATATAATTCTGGGTGAATTTTATGATCAATGGTGCCACTGATTTAGCGCAAAGGTCGTACGTACGCAAGGATCTGTGTTTCCTATTAAGAGGGCCTCGATGGATAATAGGTTAGCATGTACACAGATGAAGTATAGTATCTGTGTTTCTTATTAAGAGGGCTTTGATAGATAATAAGATAGCATGTACACAGAGGATTATACTTACTGATAAAGATATCTTGTCAAGAGGGCTTCGATAGATGACAAGAGTACTGATTTAGGAAAATCAGTGTTTATCTGTGTTTACTTGTAAGTGGGCCTGGATGGATACAAGTCTAGCATGTGCACAGATGAAGTTTTGGCTTATGGATACCGCATGTGTCATAGGTATGACCTTGGACTGCACGGGTAAGCTAAATAAATCGCAGAGGTCTGTGATAGTTTAAAGTTGTTTTTCACTGTGTTGGGGGAAGTGCATCAGTGGAATATTGTTTGTAAAAACAGTGAGAAACACTGTAAGTAGAACATAGCTCTGTCTGTAGGATCCTGTGTTCTGTGTGTGTCTGATTGTGACTGTGGGTAAAAATAGGTGCGAAGGAATGTGTGTGAGCTTGAGGGACAAGCATGAATGATCAGTATTAAAAAGTAAAGGAAATAGTGAAAGAAAACAATTGTTTCAAGATATTAATCTTGCAGATTATTGTAGTATGAAATAAGATTAAAGTTATAAAATATATATTTAATGAATAAATATAATGAAAGATATTAATAGATAAAAGAAAGAAAAATGCACGTGCTTAATATATTATATCTTATATCTGAAGACGTCTAAAATTTGTATCTCATTATCCCTGAAGACAAAGTGAGAAAAAATGCTTCCATTGTAGATTAAGTTTGTGCTAAGAAAAAATAACTTGTGCAGTATGTGAACAGAATTGGGTGACCAAGTTTCAAAAGTCATAAATAATTTACAGCAATCTTAGAACTGTAGTAAATGGGAATTGTTGAAAATGGCTGAGGAAAAAGTTTGTTCACCATGAGAGATTATTTTAAGCAGCATGCATATAGGAAAAGATTGAAGGCTGATTTTATGATAGGAAAAATTATTTAATTGGATTATACTCAGATAATTAAAGTTAGATTATTGAAATAGCTTGCTTTCCTGCAAAGAAGAACTGCTTTACTAAAAAACAGAATGGAAGAACTGCGGTTGTCAACCAGTGATTTTTATAAATAACTAGTGAAAAACATGGTTAAATCCTTTGGATAATTTTTGTGAATATAGAAAGAGCTAATAGTTCAAGGACAGTTTGAATTATTATTTGTAAAAGTTCAATTTGATTCATGCAGATCTCTGAGTGTTCAAATTACAGTGTCGAATGGAAGCAACAAGAGGGCAAAGGTCAGAGACACAGAAAGAGAACTTGCAGAGAGAAGAAGAGTGGGTGAGGGGCGTTCCCTCCTGAAGAAACTTGAAACTCAACATGAAGAAAGACTGAGTAAAGCTGGAAAAGGTGAAACTTTCACTTTCACTAAAGACTTTTTCCTCAGGACAAAGAGGAAAATCCTGAGATGCAAAGCTGTGGCAAAATGTACCAAAAGCCTGAACTCAGAAGAGGCAGAGAAACAGCAGAGCCTAAATTCCAGTCTGCAACACCAAGACCTTTGAGTGACAGTTGATGACACATGCAGAGCGAGAGCCATGCAGCTTCAAGAGACAGAGATATCTAAAAACAGAGAAACTGACTGACACCCTTCCCGTACGAACAACACAGGTGTGTCAAACTCCAATGATCACTCAACAAGAGACTGCTTCAAATTTAGTTAATTATTAGATTAACTTTATTCATTCTGATTATTCACTGGTCTCATAAGCACTTCTTTATTCTCTGCTAACTAACCCTCTCTGCTCCTTTCTCAGTAGGTTAAATCCAGCCCTATAAAAAAGAAAAGAAAGCTTTCTGAAAGAGAAAAGTGTGTGCCAAAATTATCGAACAATTACAACGGAGGCTGGATTTGGTATAGTGAGGACTAGTTATGAAACAAATATAGGGCAAAAAGCATGATATAATTATTATATAGCAAAGAGAAAAAATAGGGGAAAATGTCAAAGAACGATACTTATTGTTGGCAAAACAATGATACTGGTCACTCCATTTTGTTTTTGATAATTTACTAGAGATAGATTGGAGAAAAAATTACTCCAAAAGTCCAAAATTATGAAATCACAAACGTTGTAAAAACTGGGATAATGAGAAGACAAATGTTATTGGCCATGGATCTGAGATTATGCAGAGATCTCCTATTTTCTTCTTAAAGCTCATGAGCAAAAACCAAAAAGAATAGGAAAAATTAGACCAACAAATGAGAAAAGAACAAATGCATTTGAAAAAATACAATTGACAGGCCTACTATTCTAAAGTACTTAGGCTATTAGAATTTGTAAAAGGAAAAATGTTGTAACTAAACCCAAAGACACTTCTCAGCGCTGACATTTTTGTGGACATAGCTCTGGTGACCTGACTGGACCTTGTGTCAAAATTTAGACCACAACCTGCAAGAATGCTGGCCAGCTCGTATGACAGTGTGTGTGAGAATGTGTGATGGAATGAGAGATGGTATGAAAGAAACACCAAGGCAAATCCATTATTTTGCCAATACAGCTGTATTGAAACTATAACATGTGGGCCCACAGGGCAAAATTATGCCCAATAAAATAATGACCATGGATGAATTTGATTAAATTTCCTGGTTGGAACTATATTGGCAATATGAAAAAACAAAGAAAGAATAAAAAAGAAAGATGAAAAAGGAAAAAAAAAAATTGAAAACCAGTGCCACAACTGCACAGCACATAACAGATTTGACTTTCTTTCCAACATAACAGATTTGACTTTCTTTGAAGCATAATAACTGACTTTTTTTACAGCATATCAAGAGGAGCTGATCTTTGTCAAAAGTATGAAATATTGTCTGATAACTTTTGTCTTTTATCAAAGTGGGTTGAGTGTTATTCAGATGCCTAATAAACAGTGTGCTGATAGTGGAACTCAAGATAAAGAGATAACTGAAGTTGAATTGACTAATTGTAAAATTTATTGTGAGAAAAATGTAAAGAAATTACAATTATAATGATAAAGAGCTGAACTATATGAAAAACAATAGGAATATATGGATTAAAGCACTGCTGTTAATGAAAGCAGAAAGGACACCACTCAGCCCACATGTCCTTTTTACAGGGAACACCAGAAGGACAATGGAACAGATGAGCAAAGGATTGAAATTACATGATGTTGTCACTAACAAAAATAATTAAGCTTTAATTCACAGATAGCAGCAACTATCCAGGCCGGGTTCTGGGACAAGGCTGAAAAAATAATAAATAAAAAGAACCATTGACTGTGCTTTGTGTTTCAGAAGAAGCTTGTGCATAGATCAACAGGTGACACTTGACCTCTCGACTTAAAATAAACCAACCGACTTCAGAAACCCCCCAAACAGGGAGTGAGGGCATGGGCAAGGACAAGCTGACAATGACCAAAAGTCCATTGCAAAGGCACCATCACCTGGCCAAAACAAGTAAAGATGACAAGACAGCTAACATAATGACCAAATCATGAAAAGTAAAGAAGACAAACTTGACCAGAAGAGCTGTGCAGAGGAGAAGCTGCACCAGAGATGAGTAAAAACCTCAAACAATAGTCAACATCAACCAAACTTTTCTATGATTGAATGTTAAGCCCTTGAATAAAGTCAGTAACAACTTAATAATAACCCCACCAGAATAAAATGATTAAAGAGAAAAATATATTAAAGCAACGTAAAAAACAATGATTATGACAAGTTAAGAGAATAAACTAAAATAATGATAACGATTAATTTAAGAAATTGATATAGCATAGTGGGAATTAAGACAATTCATGAGAAGGAAAAACAAATAGTTTCAACTAAAAAGAACTTTGAAATAAATCTTAATGGATACTCAGATGCAATTGGGCAATACAAGGGTATACAACATTAATTTAAGGCTACAGTTGAAATTGAAGCAAGTATTAACATTGGGTATTAACAGATTTTAAAGATTTTAATTTAAAGATTATGAATTGATTCAATATGCTATTGACTAATTATAAAATTAAATCAAATAGTGTTTATAGAAAGTTTATAGACTTACAGGAAGAAATTGAAACAATAACAAACAGGACCTTCTAAACAATCTAAATTGCACCAGAGGGGGGTCCAAAAAATAAATATTTGGCATTCACATGAAGCATAGATTATTGAACCAACAATACTTTTGAATATTCTTAATCCAGATGCGTAATGGTATTCAACCAGTACGCAGAGGGGGGAGGTTATATATAAATTAAGGAAATACAAAATTAATTAAGAATAATGATTTTAAATTAAAATGAAGTTAAAATAAAAGGCATTTTTGCAAAGTTTTGTAAAATGTGTGGAAAAAACAAAGTTAAGAAAAGAACAGCGACAAAAATAGGTCATATGTCAATATCAGAAGAACTATTAAAACAATTGTTCAGGATTATGTAGACATGATATAGATGGGTAAAAGCAATGAGATCAACAGAGGAGGGTCAGGAACAGAAATTAAATCTCTAATAGAGAAGTAATCCGTAGATTGGAAGTCTATCAGAAATAAGGTCAGATAAAGAGTCAGCTAAACAGAAGTATTGAAGATTAAAAATAAGTTGCATACGAACACAAGGACGTTTTGATAATAAAGAAAAGTTTTAATAATAATTAAGTTAAAATGCTAATGGTTTAAATGGTTGATATAAAAACTTTTAGATTGTTAGATATACAGAAAAAGAAATGAACATATAAGGAATATGTGAGAGTGCAAAAAGTTGTTCTCTAGAGTTATTTTTCTTATTGTCTAAAGAGTTTATTGAATGACTTTGAGGTGAATGTAACATTGCTCTGAAGCTTTCTTAGTTAGAGTTTATGAGACATACCGATAATTAGTTTATTCATGATAGTTTATTTAGAAATTAGTAGAAAAGGAGAAAAAGTATTCAGTTAAGGGAGTCTTGAACTGAAGAGCTACAATGAGAATAACACGTGAGATTAAAAAAAAAGTCAAAATGGTATTTATTGTTTAATTTGGAAATAAAAATAGACAGAATGTGAAATGTAAAACTTTGACAAAACGCGAAACAGTGTGATTTATTGAATAGAAAGGTACACTACAATGTTCTGTTCGTTCATCAGCTAAAAACTGACTGACTAAAAGAGGGATTCTTTGAATTTAAGAATTGATATTGCTTCATAAAAAGTGATAAAAATGAGAGAGTTATTTTTACCCAGCCATATTTTGAATTAAGTAATATGGATCATGCAAAACTAAAATGCATAATGAATAAATTAGACAACTATAATAAACAGAGATTTATTATAATGCTTTGTCTGGATTAGGAGAAAAACAATTATGTGAAAAAGTAGAATGACTTATTTTAGGAGATCATTGTTGCAGTTTACTAAATAATATTGTGCACGAAGGAAAATTTAGCGATTACGATTAAGTTAAAGAAAACTTAAGAGCAGAAGTTAAGGAAAACTTAATGTAAAGTTTAGAAAATTATGAGCATAACTAGGCTCAAATAGGAATGTTTTTAGTAATGTTATATTGAAAGTGGGTTATTATTCTGTTGTGTACTTGTATATTAAGATCACTAAGAGTCAAAACCACGGTTAAACGAATGGAGGTGCTAAAATAGCAAGATAATGAAAACTAATTTGAGAGGGCAACCAAATTGATATCTACAACCCTGGATGTTGATTCAAGTACCTCAAGAAGGAGGACAAAGAAGATGATGATGCGTAAAGTGTCTGGGTCGAAAAAGTCTACACTGCAAGAACACTTTTAACAGTATAAGAGGCTTTATGTGTGACATACTCTACATAACTGTGTCAATAACATGCAATGCTGGAACAAATGTACACACACCTTATAACAATGTCTTATTCTTTGTTTAATTTTAATTAAGGAGTAGAGAATCTTTTACTCTCTCGATTAAAGGAAAGAACGAAAAAACAACTAAAAGAAATAAAAATGTATGGAGAGAGATGTTTGGTTCTTGTGCTCCGCCGGAGTGTAGTGGCTTAATCCAGTCATTGGAAAGGAGAATGGGTGACTCAAATTGAGTCACTAGGTAGCATAACTGAAGGAGCTGGATTTTGAAATTACACTCGGGAAAATGATAGTGAATGTGGGGCTTATAAGCCCCAGAGGAGGGAATGTTGAAGATTTTATTATTTACAAAACAAGTAATTTAGCCTTATAAGAATACACAATTATTTATTTCTCTGTGTTTGACTTTGGATTTCCTCTGTGTGCCTGTAACAAGACCTTAAAGGTTGAGGCAGCAGTCAACTCTATTCTAAGATGTCACATGGTACAGGACCTTCACCCATCTATAGGATGTTACCTTCTATGGAAGATGATGTATGTATTTAACTCTGAACCCAAAAAGACTCGAGAGCGCCTGTGGGCCGGATGGCCAGTGCGCTCGGCTTTGTTGGAGCGCCGTTCTATGGAACGGAGCGGCGTTCCAGAATAAAGTCTAATTGTTTCTGAATCAAAGATCTCTGCGAAGTTATTTACAGAAAAGTTTAATCCACTTCACGTGCTGCCTCGGCAAACACGGGTCCTGATCCCTGAGGATCGCGAGCCTGCCCACTCTTTTAGCTTTCACAGAGTGACAGGCGAGAGCGGAGCATGCGAATATTTTTAGCTGTAGCATTTGCTCCATTCCCAAACAAATCACACAAAAGCTCGTGTGTGTCCCCACCCGTTAAATAACGCGGGCAGGGAGGAACACATTGCTTATAAACTTGTTTCGCCATAACGTTTCCCAATATATTGCAACAGACAACTATAAATAGACAGAGACAGTATACACAGATCGCTTGCTGAGGCGCAAAAGCTACTGCCGGGTTGCACCGGATGGGCTTTTATCATTTCCTGGTTATGACGTCACCCGCCCGTGATGCTCATTCTTTCCATTGGACTAGTTGACATATATGCTTCAGACGCATTCACGCTGGGGGGCGTTCCCATGCGTCATCTGACGCATCGAGAGTTCCCTTTTCGATAAAGGGAACTGTTTACTCTCTCTTTTCAAGCACTTTAGACACAGTTGCTCCACTGCGCTGAAAGAAGATTAAAGAAAATAGTCCAACGCCGTGGTGCAACGAGCCCACCCGGGCCCTTGAGAGTGTAGCCAGAAAAATGGAGCGAAACTGGAAGAAAACAAAACTAGAGGTATTTCGCATTTCATGGAAAGAGAGCACGATTGCTTACAGAGAGGCTTTAAAAGCTGCTAGATCTGCTTATTTTTCAACCCTATTAGAAGAAAATAAACAAAACCCTAGGAATTTATTTGAAACGGTGGCTAAACTAACGAAAAAGAAAGCTTCAAGCCCAGATCTTTCCAAGCAACACAGCAGTAATGAGTTTATGAACTTTTTTACTTACAAGATTGATAATATCAGGGATAAAATTATAACTATGCAACAATCTACTACAGTAGCACATCAGGGAGTGCAGTGTAGTCTCCATGATGAAAATATTGATTCATTCATTGCTATAGGAGAGGGTGAATTTTCTAAACTCGTTAAATCATCTAAATCAACAACATGTATGTTAGACCCTATATACGACTAAACTACTGAAAGAGATGCTTCCAGAGGTCATAGATCCTCTTCTTAATATCATTAATTCATCTTTGTCATAAGGATACGTACCAAAAACTTTTAAGCTGGCTATGATTAAACTGCTTGTCAAAAAAACGCAACTTGATCCTACAGAATTTGTCAATTACAGGCCGATATCGAATCTGCCTGTTCTGTCAAAGATAATAGAAAAGGCAGTATCTTCACAACTATGTTCCTTTTTTAGAAAGAAATGATATCTGTGAGAATTTTAAATCAGGATTTAGACCGTACCATAGTACTGAGACTGCTCTCATTAGAGTCACAAATGATTTGCTCTTATCATCCGATCATGCTTGTATCTCTCTATTAGTGTTACTTGATCTTAGTGCTGCATTTGATACTATCGACCACAACATTCTTTTAAATAGACTCAATAGAAAATTATGTTGGCATTAGTGGAATTGCACTAGCATGGTTTAAATCATACTTATCTGACCGTTATCAGTTTGTAGTAGTAAATGAAGAGATGTCTTATCAGTCAAAAGTTCAGTATGGTGTACCACAAGGCTCAGTAATAGGACCGTTGCTGCGCACTCTGTACATGCTACCATTAGGAGATATCATTAGGAAACATGGCATTAGTTCTTCTAAACATAACTTCGAGATGCGTCCAATGACGCCATGGGAACGCCTCCAGCGTGACTGCGTCTGAAGCATCTATGTCAACTTAGTCCAATGGAAAGAGAGAATGAGCGTCACGGGCGGGTGACGTCATGACCAGGAAATGATAAAGCACATCCGCTGCAAAACGGCAGTAGCTTCTGTTGCCTCAGCAAGCGATCTGTGTCAAAACTGTCTCTGTCTATTTATTGTTGTCTATTGCAATATTGTTGGAAACGTTATGGCGAAACAAATGTACAAACAGTGTGTTCCTCCCTGCCCGCGTTTAGTTAAACGGGTGGGGACACACACGAGCTTTGTGTCATTTGTTTGGGAGTAAGAGCATGCGGTCTCAGCCTTTGAGACTGTGAAATGCTACCAAATATAGCATGCTCTGCTCTCGCCTGTCACTCTGTATGATAGTAGCAGGCTCGCGATTCTCAGGGATCAGGACCCGCGTTTGCCGAGGCAGCGCGGAGAATGCATTCTTGAGGATCGCAGGGTCCGAGGGCCTTTTCTTCTTCCTTACCCGGAAGATCCAGCGCTATCTCCCCTTTGTCGGAAGCACGCTCTGCGGTTTCTTCCGCCCGGGGAGAGAGAGCCCTTTTTTCCTTCATTACTCTTCCTCCGAGGAGGTTAAATGTTTGAGTATAGAAAGTGAAAGCACACGATTGAATTAGATTCGCCATCTATTTCTCCAGTATATGATGAGTTGGTGGAGGTTTTGTCCCGTGCTGTTAGTAAATTAAATATTTAATGGCCAGCTGAAAAAAAAAAAAAAGGGACGCTCGTTTTAAAAACAAACTAGACGAGCGTTTCCTTATATTTATCACATTATCTCCACCACGAGGCTTCCCTTTTTTCCCTGATTTACACACTGAATATCTATATTGTGAAATAAACCGTATTCATTACTACTTTTCAGCCCTCATATTAATGTTTATTCAAAGTTAGAGGGTTGAAAGATTACGGTTATGATATGATGCCCCAGGCTGAACAGAAATAGAAAACATCAGAAAAATTCTATTTTTTCACCTGGTCCAGCATCATCATTTAAAGCCTCTGCTTTGGTTTTATGGGTAAAGCTTATACGGTAGCAGGTCAGCTGGAGAATGTTTATAAAAAACTATGGTATTGCTCCAGGCTTATCAGGCTGATCTATTGGGGATCTGGATATAGCGAAAAATGAGCCTTAGGGTCTCTTTGGTGACGCATTCCATGCGTTCGTTGTTAGGTGATGCAAAATATATATAAAAAATATATATATATAATAAAAGTTTCTCCCTCGCCGTGTCCAGCCCTCCTTGGGCTGCTGGGCGGTAGCAGCCCCAGCCGTCGAGTTCATCATATTATGTGCACAGAAAGAGAGTGCTGCGCCTCGTGTTCCTCCATGTAGATACTGGAGACAGACGCAACCCTCTCAACCGAAGTCGTCTAAGCCTAAGCCGGATCTGAGGACCGTTCTTCAGGCGAAGAATACTTCGGTTCAAAAAAAAAAAAAAAAGGTCTTGATGTTTAGGCGTCAGGCCTGTGAGGACAGCCCCGACCGAAGTGGAGTGGTGTACACCTCATTACACGGTGCCCGTTCCATTTCGGGGTCCTCACGAGACCCTCCTGCCAACCCTGCCACCTCCGGTGCTTCAGGGCGCAACGGTCTCCAGCGAGTCGCTGATGCTATGCTGCGGCACAGCATCGGTTTCGCACCCTCTGAGGGGGGCTTTAGAGCAGTCAGGTCAGGTAGCTCCTGCCATTATGTTTCAGGCTCCAGATTTGTCTCTCTCAGTAACACCACTCGAGAGGCTGGTTCCCTTAGTAAATTTTCTGGCAGCGTGGAAGCTTCTGCCGAATATTTCTCATTGGGTCCTGCAGATTGTAGAGAAAGGATACAAAATCCAGTTTGGCTCTCGTCCTCCTCATTACAGCGGGGTGCTGCCCACAGTGGTGCATCCCGAGCAGGCTCTGGTAATGGAACAAGAAGTGAAGGCCATGTTAGCAAAAGAAGCTATAGAACAGGTGTACTCACCCGTCAGAGAGTCGGGTTTTTACAGCCATTATTTCATTGTTCCAAAAAAGGATGGAGGGTTGCGTCCCTTTTTAGATCTTCGCCTGTTAATTCGGTCAGTTCAGAAACTAAAGTTCAAGATAGCTGACCCTCAAAAAGATCGTGACCCAAATCAGGTCCGAGGACTGGTTTGTCACGATAGATCTAAAGGATGCATACTTCCATATCTCCATCCTCCCTCAGCACAGGAAATTCCTATGGTTTTCTTTCAGGGGCAAAGAATACCAATATCAGGTTCTTCCTTTCGGCCTAGCTTTGTCACCCGGCACGTTCACGAAATGCATGGATGCAGCTTTAGCCCCTAAAAACTCAGGCTTCAGGGCATTTGCATTCTGAATTATATCGACGACTGGCTGATTCTAGCGGAATCAGAGCAGTTGGCGGTTCGGCACCGAGGTGTCGTTCTCACTCATATGCAGATGCTCAATACCAAGAAGAGTGTGCTTTCTCCAGTATTGAGAACCACTTTCCTTGGTGTGGTACAGGATTTAGTATCCTAACAGCCACAGAAGAGCTGAGGCTAGGCCAGTCACGCACTGTAAAACAGTTCAAGAGACTGTTGGGTCTTGTTGCAGCAGCGTCCAATGAAATTCCTTTTGGCATGCTGTACATGAGACCTTTACTGTGCTGGCTCAGGACCTGAGGGTTCTCCCCGAGGGGAAACCCACTTCGCATATCAAGGTCACGCGGCGATGCTTTCGGGCCTTAGTTATATGTAGTAAACACTGGTTCTTAACCCAAAACCAGTCACGCATTGTAAAACAGTTCGAGAGACTGTTGGGTCTACTGGCAGCAGCGTCCAACGGAATTCCTTTTGGCATGCTGTACATGAGACCTTTACAGTGCTGGCTCAGGACCAGAGGGTTCTCCCCGAGGGTAAACCCACTTCGCATATCAAGGTTACGTGGCGATGCTTTCGTGCCTTAGTTATATGTAGTAAACACTGGTTCTTAACCCAGGGTCCGGTGTTGGGAGCTCTTTGCCATCGAGCTACTGCTACTATCTCGACAGATGCTTCCCTCACTGGCTGGGGAGCGGTAATGGAAGGCCGCTCGGTTCAGGGTCTGTGGAAAAGTCATCATCTTTCGTGGCACATAATTTGCCTGGAGATGATGGCCGTCTTCAATGTGTTGAGACATTTCCTTCCGGACCTAAGAGGCCATCATGTGCTCGTTCGAACAGACAACACATCAGTGGTCTCTTATCTGAACCGTCAGGGGGGTCTGTGGCACCAGATCCTCCTGTGGTCTCTGGGGAAGGTACTCTCTCTGAGGGCAGTGTATATTCCTGGAGACCAGAATATAGGAGCAGACATCCTGTCGAGGCAGGAGCTGAGGCCAGGGCACTGGAGACTCCACCCCGAGGCGGTGGAGAAAATCTGGGAGGTTTATGGCCAAGCAAAAGTGGATCTGTTTGCGTCTCAGAATATGACGCACCGTCCTCTTTTGGTTTCACTTACTCACCCAGCCCCCCTGGGGCTGGTTGCTATGGTGCAGACGTGGCCGAGGCTATGTCTGTACGCCTTTCCCCCTGTTGCTCTGCTCCTAGGAGTTCTGGAGCGAGTTCGTCGGTATGGAATAAGCCTACTGCTAGTAGCACCACGCTGGCCAAGTCGGATCTGGTTTTCGGACCTGATCCATCTTCTAGACGGTCCTCCATTGGAGATCCCGATCAGGAGATATGTGGGTTTGGCCTCTGAGGGGGCCCAACTCATTTAGAGTGGTCTCTCAACTGAGGTTGTTGAGACCGTTCTAGCTCCAGAGCTCCCGCTACGAGGAAACTATATTCACTATTTCGAGAGTTTTTTCACGTCTTGGTGTTACCAGCGTTAGTGGAATCCGGTTAACTGTTCAGTAAACACAGTGCTTGAGTTTCTGCAAGAACGCTTTGTGTCAGGTCTATTCCTTTCACACTTAAGGTATATGTGGCGGCCTTTGAAAAAAAAAAAGCTTTCCACGCCCTGGTGGATGGTACGTTTTGGGTCGAGACCCCCTGATCACTCGTTTCCTTCGTGGCACCTTGAGGCTGAGGCCTGCAACTTGCACTAGGGTTCCGGCTTGGGACCTTACAATAGTTTAGGCCTATCTGGGGCTCTCTTTGAGCCCTTAGATTTGGTCTCAGAGAATTCCTTTCTTTTAAGATTATTTCTGCTAACTATTCGTCCCTATGAGTCAGACCTTCAGGCCCTTTCGGTCCCCAACTGCCTAAGTGCACCGGGGATGGCCAAGGCATAAAGTTGCCTACCATTATTCCGAGGCTTATTGTGCTGCAGGTTTCTGTCCTCTCCCTATTTTTCGGACCAGGAAAAAGCTGACCTCTTGTGCTCAGTGTACCACTGGACACTTATGTGTTCGGACATCCTCAACGAGGAAGTCCGACATATTACTGATTTACTTTGGATCACCTAAGAAAGGTCTTCCTGCTTCTAAACAGACGGTCAGTAAGTGGATAGTTGAGGCTATTTCACTTGCATGCGAGTACTCGGACCAGCCTTGTCCTTTGGTGGTCCGAGCTCAATCGACTAGGAGTATGGCGGCTTCTAAGCCTTACTGTATGGAGTTTCTCCTCAAGATGTCTGTGATGCGGCGGGCTTCCTTTCCCCTCACATTCGTCAGATTTTACAGTTTAGACCTGGATGCTAAGGCCCCAGGTTTTCAGGTGCTTAGTGCTTAGTACAACAGACTGACACTCAGGTACTTGTAATTCTGGCGCTTTGGGTATTCTCGTTCCCATGGCGTCATTGGACGCATCTCGGAGTTCCCTTTTTTGATAAAGGGAACGTCTCAGGTTACTATTGTAACCATAGTTCCCTGAGAAACAGGGAACGAGACGATGCGTCCCTCTGCCATACTTCCTGCGTCCCTGCGATCGGCTTGCTTCGGCAAATTTCGAAGCTACTGCCCTTTTGCAGCGGAAGTGCTTTATCATTTCCTGGTCATGACGTCACCCGCCCGTGACGCTCATTCTCTCTTTCCATTGGACTAAGTTGACATAGATGCTTCAGACGCAGTCACGCTGGAGGCGTTCCCATGGCGTCATTGGACGCATCGTCTCGTTCCCTGTTTCTCAGGGAACTATGGTTACAATAGTAACCTGAGACGTTTTCACTGTTATGCTGATGATACTCAGCTGTATATTTCTTTATGCCCTGATGAAACCTACCAATTCACACAATTAACGGAATGCATAGCTGATAAAAAAAAACTGGATGACTAGTAATTTCCTACTACTTAATTCTGAAAAAACAGAGATTCTAATTATTGGACATAAAACTTCCTCACTTAATAACCTAGAATACTTTCTCGCAATTGATGGCTGCTCTGTCAAGTCCTTGTCGTCGGTAAGGAACCTGTGTGTGTGTGTGTGTGTGTGTGTGTGCTCTTTGATACCAATCTTTCATTTGAAAGTCACGTGTCTAGTTTCTGTAAAACTACATTTTTTCATCTTAAAAATATATCTAAATTACGTCATATGCCCTCAATGAAAAATGCAGAAAAATTGGTTCATGTATTCATGACATCAAGGCTAGATTATTGTAATGCTCTACTGGGTGGTTGCCCTGCACGCTTAATAAACAAACTACAGCTGGTCCAAAACGCAGCCACTAGAGTTCTTACCAGAACCAGGAAGTATGACCATATTAGCCCGGTTCTGTCAACACTGCATTGGCTCCCTATTAAACATCGTATACATTTTTAAATATTGCTGATTACTTACAAAGCACTAAATGGTATAGCTCCAGTACTTGAGCGAGCTCTTAATGCATTATAGTCCTTCACGTCTATTACGATCTCAAAATTCTGGCCAGGTGATAATACCTAGAATATCAAAATCGACTGATGGCGGTAGATCCTTTTCCTATTTAGCACCAAAACTTTGGAACAATCTTCCTAACATAGTCCGGGAAGCAGACACACTATGTCAGTTCAAATCTAGACTAAAAACATATCTCTTTGGCTTAGCATACACATAACATATTATAGACTTCAATAATTCAATATTAGGCTGCATAGCTTAGATCAGCCGGAACCTGGAACACTTCCCGTAAATCCTGATGTATTTTGTACATCATAAGAAGGATGGCGTCTACGCTAATATTAGTCTCTCTGTTTATCCCAAGGTTTACCGCAGTCCACCGGATCCAGGCCATATCCAGATCTGAGGACGGACCTGCGCCTGGACATGACGACAACGCATCCCTGAAGTGCCAGCCTCATCAACACTGTGAAGGGCTCTTGGACACTTCAACACACTCATCGCCACACCAGCGTGATGACTCCGACCCTAACTAGATGAACTGGATACATATTGTGAAAGTTCTGATCCCATCTGACTTCTGACCTATTGTGCTGCCTAAATCATAATCATACACTGTTGGGTCGTTGGCCAAAGGAGGACTGAGACTGAGCCTGGGTTCTCCCAAGGTTTTTTTCTCCATTCTGTCACTGATGGAGTTTTGATTCCTTGCCACTGTCGCCTTTGTCGCCATTGGCTTTTGGCTTGCTTAGTTGGGGACATTTTATTTTATATTTAACAAAACTATTACAACATTATTTTCCTGTTATCTATGTAAAGCTGCTTTGAAACAATTTGTATTGTAAAAAAGCGCTATATAAATAAAGGTAACTTGACTTGACCTATGGTATAGTAGTCATACAGCAGAGAACTGCACAGAATGAAGGAAAGTGTAACTATCTACCTGTTTTCAGCTTCCCCTGACAGTTAAGTGCAGGTGAATATGCATTGTACTGAGCTACAGAGCTGGGATACTTTCCTAAAAATGTTAATATCTGTTCTGTTGAAAATGGATGGCCTGAGGATGAGTAAAATTGTCAGAAAATTTGTAATAATCCTTTAAAAGGCATGTGACCAGCCCTCAAACAGGAATCTTACTACAACTTTGTGATATCTATTTATGGATGGCATCACAAGCAGAAATAACAGATACACAAAATGATTAACTGATTTAGTTGAATTAATTTATATCTCTCAACAGAAACGGTTTTGCATTTTCTAAAGTAATTGCTATTTAGTAAAAGTAAGTCCTAAACGTATTTTACAGTATTAAAATTATCAAGGGGAACCCACTGTAATCTGTTCCAGCTGGATTGTAGCACTCTAGCCTCCACAAAATGTGTGGTTTGAGCCGTTTTGTCATGACAAAAGAACTTCTTTGAATAATCAAATGATGTTCACATGACATTTTGACATTTTGAAGTCAAATCGGAGAATTTTTAAATTACTCCTGCCCTATATGAATTATGCTTTAAACAAGTCACAGCTGAACTTGTGAACATATTCATGCATGAAACACGGATTCAGTTTATTAAACTGATAGATGAAAAGACAATGACATTATCTGATCGAGCTACATTGTTATTAAAAGCAATGAATAAATGCATACATACATTTTATAATCAGTAAATAATGGACAACTAAGCAACATCTGTGAATAATAACAATATATCTAGCATAAGTGAACTCAACAGCCACAATCCATCTTTGTTTGTAAAGTCAAAGTCTTTGGAGAATGCTTCCTTTTTCCATGTTTTGAGTGCACTGCCGACATTATATTAAAAAATTGTTTTCCCACTTTTTATTAGGGTGTCTGTGTACATGTATGTTTTTATATTGTACTCATATTAAAACAAAACTGCAGGCTGTAATTAATGTCTATAACTACATCTATAATTACACTGTTGAGCCTTCCTTTATACCTTAACCCACCATTCAACCTACCAATACCACCAAACCTGTCCTTAACCTTACCCGTATCACACCTCAATAGCAGAAAAAGTGTTTTGCAATACAATGTGAACACAATAAATACATTGTACTCATTTTTTTTTATGTAAGTACATGGTAGTTAAGAACATTTAAAATAAAGAGAGACCAAATTTGTTTACATTTACAAAGTACAATTAAGTTGGTCAGTGAAAACTTCGTAACATATTATTTATACTTTTTTCAATTAAAGGTTTAATAGAATTTACAAATGACATTCTTTTTTTTTATTGCATTTTACAAAATATCCAAACTTTTCTGGAAATGGGGTTTGTAGGTATAAAAACATATCTAAATTGTTATGAACTTCTAAGGTATTCAGCTGTAAAGCTAGTGTCCTTTACACCGGATATTTACAGCAACGTAAGATAATCAATCTTCTGGATGTTTCAACCTTGGGAGATATTGACGTAAACCAGTCCTACTCTCTCCCATTTTTACAACAAAGTGTCTGAAACTAAAACTTGAAGTTTTCCAGTTAAACTGGTTTGAAAAATAACAACATGAGTCATATTTTTATCCCACACCCAAACGGTTAATGGACAACACACCCTCAAACATACTTACAGTTCAGAGAACAATAATGATATCTCAGTAATGTTACTACACAACCCTAACAGTAACAGGGAGTGTTAAAGAATGTGCAATAAACAAAACCTTCCTTCAAATCAATCTTTCAGTAAGACTCTTTGTTCCATTAACAACTGGGAGCTCAATGTGGTCATACCAGACTATAATAACAAATAGAACTAGAATGTACATTTCCTGAAGAAAATGTGAGTGGTTGCTTGCAGTGGCAAAACTTGCCACTCGGTTGCTAGGATAGATGCTACAATGTTGTACATGATTGCATAAGAGCCAACAACCATATGTACGATATTGTGGAGCTGAAATATGGCTTCTATATGTTGCAATATGGTTGCTAGGTGGCTCTAAATGGTTGCTAGGGTGTGGTTACACAGTTACCATGGTTATTGAGGAGATTCCCCCTTCTATGTAAAGCACTTTGAGTGCAGAGAAAAGCACTATATAAATGTAATGAATTGTTATATTTACAGACTGTTTCCCAACCGAAACAAACGAGCCAAACCCCTTCTCTATATGATGTTCTGATGCATAGATATAGGTCTTGCTGAAACGGTTGCTAGGGTACTCTGTTTGGTTGCTATGGAATTGCTTGGGAGCTGCCAATTATGAAACTCCAAAGGCTGATTGTCAGTATGAATGATATAAACCAACCGCCATGCCTGTCACGGCTTCCAGGCCCGCTGTCCCTAACAGTTACCGTCAGCGAACGCCCTCGCCCGAGTCTCCAGAACTACAAATCCCTTGCGCATCACTCTCGCACTGATTGCCTTCCACCTGTGTCTAATGATTGCCTTCCACCTGTGTCTAATGATTGCCTGTCTTTAACCTATATCAACCATGCCCACGGCTCACTCTGGCTGCGTTTACACTTGGCATTAACATGCGACCTGTATCTGGATGTTGTCCACATACAAATTGAAAAGACAAGTGTAAACGTGTTTCTGATCGGAATGTTATCCAATCAGCGTGTCCCGGTTCGGAGGTAGTCGAGGACGCATTGTGATCGGATCTCAGTGTAATGTAAATGCAATCCAGCACTCGTGTCTGCATTCACAGGTGCATGTCATTTAAATCCCCACCCATTCTCCCCAAGTGCTGTCAGTAAATAATGGCCAGACGCAGTTTAGTAAATCAATTAAACACATTTGAACCTTAGAAATAAACGTCAATATTTAAAACACTGTCATTTTAATTGTGCAACATTATCTGAACGAGGCGATCGCCTGTACAATTACAGCTGTGAGTCATGAGATCTTAATGAAGAGCGTGCGCTGCTTTGCCATTGGAATAATGGGAATACACTTTTTATTTTTTAAATGTTTTAAATGTTGAATGTTTTTGTTGTTTCAGCATGTTTATATAGTCATTGCATGCTATAACCTTACCTGATGGTCGATGATGTGACTTGTTTAACATGATCAACCAGTTATTTTTGTATGCTCAACACTGAAATATTCCTTCATTCAAAAAACATAATTTGATATAAGACTGGAGATTGCATAGGAAAGTATACATTGGGACATTGCTTAATTTGTATCATTTTTACTCTTAATTTGGCTACTGACCTAATTTAAATATTATGCAAAAACAGAAATCCGATTGGTTATCCAGATACAGAGGCTACTTAATATGAACAAATGTAAACGGTGATCGCATGTTAATGCTAAGTGTAAACGCAGCCTCTGTGCGAAGTATTGTTCCACAGTTGTGTTGCATGTCCAAGCCGTTTCCTGGAAGGTTTCCTGATTCTACCCCTTGCTATTCTAGATCTCCGTGTTTGTCAGCCGCCTGCCTATTGGATCCCGTTGGTTTGCTGCCCGCCTATCGATACCCTGCCTGGCTTACTTCACGCTTCTGCACGCCCCATTACTCTGTTTAAGTTGCTTTGTCTCTTGTTGTGCGACTCTAATAAACCTTGTTGCAAATGGACCTGACTCCGACTTCTGAATCACAACAGACATTGGCATTCTCAGGGAATCCGTGACATGTTCTTGCGGATGAGAGAGGTAAGAGGTCCAGCCACTGTGCTGAAGTCCTTAATGAAGCGGCGGTAGAAGTTTGCAAACCCAAGGAAGCGCTGCAGTTCTTTCAAAGAGATGGGTTGAGGCCAATCCAGCACCGCCTTGACTTTACTCTTGTCCATCGCCACGCCTTCTGGCCTGATGACATAGCCCAAGAACGTTACGGAGGTTTGGTGGAAATCACATTTCTCAATTTTTGCATAGAGTTGGTGTTGAATGAGCCTCTGGAGAACTGCCTGGACGTGTTGGATGTGGTCTTGCAGGTGGTCAGAATAAATCAGAATATCGTCAATGTAGACAATGACGAACTGGTGGAGCATGTCCCGAAACACATCATTAATGAAAGACTGGAAAACGGCTGGACTGTTTGAGAGACCGAAAGGCATGACCAGATACTCATAGTGCCCAGTGCATGTGGAGAAAGCGGTCTTCCACTCATCCCCCTGTCCGAGCCCCTGATCCGACACCTCCCGCTCCCGCATCGCCGCATGTAGTACAATCTCCTTCCGGAGAAGTACAATGGGGATCCAAGCAAATGTAAAGGTTTTGTTCTCCAGTGTTCCATATATCTCTTTCATGCACCGCACACACCTGTAATCTTGGGCTTACCCTGGCTCCGCAAACATGACCCACACATCCAATGGGCTACTGGTCAAATCGTCTGCTAGGGTAAGAACTGTCTCACTACCTGTTTAACCTCTGTCACTCCTTCCCCAGTTCAGAGCATCAGCGAGCCTCGAGAGAGCACCGAGTTGAGCCATCTGCCTCCCATGTATCATGATTTGATGGAAGCCTTCAGCAAACCAAAGCGTCCAAGTTGCCCCCTCATCGGGCATCCGATTGTGCCATTGACCTCTTGCCAGGCTCCTCACCCTCCAGGGGTCGAGTTTTTCCGCTCTCTCAGCCCGAGACCGAGGCCATGCAGAAATACATCGAAACAGAGTAATGGGGCGTGCAGAAGCTTGAAGTAAGCCAGGCAGGGGATCGATAGGCGGGCAGCAAACCAACGGGATCCAGGGCTGACAAACACGGAGATCTAGAATAGCAAGGGGTAGAATCAGGAAAACTTCCAGGAAACGGCTTGGACATGCAACACAACTGTGGAACAATACTTCGCACAGAGTGAGCCATGAGAATGGTTGATATAGGTTAAAGACAGGCAATCATTAGACACAGGGTGAAGGCAATCATTAGACACAGGTGGAAGGCAATCAGTGCGAGAGTGATGCGCAAGGGATTTGTAGTTCTGGAGACATTAGTATTCGGGCGAGGGCGTTCGCTGTCGGTTACTGTTAGGGACAGCGGGCCTGGAAGCTGTGACAATGCCTCTGTGACATTCAGAATGGAAGATATTCCTCATTGTATTTTGGTTGCTAAGGTGCTCGAGGGACTAGGAAATGTTGAGGGAATCCATGATTGGCTGTTTGCTGCAGTGTTAATTTTGACAGCAAATTTTTATTTAGTTTTAGTCATAGTCTAAAAACCGTACTGAATAAAGCTCTTTTTAGCATCGGCACTCTTATTCAGATCTATATGTCTGCTCTACTCATTCTCCCAGACGTTCATGGTTTGAATATGGTTTGAATATAATCTCTTGATTACAGCTGTTAGTAAGAATTAGAATCTGCCTCCTGCTATTTAGTGGGCAAGAAACAAGTTAATAGGGACCTACATGCCTCTTGGAACCTGGACAGGTAATTGTCATGTGAATCTATTTGGAAAAACATGGATGAACCAGAATGCGGAGAAGCCTCCATTGTTTTTCATGATTGAGAAAAAGATTGTCTTATGCTCCCTTTTCAGATAATATTTTGATTGAGATGTCCTTATAGACTGTTTGTAAATCTAACTGCTTCCTTGGCTACTGGGCACTTAATTCTCTCTTAGGAGATAGAACATTCACAAAAAATTATTGAGACTTTGGCCACCAATATTTGGTAACTGTCAGACTTTGTTTCTAAATGGAAGCTATTTAAATATGAATTATAAAAGGATAGAGCCCATACAGAAAGTGAATTATTAGGCTAAATTGGTCCTCTTTGAAAAAATTCAGACACTCTCTCAAACACAGAAAAGTGAACTCTAGTCTTTACAATTGAAACTTGATAACTTATGTTAACAAGTTCAGTGGATATTTTTTGGAGCTTAAAAGCTATGTGGATAGAAAAGGGTTAGAGGAATACATAGACTTTTTTAGCTCCTTTTGTAAAAAAAAAAAATTTAAGTTACGCCTATAACCTCTGTTCCCTGAGGACAGGGAACTAGACACTGCGTCGATTGATGCTTTGTGTAACACCTTAGGCATAAGAGGTGTCTGAAATCACAATCAAATCACGGCAATCATATTGACCGGCGACAGCTGCTGACATAATTAATGTGCAACCTGGAAGTATATAAGGACGCCTTGAACAAATGACAATCACCTTTTCGTCTGAATGGACTGTTTGGTAGGCAGGCCCCGAGGCATGGCGTAAGTTCCCTGTTCCAGAAAAATGGAGCAGAAGTTGCAGCAAAACAGTATGAGGGAGGTGTGGGAGGGCATGAAGACCATCACAGGCTGTAGCTTGAAGCGTGGGAACCTCGTGGAGGGGGATGAGGAGAGGGCCAACCAGTTTAATACATTTTTCAACAGGTTTGATTGCCCTGTCCCCCCTGCTGTTGCTACCGGGACCTGTACTACTGTTATTCCCACACCTTACCCCCCTACCATCTGCAGTGACATTAACAGCACTGGATGTGGGATTAATAACCCACTTCCATTACCCATCATCACAGCAGCCCAAGTGAGCGGGGAGTTGAGAAGGCTCCGTCCCAGTAAAGCGGCTGGCCCAGACAGAGTAAGTCCAAAACTGCTCAAAGCCTGTGCTAGAGAGCTTGGTGACCCTTTACAATATATATTCAACATGAGCCTGCGTTTGGGGAGGATTCCTGTGCTGTGGAAGACGTCCTGTATTGTGCCTGTACCGAAAAAGCCACACCCTAAGGAGCCAAATGATTTCAGGCCAGTTGCTCTGACATCACACGTCATGAAGACCATGGAGCGGCTGCTGTTACACCACCTCAGACCACAGGTCCGCCATGCGCTCGACCCTTTGCAGTTTGCGTATCAGGAGAGGCTGGGGGTGGACGACGCCATTCTCTATCTGCTCCATCTGTCTTTTTCGTACCTGGATAGGGGTGGCAACGCTGTGAGAATGATGTTTTTTGATTTCTCCAGTGCATTTAATACCATCCAGCCCACTCTACTGAAGGACAAACTGAAGGGGATGGGTGTGGACTTAAAACTAATAACGTGGGTTACGGACTATCTTACTGAGAGATTACAGTACGTTCGGCTGAGAGATTGCACCTCTGAGAGCGTGGTCAGCAGCACAGGAGCACCACAGGGGACAGTGCTCTCCCCGGTCTTGTTCACACTGTACACCTCCGATTTTAAGTACAACTCGGAATTGTGTCACATGCAGAAGTATTCTGATGACACTGCAATCGTGGGGTGTATTAAGAATGGAGATGAGGGGGAGTATCGGACCCTGATTCATGAATTTGTGAGGTGGTGTAACTTTAACCAACTACAGCTCAACACTACAAAAACGAAGGAGATGGTGGTCGACTTTCGGAGACCGAGGCCCCAACTGCAGCCTGTGTTTATTGAAGGCGACTGTGTGGAGGTGGTCCAGACCTACAAATACCTAGGTCTGCTGCTGGACAACAGACTGGACTGGTCCAAAAACATAGATGCCCTATACAAGAAGGGACAGAGTAGACTATATTTTCTGAGAAGGTTAGGGTCCTTCAATATCTGTCAGAAGCTACTGCAGATGTTTTATCAGACGGTCATCGCTAGCGTCCTCTTCTATGCTGTGGTATGTTGGGGGAGCGGCATTACAAAAAGGGACACCATGCGGCTGGATAAGCTGGTGAAGAAGGCTGGTTCTGTGGTGGGGGTGAAACTTGACTTTTTAACATCTGTGGCAGAGAGGAGGAACCTTAGCAAGTTTTCTTCTATCTTGGACAATGCCTTTCACCCACTGCACAATATCATTGTCAGACAGAAGAGCACCTTCAGCGACAGGATGCTCTCTTTGTCCTGCTCCACAGACAGACTGAGGAAGTCTTTTGTCCCTCAGGCGATACGGCTTTTTAACTCATCCCTGTGAGCAGGGCTTAATTTAATTTAATTCTGTCTTGTCTTGTCTGTTTTTAATTGCTGCTACTGGAAACCTGAATTTCCTTAACGGATGAATAAAGTATTTATCTATCTATCATCTATCTTACACTGCGTCGAGTGAGGCTTTCGGGAACGATATACCAATGCCAGTACATGCCAACCTGACAACTGACAGAACCAGCAAGTTCAAATGAAATGCATATACCACTCACCCACATGTCATACTGAGCTGTCAGTGACAGCATTCCTTACGGTTATAGCCCAAGCTATATGTTTTCACAGGAAAACCTCCATAAACATTGTTTGATGAGAGGCCTACCCGGGCCTGCTCAAGGGCCTAGGACCACAGCTTCAAATTAGAAGGGTCCCTTCTAGGGAATGTGGCTAGGGAACCCGGGGGAACCACAGCCATTCACTATTCAGGTCGAACATACCACCCGAAATGCCCCCTAGGAAGTTCTAACCTGGTGTCACTTACATTGGACACTTGAGTCTGGCCACTTCCTGTCTGTCTGAAGACAGAGCCTCTGGACACTTGCCTTTACGTAAGGCATCCAACCTAAGGGACTGCAAAACTGGCAGTGAACCACTAGGCCCGGATCTCAGAGACGGGGTATCCTGGAGAGCATGACTCAGCATAGTGCTTACAACCCTTACTAGCGAGCGGAGTTTCTCTGCTTGATCCACGGATCTACCCAGCACTTGTGTTTCAAAGGACTGAGGAGGCCTGAGAAGGCCTAAGGACTCATCAAACTTCTCAAGATGCCTACAACCATCTGATCAGACTCAGGAGGCTGAGTACTCATAGTGACCCTCAGTGAGGGGAGCACATGGCCTGTCTGGTAGGCAATCCAGGCTGTAGGCTAGATAGGTTCCAGGAGGGAACCAGTAGCAGAAAGTGAACACTTTGGTCGTGCTATGGCGCAAGCTCGCCTTCAGAAGCTGCCTGCTAAAACACAGCTGAACTGATAGCAGAGTGACCACAGTTGCCAGAACCCAGTATCACTGGGAAACCACTCACAGGGAGGCCTGGTGAGGCCTTCTACCTAATAACCATAGCACCTAGAGCCCATACTTGGAAGCTCACCCTCAGGGAGGCCTGGAGAAGCCTGCAACCTGATAACAGAAGGTTGGCTATCTAAAGTCCATACTTGGGACCTTGCCCTAGGGAGGTCTGGTGAGGCCTGCCATCCGATAACCAGAAAGTTGGCTACCTAGACCTCAGGGAGGCCTGGTGAGGGCTACTACCTGATAGCCAGTCAGGTTAGCTGTACAGTTGCCCATCCTTAGGAACTCGCCCTCAGTGAGGCCAGGTGAGGCCTACTACCTGATAGCCGGTCTGGCTAGCTGTCCAGTTGCTTAAGGACTGAGCTTTTATGCTGGCCTAATTTCAAGGTCAACCACCTGACCGTGTGGCATTTTGCTAGCTGGCATTTTTTTCCGTTTTACCCATGCTGTTGGGGGTTTGCCTTCTGGGGAGGCCTAAAAACGGCCCACCGTACAGTGGCAAATCTTATTTGGCTGATCATAATCGGGGCTCGCCCCAGAGAGGCCCACTGAAGACAACTTTCTGATTGGCCAATGAGAATTAACAGCTGAGTACCCCATGTTGGGTTACTCAGGGTCAGGGAGGCATGCTAAGGCCAGTGCCTGACCAATAACACTGCTGGCTGTGTACCCTGACACTCGAAACTCACCTTGAGGATTGAGAGGCCTACTAGGCCTGAGAGCCAGTGTTGTCAGCCAGTTTACCCATACTGCTGGGGACTCGCCTTGAGGGAGGCATAATAGGGCCTACTAGCTACAGACAAACACCGTTGGGAACCATACTACACCAACACAAATGTTGAGTCCACCCACAGGAGGCCTAATGAGGCTAGCTACCTGGTCACAGCTATAATTATGTCCCACAATGTTGGGACTCCCTTCCGAGGAGGCCTGTTTAAGGCCTACTACCCATCAGTGAGTCTACTGCCCGAACCACCAAGGCCAACCACCTGAGGTAAGCTGGCCTACAGTGCCCTCTTGGGGGCTGCCCAATCAAGGAGGCCTGCTGAGGCCTACTACCTAACATCGCCACCTTCGTTGGCAGATCAGCTGTTTACACAGTGCTTGCAGCACCTTGGTACCTAAGCCCATGGCACTGTAGTCAGCAAAAGCGCAATGCACTTTAAGCAAGGGGAGTACCCTCTGCCTCAGTGAAGGCCCCAGATTCAGGAGCCTACCATCTATACGCATGGGCCCCACCCCATGACCCTACCCTACCCTAACCCTACCCCATGACAATGCTCTGGCTTCAAGGCAGAGTATTTCGCAGACCAAGACAAATTGAAGGTTAGAAATTCCCTCTCGATCCGAGCCATGAGGTGAAATGATCCACAGCTGAGTGGAGTACTCGAAACTACCCTTTGTCAACAGGGGAGTACCAATCACGTGCCCCTGAGAGTTCAACAGGGTGCGGGCCTGCCAGAGGCTCTAGAGGTGACAGAAGAAATTTGTCTGCGCTCAGCCTAGGAGAGTGGGACTTGCTTGTAAGTCAACCACATTCAACCAATCCCAAAAAACCCATTGAACTGGGGAGGCATTATTGAAGGGCTAGGTCTTTATCAATCAAACCTCTACACCAACCTGCATTACTCTTCTTGCCCCAGAAAGAAGAATGGGAATCTCTAGGCCAGCTACAGAGGCGTCCCTGGTGAGGGCCAGCCTGTAAGCATAGGGGCTGCAGAACCTCTCATACTACTGAAAACCCAAACAGAGCTCAAGGGGCCAATGTACTCAGGACCAAACATGTCAGACAGTCCCGAGGGCTAAAAAAATAAGCGGTAGCATAAACATTCCCATTCTTCTTTCTAGAATGACCTTCTGCAACTTAAACCTCCACTGATCAAATATTTCATATGAAAGAGCGGCGGTCTCAAATGCTCTCACCCAGTGAGAAAAAGCCTAAGCTATAAACACATTACAGCTAGAATGACAGCTAGTCGTTGATCGTTTCTCCAAAGCCGCGCACTTCATTCCCCTGCCTAAACTTCCCACCGCCAAAGAGACGGCTCAGATTATGGTCGATTATGTTTTTAAGCTCCATGGCCTTCCTTCTGACATTGTTTCTGATAGAGGTCCCCAATTCGCCTCTCAATTTTGGAAGGAATTTTGCCATCTGATCGGGGCTTCTGCTAGTCTTTCGTCTGGGTTACAGCCCCAGACTAATGGTCAGGCCGAACGCGCGAATCAAATTGTCGGCCTCATTTTGCGCAGTCTCGCTTTTAAGAATCCCGCATCCTGGTCCGAGCAGCTACCCTGGGCTGAGTATGCCCATAATTCTCTTCCGTCCTCAGCTACCGGTCTCTCGCCCTATCAGTGTTGCCTGGGCTATCAACCGCCTCTATTTTCTTCCCAGGATTCAGATTCGCACGTTCCGTCTGTCCAGGCTTTCATTAAGCGATGCAAGCGAACCTGGAAGAGGGTGAGGTCAGCCCTTTGTCGATCTAGAACTAAAATGTGCGCTACAGCAAATAGGCCCTCGCTATTTATGTGGTCAAAGAGTGTGGCTATCCACCCAAAATCTTCCTCTTCATTCTATCTCGCGGAAGTTGGCCCCTCGTTTTGTCGGTCCCTTTCGGATTTCTAAGATTATCAGCCCTGTCTCAGTCAAGCTAAAGCTTCCGTCTTATCTTCGTCGCGTCCACCCTGTATTCCATGTCTCTTGCGTAAAGCCTGTTACTCGCGCCCCGTCCCGTCCTGCGCACCCTCCCATCTCTGTCGAGGGCTCTCCAGTGTATAGTGTTCGTAAGCTCCTGGATGTTCGTCGTCGCGGTCCCGGTTATCAATATTTAGTGGACTGGGAGGGGTACGGTCCTGAGGAGAGAAGTTGGATACCATCTCGGGACGTCCTGGACCGCTCGCTGATTGATGATTTCCTCTGCTCTCGCCAGTCCTCTCCCTTGGGAGCGCCAGGAGGCGCTCGTTGAGGGAGGGGTACTGTCATGATCCTGGTTCTTCCTATCCTTTTCCGCCCTCTTTTGGTCACTTTCATTATCGCATTCACCTCTCTTACACGCTCTTAATTAGTTACTCTCAGCTGTCTCTTATTTCCCGCTGCTTTACTCCTATTACTTCACACCTGTTCCCTTTTCTCTCTAATTACGTTTGCTACTTCTTCTCTCTCTTCCTCCTGTCTCTTTGTCAGGTTATTCTTTGACTACTAATGAAAGAAGCGTTTTGTGACTTTACCTCCCTTATCTCTCTTGTCCTGTCCTGTCGGGGAAAAGAAACATCTTGCTACAAGTATTTGTCTGCTGATGCTCTAACCAGTTCTCTATGTATAGTGCCATGCTTTTCTATGCTGCTGCAGTTCCTCGCTGTCGTCTGTCGTTATCTCTGCTGTGTGACCTAAGCCTTGCCCCAGCTGTGTCTGTGCATCTACGACGGCTATCGCCTTGGATCTGTTCCAAGAGGACTTCTCAGTTATTTATTAACCCTTAGGGGTCTGAGCTGTTTTGGGGCTCTTTCGGTGTTTTGATATGCCCTGGCATTTGTGCTTATTTCAGCTACTTAAAACATACCATTTGCCAACATATAAATTTGCTGTATTCAGCACAAACTCTGCTACAATAATATGTGAGCAAAATGGATGTACATGTTTGCATTTTATAGAAAAAAATAATATGCGTGGTTAGTACGTTTTGGGAAAAAAAATGTCACCGCAATAAGGCCATTTAACACATACTGAATAGTTGTAAACAATACTTTTGAGTTACTATTCTTGTAGGCTAGAATTTTTACTTCAAAATGAAGTGAAAATCATTCTGACCACTCTTTCAGAAAGATCAATATAACGATTTGAATTTCTTACATCAGTTTTTGGGTCAGCTGTGCTGTATGCGTGGGAGTGTTAATGTCCATGAATATTAATGCTATTTACACCTGGGAAGACTAAAGACACTCCCCCAATGTGCTAATGCGCCATCAAGGTGCTGTGAGGCAGCCTGAACTAAGAATGATTCACTGATGAATAAAAAGTTAAAAAGAACAGCATTTATTCAAAATAGAAATCTTTCCTAAGAACATAAAGACTTAAAGTCATTCATATCACTTAACACTTCCTTAAAAAAAAAATAAAAAAAAACATAAAAAGACCAAACTTGTTTTTTTATATATATATATATATATATATATATATATATATAAAATATTGCTTATATAGTGGTTATATAAATTAAAAAAAAAAAGTGCATTCAAAGAATCCTAAAAAACTATCACAGGTAAAAAAAAATTAAGCAGCACAGCTGTTTACAACATTGATTTAAAAAAAAAAAAAGTATATCAGAATGATTTCTGAAGACTGATGGTGACGATGTAAACACAACAAAACAAAAGCAAAAAACTCTTAGCACATTATCCAAAGTAAACTGATGGACAATTATGATAATAGATGCACAATGTATTTGTTGATGGACAGAGAAACATCTATTGATGGGTAGACCGCGTAACCGCGAGTATCTGTTTATGGCCCATAGATCGCACGCATTTACTGATACACTCAATGAATGGCTGTAGCCTACCTAATACAAATAAAACGTCCCCAGTTAACTAGCAGAGCATTAATTTAGTCCGCTCTTAAATAAGAGATCTAGAGCTAAAATGTTTTGTTTTTGAACTCAAGCTGAGCGCTCGTGTCCTGCTATCAGTGTCATGGATACAGTCTCTTGTGGCGGCGCACGCGTGCGGTCTTCACTCGCTCTTAGGACGTGCTCTTCAATCTATTGCCATTGCGGACACTATTCATTCCGGTGAAATCACAAAATAAAATGCACACAAACGGGTGTCCTATATACGTGTGTGCTTGATATAGACTGTACCACTGATGAACATATTCGGTTTTGATGAGAGAAAAAAATATGCCGGGGGCAGTTTCGAACCCGTAACCTCTGACACACTTGGCAAGCGATCTAACCACTAGACCACAGAAGAACTCAAACAAAACTCGCAGATCGATATATTTCACTAAATCATTATAACCTAAGCAGTTATTTAAAAAGTTTACACGAGCGTATAGGCCTGCTACACGAATGTTGTGTTGAGGTAATTACTAGGCAAAAAATGAAAATGCATTTGAGCTCTATGATCAGAAAAGGAATTATAAAACACTATAAACAACTTACTCCGAACTTGAATCCTCGGGGTCAATTCGTTCTTCAAAATGGAACGATCGTCGTCTGAGTTTCAAATTCCACTGAGAAAAAGGTGAATTATTCCCATTTGTCCATAATCCTCTGAAGGAGTAACGTTAGCGTGCTTCCATCCATAAAACGCGATGAACTATCTGTGAATCTCTGATGAAGAATCTGTGTTTGGCATTGATCGGGGGCGTGCCGCGTGTGATGCATAGATTTACCATGTCAAAAGCGCTGGGGGTGTGGCGGGCTCACCTAATTATCTATAATCAAGGGAGAGCGAAAAAACTGTAACTCTCCTTTGTTTCAAACGGATTACATAAACTGTAAATATATTTTTTTTAAATAAATTACTTCATTTAAAAGAAGAGAATCTCAGCTTCATAAAGAGACATATTTCGTATCTCTGTGACAAGTATTGAGAGAGTTACAGTTAATATTTCGGACGCGTTTTCAGAACGGACCTCACTGACAGAGACAAGTTAAAACGCGCATCATGTTTATTTTTCTTTATTTGACGAAAAGCACACCACTTTGTTTTTATTGTGAGTATCCACACAAAAAAATAGAAACTTAACAGGATCTAATGATGTACAACACTTATATTTAAGATAAAAATCAACAGAGTAATTTGATTCTCTTTTGCACTGATAAGGAAAAAATCCAGCAAAACGCGTGGACGCGGCTTTCAACCCCAAAGGGTTAACGGCCATAAGTGTTGCCTGTTTATTTTGTGATTTATTCCAAGAGGATTTCTGTTCAAGTCTGCTGGCGGCTATTTCATACATTCATTAAAGTTTCATTTGACTGTCATTTGCTACTGGGTCTTATCTATCCTTACAACACTGTGTCTAAAGTGCTGGAAAAGAGAGAGTTAAACGTTTCTGTTGCAATATCAAGTTCTTCTAAGCCATCCGGGATGCTGAGATGATGAAACTGATTAGGAAGATTATTAATAAAGCAATCTTTAGTGGCAGAAGTGATAACTTCTTTACATTTACAAAGTACAATTCAGTTGGTCAGTGAAAACTCAGTAACGTATTGTTTATACTTTTGTCTATTAAAGATTTAATAGAATTTACAAATGACATTCTTTTTTTTATTGCATTTTACAAAATATCCAAATTTTTCTGGAAATGGGCTTTGCAGGTATAAAAACATATCTTAACCTGTTAAGCTGCAACCCCACTTTTGAAAAATCCCCAGAAATGGCATACCCAAACTGAAACAGATACAGTTCATGAACCATTTGTTCTAAAAGCACAAGTATGATCTCATTTGAAAGCTGACACCTGGCAGTTTATTGCAAATGTAGAATTAATTATTGTCATAATAAAAAAAAATAGTTATAAATAGCTTCAAATTTTTGTCAAGTTATTAGAAATTTATTTATATGAAATATTTTCATGAAAATAAAATTGAAGTTGGCATTGTATCAATCTAGAAATGCACTGCAGCTAAAGCCACTTGTCTGACCATGTTATATTTAAAATCTGAAGATGATATGTCTAAAACTCTTTATTTAGTTAAATGTTTTTCAAGATCATGTCATACAAATTTATTTTGATTAGACTCTAAAATGCAAACTGATGTTTATTGTCATCTTCTAAGCATCTATTCAGTCTATTTTCTCTATTGTTTATGTGGTGTAATCGATCTCTATTCAGTGTCAGTCTCCCCTGCACACATTCACACCTCTCCAGCCTAGTTATGGCTGTAAATATGCATTTCTTTTGTCTGCATTATAATTACTAACGACTGGCTATTCACACTGTTTCAACCCCTAATCTCTTCTAGGGAAAGTTCTCACCTTACATTTGAAACTATATAAAATGACCTTCTTGAAAAAAGAAACATTTCAGCAAGCAGTCCTATTTAGAAATATTCATAAATATAACAGCTAGGTAGCAGGTGCACCAAGCTAGCTAGCATATTAGCTTAGCACACCATCAATACACGACAATGTATGAGATTAAAACCATGTTTGTGCTCTAAAACTTACTTTATAGCACAAGTCGAGTGTTTTTAATAACCTTCTGTGCTCTGATTTGGCTTCAGATAAAAAAAATCGGACAGAAAATATAGTATGTATAGTCTATATCGATTAGCATTACATTATAAATATAATCTATTATTATGAAAATACCTGACATGGCTCGAAGAACACAGGTAAATCAAATATCATTGCAAGCATGTTTATTGTCTTCAAAACATCTTTATCTGCATGTTACAGCGATCTCTGTTAGTGTTTACGTCATGATGGAGTTAGTTCCTGGAATGTCACATGATTTGATTCTTCTTCGTGTTCAAAATATGGACTGCATATGTGCACAGAGCACATACTGGTAGCCTCAGGCTGCCAGTATGTTTTGAAAACACAGTACATCAGAGTCTCCAGCGCTCATAATGAATAAATCGACGCATTTGGGTAGATATTCAATAATTATGATTCCTGTCTATATAAATCTGATGTAAACCTATGAGAATCTATCAATATTTCTCCAAATCTGTACATTTTTGAGCTAAAAGCCCTGATGGACGTTGTTTTGTCAAGCTCTGTCATGACGATCTCACTGGAGTTTTTTTTCTGAATGAGAGCGGCTGACGATCATAATTCATATTAAAGGTATCGACTCATTTTTTGATTACATAACTCCAGACACCATAACTGTCACTATAAGTTTCTCAGAATACAATAGTGGTCAAAATACTAAACATTGAGTCTTATATCTTTTTAATGATGTATAGTTTGTCGAGGTAATAACATTAAATCTGATAGTAACTTTGAACTATTTAAGAAAAAAAAAAAAAAAACGCTCAGAGCGCCAGCGCTCTGGCAACAGTTAAGAGGTTAATTGTTATGAACTTCTAAGGTATTCAGCTGTAAAGCTAGTGTCCTGTACACCTGATATTTACAGCAACGTAAGATAATCAATCTTCTCGATGTTGGGACAACCTTGGGAGTTTTGCGTTTTCCAGTTAAACCGGTTTGAAAAATAACCATACGACTCTGCATGTTTCAACCTTGGGTGGTATTGACGTAAACCAGTACTAATCTCTCCCATTTTTACAAGTGTCTGAAACTAAAACTTGAAGTTTTCCAGTTAAACTGGTTTGAAAAATAACAACATGAGTCATATTTTTATCCCACACCCAAACGGTTAATGGACAACACACCCTCAAACATACTTACAGTTCAGAGAACAATAATGATATCTCAGTAATGTTACTACTCAACCCTAACAGTAACAGGGAGTGTTAAAGAATGTGCAATAAACAAAACCTTCCTTAAAATCAGTAAGACTCTTTGTTCCATTAACAACTGGGAGCTCAATGTGGTCATACCAGATTATAATAACAAGTAGAACTAGAATGTACGGTAACACTTTATAATAACTGCACGCTATGAATCATTAGATAAGCATGAGTAAACAGTTTATTTAATCATTTATAAAGCATTAATATACATTAATAAGCAGTTAAAAATACAGCGATGAATGTTTTTTTCTTAATTTATAAGCATATCTATAATGTGTTTAATAATTGTATTTTCATACTTTGTTAATGATTAATTAATAATTTATAAATAAAGTATAGCATTATTTACAAACCAGTTATTTAAGAGTTGTTAGTGGTCCATAAGATCACTTAGAAAGTGTAAGTAAATTGAGTAAATTCGGGTAGTTATAAAGCATTTATTAGTGGTCAGTTAACTATTTTTGTGAGCTCATCTAAAGTGAGGACTATCCATGCCTTGTAAAGCATTTATAAAGGAGATTTAAAAACAGAAAAATGAAACAAACACAACACTGTGATACAGAACCTAGAAATATTTAACAGCCTTTAAATCTCCTTTATATAAATGCTTTACAAGGCATAACTATTCCTCACTTTAGATGAGCTAACAAAAATAGTTAACTGACCACTACTAAATGCTTTATAACTACCCGAATTAAACCTGAATTACATTATAAATACAAGGTAATAATGCATTTATTAACACACTATGTAACTATTACCATATGTATGAATAATAAGATGTATGAATGTACATTTAAATAGTTTATTAATCATTTACTTACACTTTCTAAGTAATCTTATGAACCACTGGCAACTCTTAAATAACTGGTTTAAAATAATGCAATACTTCATTTAGAAATGATAAATTGATCATTAATAAAGTAATATGAAAATACAATTATTAAACACATTATAGATATGCTATTTGTAATTGTTACGAACTTCTAAGGTATTCAGCTGTAAGGCTAGTGTCCTGTACAGCTGACATTTACAGCAACGTAAGATAATCAACCTTCTAAATGGTTTCAATCTTGGGAGTTTTGAGTTTTCCAGTTAGACTGGTTTGGAAAATAACCATATGAGTCATATTTTTTATCCCACACCCAAACGGTTAATGGACAACACACCCTCGAACATACTTACAGTTCAGAGAACAATAATGATATCTCAGTAATGTTAATACTCAACCCTCACAGTAACAGGGAGTGTTAAAGAATGTGCGATTAAAAAAACTTTCCTTCAAATCAATCTTTGTCAATCTCAAGTAGAACTAGAATGTACATTTCCTGAAGAAAATGTGCAGTGGCAAAACTCGCCACTCGGTTGCTACGATAGATGTTACCATGTTGTACATGATTGCATAAGAGCCAGCAACCATCTGTACAATGTTGTGGAGCTGAAATATGTCTTCTATATGTTGCAATATGGTTGCTAGGTGGCTCTAAATGGTTGCTAGGGTGTGGTTACACAGTTACCATGGTTTTATTTACACACTGTTTCCCAACCGAAAAAATGAGCCAACCCCCTTCTCTATATGATGTTCTGATGCATAGAGATAGGTCTTGCTAAACGGTTTTATCACTGATGAACAGTGTTGGGGAGTAACGGAATACATGTACCGGCGTTACGTATTCAGAATACAAATTATGAGTATCTGTATTCCGTTACAGTTACAATTTAAATAGTTGGTATTTAGAATACAGTTACATTGTTGAAATCAATGGATTACATTAGGATACTTCTCTGTTTCACGGGTTTATTCACTCTCTAGCTAAATAAATTAAGGCAACTCAGCATTTCCCAGAAGCCCCAAAGTGAAAACGAAAAAAATGCGCGGTTTTGTGTGATCAGTCACAATGGAGTCGGGAGAGGAGCAGCGGGAGCTATAGAGATGGAGCCGGAACAACAGAGCCAGGGCAAGAATGCGTTTCTATCTTGGAAATTCAAACAGCATTTCACATTAAAGAAAGAGAAGGGAGAACGAAATATCTAGCCTAAATGTGCAGTGCAACCTCTGCTTGCCAGCAACCAGCTCCTTTCAGCGTCCAAAGACGCAACCTGAAGAAGCATCTTAAAGTAGGCCTAAGTTATCCTTCCCGTCCAGATCCAATGCTACCACATCTTTAAATTAGCCTACTATAAGAATTATTTGAAGTTAACATTATAAAATATGTAGACCTACACCAAAAAATAAATAATTTAAAATTGAGCAATTCCAGCGTTATGGACGCGACATTTGCAGTCAAAACTTGAAATAGAAATTCTCAGAAAATGCATTTAATACCAATATATTTAAAAACGTCTGTTTATATATCCATATACTCCCATAATAAAGGAGTCCAGACATTAGAAAATATCTGTCTACAGATGCGTTTTCTATTTAATATGAGGGAAATAAACATGCGTGACACAAAAACGTGACTTTAACTACTTCTGTGAATTACACTCTGCTCTCCACAGAACATAAAATATACATTTTTATTATTTTTTTTACGTTCGCATTTATGAGGAAAAAACAATGTTACCAACGTGACCACTCTGAAAGCGGCACTAAAAGACTGCTTTAAAACTTTCACGCAGAGACCTCAAACAGAAGCACAAAGCCTTTCTTTAAAGGGAAATTTGTTTGGTATTAATTGTATCTTAATTTTAATAAAGGTTTCATCAACCAATTGATTTAATAAATAAGAAGTATAGGCTAAATATTTCACGACATCGAGGCGCCGGCGTGTGAACTGGAGTTTGTCTCTTATGAACCGAAACTTACCGTAAGATTATTCTTGCCTCACAGTCACAGACATGTCTAAATTTAAACAGAACAATTCAAAACGAAACAAAACAGACTGCGTTCTGCTTATGTAATCCGTATGAAATGCGCATTTTTCTCTGGTGCGTTCACTAGCTTACTGCAAAGATCGCGAGTCAGCATCGTCAACTTCATCTTTGCAGGCGACAGTGACACAGACAAAAAAACACTTGTTTATTAATAAACAATTAAAATATCTCCTTGCTATATTTTACATATTCATAATCAATACTTTTGCCGGTTCTTTGTGACAGCTTTTAGGTGCTTTATTGGCAGCGCCATCCCTATTACAATGCGTCACCACCGCATCACCTTTCTGCATTCCTACACTTATAAAATGCAATTCAATACGGAAGTAATCCAAGTATTCTGAATACAGTACTCAGATTGAGTAACGTAACGGAATACGTTACAAATTACATTTTGGGGCATGTATTCTGTATTCTGTAACGAAATACTTTTTAAAAGTATCCTTCCCAACACTGCTGATGAATAAAAGTTAAAAAGAACAGCATTTATTCAAAATGGAATTTACGTTCTTTCCTAAGAATGTAAAGACTTAAAGTCTTTATAACTTCTTTATATCTCTAGCAAGAGAAAAAGAGAACTTATTTGATCGTTGGAGCACTTCAATGAAAGTTACAACTAAAGAGCAGTTAAGAGAATTAGTGCTCTTATAGAAGTTTAAACATTGTGTTCCTCATGCTGTAGCTACACATCTCACTGAACACAAAGTGAATACACTTTCTGAAGCCGCGCTCATGGCTGATGAATTTGTGTTAACCCATTGTGGGTCATTCAGTTCAGTAGGTCTTAAAACTAACAATATGAGTAACTCTAAGTTTAATTTACATTTATTCTGGGAAATGATTTAGCTGGTGAGAATGTTTGGGGTCGGAGTGACGTGGCAGCTCCACCCATAATAGCATCTACACCTAGGAAATCTGATGTGGGAAATTGTAGAGAATTTCCTGATTTGTTTCCAGCTTGTGCAGTTACTCGATCAATGGCTAAACCATTATCTGAACAAGTTGAAGTTCCACTGCATGATACCTTCTTCTATACTGTTCATACAGGTGATTCAGGATCGGATGTGTCCAAATGTCCTGAGCAAAGAGACCTGAAGTCCTGTTCTTCGTTGTCTTCTGACCAGAAAGATTCGACAGTGTTGCGACGTGAATCTAACAATACATCAGAGGTTCTGTCCACTCTTGAGAAAACCAATGTTGATCTCACTGATGTTGATGATTGTTCTCTGACTTCTTTGTTCCAGATTTCTCGAGAGGATTTGATTAGAGCTCAACAGAGCGACGACAGTCTTAAAACTTTATTCACTGAAGGAGTGGCTAAGAAATGTTCTGATCCTCAGTCTCCTTCGTGCTTTCTTGATGATGGTCTGCTTTGTCGGAAAGTGGTGTTGCATGAAGATGTTTCTCTAGAACCTAAAATCCAGATTATGGTTCCTTTTACGGTGAGGGAATCTGTGTTGCATTTGGCTCATCAAGGACTTGCTGTCATACGGGAATTCGTAAAACGTACGATCGAGTCTTGCGACAGTTCTATTGGCCTAAGGTGAAACGAGATGTGGCAAAACATATTCGATCTTGTCATACATGCCAGATCACCGGTAAGCCAAACCAAAAAGTTCCTTTTGCTCCGTTGCAACCTATTTCCGTCGTGTCCACTCCTTTTGAACATTTGGTAGTTGACTGTGTTGGTCCTTTGCCTAGGTCCAAGACTGGTCACCAATACCTTTTAACCGTTATGTGTCAGACTACTCATTATCCGGCTGCTTATCCGTTAAGGTCCATTACTACTAAATCTGTCTTGAAGGCTCTCACTAATTTCATGTCGACCTTTGGAATTCCTAAAGTCATTCAGTCCGATCAGGGTTCGAACTTCATGTCGAAACAGTTCTCAAAAGCCCTGCGTCAACTTCGAGTAAACCACAATATTTCTAGTGCTTATCATCCGCAGAGTCAAGGAGTTCTTGAGAGGTTTCATCAAACCCTGAAGTCCCTTTTAAGGTCATATTGTGTGGAACTCGATGCGGATTGGGAGGAAGGTCTGCCGTGGATGTTGTTAACGATACGTGAGGTAATCCAAGAAAGTCTTGGGTTTAGCCCGAATGAATTAGTGTTCGGACATGTAGTGAGAGAACCTACGGCTGTGTTAGCTGAGGAGTGGCGGATGCCTAAACTGTCTGAAAACATTTCGGATTATGTGAGCGGATTCCGGCGTAGATTATATGAGGCAAGAGCTCTCGCTAAAAAGAAATTGAGTAAGTCTCAAATAAAAATGCAACAACGCTTTGACAGAAAAGCTAAGTGAAGAGATTTTCAGGTGGGTCATCAAGTACTCACTTTGCCGTCCCTACCTGCTAATCCATTTCAAGCTAAATTTAGGAGCCTCGTGTCCGGTTAAACAGAATGCATATCGAGTCAATCCTTTTAAAAGAGATTTGCTGAAACAAGAGGTGAACTATCTACTTGCTCATGGTCTGGCTGAATCTAGTTTCAGTTCATGGAGTTCCCCTTGTGTTCTAGTAAATAAATCTGATGGCTCATATCGATTCTGCACAGATTATCGAAAACTTAATTCTGTTACTAAACCGGATTGCTTCCCTTTGCCCCGAGTTGATGACTGCGTCGATCATGTTGGCTCTGCCAGATATGTTAGTAAGTTCGATCTCCTAAAGGGATATTGGCAGGTGCCGCTGACTAGTCGAGCGAAAGAATTATCCGCCTTCGTCACACCTGATGCTTTCCTGCAGTACACGGTTATGCCTTTCGGAGTGCGAAATGCACCCGCGACGTTCCAGCGACTCGTAAATCGTATACGGTATGGAATGTCAGGATGTGAGGCCTATCTTGACGACGTGGTGTTGTATAATTCCTCCTGGTCTGAACATCTTAACAAGATTAAAGAATTGTTTTCTCGTCTAGCAAAGGCTAATCTTACCATAAACCTCGCTAAGTCGGAATTCGCGAAGGCAACCGTTACCTATTTAGGTAAAGTCGTGGGAAACGGTTGTGTAAAGCCTATTGAGACCAAGGTCGAAGCCATTTGTGACTTTCCCGTACCCACTAATCGTCGTGAAATGCGACGGTTTCTCGGTTATGGTGGGATATTACCGGAGCTTCTGCGAAAATTTCGCAATTGTAGTCTCCCCTCTTACCGATTTATTGAGTCCAAAGTTGACTTTTCAGTGCTCTGAGCTCTGTCAACAGGCTTTTGACAATTGTAAAGCGTTGCTGGTGTGTGTCCCTGTTTTAACAGCCCCGGATTTTGAGAAATCTTTTAGCCTTGCAATCTATGCAAGTGCTTGTGGTGCGGGCGCTGTTTTCTTACAGGAGGATTCGAACAAGGTTCTACATCCTGTAAGTTACTTTTCAAAAAAGTTTAATCAACATCAACAAGTATACTCTACCATTGAGAAGGAAGCTCTCGCCCTAGTGTTGGCCGTGCAACATTTTGAGGTATGCCTAGGGTCAATCGCTGCACCAATTATCATCTATACGGATCATAATCCGTTGGTTTTCTTGAATCGAATGAGAAATCGAAATCAGCAACTTATGCGATGGAGTCTAATTTTACAACCTTTCCATCTCGAGATTCAACACATTCGAGGAAAAGATAATGTCATAGCTGACACACTTTCCAGAGCATAACCTAACCTCTGCGTTGTCCATTCCTTTTCTTTGCATCTCTAGGGCCCAGAGGTGCTGAAGAATGAAGAGAAGACGACGTCCAGAATACTATTGCGCTTGTTGTGGGTTGTGCCTAATTGTCTTTTCTTGTTTTTTTGATTTTTAGATTCGAATCTTTTTCTTTTGGAGGGTTAGGGTTAGGGTTAGTGGGGTTTAGTTATTCGCAATTCGCAAAAATTCACAAAATTCGAAAATTCGCAAAAAATTTGCAGTTATTCGCAAACAAAATGCATTACACATAAGGCAGTAGGCTATTTTAGCATAAGTAGTCATGGGCTAACCAAAACTGAACATTTATATGTAAGAAATATAAGTCACAATGGTGATGTGTGTTATGATGAAATTGGTACTATGTCATGGTGAATATAGCCTACTAAAATATTTGCATATTGAATCATAGTGGTTTGGTTTTCTTAGAGTCTACTCAAATGCTCAAAACATCTCCTGAGAAAAATCACAAGGACAACCTAGTCTTGGTTATTTAATTTTGATTTAGTCTTATTTTCCTTACCTTGTCATTCAAGGCCAGGACACTTTTTGTACATTTCTGGAACATTTGCGTGCTTCCACATACCGTGCAACTACGGATCTCCCAGGAACATTCATTATTGCTGCGTACATTTATCCGTGTCACCAGATGCGCATGCACAAGAACACGGCTGTGTTCCGATTGTTCTCATCTCTGCTCCGCCGAGACAAAATAGACATGCCATTTTAAAAATCTTTCATTTATTGTAAGAAAAATGTTTTCAAAAGCATCACTTTCATCAAATTGTATGTGACATAATTTCCAGTAGGCAATTGTCTGCATACATGTGCCGTGGCTGAGCCAGTGAGCTCGCTACGACTCCGGTTACGGTAAAACATACAACAGCCTTCCAGCGGCAAGCCCCGGATGACAACGACGATGCCGAAGAAGACGATTTATATTCTTCTTCGTTAGTTTTTATTGGCAGTTGGCAAACAAGCTGAGTAATGCGCGATGCAATGCATTACCGTCCGCCACCACGCACGGTAGAGCTTTTGTTTTATTTTTTGCCGCTCCAGTCAGAAACACTGAAAGGAAATTAAACAAAGTTTAAGTTATTTCATCTAAAAGATTCGGGGATTTTGACAAAACATTCGGGGCTTAACCCTCTGGGGTCGGCTGTCGCACCGGCGCGTTTTGGCAGATTTTTTCCTTATCAGTGCAAAAGAGAATCAAATTACTCTGTTGATTTTGATCTTACATATAAGTGTTGTACATCCTGTTAAATTATAATTACATTTCTATTATTTTTGTGGGTACTCACAATAAAAACAAAGTGTTATGCTTTTCGTCAAATAAAGAAAAACACGATGCGCGTTTTGCCTTCTCTCTGTCGGTGAGGTCCATTCTGAAACGCGTCCAAAAAATTAACTGTAACTCTGTCAATACTTCTCACAGAGATACGAGAGATTTCTCTTTATGAACAGGGTTCTAAATTAACACCCGCCAACCCGCCAAATGTGGGTAAAAATTCGTTTTGGCGGGTGTTAATAAAAACTTACTAGCCAGTTTGGCCGGTGATGCATAAGGTTCTGTTCTCGGTCATTTATCCCCCTGGCAGTACTTCTTACATTTCCCATGAACACTGTGCCGTAATGCTATGTGATAACGTTTCATACGCCCATTGGCTGCGCGCAGGTTGCAGTGAAACCAGCGCGAAAAATGATCATGGAAACGAACGGAGCATTTTCTGTGCTTAAACCTGTCTCCCTCAAAATCATTTTGCTACCAGAAGGTATCATCTCGTATCACGATTCCATCGGGGTACACTTACCTGGAGTCGTTAATGCAGTGATGGATAGCTGCTTAATCAATAGACTGCTGTTTCTTTGGATTTCATCATTGTGGTGGTGATATTATGATAACTCAGTTTAATTAATAATTGATTCAAAGTAATTCCATTTTTTAATAGGCTATCATTTTCATCTAAGCAAACTTCGCGAGGCAGACAACAACATTATGTGATCAAATACAAATAATCCACTTGTTAAACACAGCTCCACCAAGTGCACTTAATTATAACTGTGAAAAAAAAAAAATTCGAATAGTATTTTATTTTTTTGAATAATAATTACAGATCGAAAATTTTTATATTCGTGCACATCCCTAATAGATAGATAGATAGATCCCAAACTTGAAATGAAATGTTTGCACTTTCTGTGTTGTATTGTATTTTATATGTGTTTTCCATGCCAACAATGTGTCACGTTTTGATGTATTGAGTTCTGTTTGTATCTTGTCTTCCCCTGTCTTTTGTGATTTTGGTTTAGTCCTGTTAGTTTTCCCGCTCCTCGTTTGTGTCCAATTTTCTGCACTTGTTTTCAGTTAATTATCTTGTTTGGTTCAGTTCATTTAAGCCCTGTGTTTTCCCTCAGTGTTTGTCGATCGTCGTCTACGTATGGTTGTGTGTTAACCCTGATTTCCTGGAGTTTTGTTCTTGTTTTGATTTTGGAAGTTTCATTTTGTTAATTAAAACTATTATATTGAAGCTCTCGTGTCCTCGTCTTCAGCAACCTGCACCCAACCCTGACAGAACGATCGACCATTAAACGAAAATGAGTAGAAGGAGGAAGAAAGAGGTGAGCCCCTTCAAAAACCCAATCCTTTTCCAAGAGGAGCGCTCACTCGAGGAATACGCTGGTCTATACCTTGAGCTGTATGATGATGTGAGATGGGATGAGGAGGAGTTGAAGCAAAGTTTCTGGGGTGGATTAAAAGACCCTCTCGCCCAGATAATTTTGGTGAAGGACCTCAACCTATCCTTCCTGGAGTTTTTGGATCACACGCTGTGGGCCTGTGGATCCAGCTACCACTTGGAAGATCTCCCACTCCAGCCAGTGCCAAGCCCGCCAGCCCCTGAGCCCATCACCTGCACGCCAGCGCCTGAGCCCATCACCTGCACGCTAACGCCAGAACCCATCGCATGCCCGCCAGAGCCTGCACACCGCATCAGCCCTGCCACAAGATCTGTCCCTGGATTTCCCTGGATGATATCCTGTATGACTGATCCCCCACTGATATCGGTGCGATTAGCCAAAAAGATGGCTGCCGAGGCTGGGGTTCAAGTCAGCCACATCCAGCCAGATCCTGAGCCCGTCGCCTGCCCGCCAGAGCCTGAGCCCGTCGCCTGCCCGCCAGAGCCTGAGCCCGTCGCCTGCCCGCCAGAGCCTGAGCCCGTCGCCTGCCCGCCAGAGCCTGAGCCTGTCGCCTGCCCGCCAGAGCCTGAGCCCATCGCCTGCCCGCCAGAGCCTGAGCCCAGCCCCAAGCTCCCTGATGTGCTGGCCCCGTCCAGTTCCGAGTCCCCTGATGTGCTGGCCCCGTCCAGTTCCGAGTTCCCTGATGTGCTGGCCCCGTCCAGTTCCGAGTCCCTTGATGTGCTGGCCCCGTCCAGTTCCGAGTCCCATGATGTGCTGGCCCCGTCCAGTTCCGAGTCCCATGATGCGCCAGAGCCAGAGCCCGTGGACCCAGCGCCAGAGCCAGAGCCCGTTGACCCAGCGCCAGAGCCAGAGCCCGTTGACCCAGAGCCCATTGACCCAGCGCCAGAGCCAGAGCCCGTTGACCCAGAGCCAGAGCCCGTTGACCCAGCGCCAGAACCCGTTGACCCTGCGCCCGTTGATGTCAAGTCAGTTCCCGATCCTGAGCCTGTCCTCCCCAAGAAAATTTTGGGGGGGCGCTATACGCCTTCGCCGTGGCCGGCCAAAGATCCTTGGAAACCTGAAAAAATAACACCGCCATGGCCACCCGAAGGGTCCTCACCGCCATGGCCACCCGAAGGGTCTTCACCGCCGTGGCCACCTGAAGAGCCTGCACCGCCATGGCCACCTGAAGAGCCTGCACCGCCATGGCCACCCGAAGGGTCTTCACCACCACGGCCACCCGAAGGGTCTTCACCGCCGTGGCCACCTGAAGGGTCTTCACCGCCGTGGTCACCTGAAAGGTCTTCACCGCCGTGGCCACGCCCACAGCCTGCACCGCCGTGGTCACGCCCACAGCCTGCACCGCCGTGGTCACGCCCACAGCCTGCACCGTCGTGGCCACGCCCACAGCCTGCACCGTCGTGGCCACGCCCACAGCCTGCACCGCCCTGGCCACGCCCACAGCCTGCACCGCCGTGGCCACGCCCACAGCCTGCACCACTCTGGCCACGCCCACAGCCTGCTCCGCCCTGGCCACGCCCACAGCCTGCTCCGCCGTGGCCACGCCCACAGCCTGCGCCGCCATGGCCACGCCCACAGCCTGCTCCGCCCTGGAGGCTTCCCGGACCTGCACCATGCCCTCGTCAGCCTCCAGGGCGCCCACCCTCCCACCCCTTTGGATGTTATACGGCGCGAGGACGCGCCTTCGGGGAGGGGGGAGGTACTGTCACGTTTTGATGTATTGAGTTCTGTTTTGTATCTTGTCTTCCCCTGTCTTTTGTGATTTTGGTTTAGTCCTGTTAGTTTTCCCGCTCCTCGTTTGTGTCCAATTTTCTGCACCTGTTTTCAGTTAATTATCTTGTTTGGTTCAGTTCATTTAAGCCCTGTGTTTTCCCTCAGTGTTTGTCGATCGTCGTCTACGTATGGTTGTGTGTTAACCCTGATTTCCTGGAGTTTTGTTCTTGTTTTGATTTTGGAAGTTTCATTTTGTTAATTAAAACTATTATATTGAAGCTCCCGTGTCCTCGTCTTCAGCAACCTGCACCCAACCCTGACACAATGTTAATAAAATGATCAAATGCATTCAGTGGCACTCATAATTTCTCTTTTTTTCACCGGAAAAAAAATTGGCTAGTGGAAATTCTGATTGGCTGGTAACTTTAGAAAGTTACCAGCCACATTGGCTGGTGATCAAAAAAGTTAATTTAGAACCCTGTTTATGAAGCTGAAATTCTCTTCTTTTAAATGAAGTAATTTATTTTTAAAAAATATGTCTAGTTTATGTAATCCGTTTGAAACCAAGGAGAGGTACAGTTTTTTCCTTCTCCCTTCATTATCTTTAATGAGCTGAGGCCGCCACACCCCCAGAGCTTTTCACATGGTAAATAGGCGATCTATGCATAGCACACGCGGCACGCCCCCGATCAATGCCAAACAACACGAAGATTCTTCATCAGATTCACTGATAGTTCATTGCGTTTTAAGGATAATCCCTTCAGAGGATTAACGTCAACCGAGTTTCAAATTCCTCTGAGGAAAAGGTGAAATCTTACCTTTTTCTCAGAGGAATTTGAAACTCGGACGACGAACGGCTGCATTTTGAAGAACGAACGGCTGCATTTTGAAGAACGAATTGACCCCACCGAGTTTACAAGCTCAGAGTTAGTTGTTTAGTGTTTGTAATTCCTTTTCTGATCATAGAGCTCAAATGAATTTTCAGACTGTATTTTGCCTAGTTTTGGCTAGTTTTTGACATATGAAATATTGCCTCACAATATCCCTAACATTCGTGTAGGCCTATACGCTTGTGTAAACTTTTTGAATAACTGCTTAGGTTATAATGATTTAGTGAAATATATCGATCCGCAAGTTTTGCTTGAGTACTTTTGCCAAGCGTGTCAGAGGTTACGGGTTCTAATCCGTCCTCGGTATAGTTTTTTTTCTCTCATCAAAACAGAATATGTTCATCAGTGGTTACAGTCTATATCAAGCACACACGTATATAGGACACACGTTTGTGTGCATTTTATTTTGTGATTTCACCGGAATGAATAGTGTCCGCCGCAACGGCGATAGATTGAAGAGCACGTCCGAGTGAAGACTGCGCGCGCGCCGATACAAGAGAACACTGTATCCATGACACTGATAGCAGCGGACACGAGCGCTCAGCTTGAGTTCAAAAACAAAACATTTTAGCACTAGATCTCTTGTTTAAGAGCGGACTAAATGAATGCTCTGCTAGTTAACTGGATTTGTTTTATTTTGTATTAGGTACATCCGTTCATTGAGTGTATCAGTAAATGCGTGTGGTCTATATGGGCCATAAACAGATACTCGCGGTGACGCGGTCTACCCATCAATAGATGTTTTCTCCGTCTATCAACAGATACATTGTGCATCTATACCCATTAATTGTCCACCAGTTTACTTTGGATAATGTGCTAACAGTTTTTTTGTTTTGTTTTTTAGGAATGTGGCTGCAGTGCTCAGTGCGATCGAGAATCATACTGAGTAAGTGCATAGATGTAATATTTTACAGATGTAATGTAGCCTAATTGTGTTTACATCGTCACCATTAGCCTTCAGAAATCATTCTGATATATTTTTTTTAAAATCAATGTTGGAAACAGTTGTGCTGCTTAATTTTTTTTTTTACATGTGATATTTTTTTTAGGATTCTTTGAATGCATTTTTTTTTATAAAAAAAAAAAACAAGTTTGGTCTTTTTATGTTTTTTTTTTTTTTAAAGGATGTGTTAAGTGATATGAATGACTTGAACATAAAGATGTTAAAGTCATTCATATCACTTAACACATCCTTTAAAAAAAAAAAAACATAAAAAGACCAAACTTGTTTTTTTTTTTATAAAAAAAATGCATTCAAAGAATCCTAAAAAAAATATCACATGTAAAAAAAAAAATTAAGCAGCACAACTGTTTCCAACATTGATTTTAAAAAAAATATATCAGAATGATTTCTGAAGGCTAATGGTGACGATGTAAACACAATTAGGCTACATTACATTTCTATTTTGAATAAATGCTGTTCTTTTAACTTTGTATTCATCAGTGAATCATTCTTAGTTCAGGCTGCCTCACAGCACCTTGGGCCATTAGCCATTGGGGGAGTGTCTTTAGTCTTCCCAGGTGTAAATCACATTAATATTCATGGCCATTCACCCTACCCCGCAGACAGCAGTGCTGACCAAAAACTGACGTAAGAAATTTAAATTTTGTTATATTGTTGTTTGTGAAAGAGTGGTCAGAATGATTTTCACTTCATTTTGAAGTAAAAATTCTAGCCTACAAGAATAGTAACTCAAAAGTATTGTGGACAACTATTCAGTATGTGTTAAATGGCCTTATTGCGGTGACATTTTTTTCCCCCAAAACGTACTAACCACCAGGCTTGTGCAAAATTCAGAATTTCAGAATTGGCCTCCATTCAATTCATGAATTGGAATTTGAATTGAATTGACTCCGCCCCACAGGAGGTTGAATTTGAATTTGAATTTGAATGACAGGAAGTGGAATTAAATTCATGGCAATTCAAAGGAATTCCACACAGTCACACAACAGAAAGAATGTGTTGAATCTCACATACTTTCAGCGTTAGGAAGGTTACTTTGGAAATGTAATTGCTTACTGTTATAAGTTACCCATTATAAATGTGGTTTGGATTACTTTATTTGGATTACTTTATCAATGTAAAGCAATTTCCTTTTAAATTGATTAGTAACTAATCAAATGACACATTTTCACTCAGTAATACAACTAAATACAATTAGATTAATTTTGTAATTCAATAACATAATTTCATTACAGTTAACTCACTCCTCCCTGCATACATTTTGTTCTAATATATATATTATATAGGGAGAAACAGTAGAGGGCGCCAACACAAGGTAGTGTGGCGCAGGCACCGCGGTGCGCCTCATAAGAAGAGAAATATGCTCATTTTGGATGCATTCCGCGGACAAATCCGGACTGTCCGTCCGAAAACCAGACATAAGGCCACCCTATCCACAATTGCAAACATACATAGATAGGCCTACATAATTATTGCATTTTTGTGAAAAGGTTATTAATTTTTGTCACTCGTTCATTCATTCATTCATTTCTCTCATTTCTCTCTTCAACTCATTAACAGAGTGCACTTTATTTTGTCACAAATTAATCCAAATATTTAATGAATGGTGTTAAAATGTTTTAATTATCACTAGAATTTTCAAATAAAATTATTTTCTGTTGAAAACCAGATTTTTTCCACAAAAGTCTCTTTTCCCCAAAAATAAGTCTGGAAAATGGGGGGGTCGTCTTATATTCGGGTATATACGGTACAATAAATCAAATTTAATTATTTGTTCTGTGACTATAGCTTTTAACATTCATTGCTGTGGGAAAATATTTCATGTTTATGTAATCTGTACAAGTAGTTCAAACTAATATAATTTATAGAATATGTTATGCAATCATGTCTGACATACTGTTTGTTACATTGTTAAACACTTCACTTAAAATATCTATATGAATTTCTTAGAATTTGTTTTGAATTGCAATTCTGCTTCCTTTAATTCAAATTCGAATTGTAATTATAGATCCTGTTTTTGACATCAATTCAAATTCAATTCAAATTCAAGAATTGAATTGGAATTAAGGAGTCATTCTTAATTCAATTCTGAATTGTGCACAAGCCTGCTAACCACGCATACATTTTTTTAAATATAAAATGCAAACATGTACATCCATTTTGCTCACATATTATTGTAGCGGAGTTTGTGCTGAATACAGCAAATTTATATGTTGGCAAATGGTATGTTTTAAGTAGCTGAAATAATCACAAATGTCAGGGCATGTCAAAACACCTCAAGAGCCCTGAAAACACCTCAGACCCCAGAGGGTTAAATCGTCTCTTTTCTCCCTTTTTCAGTTTGACATTTTAGTGAAGTGGTTATCTCTGTCTTCTGTGCAGAAATGAAACCTTTGGATACATTATTCCTAAATAAGGGCTTCTCACACCTGGGAGTCGTGGTGTTGCTGATAGACAGCTTGAAGCTGGGGTCCTTTCGTGTCCTGGCTTCGCAACATACAAAGAGAACGGAGGAAAGGGCACATTGTTATCATCTTTGTACCTTGATCCAATGGAAACCCACCTCTCCTGCAGATTATGCGGCAATTTATCCACTATTGGGTTGATACCACGGGCAGTGTCCAAGTAGGTTAACCCTTGGCAGTAACCTTCTTCTTTGGCAGACTGTAACTCCATGAGAAGATCTCCGAGTTCTCTTAATTTGAAATTGTCTTTGTTGGATATGCGAGGAAAATTGTCGAGCTTACTGAAAAGTGATCTTTCTACAATCTCAGGGGCTGCATAACACTGGTTGAGTCTGTCCAAGACCATTTTCAAGGCTAATTTGGGGTTGTTTATGTGTACAGATTGGAATCTCTTGACATACTCTGATGACTCTTTGCCAAGCCACTTTGCTAATAGATATAGTTCCTCACCTGCAGTCAGATCCAGTCCTTCAATTACATTGATGAATGAAGCATCCCACGCTCTATAATTTTAGGGACAATCGTCGAATTTGGTAAGTCCAATGGTAACAAGTTCTCGGCGTGCAAGATATTTTGCGAAGTCCGTCATGCTGGCTGCTTGGGTATGATCTGCTCGCGGAGTATTGTATGGCGGCTTATGTTCAAAGGAATGCTGATGAGGAGCATTGATCGAATGGGGTGAAGGTGGCCCGCTCTTGAAAGGAGATTGTTTTCATGGTGTGGGTGTTTGGCAACTGGACACTTTGAATTTGAGGATTTTTTGATTCAGCTGGTTTCGTGACTTCGCTCCTCTTCTGTTGTTCATCGGTTACAACATGTGAAGTGGTGTCATCGTTGCGTGAATGATTCACCTGAGTGATATCATGTATTGCTGATGACTGATTCGTGTTGCTTTGTGGTGAACTTCCAGGGATGCGGCCTATGACAACCCATTTTCTTTGATCCTCAACATACTCATTTGTTCGTTATTGTACAGTTAAAGGTGTGTCTGAACTGCTTTTAGAATCACTGTGAAATTCACCCACCTCTGCTGCAGCTTCTAGAATTTCAGCTTCAGCCAGCGCAGCTGCCACCTCCTTTTCTGCTAGTAGTGCTTCCAACGCAGCCTCCAATGTGGCTTTCTCTGCTTCTAATCTTGCCTTTTCCCTTTTTCATGTGCAGCTCTCTTTCTGCGAATGATGCAAGATTGAAGAACGTTGAAGATCTTGATCTTGAAGAGGTGCGCTTAGAACTGACCAATGAAGTTTTCCCAGATTTGCTGGATTTATCCTCCATATCTTATATTGATGCTTGCTTTTCAGTAGCTTCTCAACAGCTTTTCACTATACTGTCCTCCCTTCATGTATTATCTTTACGAAGTTTGACAGCAAGTTAAACTCCATCCATTATAATCATAAAAGTGCAAGTTGAAGTTCTAGCATTTATTAAATCTTGATGTCACAACATCACGATGGATCAGAGTGAAAAGCTATTGCTCTTCAAACTTCCAAAGCAAGGATTGATGAGGATTATCCACGAAAAAATAAAACACTCAGACGGAGCAACATGAATCAGCCATGTGCCTAGCTGCACTTCCTGCTATAAAACCTGTAGTTTCTTTAAGATCCACTAGATGGCAGTTCCAGAACAAATTAACTTAGACACATACTGTGAAACGGGTACAGAACAATTGTTTTTCCCACAACAGTTTGTATCTGAGCTTCCTCACAACTAGAAGTGGTCGGCTCATCACTAAAAGTCCCACGTGAAGCCTCCAGCTTTCCCTGAAAGTGTTGCAGAAAAGAACAGCACAAGTCGTCAGATTCTTGTAGACAGGCATTGTGTGCAGGTGCCTGAACAAGCAAATTTACAATGCTAAATAGTGTTTTTGGCCTGTTGTTTGCGTTATTGATGATTTTAGCGATATAGGAAGAGTGAGCTGTATTTAAGGCGGTTTTGTAAAGCTTAAAGGACAAGTTCGGTATTTTACACTTAAAGCCCTGTTTCAAGATCGTTTCTGATGAAATAGAATGGTTAAAATTAAAATGTGGACACATGCTGCTGTCCCGAGAATTTTCGGTTTCTGTGATCGACCAGAGACAGCACGAGTGCTAAAGCCTTTGGTGTGTTTGTAATCGCCATGAGAAAGTCAGCTATCAGCAAAGTCACGTTAGCCAGGACCACAACCATCACAACATCTGCAAAAAACGCAAAAGTTACCCAACCTGACAGCAAGCTAATCGAACTACTGGTAAGAAGAGTGTTTTATCTCACCTCACAGTCAGTTCAACAGATGGAGGGCTCGTAGCAGGCTGACAGCAAAGAGTTCCCAATGGTAACAGCAACAAAAATTAAGTCCAGTTTGTAGAAGGATGCAGAAAGGGAAACACCAACTGTCCAAGAAGCGGGCACAGCAAACGTAAACAATAGACGACGAAGCGTGGAGCGGCAGCCAGATGCACACAGCGTTCCCACACAGCGTTCAAAACAACAGTATTTTATGAATACTGATGTTTCGAACTTACTGCTTCTTTCACGTACTGTTTTCGCCTACTATATACGCACTATCTGCACTATTTGAACGCACTATCGTACGAATCTCGCGATAATTAGCACGTGCTAATTCACCACCTAAAATCACCCAGGTAATTCTCGCCTACTCTTTTATGATTCATACATACTTTTCGCTTGCCTACTCTTTTTCCCCTACTATTTAGTAGGGAAGTATGCGATTCAGAACGCAGCCAGAGCCTCTGGACACGTGGCTTTACGTAAGGCATCCAACCTAGGGAACTGCGAAACTGGCAGTGAACCACTCGGCCCAGATCTCAGAGACGGGGTATCATGGAGAGCATGACTCAGCATAGTGCTTACAACCCTTGCTAATGAGGGGAGTTTCTCTGCTCGACCCACGGATCTACCCAGCGCTTATGTTTCAAAGCACTGAGGAGGCCTGAGAAGGCCTAAGGACTGATCTAACTTCACGAGATGCCTACAACCGTCTGACCAGACTCAGCAGGCTGAGTACTCATAGTGACCCTCAGTGAGGGGAGCACATGGCCTGCCTGGTAGGCAATCCAGGCTGTAGGCTAGATAGAGAGGTTCCAGGAGGGAACCAGTAGCAGAAAGTGAGCACTTTAGTCGTGCTCGAAACTCACTCGAAACTCACTTTGAGGATTGAGATGCCTACTAGGCCTGAGAGCCAGTGCTGTCAGCCAGTTTAACCATACTGCTGGGGACTCGCCTTAATAGGGCCTACACTAGCTACAAACAAACACCGTTGGGAACCATACTACACCAACACAAAAATTGAGTCTACCCACAGGAGGCATAATGAGGCTAGCTACCTGGTCACAGCTATAATTATGTCCCACAATGTTGGGACTCCCTTCCGAGGAGGCCTGTTTAACCCTCTGGGGTCGGCCGTCACGCGGGCGTGATGAGCTCGATTTTTTTCCTTATCAGTGCAAAATAGGATCAAATTACTCTGTTGATTTTGATCTTACATATAAGTGCTGTACATCATTAGATCCTGTTAAGTGTGTATTTTTTGCAAAATAGGATCAAATTACTCTGTTGATTTTGATCTTACATATAAGTGCTGTACATCATTAGATCCTGTTAAGTGTGTATTTTTTTGTGGATACTCACAATAAAAACAAAGTGTTGTGCTTTTCGTTAAATAAAGAAAAATAAACATGATGCGCGTTTTGCCTTCTCTCTGTCAGTGAAGTCCATTCTGAAACGCGTCCGAAAAAATAACTGTAACTCTGTCAATACTTGTCACAGAGATACGAGAGATGTCTCTTTATGAAGCTGACATTCTCTTCTTTTAAATAAAGTAATTTACTAAAAAAATAAATATTTCCAGTTTATGTAATCCGTTTGAAACCAAGGAGAGGTACAGTTTTTTCATTCTCCCTTCATTATTTTTAATGAGCTGAGCCCGCCACGCCCCCAGAGCTGTTCACATGATATGTGGCGCCGCCACAAGAGACTGTATCCATGACACTGATAGCAGTGGACACGAGCGCTCAGCTTGAGTTCAAAAACAAAACATTTTTGCGCTATATCTCTTATTTAAGAGCGGACTAAATGAATGCTCTACTAGTTAACTGGAGATGTTTTATTTGTATTAGGTACAGCCGTTCATTGAGTGTATCAATAAACGTGTGCGGTCTATAGGCTATGGGCCATGAACAGATATATTCGCGGTGACGCGGTCTACCCATCAATAGATGTTTCTCCGTCCATCAACAGATACATTGTGCATCTATAATCATAATTGTCCATCAGTTTACTTTGGATAATGTGCGGTTTTTTGCTTTTGTTTTGTTGTGTTTACATCGTCACCATCAGCCTTCAGAAATCATTCTGATATATATATATATATTTTTTAAATCAATGTTGGAAACAGTTGTGCTGCTTAATTTTTTTTTAACCTGTGATAGTTTTTTTTAGGATTCTTTGAATGCACTTTATTTATATATATAAAAAAACAAGTTTGGTCTTTTTATGTTTTTTTTTTTTTTTTTTGAAAGGATGTGTTAAGTGATATGAATAACTTTAAGTCTTTATGTTCTTAGGAAAGATTTCTATTTTGAATAAATGCTGTTATTTTTTGCTTTTTATTCATCAGTGAATCATTCTTAGTTCAGGCTGCCTCACAGCACCTTGATGGTGCCATTAGCCATTGGGGGAGTGTCTTTAGTCTTCCCAGGTGTAAATAACATTAATATTCATGACCATTCACACATACCCTGCATACAGCAATGCTGACCCAAAAACTGATGTAAGAAATTCAAATCGTTATATTGATGTTTGTGAAAGAGTGGTCAGAATGATTTTCACTTCATTTTGAAGTAAAAATTCTAGCCTACAAGAATAGTAACTCAAAAGTATTGTGGACAACTATTCAATATATGTTAAATGGCCTTATTGCGGGGACATTTTTTTTCCCAAAACGTACTAACCACGCTTATTATTTTTTTTCTATAAAATGAAAACATATACATTCAATTTGCTCACATATTATTGTAGCAGAGTTTGTGCTGAATACAGCAAATTTATATGTTGGCAAATGGTATGTTTTAAGTAGCTGAAATAAGCACAAATGTCAGGGCATGTCAAAACACCTCAAGAGCCCCAAAACAGCTCAGACCCCAGAGGGTTAAGGCCTACTACCCATTAGTGAGTCTACTGCCCGAACCACTAAGGCCAACCACCTGAAGTAAGCTAGCCTACAGTGCCCTCTAGGGGGCTGCCCAGTCAAGGAGGCCTGCTGAGGCCTACTACCTAAATGTGGAGCCTTCGTTGGCAGATAAGCTGTTTACACAGCGCCTACAGCACCTTGGTACCTAAGCCCATGGCACTGTACTCAGTAAAAGCGCAACACCCTTTAAGCAAGGGGAGTACCCTCTGCCTCAATGAAGGCCCCAGATTCAGGGGACTACTATCTATACGCATGGGCGTCAGCTCATGACAATGCTCTGGCTTCAAGGGAGAGTATTTCGTAGACCAAGACGAATTGAAGGTTAGAAATTCCCTCTCGATCCGAGCCATGAGGTGAAATAATACAGAGCTGAGAGTGGAGTACTCGAAACTACCCTGTGTCAACAGGGGAGTACCAATCACGTGCCCCTGAGAGTTCAACAGGGTGTGGGCCTGCCAGAGGCTCTAGAGGTGACAGAATAATTTTTTCTGCGCTCAGCTTAGGAGAGTGGGGCTTGCTTATAAGTCAACCACATTCAACCCATCCCAAAAAACCCATTGCACTGGGGAGGCTTTATTGAAGGCCTAGGTCTTTATCAATTAAACCTCTACACAAACCTGCATTACTCTTCTTGCCCAAGAACGCAGAAAGGGAGGCGGGCCTTGGCCTAACGACTCCCATGGGAGGAGGCTATCATATAGGGATGCTAAAAAAACCTACATTCACAAAGTAAAGGGCCAGAGGTAGAAATGCTTTAGCAGAACGCCTCCACTATCCCTAGCATAGCCTAGGCCAGCTACAGAGGCGGCCCTGGTGAGGGCCAGCCTGTAAGCATAGTTAGGGGCTGCAGAACCGCTCATACTACTGAATACCCTAACGGAGCTCAAGGGGGAGATGTACTCAGGACCAAACATGTCAGAACGAGGTCTGTAGAGAGATACATTTTAGTGTTAGTTGCACATAAAAATTATTTCAAAAGAAGACCAACTCAGCTCACATGCGCCATGCGAAGTGAAGACTCACCAAACTGTTCTTTGTGAACATGGGGTCTACCGCCTTTCACATACCTGAAAGAGGCGCTCTCACTAAGCAAGCCAAGACGGCCAATCAGAACATTGTTCTCATCATTGGCCCAACCTCAGACCTGGTGTAAGTAGCGCCGGGGAGTTGGAGAAGAGAGGAGAGGGCTGCGTTGTTTTTAATCAAGAAGGTGAAGGGAAGGTGATCCATCACTGACGCTGTGTGCGTTTGTACTAGATCACCTCCCTCAGATCCTTCTTGCGGGAGTCTCGCCTTCTCTGTGACCTTCTCGTCCATGGAGGGGGCGCACGAGAGGCGACACTGGTTCTCTGGTCCTGTCTATGGTCCTCAGACCGGGAGGGGCCAGGTCCTCCCGCTTGCCTGGGCATGGATGCAGATCTCAGTATGCAGGTCCTAAAAGCCGCTGATCGCACCTTCGCCTCTCTGAGCTTTCCAACCACCGCCTTCACGGAGATGCCAAAAAGTTCAGAGAGTGAAACCAGCGAATCGAAAGCCCTTCTCTTTCTCCCTGATTGTCAGCCAGGTTTAACCACAGATCTCTCTCCGTGGCCACCATCGCAGCCATTGACCGACCGATCCCGGCAGCAGTTTGCTTAGTGGCCCAGAGAGCAAGATCAGTGGTGTGGCACTGCTCAGAAACTGCCTCAGGGGACATTCCTGTACCCTGTTAGAGATCCCCTAGCAGATCAGCCTGGTACGCCTGCAGCACCGCCATGGTGTGCAGGGCAGCACCGGTCTGACCCGCTGCCATTTAAGCGAGATGTTGCTTTAAGGCGAGACACGGCAGGCAAAAACATCGTTTTTTTTTTCACAGGTCAATTTTGAGATTTTGGGCTATTTTTCTTCAATAACATGTCTTCTTTCAGACTTGTGGTGAAAAAAATTCCGAAATGCACATTTAGGTCTTTATTTTACTACACTTTGTCCATTTGCGTCTGTAGATTTCTCCTAAATTCAACAAAAAGTTGTCGTTATAAATCAACATGCTGCTCTGCGATTGCGATCTGCACCCTGTCATCACACACACCGTTGGAAAGCTCTCTTTCTCCTCTACATTGTTGTCTGATCCAAATATGGTAATTTCCTTTTTATCAGCAACCAATCGTGAAAGTAAAATGGGCATTTAACTCTAAAACCGAAATCTCATTGGCTGATGTCAATTTCTGACAACGTGATTGGTTCAGATGCATCACGTGACGCGCTCTGAGTATCAGATGTGTGTTTTTGACTGTTTTTTCTGTTAATTTGAAGGCCATAAATGCTGTGTTATAAGTTGTAATGTGATTTAGATGGTTTGTATTGTTGTTGCTGATGATTTGATAAGATATTGTGTCTGTAAATAGTTGTTTCCACTAAAAAAAGTATGATTTTTTACATTACAAATCTTTAAATGCTGTTTTCTCAAAATGAGTTTTTTGTCATTTTCCAGTAGAAACTTCTCAGCCTGTGTAGCACCTATGTACACCAAACTTTCCAGTTATACACTTAGCAGTATTCTGAAGATATTTTCAGAGGGATTTGTTTATAAATCATTCCTGGCCTGATTTATGTGACATTTTAATTAAAAAAATATGGCGAGAATTGATTTTTTTAAGGCAATGGACAGTATATTTAGATTTTCTAGGTAATGAAAGCTTATATCATGAAATCCCTCATAAATTCTTTTTTCATCTTGTGTGTAAACAAATTGAAAAAATAATTTTGCACCTGGCTTTATCGTATGGTCAGATCTATCTACCGAAAATATATGCAAAATTGTGCATATTTAATGAGATAATGCCTAATTTGCATAATTAAACATACAAATTTCAAAAACTTGTAATACATTTTTTTATATACTTGTGTAAGTAATCAACTGAGAAAGATTCATGGTGATATCTATTATTTAAAAAAAAAATACCCTATTCACCTGTAGTGTCTCTTAAGTGGTTTGGATGGCAGGGTTGGAGCTCTCAGTGTCGATGGCCGCCCAGACGCAACATAGTTCGCAAACTTAAACGTTCGCAAATATCACCACCCTCATCAGCCATCTCTTGCTCGTTAGCCGCCGAACCGTCTGAGAGGGTTATCCCCCTCTCAAGGTGATCGGCGAGCTGCTTCTGGGAACCCCATGATGCGTGTGTCGCCGCTCTACCTCAGCACGAGCGGGACCCGATCCCCAAGGTCCAGATGCTGAGCCCTCTTTGCCAGACGAGAGTGGAGCGTTCTCAAGGGAAAACGTTCTAATTTTGCACAGGCAGCTCCCTCGAGAACTTCCTGTGCTTGCTCTTCTCCCAAACAAAAAACTAACAGCTCTTGTGTGTCACCCGGCGCCAGATATCTTGGGCATGGGTCCGCACACTTCTGGAAGCCTGGCATCTTCTCAGTGCATTTTATTTTTCTCTTACCATGATTCTCAAACGTTTTATAGACAGAACAGTCCCTGAAGAAGAAAAGATGGGCTGCGTCCGAAACCGCATACTTCCCTACTATATAGTATGGAAAAAGCAGTAGGCGAGCGAATAAGTATGTCCGAATCCTTAGTATCCATAAAAGAGTAGGCGAGAATTACTAATTATCGCGAGATTCGGGCGTACGTATACTTATAATACGTCCGAATATTCCTACTTTCGTACTATATAGGAGGGGAAAACAGTATTTGAAAGGAGTATGTCCGAAACCTCAGTACTCATAAAAGAGTAGGCGAGAAGTTCCCGGATGGCTTACTGCTTCTGCCCAGAATTTGAAGAGCTCGAAGATGAACACTTTACTATCCCAGCAGGCCACAGGAGAGGATACGTAATAAAGAAAACGAAGAAGAAGAGGATACGTCAATGATACGTCATTATCAAACATGACGGAGAACGGTGACGCGGGTGTTTTCAAATAGGGCTGGGTATTGGCAAGGGCCTCACGATACGATACGTATCACGATACATGGGTCACGATACGATATATCACGATACATCACGATACGATACAATACGATACTCATTGCGATATATTGCAATAATTTAAAAAGAAAATCCAAAATGTAAATGAATATACAACTTGCTATGTTCCACCTGGGGTATTCAGGTATGTGACAGCAGACAAAAAACGTATATTCTAATTTATTCGCAAAGGTATATGCATTGTACAGTCACTGAACAGTGAACACACTGAAATGTATGAAATGCAGATCACTAAAAACTAAAAATGTAGATGCCACAAAAATTATATATAAAAAATGCACCAAGTACATCATTACTGCCCGACTTACTTTTAAAACCAAAGTGCTTTGTAACGACCGCGACTGTGTATTTATATGCATCACATTATTGTGCAGTGTGCCCTTTAAGAGACTGATCACGTCATTCAAGACGTGCGCTATGCGTAATGACGTTTTTGAGTGTGTGTGAGATTTGAGATGAGAACCACAGTAGATGCTGCTCTACCTTTTTGTTATACTCTGTTTATTGAGTTGTTTTGTGACGCTAAGAAAGAGTAATCTCTCATGTATGAGAGGATCGCGTTGCCTGTGTACTCGCCATTAAATGTATGTGATACAGCTTTTACGCCTCTAAACTCTTTCTTCTATTGACTTCTTGAGAGTTTTCCTGGTCAAAGCGTTACAGCTTCCACTCGTCGGCTCTGAAAGCTGCAGCCGTTTTTTAAATTTGATGTCTGTGCGCGAGAGAGACCGGTGTCTGCGCGCGAGAGAGATCTATCGGCTAAAAGCCATTAGCGCGCGCACAGGCGCACACACACACACACACAGCACTGATGACCGGTGTCTGTGCGCGAGAAAGACCGGTGTCTGCGCGAGAGAGACCGGTGTCTGCGCGTGAGAGAGATCTCGGCTAAAAGCCATTAGCGCGCACACACACACACACACACACACACACACACACACAGCACTGATGACCGGTGTCTGCGCGCGAGTGAGACCAAGTGTGTCCGAGCATTAGTATGCGTGCGCTCTTTTAGATGCACACGGATATTTTTTTTTTCAAATATCGATACTAGAGGTTGAAATATCGATACACTATCGTGAAAAAAATATCGCGATAGTTAGCTGTATCGATATTTTTGCACAGCCCTATTTTCAAATGTGAGTATTACAAACCAAAAACAAGGTTCCTTGTTTTAATTCACATATGCTAGAATAGCTACTGAACTGTTTAATTTTTGAAGGTGTAACGCGAAAATAGTATAGTTTTATTATGGATAGCTAACACGGGAGCTTTGGTGAGCACACTCGTCTCCAACATAGATTTAACGTTACACTTATTTTAAACCATATAGCTATACGATTACTAAATTGTCTTTTTAAAATCTGCCGGGAAAATCTTCGATAAGAATTGCAGATGAGTACATCAAATAGAAATGAAGTATATCGGATGTGTATGTGTGCTATTGTGTAGTTTGCAATACATGAATGTAAGTAATGTAAATAAATGTACATAAAGTAAATACATATAAATACTATATTTTATTTGTCCATTAGAACTTTTGAAAAAATTGAGGAACATTTGAGTTGGATAAAAAGCTTAATAATTTGTGTTAATAAAGTAAATAAAGTTAAGTAAAGTGTCAATAGTCAAGTCAAGTCAAGTCAAATATATTTATATAGCGCTTTTCACAATACAGATTGTATCAAAGCTGCTTTACAGTATCAATCAAAACAACTCAACAATGTTTGTTTATTACTGGACATCCAAAAAGGACATCCAAGTTTGGTAGAGCTGATCAATGGTATGATTGTTTAATTAATTTGAATATCCCCAACTGAGCAAGCCAAAGGCAACAGTGGCAAGGAACCGAAAAACTCCATCAAGTGACCCAATGGTGTCCTAAAACTCCATCAGATCACCCAATGGAGAAAAAAAAACCTTGGGAGAACCCAGGCTCAGTCGGGGCCAGTTCTCCTCTGGCGTTTATGAACTAGAGGCCGAATTTACAGTAACTGTAAGATAAAAATTTATATGAATGCCTGGCTAAATAGATGCGTCTTTAGTCTAGTTTTAAACTGGGAGAGCGAGTCTGAGCAACGAACAATATCAGGAAGGCTATTCCAGAGCTTCGGAGCTAGATGTGAAAATGCTCTCCCTCCTTTGGTGGATCTGGATATTCTAGGAATGACCAGAAGCCTCGAATTTAGTGATCTTAAAGAGCGTGATGGATTGTAAGGCGATAGAAGATCCATTAAATAGACTGGAGCTAAACCATTTAGAGCTTTATAGGTCAAAAGCAATACCTTGTAATTAATACGGAACTTTATAGGTAACCAATGAAGTGATGATAAAACTGGTGTTATATGATCATATTTTCTTGATCTAGTAAGAACTCTAGCGGCTGCATTTTGGACTAACTGTAGCTTGTTTATTGAGGATGCAGGACAACCAGCTAATAAAGCATTACAGTAATCTAGTCTCGAGGTCATGAATGCATGAACTAACTTTTCTGCATCAGAAACAGATAGCATATTACGTAGCTTAGCAATGTTTCTAAGGTGGAAAAAGGCAGTTTTTGTAACATATGAAATATGCTTTTCAAAAGACAGGTTGCAGTCTAATATAACACCCAGGTCTTTTACTGTAGCGGATAAAGTAACAGGGCATCCTACTATGTTAAAGTTGTGTTGTGAGAGGTTTTGTAGACGGTTTTTAGAACCGATAAGTATTACCTCTGTCTTATCTGGATTTAATAAAAGAAAGTTACGCGTCATCCAATCTTTTATATCTTTAACACAATCAGTCAATTTGGATAATTTAGCGTATTCATCTGGCCGTGATGAAATATATATTTGAGTGTCATCAGCATAGCAATGGAAACTAATTCCATGTTTCCTTAGAATATTACCAAGTGGCAGCATATATATTGAGAATAATAAAGGGCCTAACACAGATCCCTGCGGCACTCCATGGTTTGCCGAAGTCATGATCGATTTTTCTCCATTTAAGTAGACGAAATGGTAGCGGTCAGATAAGTATGACCTGAACCAGCTTAATGCTTGTCCTTGAACACCAGTGTAATTTTGTAGTCGATCTAAGAGTATTGTGTGATCTATAGTATCGAACGCAGCACTAAGATCAAGTAAAACTAGTACTGAGATACAGCCTTGGTCCGAAGCTAAAAGTAGATCATTTATGATTCTAACAAGCGCAGTTTCAGTGCTATGATGTGGCCTGAATCCAGACTGAAACTTTTCATAGATGTCGTTTTCTTGCAAGAAAGAGCCGAGTTGAGCGGACACAACTTTTTCTAATATTTTTGACATAAATGGAAGATTCGAAATGGGTCTGTAATTTGCTAGGTTATTTGGATCTAATTGTGGTTTCTTAATAAGAGGTTTTATAACTGCCAGCTTGAATGCTCTTGGAACATGACCTAAAGATAAAGACGAATTAATAATATTGAGAAGAGGCTCTTCCACTATAGGTAATACTTCTTTCAGTAGTTTAGTTGGTATAGGATCTAATAAACATGTTGTTGTTTTAGATGAAGTGATAAGTTTATTTAACTCTTTTTGTTCTATGGTTGTAAAGCATTGTAATTGTTCTTGCGGGGTGATAATTGCGGCTGAATTATAAGGCGCGAGCAAAGATTGAACATTTACGATTTTGATTCTGATGCTTTCAATTTTCTCGGTGAAAAAGTTCATGAAATCATTACTACTGAACTGTAACAAGGTATTTTGTTCAGACGACTTCTGTTTATTTGTTAGTCTAGCCACGGTATTAAATAAAAACCTTGGATTATTTTGGTTGTTTTCTATTAATTTGCTGAGGTGCTCAGCCCTGGCCGTTTTAAGGGCCTTTTTATAACGTGACATACTGTCTTTCCACGCGATTCTAAAGACATCTAAATTAGTTTTTTTCCATTTACGCTCTAAATTACGGGTTTCTCTCTTTAAAACATACGTAGTATTATTGTACCATGGTGCTATACTTTTTTCTCTGACCTTTTTTAATCGAATGGGTGCAACCATATCCAATGTTCTAGAGAGAATGGTGCTCATAGTGCTAGTTAATTCGTCTAGTTCATCTGTTTGTTTGGGTTCAGGCAGCAGCTGAGACAGATCAGATAAGCTATTTGAGAAATTATCTATGGTGGATGGAAGAATTGTTCTACCTGGTCGATAACGTGGCGCAGCATGACATAATACAGCAGTACGTAGTATGCAAGTTACCATGTAATGGTCAGTGACATCATCACTTAGTGGAATGATATCTATATCGGTTGGATCGGTTCCATATGATATAATTAAATCGAGTGTATGATTAAGACGATGAGTTGGTCCGGTGACGTTTTGCTTGACCCCGAAGGAGTTTAATAGATCTGTAAACGCAGCCCCTAACGCATCATTTAAATTATCTACGTGTATGTTAAAATCTCCAACAATTAATGCTTTATCGACGTTGACCAAAAGATCTGATAGAAAGTCAGCAAACTCTTTTAGAAAATCGGCGTAAGGCCCTGGAGGTCGATATACGGTAGCCAATGCTAGAGATAATAGGGATTTTTTTCTTACATCTAACAGCGTAACATTTAGCACAAGTACTTCAAACGAATTAAACCTATGACAAGTTTTCTGAGTAACATTGAGAATATCTCTATAGATTGTTGCAACACCGCCGCCACGACCGATCAGACGGGGCTCATGCTTATAACAGTATCCTGGCGGAGTAGACTCATTTAGACCGAAATAATCATTTGGTTTAAGCCAGGTTTCAGTAAGGCACAGAACATCGAAATTATTATCTGTGACCATTTCATTTACAATAACCGCCTTAGGTATGAGTGATCTAATGTTTAGAAGACCTAGCTTTAGAAATTGTTTTTGTTCACTAATAGCGAGAGTTTTTGTTTTAATAACAATTAGATTTTTTCTAGATCCCGCAGTAGATTTATTATTTGATCTTAGTAAACGAGGGATAGACACAGTTTCTATGCAATGTTCTACACTAGTATTAATATCAATTAAATTGGTGCAGTAGAGACTGTGATTTGGATTTTTGGTTACTAGTCAAATGGTATTTAACATCTTGGAGATGTTATCTGACAGAAGATCTGCCCCTATTCTACTTGGGTGTAAGCCATCAGCGCGGAAGAGCCTCGGTCGCTCCCAAAACAGATTCCAATTATTTACAAAGAGCAGTTTCTGCTCATTGCACCATGACAATAACCATTCATTAAGCGCGAATAATCTACTGAACTTTTCATGCCCTCGTCGGTACGTAGGAAGCGGTCCAGACACAATAATCGCTATTTCAGGCGATGTGCTGCGTACCGTATCGATAAGGCTCCTGAAGTCTTTCTTCAGAACCTCCGTCTGTCGCAGCCTAGTGTCGTTAGATCCCGCGTGCAGCACAACAGCTCCGACGCGCTCGTCACCGTTCAAGATCTCAGTTACCCGCGCAGTGATATCGAGAACACGAGCACCAGGAAAGCAGTGACTGTGCACCTTACTTTTACCTAACGTAGCATGGACGTGTCGGACGGTGGAATCGCCGATGATCACAGCATCGCGTTCCGTTTCACGAAGAGGGGAGAAGCGGTTCTGAGTGGAGATCTCGAAAACCGGGAGGGGCGAAAAGATTCTTGTCCTGGCTCGCGGCTTCCGCGGAACCACCCAGGCTTCGTGGTGGTGTGTTGAAGCCGGAGTGAATGAAACCATGGCTGATCGTGACCTGGACGTTCGGGACCAGTGCTGAGAAACGGACGGAGTGGACGAGGTCGGCGTCAGCGGGTTACTAACGTTAATCACTGATCCGTGTGCATCAGCGCGTGATGTTTCAAGAGCTAAACGCCGGTCTCTCAGCTCAGTTTGTCTCTCTAGAAGGTCACGGATCTGCTTTTCTACAGCTTCTAATTCAGACTGCACCGCGAGCAACTCAGATTTGTTCTCATCTGCACAAAAAGGTAGATAACATACACCTGATATATTCGCCATTTTAACAGATGGACAGTAAGTTAGCAACTTAGTGGTTAGTGGTGTTGGGTAACGGCTTGAGACGCGTCTGTTCAACAGTCCTAGTTATAATTATGTGTTAAATGATGGTTCAAAACAGAATAAAAGGAGGAAATACGGAAAAACACAAGGAAATACGAACCTAATACGAGGCTTAGACAGCCACGACGCAGACAAACAAACTCACGGCAGACAGCGAGGCGGATAAATCAGTCGATCGCAGGGCGAGCAGCAGTGAAGCAGTGTCTCGCTCTACGACCAACAACCGATGTTCTTACCGTATTTGCGGTTCCAGCCGTATAATGGCTTGAGACGCGTCTAATACGAGGCTAGACAGCCACGACGCAGATAAGCGCACAGCAGGCAACGAGGCTGACAAAATCAGTCGATCGCAGGGCGAGCAGCAGTGAAGCGGTGTCTCGCTCTGCGACCAACAGTCCGAGTTGTAATTATGAGTTAAATGATGTTGCAGAACAGAATAAAAGAGAGAAATACGGAAAAATATGAAGCTAATACGAGGCTTAGACAGCCACGACGCAAACAAATGCACAGCTCACAGCAGGTAGCAAAGCGGAAGTATATATAATACTTAACACTCCAGAAAATACATCAACATGTAAGGTAGTATTGAGCACAAACGACAGAGCCAGGGGTAATGTGAATCTTGTCTGGATGTTACAGGGACAGATGAGCACACTCATCTGCTCATCCAGTGGAGAGTGGCTCATGAAGCCCTCTTCACTGGTAAGCGGAATGCTACCATCAAAGGCTTCGAGTGAGTATACTACGGGAATGACTAAAAATAATTTGAATGTTGATGTAGTTTATTTAATTCTTGTAATTTCAAAACACTTTTTGATTCTTGATTTCTGTGAATTTACTGCAGAGCTTTTGTGGTGGAGCAGGACCTGCAAGGCAGGGTAACGGCAGGGTTTTTTTAAAAAAAAATGGGAAAACCTAAAACAAAAATATAAAGTAAGATAATTTTGATAAAATCAAATTACATTGTGATATTAAAATTATTGCTTTTGTATTATGCTTGTGTATTTGTGCTTTTTGCAGGATCTGAAATGTCCGTAGACAGGGGTGAGCACTGAGGATGGAGAGGCCACAGCAGCATCCTGGAAATGGTATTCCGCCATGGATGAGGCAATTGAGGGCAGACCCTCCCTCACTCCTCCTGCCCTCGTTGCCTCATGTGGGCCGGATGTTGCTGTAGCCTCTTCATCCTCAGTGAGGCCAGAGCCAGCGAGAACCCGGAAAAGACCTTCAGATATAGAGGACCTGATCCGGGAGATGGAGGAGAGAGAAGAGGAGAGAGAGCGGAGAGCAGCTGAGAGGGAGGACAGACTATGGAGAGAAATGGAGGAGAAGGAGGACAGAAGAGAACGAGAGAGACAAGCGAGGGAGGAGAGGCAAGCAAGAGAAGCAAGGGAAAGTGAAGAGCGATGGCGCCGGGAGGCAAGTGAAAAAGAGGAAAAGAGAGAGCGGGAGACAAAGGAAAGAGACGAGAGATTTCTTTCAGTTCTTGAGATTCTTGCCAAAAAATAAATGAAAGTAAAAAGTGTTTTCTGATCATTTACACATCTGGTTTTATGTAAAGAGCAAACATTTTAAAACACATTTAAATTGAATATACATACATAAATTCATATATATATGTGTGTGTGTGTGTGTGTGTGTGTGTGTGTGTGTGTGTGTGTGTGTGTGTGTGTATGTATATATATATATACCAACAACTTTGTTGTTTTAGCTATGCTTTAATGACCATCCATATTTTTCTATCATTATTAAGATAAAAACAGAAAATAAATGAGAAATGATCTTAAAATAAAAACAAATCTGTACAAAATGGCTTCTTTAGGCAAACATCAGTGAGAATAAAGTGTCAGTAAGAATAAAATGATACCATTACTACAACAACATGAAATGGTGGCCTAAGACTTTTGCACAATACTTTGTTTCTAAAACAAACAATTTCTAGGCATCAACCATACATTATAACAACAATAAAACAATAATTTTATTGTAGTGTATTATGTGACTTGTATTATGTATTATGCATACAGAGCTCATGCAGGGATATTCAAGGCAGGTCATGCAGGGTTCAGTTCCAGCACACCTGTCTGTAATTTTCTAGTAGTCAGAAATTAATTGGTTTAAATAGATTCAGGTGTGTATAATTAGGGTAGGAAAAACTGTCCAGGACAATGGCCCTCCATGACCTAAGTTGGACTCTTCACACAAATTATCTTCAGTTTTGCATTACCTAAACCCAGTGAAATAGTGACTGAAGGGTTAGTGCACCCAAAGCAGTGGCGTGCACAGACCTCTTCAGGGGCAGGGGCGGAGGGACCAAAAAGGGCACTAATTTTTTTATTTTTTTTTTTATTCTCTTTTCAGCCAATTTGTGAGAGGGATGCTTCCTTTGGCTGCATCAGAGAGTTCCCTGATTTTTTTTTTCTTTTTTTTTCTTGACATTCTAAGAAAATATGTTGATACAATTATTAGAATGCATAACACATCAAATGAAAATAGGGAAATTATGATAATATTACTAAATATTATTTACTTTACCAAACAAAACAGAGAATCAAGAAGGTAATTATGGAAAATTATTTTTTAGTTTTGTTGATGTTGTAAATTTTATGTATGTATTATATGTATGAAAGACACTGTTAGCTATCAAGAATCAGTATCACTTTACAATAAGGTTTCATTAGTTAAATTAGTTAGCATTAGCTAATAATGAACTGCACTTCTACAGCATTTATTAATCTTAGTTAATATTAATTTCAACATTTACTAAAACATAATTAATAATTAAAAGTTGTTTTTGTTATCATTAGTTAATGCACTGACTGTGACATAATACCAATTAACAGTTGTATTATTAAAGGGATACTCCACTTTTTTGGAAATAGGCTCATTTTACAACTCCCCCAGAGTTAAACAGTTGAGTTTTACCGTTTTCGAATCCATTCAGCTGATTTTCTGATATTTAGAAGAATATCAGTAAGCAGACATTCTTCTAAATATCAGAAAATCAGCTGAATGGATTCGAAAACGGTAAAACTGTTTAACTATGGGGGAGTTGTAAAATGAGCCTATATCCAAAAAAAGTGGAGTGTCCCTTTAACTAAAATATAGGCCTATACAGTAACAAATGTGTTGCTCATGGTTAGTTCATTAGTTCATAAATGAGTAATGAACAAATGAACCTTATTGTAAAGCGTTACTATGAAATCAAAGATATAAGTTCCTTACACGTTGGACATGGACTTAAGATTTCATTTAACTAACGTTAGATGCATTTCCCCTTGCACTTTTATTCCGTGGATAAAAACGAATTACATTATCACTCAGAAATCTCGTCTGATATCGAGTTATACTTTTATTATAGTTAAGACTCGCGTGCTACTCGCGTGCTGACTCACGTGCTGCTGGAAAAAGCCTCACGATGGCTGTGGATCAGGAGGGACAAACTGTGGGCGAACGCTTCTTGGACACAGGCCGGGAACTGATCACTCCTCCTCCCGGTCGGGTCGCCTGGGTGAGGAGGTCTGAAGTTGAAAGACCCGAAACCCCCTATGACCCCAGGTACTATCACTGAGGATGTGTCCAAGAGTGCATCACAAGGTGTATGTAACAATCAAGACTCGCGTGCTGCCGCAACTTTTAGAGTAGCATGGTGATGGTAAGATAAATGTAATTATCTGTTACCTGCTGCTCGTGTAGTTTGAAGACTCGCGCGAGCTCTGCTGCGTAGCGCCTACCAGAACCGTTAAATGCGTATGAGGCGCTGCAAAGGAAACTCCGCCTACCACTTCTCCGCCAAAACTTTTTTTTATATATAATATTTGTTTGTATTATTATTTTGAGTGGCAATTGTGCGTAAATGTATTGTTATTTATTATAATATTTATAAAAATATTAATAATTTTTATTATTTACAATTATCAGAAAAGGGCACAATACATTTTGAGACAAAAGGGGCAGGGGCTTGAGCCCCCCCGCCTCAAATGCATATATATATATATATATATATATGCATTTTGTATTATAGTAGTACCTAAAAGAAATAAGCTAAGAAATGAGCAACTTTGAACGTTTATGCCTGAGACAATTCATAAAACATTTTAAATTTGGTAGATGTTTTTTATCCAAGTGACTCTGTGCATTTATTACAGGGACAATGACCCTAGATCAACCTGGAGTCAAGAGCCTTGCTCAAGGACACGCTCGTGGTGTCGGCTGTGGAGATCGACCAGCAATCTTCTGCTTACCAGTTCAGTGGTTTAGCCCATTACACAACAAAAGTAATAAAGCTATAAAAACAAAATGCATGTATTTGTAAACCTATAAAATTATATTTGGAAAGAAAAGGAATGCTGACAACATGAATTGTAAAACATTTTAATCTTTTTTTTAATGTTTTAAAGGTAATCATGCTCATGGAGAGCAGGCACAGGGATGTTTGGAGCAGACACCGCAGCAGCCAGATTGTCCCGCACATTTTCTCCCACTCTTGCTGCAAGGTGGTGGGGATCAGGGGGGGCATCATCATGGTCTTCCTCATCCTCTGGCTCAATGATGTCCCCATTGAGTAGAGCGAGATTGTGAAGCACAGCGCAGCACGCAACAACCTCAGGCACGAAGGCAGGCTTCACTTCCAAGGCCTTGAAGAAAATACAGCGCCAGCGTGTCTTCAGCATCCCAAAAGCTCTCTCCACGATGTTGCGGCCACGGGAGTGCTTGCTGTTGAAACGAGCCTGCATTGGGTTCTCTACAGGCTCTCTGTACGGGGTGATGAGGCAGATGGGTGCACTCAGGCAAGGATAGCCTCCATCCCCGAGGATGCACTTGCATGCAGGTGGATAAAGGCCGCCAGCATATACCGGGCTGTTCCTCAGCACCCTGGCATCGTGCACAGACCCAGGATATCCCACAAAGACATCAAGGAATTTCCCCCGGTGATCAGTGATGGCCTGGAATTGGACGTAGTGAAACAGCTTCCTGTTGAAGTAGCAGTGGGAGTTATTTGCTGGAGGTTTAATTCGGATGTGACAGCCGTCTATTGCACCCACTGCTCTGCTGAAAGCTGGTGACCCAGACAGCTGTGCAAATCCTGCTTCCACTGCCTCCAGGTCATCTCCGGTCGGAAAGCAGATCACCCTCCTCAAAATTCCCATGATGGCCTTGCTCACTCTGTGCACAATGTCATGCACAGAGGACTTGGGGATATCAAAGGTCCGTGACACCACCCTGTAGGACGCTGCATGGGCCAGCCAGTAGAGGAACACAAGCACCTCGATGTCCCTTTCCCATCCATGGTCAGATTCCAGTCTGACTGCAGCAATCAGGGACCTGATGGACGGCAGAGACAGGCGAAGGTGGGCACGGTGGTCAGCTGCCTCATCAAAATAAAGCCGCAGAATGGGAACAGCTCTGTTGAGATGGCAGTAGGATGTGGGGTTCACCTCCTGTAAATACATGATAGTTTGTTAAAACGAGAAATTTGAATAAATCTTTGTTTCATGTGTTGTTGACTTGCATTTGTTTATTGTGATGGTTAGTTTTAGTTTTATCCATATGTTTACTCGTTGTTCATGTTTCCTATTGTTGTCAATTAAATATAATTCTTTCATTAATTAATACATTATTTTCTTGACTGAAAATGGATGTATTCACATTCATTGGCTGCATTTGTCCACTTTTCATTCATAGTATGTTATGACAAAAACGGTAAATTTGGCATGTTTTACTACAACAAATCATTCTCAGTAGGAAAATATGTCATATAATTGAGTATTGGTCAGCATTTATCATTATAAGTGTTGGGGTGAGCTAGCATGGCAAGTCATTCTGGGTTAATGTTATTTTTTACGAATTCGTACTTACATATTTAGAGTATGAAATCAATAGTCTTCTCCTAAGGCGAGATCTTCGAGCAGCTGCCCGACGTCTCCTTTGTACAGACATTTGAAACATTTTTCTGGTGTTGATGAAAACCGTAATGGGTATGGTTGTCGAGGTACTGATGAATCAGGTGTTGGTACACCTGTCGCTCATAATTTTTAAGCGTTGCCTTGTGATAACGTCGTAGATCACATGATAACGTCAACATGGCAGATGTCCGGGTCGCATTCATACTCAACGAGATCTGGCTATAAAGTACCTACTCTTTTAGCGCTCGTTAAGTAAGTACTCATTGAAATCAAGTACCTACTCATTGAGTATGCGGTTTCGGACGCAGCCATGATTGTCATTTGTGCAAGGCGTCCTTATTTACTTCCAGGTTGCACGTTAATGATGTCAGCAGCTGTCGTCAGTCAATAGGCTTGTTTGAGATGAGCAAAATCTGCGCAGAACCGATCACCGGTGATCAGCGCGAGATGCATGCTGGTTAGAAATGTGTCCGAGAGCGGTCCGCCTTGCTCTGATGTCATGCTGACGTGTGTCAAAAAGCTCTCGCGAGCGCAAGCCGCACGTGTCGGATTCTGCAGTCGCGCGCAGTTGCTCTCCACCGACTGCGCTGATCAAAAGCATGATGGGAAACGACTTGCTGACAACACAGCTTAATGATCATTGGTTTAAACAACCGTGATGTAGGCCTATTGTTCTCTTTTAAAATGTTTGAATGTTAAAACTCTGGTATTATGTTTCATGTGTAGCCTATACGTATGTTAGGTGTGAATAAACTCTCTGACAGTGCGATATGGGTTATGTGATGTCATTTTTATAAAAACATAAAACAATTATAAAGATATGTCTGTATTAAAGAAAAAAATATTGATAAATACATATTTGGAATGGAATTAAATAGCAAGTACTTTGGGTGTCTTGTTCATTATATTTATTTTCATATAAAAGCAACAGAACTTAAAGGTGCTCTGTGTAACTATTAGCGGCCTCTAGCGGTGATGTTTCAGATTGCAACCAATTTTTACAAGAGCGCTCGTGCTCAAACTCATAGACAATACCGTCTATTACGCAAATATCTCGGCGAATACTAGACGGATTCCGCGAGCACCGAGCTCGTTGGGACCATCTAGTCGAGCTGAAAAGAACCGTGTAAGTTCCATAGTTTTTGGTGGTGTTTTCGCGGAGATATAAGCAGAAAACCATCGGGCGCGCTGCAAAATTGCGGAAGCCGGTGACGCCACGATCTCAGAAGAAAATCGCTCGTATCTCTGGAACGCAAAGACCCAGAGAGCTCAAATTGGGCTCGTTCGAAAGGCCCCGTCCAGCACTACGAACGATTAGAGTCTTGGGAATATTGATCAAAGATTGACCGAGATATAAGCCGAAAACGTGCGCCTTTAACCGGACGAAACTCCCTGACGTAACTCCCTCTACAATAGACTGTATATAAGGAGAGAGTCTTGAGAGCGCGCATGTACGTCACATCCGGTGGATTTCGCGGTAAATCCGACCCGGAGACTTCACATAGAAATAGGAATACTGGCCTTCAGAGGTAATAGCAAAACTCGACAAGTGGATCATTGTAATGTGTGATTACAACCCCTTCACACACAGGCAATAAAAAAAGGATTCATTTTAGTAGAATTGTTACATATAGAACCTTTAAATTACATCCAGTTTATTAGCAACACCGTGCACAAGTGTGAATCCCGCGATATCCGCCTTTGATCTCACAGGTGTCTGATCCACTGCGAGAAGAGAGATCTGTCCGTCTTGCCTGCGCTTTTTTCACTCCTCCTCTCACTGCAGCCGCCTACTCTCGCCTACAATTCAGGCGAGGCAAGGCGCATCTCAAACAAGCCTATTATGATTACGGTAATTTAGTTGTGATTTCAGACAGCTGTCACGTCTGAGGCGTTCCCCAAAGTGTCAATCGACGCAGTGCGAGTTCCCTTTCGAAAGGGTTATGATTTAAAAAAAATTGTGACTTTGACTTTTACCCTTTTTCATATAAAAAGAGAGCTAATTTGAATTCCTCCTTCTTAAGGTCAGAATCCGGATAGTCTCTAGACTGAATTCTACAAACATTTCTGGAAGGCATGGCCATATCCAGCAATGAGGTCACTGAGGTCCAGACCTTGGTATTTTTTCGAGGTGTATATAATAAATGTTGTGAAATAATTGCCTAATATAGTTTAAACACTACTTTAGTGCAGCGAGGATATTGCACAGCACCAATATCTTCTCATCTGTGCTGTCAGCAGTCTCTCACTGATTTAGTTTAATAAACTGATGAATAGACAATGGTATTATGTGTTCTATCTTCAGTGCTGCTCACCACTATTTACTTTGTTATTAGTCAAGTCAAGTCACCTTTATTTATATAGCGTTTTTTAAATACAGATTGTTTCAAAGTAGCTTTATAGTGATAATAGGAAAATAATGCAACAAAGGTTGTTTCTGCTGTACAGCAGATCTAAAAGAAAATAGCGTGATAGTCCAGCTTAAGTAAGTTCTGTGATGGGTCATTTTTGTTGTAAAAAAGTTATTAATTTAGTTAATTTATATATATAGCCGGTCTGGAGAAAACAGTGATGTCATCGCCAAGCTATTAATACAACACAACTCTATTAGAAAATACACACTGAAGTAAAGATATGGGGGGAAATTACCTTTTATAGCCTAAAAATAATGGACAATTAACCAATACCTGTGAACAGCAGCAATATCGGACGCAAGTGCTAGGTTTGAGTTTTAACCTATTTTTTTTTTCAGGTTGTTTGCTCATCTGCAATATGTTTATAATCAAATCTCCTTTTTTACAGAAACCATTATCAAACTCATACAGCTTCACGTCCGAACCTAAATATAATCTGTGTGTGATAACAACAATAAAGTAAATTTATATCTCTCAACTGAAAAGTTTTTTTTAATGAATTGCTATTTAATAAAAGTAAGTCCTAAGCATATTTTACAGTATTAAAACTATCAAGGGGAACCCACTGTAATCTGTTCCAGCTGGATTGTAGCACTCTACCCTCCACAAAATGTATGGTTTGAGCCGTTTTGTAAAATTCAAAATAACTTCTTTGAATAGTCAAATTATGATCACATGATATTTTGACAACATTTTGAAGTCAAATTGGAGGTTTTTTAAATTACTCCTGCCCTATATCATTAATGCTTTAAACAAATCACTGCTGTTGTGAACATATTCATGAATGAAACATGGATTTAGATAGATTAAAAGACAATGACATTATCTGACCGAGCTACATTGTTAATAAAGGCAATAAATACATACATACATACACATTTTATAACCAGTAAACAATGGACAACTAAGCAACATCTGTGAATAATAACCATATATCTAGCATAAGTGAAGTCAACAGCCACAATCCATCTTTGTTTGTAAAGTCAAAGTCTTTGGAGGATGCTCCCTTTTTCCATGTTTTGAGTGCACTGCCGACATTATATTAAAAATGTGTGGTCCCACTTTTTATTAGGGTGTATGTTTACATGTATGTTTTTATATTGTACTTATATTTTAAAAAAAACCCTGCATGTTAACCTAATTAATGTCTATAATTACATCTATAATTACACTGTTGAGCCTTCCTTTATACTTTAACCCACCCTTCAACCTACCAATACCACCAAACCTGTCCTTAACCTTACCCGTATCACACCTCAATAGCAGAAAGAGTGCAATACAATGTGAATACAATAAATACATTGTACTCATTTTTGTTTATGTAAGTACATGGTAGTTAAGAACATTTAAAGGGTACCTATCATGGAATTTTGAAAATTACCTTTCATGTAGTGTGTAACATAGATCTAAGTGACAAAAAACATCCTGCAAAGTTTTAAATATGAAAGTTCACCGTATACAAAGTTATTGTCTCTCAAAAGTAAGAGTCGACTCTGAGTCGCTGATATGAATCGATAGACGAACGATGCACTTTCGTACGTCACTTGTACAAGTTATTTGAATTCGACACGCCCACTCAGTGCGCGCGCCGAGCAGACAGAGAAACCTGACAACAACATGTCGACGAGACTCTGTTCTGAAGTGCGAATCAAAAGCAAACTTTTTTTTTCACTGCCCAGGGACAAGCATGTGAAGACTCAGTGGCTAGAGTTTATATTTACAACTATACCACACAAGTATGAGCTGTGTTCGCGTTATTTTAATGACGATCGCTTCACAAACACAAATGCTTTCAAGTGTGGATTCGCGAGTCGCCTGATACTGAAGGAACGTTCAATACCAAGTTTATTTGGATCAGCTTCCTCCTCCGAATCACAACCTGTAAGTACTATTAATAATTGTTGCTTTTATGTGTGTGTGTGTGTGTGTGTGTGTGTGTGTGTGTGTGTGTGTGTGTGTGTGTGTGTGTGTGTGTGTGCGTGTGTGTGCGTGCGTGTGTGTGTGAGAGAGTGAGAGTTACGCTCAGCAGCTTCTAGGTCTCCAATGTCATTTTTTTTGTTTTTTGAAATATGTGAAATTATGTGAAGCGTATTGTAGTACTGCAGTGCTTTATCAATATGTTTAAGCTTTGGGCTAACGCAAAATATAACTGACTGGGTCATCTGACCAATCACCGCCGATTAGCGTCACGCAAAGGAGGGGTTTAGACAAATGAGTCGTCAAACGAATCATTAGGGAGTCGGTGAGCAAATCAGGTAAAAATAAATGCATATTATAAGACAACAAAAGTGTTTTTTTTTTTCATTGCATGCATGTAAAACTGTTGTTGGGGACTCCCAGAACATTGTTAGGAACATTTTAAATGCCATAATAGGTACCCTTTAATATAAAGTGAGACAAAATTTGTTTACATTTACAAAGTACTGAAGGGGGTTGTAACAACATTGGTATTACATTAAATTAGCTCAAATTATATATAGGGAATTTGAATAATTAATCATGAATATGATTAATATATTGCATATTACAGTTAAATTATCGAAGTTGAAAATAGATCGATTGTACATATGAATGATCAATCACAACGAATTATAATTCCTCATTCATATATCAATGGTCCCCTTTCAAATCGACTATATGAGATAACCTTTAATGGAATTAATTTAGCTATCGAACAATCTGTTTGTCCAGCAAACGGCCGTAAGATTAACTCATCAATTTTCCAACAAAAATTATCTCTTTCTTAATAATTACAAGAAGCTATTTTCTGGCCATGAAAAATCACCTTCTTGTTATTATAAAAGTTAGATTACTAAAAAGTAATAAATTGTAAAGCTTTAGCTAAAGATCAAACAATTCATTGACTTGTAAAATGAGCTTTTCAGAAACAATCAAGCATATAATGGTTTTAATAAAATGAAACTACGGATACAGAATTCTACATTTTAAACACGGGATACATGTATGTACAGTAGACAGTTGAGACAGACGAATAACAAAGAGAGTGAGAGAGAGAGAGAGAGAGAGAGAGAGAGATTGAGTGAGGGAGAGAGAGAGAGAGAGAGAGAGAGAGTAAGAGGATGAGAGAGAGAGAGAGAGAGATTGATCACATGGCAAAATTCACAGACAATGTAACCCTTAGAGAGACAACAAGAAATCACATCAATCATCAAATCAATAACCTATACTTGCATATGGTTCTCTTGTGTAGCTGAGGAACGCAGAGTCGTGTGCGTGTTTGTCCTTCGGTGCTAGGTGTGTTCTCTCGTGTCTTCCGGGGCGAGCAGACTCGCGGGAAGTTTAAAGGTTAACCGAACGTGAAGTTGCCAAGGAAATAATTCAGAGTTCATCTCCCGTGGAGGGAGAGGCGAGTATGAAAATAAAACTTAGTAAAGAAAAGAAAATAAAAGAAAAACGGAGAACGCTCCCTAAAAGGGAGCCATGGGTCTTCTCACTGACGACGTGGGTTCGTCAGAATGTTCTCCAACCGAGTGCTCAGAGAGAAAAGTGTTCTCAAGTTCTCAGTTCATTTTAGTTCTTCAGTTCTCTGGATCTGCTCAAGCTCTGAAGTGCTGAAGCGCCGAAGCGCAGTTCATTTTGGTTCTTTAGTTCTCCCAAGGGCTCACGCTCTGAAGTGCTGAAGCGCACAGAGAAACTTCTGTGTCAGTCTCTTATGGAGAGGAGGGGTTCACGCCCGTTTCGCATACGTGACCAATAATCTTTAAGAGTGTCCCGAGCGGGAAAAGTTCTTCTTTGTCTTGTCAGGATAATTTATGATGGTATAAAATTGTATCATTTCTACACAGAAAGATTGTACACACATAACAATACATTTTACTGTAATATCCTATGTATGACTGGCTCGGTCACATCATAACGATCACACAGATACCAAAACAAGTAGGTAACAAGCAGAAGGACATGGTTACATCCATATGCAGAATTACAAGCATTTTAAAGTTTGATTAACACACAATAAAATTGTCAGTACTTCCCGTATGGCATGTGAAGACATCTAAGCACAAAGATGAATACATTTAAAACATTTAGAGGTACTTTTCTCTGAAAAGTTAGTTCCATTCCTGGTTTTTGTGTGTTAATGTGTGTGTGTCTGTATCAGAGTTCAGTCAGCGTTTCCTCCGGGCAATTCTGTGTTATATACATTAAGGACATTTCTATCCTAAGTTGCACACAAAGGGACGTTTGTGTGTGGGTATGTGTGTGTATCAGAGTATCCTTATGGTCAGCATCTGTCCATACGTGGTGTGTACCACGTGAGGGTTTAGTTCGCACATGGTTGTCTTCAAGACAAAAGGGTAGTTGTGTATGTAAATTCACTTATCAGCCTAGCGGCGTAAGAAGATGCGAGGGGGAAAAATTAGCTTGTGCGTCTGAATGGGGGCACTCTTATGCTGGTGACTGGACAAGGGTTCGCGAACAAAGGGGACCTGTTTCTTTATTGGCCGTGCGTCGTAAACTAAGTTAAAATAATGACCTGTTGGTGGTCACCAAATCACATGGTTCAAGGTTTTGTGAATTAAACATATATGTGTTCATATTTGTTCAGTAGTGATAGAAAACAGGATTCGCTCAGTGGCTACATATTCCCCCTTTTCGTCGGATGAAGTCCTTGTGTGGAGATCATCGGACGACAATCATCACACTAGCCGACTGGCAGGTGAATCCTGTTGGTCATGTAGTAGGTGGACCATGGTAGTAGGATAGCAGATGGAACCTGATGGTTGGATAGCATGTGGATCATGATGGTAGGATGGCAGGTGGAACCTGACGGTAGGATGGCAGGTGGGTCTTGAAGCTGAGGATTCAGCTCGATGAGGTTTGGTGGCAGTCCAGCCTGGGACCGCAGATGAAGTGTTCAGAATGGGCAGTGAGACAGTGCTTGGAGGGCTGTGTCTACAGGAGCAATGTCAATGAGTCGGGACCCCTCCCCCTTTTGCAAACCACAATTCCCGTTCTGGAGTTAGGGTGAAAGTGTGGTTTCTGAAGAAGGATGGGATTTCCAGTTCTAAGTTGTACCCTTTGCTTGGAAGATGATACAATGCCAAGTCATCAAGGTGAAGGATGGCACCTTTCGGTACTTGGATTCACATGCTCTGGTTGAGCGAGGTGACACAGGTGTCAGTGTCATTCCGACGTAAGTGAGTGCAGCTGTGCGCCCAGGAGTGTTAACGAGCCACCTGCCACTTACAATCTCTGCTTGGGTCTCGGTGACTTGAGTGCGAGGCTTGGCTTTAGCAGGGCAGCTTGTGCCGCTGATCTGCAGCCCGCAGGTTCCGTCAGGGTTGTCTCTGAGGAAAGATTTGATAGGGCAGAGATAGTGAATGTCTTTGGTCAATGTGCACATGTGTGGATTCGGTGCTGGGGACAGCTTAGTGTCGCTGTCATGCAAGGCAATCACGTATGGCCTGCGGATCTTGATGTGAGTGCTACCTTTCACAATCTGGATTCGGCCTTTACTATGATGGGTAAGTTCAGGAGAAAGTCCCCTTTTCTCTGCTTGTGGTCGATGCAGAGTGGGATGGCACTACCCATGAGAGTAGGCCAGGTGTATTTTTAAAGAGTCAGTTGGCGTGGCTATGGCGGACGCCAGCACGGTTTGCATGAGGCTTAAGGGTATCAGGTGCGGTGGAATTCTACCCACGGCTAGGCTGTCAATGGAGGAGTTCACCTCTTGCAGAAAGTCTGTAATCCGGGCTGTGGCCAGCCGAGTTCGAGCAAAGTCATTCTGGAAGACAGTAAACAGCTGTTTCATGGATTTTACTGTCTGGTTCAGCAGAACGCTGTCAGTGTTGAGGATTACAATCGTTCCTCTCAATGTCTTGCCGATGGTTTGCAACGACGCACTGTGTGTGGTGAGTTGCTCCTTTAGCTGTGGAATTTCAGTCTGAATTTCAACCACATGCCATTTCCCAGTGGCTATGTTTACTGGGTTGACTCTTGGCATACCAGTGTCGAACAGAGTTCTGGCGGCAGTGGCGGGTCCGAGCAACGCTCCCAGGAACCGCTTGGAGCAGTGGTTGGTGCTTAGGAGTCCCGGTTGTTCTCTCAGGACGATGCCTGCTGCCGGACCTGGTGAGATGTCCGATTGCGGCTGTCCTCTGGTTGGCTGGAGGCACAGGATAAGGAACCACAGCAGATTCCTGGAAAAGACAAAGGGGAGAGGGAGAGAGAAAGGGAGCAAAGATCTCAGCGAGTGTCGTCTTTGGTTGGACAGGGCAGTCTTTTTACTTTGTGGGCGGCGACTGGGTTTAAGTCGCCTTGGCCCATCTTTTGCCACTTCTTGCTGCTGGCATGTCGCCTGCTTCAGTGTCTTGTTAGTGGCTCTGGTGCTGTGGTTTGCAGCGCATGATGCGTCATGGACGTACATTTTCCTTATCCCCCCTTTGCGCCGTGGCAGTACAAGTCTTTGCAATGTGGTGTCAGACGGTGCACAATATAGAATGTTGTTCTGTGCACGCAGAATGTGCTTGGTGTCATGCAGTGGTCTAAATAACTGGTTGTCAGTGAGTGTAGACAACGTGCAAGGGTGGTTGGAGGGGTCTGAGAGGTGGTCAAGCAAAGTCTTTATTGTGTCAGAAGCCCGCATGTCCGCAATGTTGGTCATTGTGAACAGCGTAGCCAGTGGAAGCGGCTGTGAGGTAGGCAGTTTAGGCCATAAAGGTGTCGAGCAGTGTGTATGCATTTCAACCTTGAGGGTGGGTGGGTGGGTTGAAACTGGCCCCAGCTTGTTGTTTAATGCGCCAGGCTTGGCGAGGGCATGTGTTTGATCATATAGCTGCAGGTCAGTCATGACCTTTGGGCAGCAGGTGTCAAAGTCTTTAGTTAGCTGTAAGGTGCAGGCTAGCACAGTTGAACCTTGACCTGGTGCTGAGTCTGTGTCTTCATGGCTGGCTGTGGGAGTTCCCGTGAACTCTTTGACCTTGGAGTCTGGCTTTGTTGTAGTTCTCGTGACCTCTGTGACCTTCCAGTCTGGCTTTGGTGACCTGTGGGACTGGAGGGGGAGGGGTTCTTGAACTTGGGCCCAGACTGTTAGGTGTTTGAAGTCTAGTAAAGGCTCAAAGCGCTCTAGCAGATCTTTGCCAATCAGAAAGGGGTAAGTGTCCATTTGTGCGATGTACACCGGGTGGATAAAAATCAAAGGACCAATTGTCAGGTGAATGGGAGCTACCTGTTCAAGCCGGATGTCATTCTGGCTGTACGATTGCACGTTCAGCTCACACGTTTGGGGTGTAAGAGTTCGATCTTGGCTCTTAGCTTTAGCACTGAGTCTTTCAAAGAGCTGAGCTGACATTAAAGTGAGGTCTGAGGCGGTGTCTACCAGGGCTTCCAGGCTCACCTCATGTTCCAAAGTGATGGCTAGGTAGAGTTTCCGGGCCACCCCCTTTTCGGTCAGGTTCCCCAGGAGTCTTGGCGTAGGGGCTGGTGTGGTGATCGATGGGCGGTTAGGGCCGGTCTTGTGTGGTTTGCTGCGGAGGCAGGTAGCCAAAACATGGGAACTTGTGCTGTTTTGCTCAGGCTGTACAGCTGTCAGCTGTGGTGGCTGGGTGATGCTGTCATTTTGTGATGTGACAGTTAGCCCTGTGCTCTGAGGCTGACGAGCAGTGTTCTGGGTGCCTGGTTCAGGTCTTACGCTTAGACATAGGGTGTCTGGCTTGTCCCTCTTGTCTCCCTTGTGAAGTTTCTTGTGCAGAAGCTCTTTCAGCACCTTCAGGATCTCTGCCGTCTCTGACGTGGCTGCACTGTTTTTATCTGGTGTGTGCTCAGACTTGTGCTTACCAGTGGCATGTTGAGAGGGGTACCGCTCCGGGCTGTCTGGGCTTGAGTCTCTTGGTGATGGGGGTCGGGTATGCCTGGGTCGCCGGCTGGCTTCCCAGAATCTTTCAGAGCGCTCGCTCTGGTGCCTTGGACGAGCACCATCACGGTTGTGCAGCCCTCTGCTGGCCTGGAACGGTCTTGACTCTCTGTAAACAGGGGTATGGTGTTGTGGGGCGCCCTCTAGAGGCAGCTCTGAGTAGTGTTCAGAGACAGAGTAGATTGTGGGGTTTTTCAAAGTCTTTTCGGACACAGTCTTTTGCTTGGTGTAAGCTTTTTGGGCCAAATCTCTTAGCTGTTGGGTAGACATGCTACGGGGGCAGGCCAGAACGCCTAGGTGATGACTCACTGTGGGGTGCAGATTTCTGAGAAACAAAGTTCTGAAGTTGAAATCATCTGTGATTAGTCCTTGGTCTGATTCTGGATCAGAGAATTCTTTAAGGAAGGCCTGCTGCAACTGCTGGTAATCCGACTTGACTGTATCTGGTTGACGGTCGAGGAAGCTGCGCGCATCACGACTGGACGTGATTCTGAGCAGGTACAATCTGTCCCACGGTGTTACGTTGGGAACAGTGTGCAAGTGAAAGTCTATGTCTTGCAGGGAGGCGTGCACATCATGGCCTCCTGCAGGGTTTGGAGTGAACATAGAGATGTTTCGGGCCAGCTTGTGAAGTTCTTTGGGGGCCATGCCGTGGTTAGCGGCAGGGGTTCTCTGGAAACTGGCTGGTGACATACTGAACAGTGGGCTTTCACCCCCCTTTTCACTCTTGAGTTCGTGGCTGAAAGGTGCGGACCAGCTGTGTAGGGGAAACTTTGTGGTGTGCGTTTCCCCTTCCCGGTCATTTTTCAGTCTATAAGAGTGTTTCAACTCTCTGCAAACAAAGTCAAGTTCGTTTTTGAGATCGTGTCTCTGTTGAGTAAGTTCATGGATTTCAGCTCGGGCCGTGTGTAAGTGTTTTTCACAGGCATTGGCTTTAGTGTCTCTTTCTTTTAGTGCATTCTCCGCTCTTGCAAGGAGATTTTCACCTTGTCGGAGTTGTTGGTCGAGTTCCACTCTGGCTCTACGCTCCGACTGTTCTCTTTCGTCTGTCTCTAGACGACGGTTTTGCAGGGCACTTTGAAGTCTTTCTATTTCTTCCTGTAGCTCTGGGTTTGCTGCATACTCTGTCCCACGCTGGTCGTGGGTCTCGCGGAGAAGCTGATCTAGACGACTCTGGGTTCGGGCCTGATCCTTCCGGGCCTCCTCCGCTTGAAGCTTAAGCGCTGCTGCTTGCTGCTCCAGGTCGATGTTGCTCCGTTCGCTGAGCCTTGCCTGGGCGACGAGGTTGTGTGCGATGCTTCTGACGATTCTGGCCCGGTCTTTGTAGTTGTAGCTCTGGGTTGGATCGTGGGCGCTCAGCTTGTCAAGCTCGGTGTCCAGCTGCGTCTGGCTCAGATGCTGCAGGTCACTGGCGTCCGTTGTCATGGCTCTCAGCCATGTCTCGAGGTCGTCCCAGTGGGCTGCGGGGCTGGATGCACGGGACATACTGGCTCACTGTAGGCGAGAGAAACACAGCACACACACAAAGAGACCAAAATGCAAGTTTGTTCTAAGGTTAACAAATTATGCTAATACGGGCTATGCCGTCTATGAGAATTTTTGGCTAACTGATGCAGACAGTTAGATTGGGACAATTTGCTCAGGTCGGCGCAGGGCCTAAATAAAGATCTTGACAGGGCGTCAGCCTAGTGGGTCACGTGATGACACCGGCTGCGTGGTTGTCACTCTATTATTTAGCTTCCTTGGTGGCTCTCACAGGTTACTTGTCTCTAAGTGAAATGAAAGAACACAAATCACAACAGAACACACGGATAGAAGAGATCAGAGTGGGACAAAACAAAGAAAATGAATAGGTCTGTAATGAACTGGAATAAATACTAACACTGGAAGTGTTAGGAAGAATACAGAGGCCTAAGCCTACTACCACTGATAGGGTTTAAGATAGGGCCAACAGGTTAGTGGGGGTTATCGGGGTAGAAACCTAAGAAGATGGTGTGGCTTGGAAAAGAGATGGGCCAAACACTTAAATATCCGGGAGATATCTAGTATTCTGTGGCTTATAGTAAGCGGAATGGGTTTTACTAAATTTAGTTTACCTGCGGTGAATTGAGGCCTCTCTGGTGGGAACCCGTGGCTCAGTCAACCCTTCCGACGTTTCCCAACACTTGACCGCAGTGTTCTCGGGCCACTTCATTGTCTCCCTGTACCTTGCTGCGCTCTCTCAAACAACCTGACTTTGGAGTGTCAAATTGCTGATGTCGCAGTTGCGTGCTGCAACGATGGTACGGGATTCGGAAGTGTCCGAAACTCACACACGGCCAGCGTCAGTACCGCCGGTCGGGTAACCTCGCTTGCGGGATACCAATCAGAGAATGCTGCACCTCACCACCGTGCTCTGGTGAATGCCACTTCTAAATACACAAAGGTTAAACAAGTGAAACTTAAAGTGGATTAAGGCTTGCTTGTTTAAACCAAATGTATTGATTATTTATGTAGCACTAAGATTCAAAGGTTTTACTAAATAATAATAAACAAAAGGAAATTATGATAATTCTGGTATTTTATCAAAATAACCTAACCCAAAAGAGAAGAAACAATTAAAGTAGAAAAGAGACAGGATAAAGCACGGGTGAAGAGGCAGGCCGCAGTAGCTGGTTTTCACCACAAGGGGTGCGTACTTCTCTGTGCTTTAACCTGGTGAACAGAACACTTAATTCAAATTCAAAATTCAAAACTTGTTTAAATTTGTATTTAAAATAAGCAGGTAAGAATTATTAAGGAAAATCAGAATGATATCCGATAATAACCAATGATAACAGCAAAGTATCATTAAATTATTATGAAATAATCAAACGAGAAAGTAGAAATAAGCCAAGCAGGATGAAACACAGGAGGAGGCAAAACGTAATAATGGGTTTTCGCCAAAAGGGGCGCACTTCCTCCCTGTGGTTTATCTGGTTGCATCAGACACCTTAATTTAAATTTAGATTGAAGGTTGTTTGAACCAAATTTAAATAAGCGTGTAACAGAAAATAAAGATTAGAATTATCCGATAACAATCGTGATTACTGTAAAGTATCAGTGATTATTAATAAAATAAAACAATGAGGAAAGCTGGACATAGACCAATTCAAACAGAAAGAAGAGAGAGAAAGAAAACTTGATACCCGACTTTGAAAGGCGATGCCACAAGGGGGCGCGTTCCCGCTAAGTGGGTATCAGTGCTTGAACTGAAACTTAATCTAAATTTGTAATTCAAATCTTGTTTGAACTCAAAATAAAAATAAGTGTACAGTCATAGGTAGAAGATTTGTCTAACATCCAACAACATTAGCACAAACAGAGCTGTAAATGCCAATATGTATAGACAGCTAGACAAATTGAAATGTCAGGATAATATTTTATAATAGTTAACGGTACACTGTAAAAAAAAAAAAAAGTTGGAATAACTTAAAAAGGTAAGTTACCTGGTTGCCTTAAAATTTTTAGTTAATTGAAATTAAAACTTTGAGTTAATACAACAAAGGAGATTGGTTTAATAAATAGAAACTCAAAATATTATGTTATCTGAATTACATTAATTATCTAAGTTGATTTGACAAAATGTAAAAGTTGTGATAACAAATCATGAAAATAATGTTTTACAGTGTAACCGTAAAGTATCATCAATAACTATAAACAATCAAAAGGGAAAAGTAGAAAAAGGCAGTTCCAAACAGAATTTGAAAAGAGAGACAAGGAGAGCTGAGTGAGCCGACTTAGAAGGCGTGGACTTCCAAGTGGCTCTCTCTGGCTGTGTTGGGATTTAATTTAAGTTTTAATTCAAATTTTGTTTTGAACCAAACTCAAAGTAAATGTACCAGTCACAAGCAGGAAACTTGTCTAACACAAAATAATATTTGCACGAGCAACGCTGTACATGCCAATAATTATTGAGAATTTAGACAGGCTAATTCTGGTCATATGGAATTTAGCAGTAAGAGAGCATTATCTGAAACGGCCACGAGATGGCGTAATTGCGCTCATGCAGGTTGACGTCAGAAGGCGGGGCGTAATTTGAGACTTCTAAACACCCTCTAGTGTTTAGCCAGCGGAATTACAACCAATTTTTAATGTGATTCAAGAGCTAAGAGCTTTCAGCTCGTGTCACACGCTGATTTTCTGCAATAAATCACAAGTATTCAATTCAGATCTCTGCGGATCTTTTCGGATCTTTTCGGTGCTACGCTGCACAAGAGTATATGGCGGGGTTTCTTCGCCGCACATACACAAGTGTGGACAACAGGAATTTTCGTCTGTTGGTTCGACTCCCATACACATTAAAAATATAGCACTTATTCAAAATGTATTAGGTTTAGATTGGTTAGCTAAGCCAATTTCTGACCAGGAGTTATCGTTATTTAACGATTATAAAATCAGGCCTTACTAAGATGAGAAAAGGAGTCTCGCTTTACTCAATCTTTTGATCCCACTGCAAGAAGATTCTCGTTCTTGAACAGGGGATTTTGTAATATTAAAATGTAGTAATGCAAAAGAGATTTCTTCGTCTTTGCAAACACAATTTTATATCATTGGAACTGTCTGCAGTTTACTTAGCATTTAACAGTGTTAAAATTGTCTAGGCATATTTTAGCAACTTGTTAAAATGTAACGTTACTGACTTCGGCTTTTTGCCTCGTTCAGTTAGGAGTGAGTTCGCGTTGCGACTTATCTCACAATTTCATGATTTCATAGCGCGCAAAATTTTTTTTATTAATCACCATATACACAGATTGAAACTGAATTTGCTCATAAAACAAAGTTTGAAATGCGTCACGTTCTCCACCAAACTGTAACAACATTGGTATTACATTAAATTAGCTCAAATTATATATAGGGAATTTGAATAATTAATCATGAATATGATTAATATATTGCATATTACAGTTAAATTATCGAAGTTGAAAATAGATCGATTGTACATATGAATGATCAATCACAACGAATTATAATTCCTCATTCATATATCAATGGTCCCCTTTCAAATCGACTATATGAGATAGCTTTTAATGGAATTAATTTAGCTATCGAACAATCTGTTTGTCCAGCAAACGGCCGTAAGATTAACTCATCAATTTTCCAACAAAAATTATCTCTTTCTTAATAATTACAAGAAGCTATTTTCTGGCCATGAAAAATCACCTTCTTGTTATTATAAAAGTTAGATTACTAAAAAGTAATAAATTGTAAAGCTTTAGCTAAAGATCAAACAATTCATTGACTTGTAAAATGAGCTTTTCAGAAACAATCAAGCATATAATGGTTTTAATAAAATGAAACTACGGATACAGAATTCTACATTTTAAACACGGGATACATGTATGTACAGTAGACAGTTGAGACAGACGAATAACAAAGAGAGTGAGAGAGAGAGAGAGAGAGAGAGAGAGAGAGATTGAGTGAGGGAGAGAGAGAGAGAGAGAGAGAGAGAGTAAGAGGATGAGAGAGAGAGAGAGAGAGATTGATCACATGGCAAAATTCACAGACAATGTAACCCTTAGAGAGACAACAAGAAATCACATCAATCATCAAATCAATAACCTATACTTGCATATGGTTCTCTTGTGTAGCTGAGGAACGCAGAGTCGTGTGCGTGTTTGTCCTTCGGTGCTAGGTGTGTTCTCTCGTGTCTTCCGGGGCGAGCAGACTCGCGGGAAGTTTAAAGGTTAACCGAACGTGAAGTTGCCAAGGAAATAATTCAGAGTTCATCTCCCGTGGAGGGAGAGGCGAGTATGAAAATAAAACTTAGTAAAGAAAAGAAAATAAAAGAAAAACGGAGAACGCTCCCTAAAAGGGAGCCATGGGTCTTCTCACTGACGACGTGGGTTCGTCAGAATGTTCTCCAACCGAGTGCTCAGAGAGAAAAGTGTTCTCAAGTTCTCAGTTCATTTTAGTTCTTCAGTTCTCTGGATCTGCTCAAGCTCTGAAGTGCTGAAGCGCCGAAGCGCAGTTCATTTTGGTTCTTTAGTTCTCCCAAGGGCTCACGCTCTGAAGTGCTGAAGCGCACAGAGAAACTTCTGTGTCAGTCTCTTATGGAGAGGAGGGGTTCACGCCCGTTTCGCATACGTGACCAATAATCTTTAAGAGTGTCCCGAGCGGGAAAAGTTCTTCTTTGTCTTGTCAGGATAATTTATGATGGTATAAAATTGTATCATTTCTACACAGAAAGATTGTACACACATAACAATACATTTTACTGTAATATCCTATGTATGACTGGCTCGGTCACATCATAACGATCACACAGATACCAAGAACAAGTAGGTAACAAGCAGAAGGACATGGTTACATCCATATGCAGAATTACAAGCATTTTAAAGTTTGATTAACACACAATAAAATTGTCAGTACTTCCCGTATGGCATGTGAAGACATCTAAGCACAAAGATGAATACATTTAAAACATTTAGAGGTACTTTTCTCTGAAAAGTTAGTTCCATTCCTGGTTTTTGTGTGTTAATGTGTGTGTGTCTGTATCAGAGTTCAGTCAGCGTTTCCTCCGGGCAATTCTGTGTTATATACATTAAGGACATTTCTATCCTAAGTTGCACACAAAGGGACGTTTGTGTGTGGGTATGTGTGTGTATCAGAGTATCCTTATGGTCAGCATCTGTCCATACGTGGTGTGTACCACGTGAGGGTTTAGTTCGCACATGGTTGTCTTCAAGACAAAAGGGTAGTTGTGTATGTAAATTCACTTATCAGCCTAGCGGCGTAAGAAGATGCGAGGGGGAAAAATTAGCTTGTGCGTCTGAATGGGGGCACTCTTATGCTGGTGACTGGACAAGGGTTCGCGAACAAAGGGGACCTGTTTCTTTATTGGCCGTGCGTCGTAAACTAAGTTAAAATAATGACCTGTTGGTGGTCACCAAATCACATGGTTCAAGGTTTTGTGAATTAAACATATATGTGTTCATATTTGTTCAGTAGTGATAGAAAACAGGATTCGCTCAGTGGCTACAGGGTGGATTGGAATCCACTGCTGCTTCAATGTATATGTAATGATGAGTAATTATAATCAAGGTATTAATCAATATTTTTCTTTCTAAATATTAAATGAGTTGAATGATTTCTCTAGGCTTCTGATATTTTACTTTGTTATAGAAGTTACCAGTGTGATTAATGAAATGTTCTTTTCATGTATTCTTTAATGTCTGTATTTGATATCTGAATGCAGTAACTGTGCTTGCTTATTTATCCCGGCTTCCAGAACTGAAATAGGGACTTGTTTGGTGTTTGAGAAAGGTCTTCAACGTGTTAAAACATATAAGGGTCATTGAAGCCAATAGTTTAAAGAACCATTTTTTTTTGTTAAAGCCTTACTTTCCAGTTAGGCAAGGCAAGGCAAGTTTATTTATATAGCACATTTCATACACAATGGTAATTCAAAGTGATTTACATAGGAGAAAATAAAATAATGAAAACAAGAGTAATTAAAACAGTTTAGAATAAAAAATAAAATAAAGTACAGTAAATACAGTCGGATGAACAGTGGCACAGTGCTCATTCAGTAAATGAATAGCTAAACAGATGTGTTTTGAGTCTGGATTTGAATGTGACTGCTGTAGGAGCACATCTGATCTCTTCTGGAAGCTGGTTCCAGCTGCGGCTGGCATAGTAGCTAAAAGCAGACTCTCCTTGCTTAGAGTGAACCCTTGGTATTTCTAACTGATGTGATCCTAATGATCTGAGTGATCTGTTGGGTTTATATTCAGTGAGCATATCTGCAATATATTGAGGTCCTAGCCCATTGAATGATTTATATACCAGTAATAATACTTTAAAATCAATCCTAAGTGTAACTGGGAGCCAGTGTAAAGACCTGAGGACTGGTGTGATGTGTTCATATTTTCTGGTTCTGCTCAGAATCCTGGCAGCAGCGTTCTGTATGAGCTGCAACTGTCTTATGGTCTTTTTAGGAAGGCCAGTGAGGAGTCCATTACAATAATCCACCCTGCTGGTGATGAAAGCATGCACAAGTTTCTCTAAGTCTTGACTGGAAACAAAGCATCTAATTCTTGCAATATTTTTCAAATGATAGTATGCTGATTTAGTAATTGCTTTAACATGACTACTGAAACTAAGGTCTGACTCTAGAGACACACCGAGATTCCTGACTTGATTTTTAGTTGTTAGACCCCTAGAGTGAAGGTATGCATTCACCTTGAGAACTTCATCTTTGTTTCCAAACGCAATGACTTCAGTTTTGTCTTTGTTTAACTGAAGAAAGTTTTGGCACATCCAACCGTTTACTTCATCAATGCATTGGCACAGGGAGTCAATGGGACTGTAATCATTAGGCGATAGGGCTAAGTAGAGCTGTGTGTCGTCTGCATAGCTGTGGTAAGAGATTTGGTTCTTTCTCATTATTTGGCTCATTGGGAGCATATACAGGTTGAATAGGAGTGGTGCAAGAATTGAGCCTTGGGGGACTCCGCATGTCATGGATGTCCACTCAGACTTATGGTCTCCTATACTCACATAATAACCTCTCCCTTCTAAGTATGACCTGAACCATTTTAGGACTATCCCAGAAAGCCCCACCCAGTTTTCCAGCCTGTCAAGAAGTATGTTGTGATCGACAGTGTCAAATGCATCAGGCTCGGCTATGCGATTCAGTTCGCCCGGCGTCCCCCCAAGTTTCGGGCCATCCACTCCACTACAGTGAGAGCAGCCGATGCCCATGTCTTGCGTGCGGAGATCGCAGTCCTACTGGCGAAGGATGCGATAGAGCCGGTCCCTCCAGCCGATATGAGGTCAGGGCACTACAGTCCCTACTTCATTGTACCCAAGAAAGGTGGTGGGTTACGACCGATCTTGGATCTGCAAGTTTTGAATCGGAGCCTCCACAAGCTACCATTTAAAATGCTCACGCAGAGATGCATTTTCGAATGCATCCGTCTGCGAGATTGGTTTGCAGCGATCGACCTGAAGGACACGTACTTTCATGTCTCGATTCTTCCTCGATACAGGCCATGCCTGCGCTTTGCGTTCAAGGGTTGAGCATATCAGTACAAAGTCATACCCTTCGGGCTGTCCCTGTCCCCCCGTGTCTTCACGAAAGTCACGGAGGGGGCCCTTCTTCCCATGAGAGAACAGGGCGTCCGCATCCTCAACTATATCGATGACTGGCTCATACTAGCACACTCTCAAGATCAGCTATGCGAACACAGCGACCTCGTGCTCAGGCACCTCAGCCAGTTGGGTCTTCAGGTCAACTGGGAAAAGAGCAAACTCTCCCCTGTGCAGAGGATCTCTTATCTCGGTATGGAGTTGGATTCGGTCGCTCAGACAGCGCGCCTCACAGAGCAGCGTGCTCAGTCGGTGCTGAACTGCTTGAACACGTTCAAAGGCAGGACGGCGGTCCCACTGAAATTCTTTCAGAGGCTCCTGGGGCATATGGCAGCAGCAGCAGCGGTAACCCCACTCGGCCTTCTTCATATGAGACCGCTTCAGCACTGGCTTCACGGCCGAGTCCCGAGATGGGCGTGGCATCATGGCACTCACCGGGTGGCAATCACACCGGCGTGCCGCCAGACCTTCAGCCCGTGGTCAGACCTCTTGTTCCTGCGGGCAGGAGTCCCCTTGGAACAGGTGTTCAGGCATGCTGTGGTTTTCACAGATGCCTCTGCCACCGGCTGGGGTGCCACGTACAACGGGCATGCAGTGTCAGGGGTGTGGACGGACCCCGAACTGCATTGGCACATCAATTGTCTCGAGTTGCTAGCAGTACATCTCGCTCTGAGCCGCTACAGTGCAGGGACGTGCTGGTCCGTATAGACAACACTGCGACCGTTGCGTACATCAACCGACAAGGTGGTCTACGCTCCCGTCGCATGTCGCAACTCGCCCGCCATCTCCTCCTCTGGAGTCAGAAGCATCTGAGGTCGCTTCGAGCCATGTATGTCCCCGGCGCGCTCAACTGTGTGGCCGACGAGCTATCACGAGCTGTGCTTCCGGGAGAATGGGACTCCACCCTCAGGCGGTTCAGCTGATCTGGAGAGAGTTCGGGGAGGCTCAGGTAGACCTGTTTGCCTCCTCAGAGACCTCCCACTGCCAGCTGTTTTACTCCCTGACCGAGGGAACACTCGGTACGGACGCACTGGCACACAGCTGGCCCCGGGGCCTTCGCAAATATGCGTTTCCCCAAGTGAGCCTACTTGCACAGACACTGTGCAAAGTCAGGGAGGACGAGGAGCAGGTCCTTCTGGTTGCTCCCTATTGGCCCACCCGGACTTGGTTCCCAGAACTCATGCTTCTCGTGACAGTCCCTCCCTGGCCCATTCCTCTGAGGAAGGATCTTCTGACTCAGAGACGGGGCACCCTATGGCACCCGCGCCCAGACCTCTGGAAACTCCATGTCTGGTCCCTGGACGGGACATGGAGGTTCTAGTTGACTTGAACCCACAGGGGTACTTAACACCATCACTTAAGCACGGGCGCCATCCAAGAGACGTGTTTACGCCCTGAAGTGGAACCTGTTCGTCGAGTGGTGTTCTTTTCGCCGAGAAGACCCCTGAAGATGTTCGATAGGGTCTGTGCTTTCCTTCTTACAGCAAGGGTTGGATCGAAGGCTGTCTCCCTCCACCTTCAAAGTGCATGCTGCCGCTATTTCAGCTTATCACGACCACATACATGGCAAAATAGTTGGAAAGCACGACCTGGTCGTCAGGTTTAATCGTCTCGCCCCCCCTCCATACCCTCTTGGGATCTTTCCCTGGTGCTTTGAGCACTTCAGGATGTTCCCTTTGAGCCTCTGCAGTCAGTAGACTTAAAGCTTCTTTCCATGAAGACTTTGCTGCTGGTTGCACTGGCCTCTGTCAATAGGGTAGGAGACCTGCACGCATTTTCGGTCGACGAATCATGCCTGGAGTTCGGGCCGGGTGACAACCATGTGGTACTAAGACCCCGGCCTGGCCATGTGCCCAAGGTTCCTACCACTCCCTTCAAAGACCAGGTAGTGAACCTGCAAGCGCTGCCTTTGGAGGAGGCAGACTCAGCCCTGGCTTTACTCTGTCCCGTTCGTGCTCGGCGTATGTACGTGGATAGAACTCAAAGCATCAGGACCTCAGACCAGCTCTTTGTCTGTTATGGAGGCCAGCAGAAGGGAAAGGCTGTCTCCAAGCAGAGGATGGCCCACTGGATAGTGGATGCCATCCCCTTGGCTTACCAAGCACAAGGCGTGCCCTGCCCGCTCAGGTTGCATGCACACTCCACGAGAGGCATTGCATCCTCCTGGACGCTGGCACGTGGCTCCTCGCTAACAGATATCTGTAGAGCTGCGGGCTGGGCGACACCTAACACGTTCGCTAGATATTATAGCCTATGCGTAGAGCCGGTCTCCTCCCGTGTTCTCACCCTAGACGGGTAGAAGCACTGAGAGGTCTGGCTCTGTCGGCTTGCTGCACCCTACTGTGCACCCTTATTGCTCCAGAGTAAAAACTGTCGAGTCCTCCAAAACCCCTCGGCCCGGACTTGGCGGAGCGTCCGGTGCCAGGCCCTTATCCGCTGAATCCTTGAGAACCGGATCTAGGCTGGGTTACATATGTGTGAAGTTACCCATTATTCATATGCAGTACAGCCTCTGGGCTAGTCCATATGTATTTCCACATAACTCTTTGAAGAAGTGGCTTCCGCAGCGTTCCTTCCTAAACAGAAAGGGCATGCTTCCCAGTGTTATCCAATATCTCACTGTATGGGTTATCACAGAACAACAGTGTCAGAGGCTTGCATGGGGCGCTGGATGGGGTGCAGCGGCTGTGGCGCTTTGGTAGGGATTCCTATTGGTCAGTCATGACCTACGTTGTAGTGACTGACCGATAGGGAACGTCTCGGTTACATATGGTAACCCTCGTTCCCTGAGGGAGGGAACGGAGACATAGGTCCCGTCGCCACATCTGCTGCCGCCCGCCGGGGCAGCCAGCTTTTTCAGGCTTGGCTCCTCAGCAAAAAAACTAGTGTGCAATCGCACCAGCTGCTTGTTAAATACCTGCGCTGCGAAGCTGCACAGCTGTTGCAAATGATTGCACGCCAATGTGTATTGGCTTGTTTTAGTTTCACTCGAAGTAGATTGGCCTCTCTAGCGAGATTCCTATTGGTCAGTCATGACCTACGTCTCCGTTCCCTCCCTCAGGGAACGAGGGTTACCATATGTAACCGAGACGATTTTTAAGGTTGTTTTCTCATCTGCAAGATACTTATTATCAACTCTCCCTTTTTACAGATATCAAGCTCACAACAGCATAAAAGTAAAAATTAGGTCAGAAACATAAATATATAATCGTAAATCGTAATAAATCGTAAAAAAATGTAAGCCAGAAACATAAATATATGTAAATCGTAAAAAAATATATATATATATATATATATATATATAATCGCCATCCAATAACATTTCAGGTTACGCATGTAACTCAGTTCCCTGAGAAGGGAATGAGACACTGCATTATGGTGTAGATGATATGGAAGCACTTCCAGCGTGAGCTGTGTCTGAAATTAGGACTGTCGATTTATAACGTTAATTTGGTAATTAAGGGGGAAAAAATTTGTTTAAATGATTAACGCATTTAATGTACAGGCCTGTACGTCATCTTACATTGCATGCAGTTATTGACAAAAATGATGCTGGAGGTCAGAGTCAAAACTGTGTCTTGTTGATCTGTAATTTTCACCTGCTTAAATTAAGGAGGAGTTTGGTCAGCTGGTCATTACTATGCCCCCTTTGGTGGATGATTTGAATATAATCTCTTGATTACAGCTGTTAGTAAGAGTTAGAATCTGCCTCCTGCTAATTAGTGGTCAAGAAACAAGTGAATAGGGACCTACATGCCTCTTGGAACCTGGACAGGCAATTGTCAAGTGAATCTATTTGGAAAAACATGGATGAACCAGAATGCGGAGAAGCCTCCATTGTTTTTCATGATTGAGGAAAAGATTTGCTTTTGCTTGTCATGTCTAGTTTTGATTCTTTGTTTCATTTTTAAATTTACCTATAGTAGATATGTACTCAAGTATTCAGATCAATTTCCCCTTAAAACATAACGATAAAATGGTTTACAACCACTGTTGGCTGTTTAAAAGAACCTAGGCTTTGTCTTTCAAGTAATTTTCTAAATGTAAATGAAAATAAAAAAACTGAAATAATTATATTTGGGCCTAATGAAAACTGTGTGCTTGATGTTGACCGAGGTACTCTTGCCCCATATGAAACTCAGTGCGCTAGAAATCTGGGCTTTCTGTTTGATCACAACGTAAAATTTTATAAACAGATCAGCACTGTTGTGAAATTATGCTTTTTTCGCCAACTCTCTAAAGTGAAACCCTTTTTATTCCAGAGTTACTTCCAAACGGTGATTCATACTTTTGTAACAACTTGTCTAGACTATTGCAATTCACTTTATTTTGAATTAATAAAGAGACTGTCTCTCAGTCTCAATCACCAGCTAGTGCAAAACGCAGCTTCTAGACTCCGTGAGTACTCACTGTCTACTCATTGGCCCTCATTTATCAAAAGTGCGTACACCAAATTTCCAGCGTACACCTGGCGTACACCCAAAACCACGGTGACTTTGAGATTTATGGAGTGCAATATGGACTTTGGCGTACGGCACGCTCAAATCCTACGCCAGCTCGAGAGGTGGTGTGCGCACGTTTTGAGTTAGTGCGGAAATGCGCAGAAAAACAATAACACCACAAAACGCACTGACAAACTAAAAGATATGATATATTATGACCCACTGTAAAAAAAACAACAACAAAAAAAATAACAACGTAATTATAAACGTCAGTGTTTATTTTTGTGCAACGTGGACTTCAATTTTTACTTTGTGTGATTTTACCAAAGCATTTGATTTGTAAGCATATGTATTCCTTCAGTTGCGTGCCTGTACGCTTTACCTGACGTTTCAGGGTTAGGTGGTGTGCACGGACTGGGTTCAGTAATGAAAGACTTTCAATGACCAAAAAATAATTCAGACTGACAAAATAATAAAAATTACATTTTTCTTATTTTAAATAATAATAATAATAATAATGACATTCTTCTTCTAAATAACAAGAAGCGTCATTAATAATAAAAATCATAAAAATAAGAAGATCTTCAGTGCCGAGACGCGCCTCTTTGTGGCGATCTTTAGATCTGACCACTTTTTTTTCACCTACAATAAACAAGAAAACTCATGCTTAACTTGATCACTATTGGTCTATATTAAGCAATAAAACATTCTTAACTCTGCTGGACTGCGCTTCTCAACCCCCACACTATTAACAGAACTCGTAATTTAGGTTGAATTAATCTCACTTTAATCCACTGTAACCTTTAATCCCACTCTTTAAACTCGCAAAAAAAACAATTTTGTTTCTTTACATTTCGCTGGTGATGGTCTCGATCTCCACGTCGGAGAAGTTTCTCTTCTTTGCCGTCTTCTGTGTGTCCATGGTGTAAAATGAGGGCGTGAGGGAAGCGGAGACTTGAATATGTAGGGGCGTGTTATTCTAATGATGATGGTTTTCAGCTGCGGCATTTATCAAGGGCAGCTATTGCGTACACCTAGATTTCAAAGGTACGCATAGCTTCATAAATCAGGCAGTGAGAGGAGTGTAAGCATAATCTTACGCCAACATATACGCCCTTTTCTACGCAAGAATGATAAATGAGGGCCATTGTGCCTAGATCTACAATAAAAAAAAAACTTTGGAACAGTCTACCTCTCCACAGATTAGATCCATCTGTTTCCACCTTAAAATCTTCTCTAAAGACTTACTTATTCTCTTTTGCTTTCAATACTCCTTGATTTAGATATGATTATTGTTTTCTATTGTTGTGTGTTCCTTTATTGGTTTTATTTTTATTTTTCTCAGTTTTATTCTGTTAAGTACAACACTTTGTCTGACCTCACCAGGACGTGATGGCCCTTGAGGTCTGGCAGGAAGCTCTTCAGTGCCCGGAACACCACCAACATCTCCAGGCAGTTTATGTGCCATGAGGAATGATGGTCCTGCCACAGGCCTGTCGTAAAGCGGCCGTCCATGACCGCGCCCCAGCCCGTGAGGGAGGCGTCTGTCGAAACGGTTTTCCGGCGACATGACGCTCCCAACACTGGACCTTGGGACAGAAACCAAGCTTTTTTCCACATAGATAGGGAACGAAGGCATCTGCGCGTAACCCTGATCATGCGGAACGGGTTCCCCCTCGGGGAGAACCCCTTGGTTTTCAACCACCAATGAGGGGCCCTCGTGCGCAGCAGGCCGAATGGAATAATGTTGGATGCTGTGTTGAAGATTTTATTATTTACAAAACAAGTAATTTAGCCTTATAAGAATACACAATTATTTATTTCTCTGTGTTTGACTTTGGATTTCCTCTGTGTGCCTGTAACAAGACTTTAAATGTTGAGGCAGCAGTCAACTCTATTCTAGTATGTCACATGGTACAAAAGTATTTCTCAAAATATCTATATGTATGTATGACCTTTTTTGGAAAGGTTGAAGGTATATGTACGAGGAGCTGAGAACAGCTCGTGAGTGCTTCTCTGCAGGGGGCGCTCGGCCTTGTTGGAGTGCCGTTCAATGGAACAGAACGGCGTTCCAGAATAAAGTCTAATTGTTTCTGGCAATCAAAGATCTCTGCGAAGTTATTTACAGAAAAGTTGAAACCACTTCAGCTGCTGCCATGAGAACTAACACTCTCTGAAAATGTTTCACAGTGATGGCTTGGCCTAGCTTTATCCCTGACACTGTGGCCAGAATGGACTCGACTCGTGCGGGAGACAATTGTGCCCGCATCGTGATCGAGTCCCACACCACTCCCAAGAACATAGTTCGCTGGGCTGGTGTCAACACGCTCTTTTTCGTGTTGAGTCTCAACCCCAGGCTTTGGATGTGGGCGAGGACGACATCTCGATGCCGAACCGCCAGCTCTTGTGACTGGGCCAAAATCAGCCAGTCGTCTATATAGTTGAGCACCCTGATGCCCTTTTGGAGCCTCAGCGGTGCCAGAGCTGCATCCATACATTTGTTAAATGTGCGAGGGGAGAGAGCTAGGCCGAACGGAAGAACCCGATATTGGTACGCCTCGCCCCCGAAAGCGAACCTCAGGAACTTCCTGTGAGATGGAAGGATGGATATATGGAAGTATGCGTCTTTTAGATCTATCATGACAAACTAATCCTCGGATTGAATTTGACTCACGATGGTGGGAATAGTGAGCATCTTGAACCTGAATCTCCTCAGAGAACGGATCAGATGCCTGAGATCTATTATTGGACGCAACCCCCCATCCTTCTTGGGAACTATGAAGTAGCGGCTGTAAAACCCGGACTCCCTCTCCGGTGGAGGAATATGTTCTATAGCCTCCTTTGCCAGCAGGGAGTTTACTTCCTGTTCCAATACCCGACCCTGCACTGGGTCGACTACAGTCCAGACCACCCCGTTGAATTTGGGTGGGCGGAAACCGAACTGCAGCCTGTACCCATTTTGAATGGTGCGCAGGGCCCAGGGAGAAATATTCGCTAGATTTTTCCATGCCTCGAAATATTTTACCAAGGGAACCAGGCTCTCGAGCCTGGCTTCGGGTATTAATCATACTCGTTCTCGACCCCCTGAAGCGGATTTCCGGCAGGGCTAGACAGAAAACGATTCTCGATGGGCGAACGTGAATGCTGCCTGGCCGCAGGCCTGTGGGGCGGATCGTGCAGCCTGCGTTCGCTGGAAACCGTTGTGTCCCGAAACGTTTTTAACGGCGGAAGAGCAACATCGATTTCCGGCGGGCTCCGCGAAGGAGATGACTTTGGCCGTTCCGATGGGGCCGCCCGCAGAGATCCTAGACCAGCTAGGATCTCTTTGACGAAGCCTTTTCAGCCTGCAGGATGGCCCTCAGGTCGCCTTGCTTCTGCTGAGGCTTCGCCTGAGAGCGCCGTCTATGCCCCCAGGCTCCTTGAGGGGGGGCTCTAGACGCAACGCTCTCCTTTTGCACCTATTTGTAGGCGCCAGCATTTTAATTCCACAGAATTAAATGCAGCCAAAAACCCAGGATAAGTGAAACACGGTCTGAATGATAGGCTGCATTTAATTCCACAGAATTAAATGCAGCCAAAAACACAGGATAAGTGAAACACGAATCTGAATGATAGGCTGAATTAAAATATCTAACTTTCTAAAGTCAGATAATATCCTTCATTTTAATTTCTTAAAATTCAATGCAGCATAATTGTCAGACAATACTGTTTTAATATACGGTCGCGAGATTTGAGCCGTTACAACATATTTGACTTTCATCCCTCGAGAAGAAAGTTAAAAGGTGCGAGGCTGAAACATCCACAATACACGGATGTATGCGTCGAGATATTCCTCAATGAACACAGCCAGCACCCTCAGCTGACTGTGAATGCCTCGCACCCAAACGTCTCAGGTTACTATTGTAACCATAGTTCCCTGAGAACAGGGAACGAGACGATGCGTCGAAACGCTGCGGGAACGCCTTCTGCGTGATTGCGTCTGAAGCATCTATGCCAACTAGTCCAATGGAAAAAGGGAATGAGCGTCACGGGCGGGTGACGTCATGACCAGGAAAGGATAAGAGCACTTCCGCTGCTCGCCGGCATTTAGCTTCGACAGTGCCGAAGCAAGCCGATCGCAGGGACGCCAGAAGTATGGCAGGGGGACGCATCGTCTCGTTCCCTGTTCTCAGGGAACTATGGTTACAATAGTAACCTGAGACGTTCCCTTATCGAAAAGGGAACTTCGAGATGCGTCGAAACGCTGCGGGAACGAGAATACCCAATGCGCCATAATTCAAGTACCTGAGTGTCAGACTGTTCAGCTAAGCACTAAGCACCTGAGAACCTGGGGCAGCATCCAGGTCCAGGCTGTAAAACCTCACGAATGTGAGCGGAGAGGACCAGCCCGCCGCATCACAAACATCTTGGAGAGAAACCCCATGCAACAAGGCTTTAGAAGCCGCCATACTCCTGGTGGAATGAGCTCGGACCACCAAAGGACAAGGCTGGCCCGAGTACTCATAAGCAAGAGAAATAGCCTCGACTATCCACTTACTGACTGTCTGTTTTGAAGCAGGAAGACCTTTTTTAGGTGATCCAAAGCAAATAAATAGTTGATCGGACTTCCTGATTGAGGATGTCCGATGTACATATGTGTCCAATGCTCGCACTGGACACAACAAGTGCAGTCTTTCCTGGTCCGCAGTTGCAAACGGAGGAGGACAGAAAGCCTGCAGCACAATAGGCCTCGGAGTCAAGGTCGGCACCTTAGGGACGTATCCCTGTTTTGGATAAAGGAACGCCTTGACCATCCCCGGTGCAAATTCAAGGCAGGTGGGGGAGACCGAAAGAGCCTGAAGGTCACCAACTCTCTTGAGGGACGAAATAGCTAGGAGAAAGATGGTCTTAAGAGTAAGGAACTTCTCTGAGACCGAATCTAAGGGCTCGAATGGAGCCCTAGACAGGCCTTCTAGAACTACAGTCAAATCCCAAGCTGGCACCTTAGTGCGAGTTGCAGGCCTCAGCCTCAAAGTGCCACGAAGGAAACGTGTAATCAGGGGGTCTCGACCCAAAGATAAACCTCCCACCATGGTATGATAAGCCGCAATGGCTGCCACGTAAACTTTTAGTGTGGAAGGACATAGACCTGACACAAAGCGCTCCTGCAGGAACTCGATTACTGTGTTGACAGAACAATTAACCGGATCTCACTGATGTCGGTGACACCATAAGGAGAAAACTCTCCATTTAAGCGCATAGAGTTTCCTCGTAGCTGGAGCTCTGGAGCTTAGGATGGTCTCAACAGCCTCAGCTGAAAGACCACTATCTACAAGTTGGGCCCCCTCAGAGGCCAAACCCAAAGATTCCATATCTCTGGCCGAGGGTGAAATATTGTGCCCCCGGCCTGAGACAGAAGGTCCCTCCTCAAAGGGATCTCCAATGGAGGCCCGTCTAACAGAAGGATCAGGTCCGCAAACCAGATCCGACTTGGCCAGCGTGGTGCTACTAGCAGTAGGCTTATCCCACACTGACGGACCCGCTCCAGAACTCCTGGGAGCAGAGCAACAGGGGGAAAGGCGTACAGACGTAGCCTCGGCCACGTCTGCACCATGGCATCCAGCCCCAGGGGGGCCGGGTGAGTAAGTGAATACCAGAGGGGACAGTGCGTCGTGTTGTGAGACGCGAACAGGTCCACCTCTGCTCTGCCATATGCCTCCCAGATTTTCTCCACCGCCTCGGGGTGGAGTCTCCAATCCCCTGGCCTCAGCTCCTGCCTCGACAGGATGTCTGCTCCTATATTCTGGTCCCCAGGAATATACACTGCCCTCAGGGAGAGTACCTTCCCCAGGACCACAGGAGGATCCGGTGCGCCAGTTTGCAAAGCGGACGCGACCTCAGACCCCCCTGGCGGTTCAGATAAGAGACCACAGATGTGTTGTCTGTTCGAACGAGCACATGATGGCCTCTTAGGTCCGGAAGGAAATGTCTCAACGCATTGAAGACAGCCATCATCTCCAGGCAATTGATGTGCCACGAAAGATGATGGCTTTTCCACAGACCCTGAACCGAGCGGCCTTCCATTACCGCTCCCCAGCCGGTGAGGGAAGCATCTGTCGAGATAGTAGCTCGATGGCAAAGAGCTCCCAACACCGGGCCCTGGGTTAAGAACCAGTGTTTCCTCCATATCTCTAAGGCACGAAGGCATCGCCGCGTAACCTTGATCATACGGAAAGGGTTTCCCCTCGGGGAGAACCCTCTGGTCCTGAGCCACCACTGTAAAGGCCTCATGTACAGCAGGCCAAAAGGTATCACGTTGGACGCTGCTGCCAGTAGACCCAACAGTTTCTCGAACTGTTTTACAGTGCGTGACTGACCTAGCTTTAGCTCTTTGGTGGCTGCCAGGATAACAGCTACACGAACGGGCGATAGGCTGGCCCTCATCGTCACTGAATCCCATACCACACCAAGGAAAGTGGTTCTCTGTACTGGAGAAAGAACACTCTTCTTGGCATTGAGCCTCAACCCCAACATCTGCATATGGGCGAGAACGACACCTCGGTGCCGAACCGCCAACTGCTCTGATTCCGCTAGAATCAGCCAGTCGTCGATATAATTCAGAATGCGAATGCCCTGAAGCCTGAGAGGGGCTAAAGCTGCATCCATGCATTTCGTGAATGTGCGGGGTGACAAAGCTAGGCCGAAATGAAGAACCCGATACTGGTATTCTTTGCCCCTGAAAGAAAACCTTAGGAACTTCCTGTGCTGAGGGAGGATGGAGATATGGAAGTATGCATCCTTTAGATCTATCGTGACAAACCAGTCCTCGGATCTGATTTGGGTCACGATCTGCTTGAGGGTCAGCATCTTGAACTTGAGTTTCTGAACTGACCGATTCAACAGGCGAAGATCTAAAATGGGACGCAACCCTCCATCCTTTTTTGGAACAATGAAATAACGGCTGTAAAAACCCGACTCTCTGTCGGGTGAGTACACCTGTTCTATAGCCTCTTTTGCTAACAGGGCCCTTACTTCTTGTTCCATTACCAGAGCCTGCTCGGGACGTACCACTGTGGGTAGCACCCCGCTGTAACGAGGAGGACGAGAGCCAAACTGGATTCTGTATCCTTTCTCTACAATCTGCAGGACCCAATGAGAAATATTCGGCAGAAGCTTCCACGCTGCCAGAAAATTTACTAAGGGAACCAGCCTCTCGAGGCTGGTCTCTGGTGTTACTGAGAGAGCCAAATCTGGAGCCTGAAACATACCGGCAGGAACTACCTGACCTGACTGCTCTAAAACCCCCCTCAGAGGGCGCGAAACCGATGCTGTGCCGCAGCACAGCACCAGCGACTCGCTGGAGACCACTGCGCCCTGAAGCACCAGAGGTGGCAGGGTTGGCAGGAGGGTCTCGTGAGGACCCCGAAGTGGAACGGGCACCGTGTACTGAGGTGAACACCGCTCCACCCCGGTCGGGGCTGTCCTCACAGGTCTGATGCCTAAGCATCAGGACCTTTTTTTTTTTTGAACCGAAGCTTTCTTCGCCTGAAGAACGGTCCTCAGATCCGGCTTAGGCTTAGTCGACTTCGGTTGAGAGGGCTGCGTCTGTCTCCAGTATCTTCGTGGAGGAGCACGAGACGCAACACTCTCTTTCTGTTGCACATGATATGATGAGCTAGATGGCTGGGGCTGCTCACGCCCAGCAGCCCCAGGGGGCTGGACACGGCGAGGGATAAACTTTTTAAAAGCGTCCGACTGTTTTTTAGCATCCTGGAATCTTTCTACTACAGCGTGAACTGCGTCACCAAAGAGACCAGACGGTTCAAGCGGAGCATCTAACAAAAAAGTACGATCTTTCTCTTTAATATCAGATAGATTGAGCCATAAATGTCTCTCAGTGGCTACCAAAGCTGCCATAGACCGCCCAATTGCTCTGGCGGTCTCTTTAGTAGCCCTGAGAGAAAGATCGGTCGCCCTACGAAGTTCTCGAACATCGTCATGACTTATTCCCTCACTATTATCCAGGTCCCCCAGCAGATCAGCCTGATAAGCCTGAAGCAGTGCCATAGTGTGCAGGCACGCCCCGGCTTGACCTGCTGCCGAATAAGCTTTGCCCACTAAACTAGATGTATTTCTTAGCGGTCTAGTGGGCAAAACTGGGGCTTTAATAGAAGATGCGGGACCAGGCGCGAGATAACTCGCTAGATTTTGTTCAACCTGGGGCATCGAACTATAGCCGTAATCTTTAGACCCTCTTATTTTAGAATATATATTGGAATGAGGGACAAAGACACGAGATGAGAACGGCTTTTTCCATGATTTAGATAATTCATCGTGTAAATCAGGAAAAAAAGGAAGCCCTCGCGGTGGAGATAATGTGGCTGAAGAAAGATAACGCTCGTCTAATCTGCTTTTGGGGCGAGTGTTTTTAGTTTCAGATGGCCAGTCAACATTTAATCTTTCTACAGCTCGTGACATGACATCCACCAGCTCATCATACGCTGGGGAAATAAAGTGTAATTCCCTTTCCCCCGTGTGTGCATTATCACTGTCCATACTGACAACATCAACTTCCTCAGAAGATGAGCACTGTAATAAGGGGCTCTCTCCCCGGGCGGAAGAAACCGCAAAGCGTGCTTCCGACACCGGGGGAGGAGAGCTGGATCTCCCGGGTAAGGAAGGAGAAAGGGCCCTCGGACCCGTCTCGATCCCCTCCGAGAGATCCAATTGCGATCCCCAGGAATGCATTCTCCGCGTTGCCTCGGCAGACGCGGGTCCTGATCCCTGAGGATCGCGAGCCTGCCCACTCTGTTTGTCAAAGAGTGACAGGCGGGATCTGAGCATGCGAAGCGGTAGCTTCTCACAGTGCTGGCACTCAGCCCCCTCGAAGGCTGAGGCTGCATGCTCAAATCCCAAACAAATCACACAAAGCTCGTGTGTGTCCCCACCCGTTAAATAACGCGGGCAGGGAGGAACACACTGTTTGTAGACTTGTTTCGCCATTTCGATACCAACAATATTGACAGACAACAATAAATAGACGGGGACAGTTTAGACACAGATCGCTTGCTGAGGCACAGAAGCTAAATGCCGGCGAGCAGCGGAAGTGCTCTTATCCTTTCCTGGTCATGACGTCACCCGCCCGTGACGCTCATTCCCTTTTTCCATTGGACTAGTTGGCATAGATGCTTCAGATGCAATCACGCAGAAGGCGTTCCCGCAGCGTTTCGACGCATCTCGAAGTTCCCTTTTCGATAAGGGAACAGTATTATTCTTTCACAGATCGTGTGTGTATCTTTATTGCAGTAGACGTAATCTACGCGCTGCCTCGGCAAATGCGAGATTCGAGCTATTACAATATTTGACTTTTATCCCTCAAGTTAACAGTATTAATTCACAGATCGTGTGTGTATCTTTATTGCAGTAGACTCGTAATCTATGCGCTGCCTCGGCAAACGCGAGATTCGAGTCGTTCACATTCACAATATGTTTGGCTTTCATCTCTCGAGAAGAAAGTCAACGGGCGCGAGGCTGAGACACCCGAAAAGCACGTTAACTCTGTGCGTCGAGATATTTCTCAGTGAACACAGCCAGCACCCTCAGGTGCTGACGGTGCATGCCTCGCACACACACATGATCTTTATTGCAGTAGACTAGTAATCTACGCGCTGCCTCGGCAAACGCGAGATCCCAGCCACAGAATCTTTATTGCAGAGTAGACCAATCTACACGCTGCCTCGGCAAACGCGAGATCCGAGCCACTAGATTCTATATTGCAAAGCAGACCTTGATTTGTGACAATTCTTAAGGGACAAACAACACCAAATAGGACAGACAGTTTGTACACAGAGCGCTTGCTGAAGAGCAAAAAAGCTGACATCTCATGTGTGCCGGCGTCCTTTATAGCTTCCGCTTGTATGCCGTCACTCATTACGTCATGACGCAACACCAATCAGAGATTGGCTTAGTTTCATTCATCCTTCAGAGCAGCTACGCTGAGGGGCATTCCCCCAAAGTGTCATCTGACGCAGTCGAGTTCCCTCGAAAGGGAACTCCAAACACTACATAAGTATCTTATGCCTGTTGACTTTCCCAGATGTGGCAGATTAGATTTGTTAAGGGGCAGGCCCGGATAAACACAGTGTAGTGCCCTAGGGTGACCACACTGTAAGTGCCCCCCCCCCCCCCCCATCCCATGCAAAAGCTTATGTCTAAAAAAAACATATACCACATAAGCAAGCCCAAGAATCAGATAAATTCAGCACCACAGAGAAGCAAAGCAGCAAAAACGCTTAAATGCAACCAAATCCATTAGTAATCGGATTTGACGGCTCAATCTGACAACTGATTCTGAAAAGCCTTCATGTAAACAACTTTATTGATCTGATTAGCTCGATCCGAATTAAATTTCGATGGGATTAAAAGGGGGATGGTTTATCCATTTTCTAGTCCGATCGAGAGAACACGAAAACACTTGATCGGATTGAAAACAAACTGAAAGGACAGTATGTGCAATGACGTTAAAATACCGTAATGACGTATGACGCGCTGAACGAGCTGTTCATCCTGCAGAATAAAGTGTCATATAAATGAGTGTCCCGCTATTTTATAATTCTCCTTTCTCTCAGTGTCTGTGAAGTGGAGCAGGTCAATGTCCCACCAGTCCTTTCGGATTCTCATCCACAGACGATTGGTTTTGGGCACGAGGAGGGTGGGGCGTTTTTACTGAGTGATAAAACACGGAACAACAACGGTCATATGCTCATTATCCCCAAATTATGACCAGAAATGGATAAATATTAAGCCAACTGTTTAAAACAAACACAAACCAATGTAGAAGATGGATATTATGCGCAAACAGCAGGAAACTCTGTATATTCATGCAGTACCACTCCGATTTTTAGCTTGTGTATAAACGCGCACATCACGTTTAGCGTTCATGTAAACACTACATTCAGAATCATCAATAGGAATGAATTCAGTCCGATTGAAACAAAAGCATGTAATAAGCATCTATAAGCAACCAGCTAAAAGAGATAACCATTCCACTAATTTCAAATCGACAAAAGTGTCACGTTTGCAGAAATAATGGTAAATAATCCTTACCTTTAGCAGAACAACTTTTTCTAGACTTTGTGATACCGCCTTTGCTCACAACATTATAGCTGCTGCTTGAGTCGTATCGTTTGAGGCATTATTTCGCTGCTAGTGCCTTCTGCTAGTGTTCCCGATTGATGTCTCTGTCTTTTCTTGATTTCGAAGAATTTTTTTTTATATTGCTGGTGCTTTTTGAAGGATAGCTATGTGGCGTGATATTTTCTCTTTTTTAATTTACGCTTCGCACAACCGCTAATCTGATGCTGCCTATCCATTTTAAATTTAATAGTATTGGTGGGCTCCACTCTGACTGGGGGGAGGGGCAAATCAACTGAGACCTGACCCAAACGCAATTCTTTATATGCATGTATTTTATATTTTCTCTGTATATATTGTATGTATCATTAACTGTTCATTTTGTTATTTTTTTATTACAACTATTTTAAAGGTTTAGTCATTCTCTAAATCATTTGATGCCCCCCTATTCGCTGGTGCCCCAGGGCACTCGCCCAATCCCGTCTATGGATAATCCGGCCCTGTTAAGGGGAATAGCTAGTCTGACAATAAGGCTTTTGCATTTAGTAAACACAGCAAAAGCTGGAGACCATAACTATGCATTTAGGTGAGTGGACAGAGGCAAATAATGAATGAACACAAAAAGAATGGTTGATTAAATCAAACAATTTATCATCGTCAGGAAATAATGTTTTATCTTATCATTTAACCCATTGTACTGTATAAATTGACTGAGGTATCTTCACTGTCGTGTAAGCCACTATAAAACTAATTATAATAAGTTTTTTTTTTTTTTTTTGTGGTGCAAGGTTTATGCAAACAAAAAACAAAGGCCTACATAAACTTTTAACATCCTCTTATAGCAGGAAATCATGTTTTTTTTTTATTGTACGGAGCTACGGAGGATATAGATTCTTAAATTATGGGCTATGAAAAACATGTTTTAATATGTCATACATCATTTGAAAGATATTTGTAATTTATAAATTTATTTATTAAGAAAGAAAGTTATTCTTAGACATTTTTGAAATAGTAGTTTTAGCCATTAATTCTCAGGAATAAGTTGTATTTCACATTGTTGTGAAATTCTATAGAGGTATAGAGGGTTAACTGAAATTATAATATTTAAAATGTTGTCCTCCTGGCCTGCAGGCAATTTCTGATGACAGTAAGGCATGCCCTAGTCAGTCTAGTGAGGATCTGCAGGAGGGCAGCCACAGTAGAAATGACAGCATGAGGAAGGAGAGACAGTAGAATTACAGACAGAATAAGCAGGGACAGAACAACAAGGAGGGACCTGAGGCAACACAGAGGGTGAGGATGTTGACATGATAATGACATATACAAAGCCAAATCAACCTGACCCTAAAGTTTTGCAAAAATAAGTGATGAAAGACATTCGAAAAATCATGGTATGAGAAGTATCCCTGGCTGCATGTTAGTATGGGTACAGATGGTGTTCTGTGTTTCCATTGCTCTAAGTTCTTCAAGACAGGGAAACCAGCACAAGCCAAGAGTATAGACCCAGCTTTTGTCAGTACTGGATTTAAAAACTAGAAAAAAGCACTTGAAAAATGTTTAATGCATGAGAAATCAAGAGGGTCACAACATTGCTGTTACAACCGCTGCCTATGATAACAGGCCAGTTACTACACAGTTGAGCAGTGGAATCAGTACACAGCAGGCAGAAAACAGAGCTAGCCTGTTAAAAATAATAGGGGGTGAGATGTTTCTGGCGAGGCAGGGATTGGCCTTTAGGGGGCATGAACATCATCAAGGTAACCTTGACCAGCTTTTAAAATGCAAAGCTGAAGATGATCAATCATTCACTAGGTGGTTATCTGCAAAGAGGCGGGTGCACACATCTTGGGATTGTCAAAATGAGTGTATAAATTTGATGAGTTCATCGATTATCAGGACAATTGCAGATGAGATCCGGTCCCTTCCAGTGTTGCAGTATTCGATAATTGTGGATGGGACAAGGGATATCTCTGGTGTTGAGCAGGAGACGCTGTGCCTACATTATGTTGACACTGATTTACTGGTGCGCGAAGACTTTAGGGTTGTATGAAACAACTTCTACAACAGGTGAAAACCTTGCCAGAATAATTTTGGACGTTCTGTTGAGACTGAATTTGCCAATATATGGCCTCAGAGGTCAAGCATATGATGGGGCTTCAAATATGTCTGGAAAGTACTCAGGTGCCCAGGCTGTTATTCAGTGAGCACAGCCACTAGCGCCATATATACATTGTGGAGCACACTGTGTTAATTTAATCACACAACAGGCTTGCTCAGCCTCCAGTGTCATGCGAAATGCACTTGACTGGATACATGAACTTTGCACATTTTTTGGGCAGTCTGGTAAGCTGAAAGACAAGTTTAAAGCCATTGTTGCAGCTGAAGGGGAAGGACCAGCCCTATCCATCAGGCCTTTATGTCCCACTAGGTGGATTGTACGCTCACCTGCTATCCGTGCTGTTCTCAGCCAATATGGGATGGTACTAAATGCACTGGATGAGATGGCTACAAGTAATTCTGGATCTGCAAGCCGGGCAGAGGGCTTACGTGACTGCAACAGGGTAATGTTGTACTGGGACTTCTGCTTGCTTTAGATGTGATCAGTGAACTAGAGGTTCTAAATGCATCTCTCCAGAAAAACACAGTGGAGGGCATGCTCTCTGCAGTCTCTCTTGTCCAAGAAAGCTTGAAATCCAAAAGAAACACTGAACACTGAACACAATCTGCCTCTAGAGACCATTGTTCCACCACGCACACATAGGCCCCCTAAGAGATATTTTGGGCAGCTCCTGCATACACACCTGGATCAGCGGTGGATTTGTACAGAGTAGAGTTCTACCATGTCCTTGACACAGACACAAACTACGAAGTTTATGCAACCAGTTTATGCAGCCAGGCATTCAAACTTTAAAAGAACTGGAAAACTCACTCCTGACTCCCATTACAAATAATGCAGCAGTTTGTAAATATCCTGAACTGAACAAGGAAGACTGGAAGGTCCAATTTGCCATGTTTAAAAACAAGTACAAGGTCAGCGCAACTGCAGATGCTGTGCATGTTTTGAGAGAAATGAGCAGTGAGCAGTACGGTACGGTTCGGTACAGTACGGTTCGGGTCAGATCAGTAAACCATGATCCGGCTAGCGTTTCCACCGCCACCAGTACCCTACTTGATAGGCGCGGTGTTTGCCGGAAAGAAGCAATTAATGTCATTTTCGCGCGAAGAAGAAAGCGGCAAAGTAAACACCAATGGGTGGCATACAGCAGATCTTGTCCTTGCTTCTCGGCATGTTTGTCACAAGAAGACAAGCGCCGACATTAGGCATTTCTCAATACCAAGTATGCAAAGTTCTCAGCAGAAGCACTCCAGAGGACGCAAGTCCGGTAATTCTCTAAATTGAACAGCGCGTTCTGAAAGCATCACTCGGCTCGCTCTGCATGTATATTTTAGGCAACAATAAAACGAAATATGTTATAAAACACCACTCTGCCTCTTTTCGTTTATATACATTTTAAACAATATAGGCACACAAGTGTGGTTCAGGCACTGTATAGACCTGATTATATTATTCACTGCATGTATAACGTTATTCTATTTATAACAAAACAAAATAAAAACACAACCCTGCATCTTTTCGTTTAAATTTTAAAAATATTAAACATATTCCAGGCAATATGCATTTGTACAAATGCTGCAATAATCAACATTACAGTGATAATCTTGTAATAACATAATTAATGACAAAACTCAACCCTATCTCTTTTTGTTTAATTTCAGTTTTATTAATAATAGCCATTATAAAAGTATAAGTAAAAGGTAACTTTACAAGAAGCTATACAATAAGAAATAAAGCAAACAATTCAGTCAAAATATACAAATTCAGTGCTAGTCTAACGTTAACGTTACAACGGAAAAGTTGTAGCCTAAAATAGCCTAAATATATGAAACTTCACTTAGCCCTCAGCCAAAACGATTGGCCAGGGAACGAACTATTGATTCACGAGACCAAAGATCACCCGTTAGATATACACAAGACGAATTACCACTACAGAGTCAGCGGGCAAACGTCAGGTCGACTAGCCGAGAAAAGGCTGTTCCGGGCGGGGAACATGAGCGCCGAGCGCCCGGTGATCGCCGGGAATGGATCAAATTATCATCAATCAATATAAATAAACCACAGATTTGAGCTTTAAACAACTACATTCTCGCCTGAAAAACTCTTTAAACTACATTTCGTGAAAGAATAACCGTAGTATTTTATTCCAACTGTATATTAAAAAATGGCGCTTCTTATGTTGTCATTCCCCTTGTAGTATGTGCAAGTGACGATACTCTGTCAACCAATCAATGTTCTGCATTGAGTCTAGCTCCACCCTTTAGTACCGTACCACTGTGCTAGGTACCCCAACGGAAGGGTACCCAAAAAGTGGTAAGGTACGGTTCGGCTTTATGGTACCATTCACAACTTTTGACAGTGGAAACACAAATAAATGCGTACCATACCAAACTGTACCGTACCGTACCGCTCAGTGGAAACGAGCCATTAGTAAGATTGTTGATGGTGGTGCCTATATCATCTGCTGAGGCAGAGCACAATTTTAGTGGGTTACGCAGGTTGAAAACTTGGTTGCGATCAACCATGACACAAAAAAGACTCAATGGCATTGCTGTTTGCCATATTCACCAAGAGAGGCTTGACAAACTGGACAGACAAGAAATTGCTCAGCAGTATGTTCAGGGTAATGAAAGGAGGAGAGATGTTTTTGGGTCCTTCATTGAGTAAATTTGTTTGGCTGCACTAGATGGAATTTCTCTGTATAGCCTCCTTACTTATTTTGTATGTAAATATGTTGTTATTTTATTATTATTATTTTATGCACATAGGTTATTTGCTTTTTTTGTCCATAATGATATACTTTGTATGCTGAGATAAGCAAATGTTTAAATAAAACATACTTTGCTGAAGACATGAAGACTATGGAGAGTGTGGTTCAAGGATATCACCAAAATCTAGCAATTGTAGAGGAGCCCACAATAGCCGCGTTTCCAATGTCGGGCCAGGGCCGGGCCAGAGCTAACATCGAGCTGAGCCGAGCCAGTGGCCTCGGGCCTCAAGCACCGGGCTCGCGTTTCCACTGCCGGGCCAGTAGCCCTGCAGCGCTGCCCTAAACCCCGCCCCTAACACGCCTTTCTGGATCAAACATCATACAACCCAACCCAACCCATTTCAGCGGGTATTATGAATTTTTTTTATAATAGGAAGATATGTATATTAACTCACCGGCCGTGGCTGCAATAGTGTCCCGATTGTCTCGCGAGTGGACGGTGACCCAGTACGCCGTACATCAAGTCGAACCATGGAAAGTCCCTTCTCTGAGCTTCGCTTTGTCCATTGTGCATTTTAATCGCCTTGTACAATACTGAGCCCGCAACTTTTTTATTTTTTCCTGAACTTGAAGCGTTACTCGCTGAATGCTTAGCTTAGAAAGTTCAGCATTGATGCATTTTATAACGTCCTCGTCTCTTCACACGCCATCATTCTTCTACCCAAATGCTCAGAAGAGCTTTGGTATCTTCGACAGACCAGTACAGGCGATTCTCCATTTCGAGCAGCGACTATTTTTCGCGATATAAAACAGTGAAATGTGCATCTTCATTCAGATCATAACGTTCCAACACCGATAAACTCCGCCTTTTACCTTGAGCATGCCTCTAGCCCGAGCTGGCCCGCTTTGGCCCAAGGTATTCGACGGGCCAGAAATCCTGGCCGTTGGCCCCGAGGAAGCCCCGCTCAAGCCCCGGAAGTGACAGTGGAAACGCGACTGGCCCTGGCACGCACCAGCACGGCTCGGCCCTGGCCCGGCAGTGGAAACGCGGCTAATGGGGCTTTTAGTGGATCTGAAGTAATGAGAAGGGAGACAACTATCCAAAAGATAAGAGTGGAAAAAATAATTAACTATGCAGAAGCAAGTATCAAGATAGAAGGAAAATAAAACACATGAGGAAGTAGATATGGTTACACAAGTCAAGTCAAGTCACCTTTATTTATATAGCGCTTTTTTACAAAGCAGCTTTACAGAGATAACAGGGAAATAATGTTGAAATAGTATTGTTCAATTTAAAATTAAATGTCCCCAACACAAGAGCAACAACAAAGTAAATCTGAAGGAATGTATGTGAAAAAATAGAACTAGTAACATTTATAGCAGGTAAATAGTACAACACAAGTAAAATCCAAAAAAAAAATCCAGTTGGTGGTTAAAGCTGCAGTCAATCACTTAGGATTAGTAGGACTGACATGGGAAGAGGTGAGGGAAAGACTTACTAATCAGTCAAGCCAAGAATTGTCATGTGTTGTTAATAATAATGGCTCTAATTTTTACAATGGAATGCTAGGAGTTTATTGGCCAATGGGCAGGAATTTAAACATTTTTTTGAATGAGTTAGATGAAAAGCCAGATGTAGTGTGTATTCAAGAAACCTGGCTGAAGCCAAATTTAGATTATAAAATACATGGATGTACAGGAATAAGAGGAGATTGGAATACTGGAGAAGGAGGAGTGGGATGTGTGATATTCATTAAGACGGGAATTCCATATAGAACACTGGGGAAAGGTGATGAACAGGAGTACATAGTGGTGAAGGTGTTGGAAAGGGGAGGGGCAATTAGTATTATTAACTACTACAACCAATGTAAAAGGTTGGAATTAGATAATCTACTAAGGATATCGGGCACAATAGACAAAAAGTAATCTGGTATGCAGATTTTAATGCTCATAGCTCAATATGGGGAAGTATACATGCAGATGCTAACGGTAAGGTAATGTAAGAATTGATGGATGAAAAATAATTGGCCTGTTTGGATGATGGGAGAGGGACCAGAATAAATGTATCAACAGAGAATGAGTCAGCATTGGACATAACTTTAGTGTCTAACTCACTGGCTGGGAATAGTAATAGGGAAGTTTGGACACCAACTACTGTGGGGAGTGATCACTACTTGCTCAGTGGGTCGAAGATTGGAAGTAGGACCAGATGATAGAATTCCCAAGTGGAATTTTGGGAAAGCTAAATGGGAAAAATGGAACACAACTGGAAGAAAACAAAATTAGAGGTATTTCGCATTTCATGGAAAGAGAGCACGATTGCATACAGAGAGGCCTTAAAAGCTGCTAGATCTGCTTATTTTTTAAACCTATTAGAAGAAAATAAACAAAACCCTAGGTATTTATTTGGCTAAATTAACAAAAAAAAAAGCTTCAACCCCAGCCGATTCCAGGCAGCAAAGCAGTAATGACTTTATGAACTTCTTTACTTACAATATTGATAATTTCAGGGAGAAAATTATAACTATGCAACTGTCTACTACGGCAGTGCGGGCGGCAGTGGCTAAGTGGTTCATGTTGGTTGTCTACAAACTGAAAGGTTGGTGGTTCAATGCCCGGTTCTACTTGCCCAAGTATCGAGGTGTCCATGAGCAAGACACCAAACCTCAGCTTCTCCGGACGAGCTGGATGGCACCTTGTATGGCTGACACCGCCGTCGGTGTATGAATGAGTGTATGAATGGGTGAAACTAGCCCCTTTTCCAAGCATTTTGAGAGCCGGTTCGGAGCCGGGAATTCGGAGCCAACTTTGAACCAGCACCAGTTCCGAACCAGTTCTTTTTTGGTGGAAAAGGGGTATGTGAGGAAAATATGTAAAGCGCTTTGGTGGCTATTGGTCTGTTGAAAGCACTGGTAACACTTAATTTTACAGTGTCCGTGATAGAGAGTAATTAATTAATTACTTGGTAGTAGACATTGTAATAACATGTAACAAAATGTAATTAACATAACGAAGTTATGGAACAGCCTGTACTTACAGATTGTAATTACACACATGTAATAGGCAGCTACTGTTAGACATGTAACAGGCACATACGTGTTACCGACTTGGTACAATGTAACAAGTACTTAAATATGTTACTATGGTAAAAAGCCTGCAGTTACACATGGTCATTTTGTACCTTCTAAAATAAAATGTATCAAGGTTGTAAGTGCACTTCATGTGTATCTACATACCTTATCCAACTGAATTAACCCTCTAGTTTACAGCTTAAATACAGGCAGTAGCTTCTTAATTGCATTCAATTTACAGAATATTACACAGGTATAAGCTACGTAAAATAAAGTGTATCAAGATTGTACTTAAGTGTCCTTCATGTGTATCTACAAACCGTATCCATATGTACTTTAGTTTGAATTAGGCCTAACTCCCTCGTTCACAGCATAAATGCATGCGGTAGCTTCCTAATTACATTGCAATTACATAATATTACACAGGGATAAGCTATGTAAAATAAAGTGTATCAAGATTGTACTTAAGTGTACTTCATGTGTATCTACATACCTTATACACATGAAGTACACTTAAGTACAATCTTGATACACTATTTTAGAAGGCACAAAATGACCATGTGGAACTGCAGGCTTTTTCATAGTAACATGTTTAAGTTTTGTTACATTGAGTAGTACAAAGTACTTTCTTATATAATTACATTGTACCAAGTCGGTAACACGTATGTAACCGACTCGGCCTGTTACATATGTGTAACAGTAGCTGCCTAATACATGAGTGTAATTACAATCTGTAAGTACAGGCTGTTCTATAACTTAGTTACATGTTAATTACATTTTGTTACATGTTATTAGAATGTCTACTACCAAGTAATTAATTAAGTAATTACTCTGTATCACAGACACCGTAAAATAAAGTGTTACCAAAGCGGTATATAAATGCAGTCCATTTACCATTTACAACAGTATTGCATCAGGCAGTGCATTGTAGTCACTTTGAAGAAAAAATTGATTCATTCATTTCTATAGTAGAGGAAGAATTTTTTAAACTTGTTAAATCATCTAAATCGACAACATGTATGTTAGACCCTATACCGACTAAAATATTGAAAGAGATGCTTCCAGAGGTCATAGATTATCTTCTTAATGTCATTAATTCATCTTTGTCATTAGGATACATACCATAGATTATCTTCTTAATATCATTAATTCATCTTTGTCATTAGGATACTTACCAAAAACTTTAAGCTGGCTATGATTAAAGCGCTTGTTAAAAGAACACAAATTGATCCTACAGAATTAGTCAATTACAGGCCGATCTCAAATCTACCTTTTCTGTCAAAGACACTAGAAAAGGCAGTATCCTCACAACTGTGTTCCTTTTTAGAAATAAATGGTATCTGCTGGGATTTTCAGTCAGGATTTAGACTGTATTATAGTAGAGAGACAGCTCCCATTAGAGTCAAATAATTTGCTGTTATCATCCGATCGTGGTTGTATCTCTCTATCGTGGTTGTAAAACATCTGATGATGCGGGGACGAACGACATCAGGCTGCGGCAGACGGAGGTTCTGAAGAAGGACTACAAAAGCCTGATCGAGACGGTGCGCAGCACATCACCTGAAGCAACGATCATCATGTCTGGACCGCTTCCCACGTACCGACTAGGACAAGAATGGTTCAGTAGATTATTTGCTCTAAATGAATGGTTAATGTCATGGTGTAATGAACAGAGACTGCTCTTTGTAAATAATTGGAATCTGTTCTGGGAGCGACCTAGGCTCTACCGTGCTGATGGCTTACACCCCAGCAGAGTCGGAGCGGCTATTCTGTCGGACAACATTTCCAAGACGCTACACACCAACTGGCTAGTAAGTAAAAGTCCAAATCACAGTCTTTGCTGACCCAACTTAATTGATATAGGTACCAATGTAGAACATTATATAGAAACTGTGTCTATTCCTCGTTTAGTGAGGCCAAACAATAAATCTAGTGTAGGATCTAGGAAAAATCTAATTGTAATTAAACCAGAAAATCTCAATATCAGTAAACAAAAACACTTTCTAAAGCTAGGTCTTCTAAACATTAGATCACTCACACCTAAGGCGGTTATTGTAAATGAAATGGTCACAGATAATAATTTCGATGTACTTTGCCTTATTGAAACGTGGCTTAAACCAAATGATTATTTCGGTCTAAATGAGTCTACTCCACCAGGATGCTGTTATAAGCATGAGCCCCGTCTGATCGATCGTGGCGGCGGTGTTGCAACAATCTATAGAGATATCCTTAATGTTACTCAGAAAACAGGTCACAGGTTTAATTCGTTTGAAGTACTTGTGCTAAATGTTACGCTCTTAGATGTAAGAAAGAAATCCCTATTATCTCTAGCCTTGGATACCGTATATAGACCACCAGGGCCTTATGCTGATTTCCTAAAAGAGTTTGCAGACTTTCTCTCAGATCTATTGGTCAATCTCGATAAAGCAATAATTGTTGGAGATTTTAACATAGACGTAGATAACACAAATGATGCATTAGGGGCTGCGTTTACAGATTTATTAAACTACTTTGGGGTCACGCAAAACGTCAGTGGTCCCACTCATCGTCTTAATCATACACTCGATTTAATTATATCATATGGAACCAATCCAACCGATATAGATATTATACCGCAAAGTGATGATCTCACTGATCATTACATGGAAACTTGCATACTACGTACTGCTGAAATTTGTCATGTTGCGCCACGTTATCGACTAGGCAGAACAATCCTTCCACCCACTATAATGATGATGATGATGATGATGATGATGATGATGATTAATACTTTATTTATCCCGAGGGAAATTTAGGTATCCAGTAACATACAAAAACAAAAACAAAAACATACATAGAAATATACATACATTAAAACCTATTAAAAATAAAATTAAAATACAATTACCATTATAACACCGTAGCCACAGTAAGCAGTGCAATAACAGTAAATAGTGCTAATGGAGTGGAGATGTAGGTAAACCATACAGATACAGATGGGAGTACAAGAAGTACAGCTGGAGGTAGACAAATTGTCCAATTATCTATTATCCTCCCTGTTGTACAGTCTGATGGCCAGTGGGACAAAAGAGTTTTTAAGTCTGTTAGTGGAGCTGGGCTGAGACAGCAGTCTGCCACTGAACACACTCCTCTGCCTGACGAACAGTGTTGCCACAGTTACTTTGAAAAAGTAACTAAGTTACTTTACAAGTTACTTGATTTTAAAAGTAACTAAGTTACTTTACAAGTTACTTGATTTTAAAAGTAACTAAGTTACTTTACAAGTTACTTTTATTAGTTACATTCAGCAGTTGCCGACAACACCCCCACCACCTCAACATAAAAATGACAACCGGTTTTGCCAACACTCACTTTATTGGAAGTGTATTTTTAACAGTAATATCAACAATCTATCTCCTGACATTTAAAGTTGAACTTAAAAACTATTTCCTGAAAAAAACAGTCTTTCTTGACTTCACTTAATATAAATACTTGTTTTTATAAAATATATATTGTTTTTTTGTTTTTCTTGACCCTGTAATTTAGTAACTGTAGAACACGTTAACTGTAATTTTGCGTATATGATGAAATTTATACAGTTTCTTGTCAATCTATGTCTATTTTAATGTGAACAATGCGCTGCCACTTTAATTCAGCACGGTGCAGCACAGCAAAAATAGACTCGGTGCGGAAACGATCTCTGCACTGCTGTATACTCACGCACCTGGAACGGATCGACGGACCGCACCCGCGTGCAGTGTGAAAGCTCTCACCTTTTAACATGGGTACGGGAAAAAATATGCACCGCATACGCACTGCAGACGGTGACAAGTATGTGTGAAACGGGCGTAAGTTTGACTGTGCGGTGCTGCGACTCCATATGTTTTTTCAAATTCGACGAAGTGTTTCTGTAGGTAGATAACACTTGTCGCCACCAGCACAGAGTTTACAACGGACCTTAATGTTGCCATCTTTAGCTGACAGACACAAACTCAAAATAGTGACTGTATTTCCAGCTAGAAAAAGCGCATCTCTCTCCTCCCTCCATTGTTGTTTACGTTTGTGTCGCTGCGTGGTACGTATACACGTGACGTGAACCTCATGCTGAAAACGTGACTTGTCGCGCACACTCCCCGAGATGCAAGAAGAAATAAATATATATTTTTACTAAGGAAAATGACAAAAATAGTAACGCACAGTGACTTGGATAAGTAACTTTAATCTGATTACTGGTTTTGAAATAGTAACGCGTTAGATTACTCGTTACTGAAAAAAGGGGTCAAATTAGAGTAACGCGTTACTAAGTAACGCGTTACCGGCATCACTGCTGACAAAGGTGTTGTACATAGGGTGGTTGGCATTGTCCAGTATGGACAGCAGTTTTTCCAGGGTCCTTTTTTCTGCCACTATCGCCAGAGAGTCCAGCTCTGAGCCTACTACTGAGCCAGCTCTCCTTACCAGTCTGTCCAGTCGACTGGTGTCTCACTTCTTACTGTTTCCTCCCCAACAAACTACAGCATACTACTACTACTGAGCCAGCTATAGATAGTTTAGTTTACTATAGATAGTTTCTCAAATAGCTTACCTGATCTATCTCAGCTGCTCAGTGAACCCAAACAAACATGAACTAGAGGAAATGACTAGCAGTTTGAGCACCATTTTCTCTAGTACACTAGATATTGTTGCACCAATTAGATTAAAAAAGGTTAGAGAGAAAACGCCTCGGTTACATATGTAACCCTCATTCCCTGAGTACAGGGAACGGAGACGTGTCGTCGGGGGAGTTCCCTGACGAAATTGGGATCACGCTAGGGAGACCAATCGACTTCGAGTGAACTAAAACGAGCCAATGAATATTGGCATGCAAGATTTGCATTCCGCGACCCGCCTACCAGTGCGGGTATAAAGGGCGGAAGCAAACGCATACACAATGCTTTTTCGCTGAGGAGCCGAACAGAGTCCAGTCCTCCGCGAAGGTACAGCAACATGGCGAAGGGACAACACGTCTCCGTTCCCTGTACTCAGGGAACGAGGGTTACATATGTAACCGAGACGTTCCCTTTCGTCCTGGGAACTCCGACGTATTGTCGGGGGAGTTCCCTGACGAAATTAGGATCCCTAATAAAACGCCATGGTGCTGACCCCTTCCAGCACCCAGCTAAGCTACCCTGCAGCAGTTTCTTGAACAAGATGCGGGAGCTAGCTAGGAAAAATCACACTGCTGTTCCGCAAGACCCACTCAGTGGATTTGGATAACACTGGGAAAGCGTGCCCAACCCGTAGGAGGGAACGCTACGGAGCCCCTGCCCACCCGAAGGGAGGCACTGGAATACACGTATGTACTAACCCGTAGGGTAGTGAAACATACGGCAGTCCTTGAGGTAGTCCCAGCCCGAGGGGTGGGAGCGTACTCAGCAAGGACGACAGAGGGATCTGTCGAGAGGAAGACACGGAGCTAACCCGGAGGGTAGCTGGAACGTGGAAAAAATGGGTCGCCGAAGGGACCACTGTTGAGGCCACCCAGTCTAATAACAACTCCTACGAGAGGTAATAGACCTGGCACCGGGCGACCCGCCTCGCCTGGTGCCGAAGGGGTGATGGAGGAACTCACGAGGTTAGCAGTATGCTGGGGAACCAACGGAGTAGAAAGACGCACGTATCCGTCCCACAGGGCATTGTCTCTAGCGGAAGTTATGGTGTCTACCACACCCTGTGGTAGGCCACCTAGAACCTCCGCGTCCCAACCAGGGACCAGACATGAAGTCTCCAGAGGTCTGGACGCGGGTGCCACAAGGTGCCCCGTCTCTGGGAAAGGAGGTCCTTCCTCAGAGGAATCGGCCAAGGAGGGGCTGTCGCGAGGAGCATGAGTTCCGCGAACCAAGTCCGGTTGGGCCAATACGGCGCAACGAGCAGGACCTGCTCCTCGTCCTCCCTGACTTTGCACAAGGTCTGTGCAAGAAGGCTCACCGGAGAGGCAAACAGGTCTACCTGAGCGGCTCCGAAAACTCCCCATATCAGCTGAACCGTCTGGGGGTGAAGTCGCCATTCTCCCGGAAGAGGTGGCTGCCGTGAGAGCTCGTCGGCTGCACGGTTGAGCACACCAGGGATGTGAATGGCTTGAAGCGACCTCAGATGCTTCTGACTCCACAGGAGGAGATGGCGGGCGAGTCGCGACATACAACGGGAGCGTAGACCACCCTGACGGTTGATGTATGCAACGGTCGCAGTGCTGTCCGTACGGACCAGTACGTGCTTGTGCAAAAGCAGCCCCTTGAGGCGAGACAAGGCTAAGCGTACTGCTTGCAACTCTAGGCAGTTGATGTGCCAATGCAGTTGAGGCCCCGTCCACAGACCTGAAACTGCATGCCCGTTGTACGTGGCCCCCCATCCATTGGCAGAGGCATCTGTGAAAACCACAGCATGCCTGGAGACCTGGACTAAGGGCACTCCGGCCCGTAGAAACGCAGGGTCTGACCAAGGACTGAAGGTTTGGCGACAGTGCGGGGTAATGTTGACCCGGAACATGCCGCTCTGCCACGCCCATCTCGGGACTCGATCGTGAAGCCAGCGCTGAAGCGGTCTCATATGGAGCAGACCGAGCAGCGTTACTGCGGCTGCGGCTTCCATATGCCCCAGGAGCCTCTGAAACTGTTTCAGTGGGACCACTGACCTGCCTTGAAAGGACTTGAGGCAGTTGAGCACTGACTGGACGCGCTCCTCAGTGAGGCGCGCAGTCTGAGCGACCGAGTCCAACTCCATACCGAGATAAGAGATCCTCTGCACTGGGCAGAGTTTGCTCTTGTCCCAGTTGACCTGAAGACCCAAACGGCTGAGATGCTGGAGCACCAGTTCCCTGTGTTCGCACAACAGATCCCGCGAGTGAGCTATTATGAGCCAGTCGTCAAGATAGTTGAGAATGCGAATGCCATGTTCTCTCATGGGAACAATGGCCGCCTCTGCGACTTTCGTGAAGACACGGGGCGACAGGGCCAGGCCGAAGGGTAAGACCTTGTACTGATATGCTCGACCTTCGAACGCGAACCGAAGAAAGGGTCTGTGTCGAAGGAGAATCGAGACATGAAAGTAAGCGTCCTTCAGGTCGATCGCTGCAAACCAATCCTGGGGACGGATGCATTCGAAGATGCGTTTCTGCGTGAGCATTTTGAACGGGAGCTTGTGCAGGGCGTTTGGTCGTAACCCCCCGCCTTTCTTGGGTACAATGAAGTAAGGGCTGTAAAACCCCGACCTCATCTCGGCTGGAGGCACCGGCTCGATTGCGTCCTTCGCCAGCAGGACGTCGATTTCTTTCCTCAGGACAGGGGCATCGACACTCCGCACCCGGGTGAAGTGGACGCCTCTGTACCTGGGAGGCCGGCGGGCAAACTGAATTGCGTAGCCGAGCCGGATAGTGCGGGTGAGCCAACGGGACGGCCTCGGAAGCGCTAGCCAGGCTTCGAGGAACCCGCGCCAAGAAGCCCACTCGGACCACCGGCGTACCCGCGGAGGGGCAGTGGGGTGGAAGACAGGGACTGGACTCCGGAGGCATTACTGCGGCCGAGAGAGAGGTCTGGGTGTGCGGGGGCAACACCTACCTGCTTCCACCGAGGAACAGACGGCAGGGAAGGCTCGGAGGCGTTCGGCTGCGGGCTGTCCCGAGGCGAAGAAAGGGGAGGAAACGAGGAGCGAGGCCCGAGGGCGTCGAGTCCATGTTTTCGCACCTCCTTGCCCAGCGGGAGATGAGAGTGACGAGGCCGTGGTGGCGTCACTGACATCTAAGAAATGGAAGAGGGGGAAAGGAGTGGCAAGGCATGGGAGCGTTGCTCACTGCAGTCCGCACCCTCGTGACCCAGAGATGGAAGAAACTGCTCTAGAAAATGAGGGTACCACTGGACTCCGGGGAGCCAGCGGCGGAACAGAATGAAAAGATACTCCACCCCGTCCTCCCCCGGGGGAGGGAGAGGTGCGTGCACCGTCTCCGAGAGAGCAATTCCCTACAACGCTGGGTCACCTGTCTCAGGGCTGCCGAGACAGGTGGCGCCGTTTTCCTGCGAAGCTAGACGTCCCAGTAGAGCTAGCTGTGACAGCTTCCACAGGGGACTGACACCCTTGGCGATAAACAGACTGAGGAGGAGCATGGGTGACTCGGAAGCACATCGAGTCAAGCTCGTAGTTTCCTCAGCCTGCTTCTAAACTGTGGAGAGCCGCTGGGCACAGTCTCCAACAGTGTCACCGAAACAGGGCAAACCTTGAGAAATAGGAGCATCGAGAAAGAAAACTTTGGCGATGTCTCGTACGTCTACAAGGTTAGCCCTGGGAAACTTCTGGACCACAGTGTGGACATCGTCTGACCGAGGGCCAGTGCTGTGACTAAAATCACGGTAGTCACTAAGCACAGCTCAACCCCGACTCAGAACTACCCTTGTGCACTGCATGTTTTTTGGTCTACACTGACCATCACATGCAGGGAAGAGGTGGTCTGCCATTAGCAAAACCACCAACAAGGGTAGTGAGAGAGGAAAAATTTTCACAGATTTTGGCACCAACATGCCTCCATACTGCAAAAAGTTTTTCACACACATCCAGGCAAGCACGGGGGCGGGGCAAAGCAACACGCGTTGCACTGCGCCCCCAGAGTAGCCCGGGAAGTGTGGCTGTCAAGTCTGGACCTGATTAGCATGAGCGCACACACCATTACAGTGGGAACTCAGTACCACCATATGCAGAGTGTAACAGCCCTCTCTCCGATGCAGCGATCGACATCTGATCCTCCCCTGGAGCCCCGAATGAAACACTTGGTTCCTCATGAGAACATGCAGAAGAGGAACTAGATCGGGGAATATGCAAAGGGACTCCACCTCGTTTGAGGCACTTGAGTCTTGACCGCGCATCTAGAGCGCCAAATGACGCGCGCTGGGTTGCCGAGACAACCCGCGCTGTCAGCCGGCGGCTCGACGGCACACGGCACGCTGAACGGCTCATGCCTTTACGAGAAAGGGGAGACGAACAACGCGCCGACGTGGTCATGCTCTCATGAGAGAACATTAACCACCCACGAACGCAGTCTCAACACACTTAAGCCCAGGCATGTGAAACAGTGATCGTGGCCGTCAAATGAGGACAGGAAACGACCGCATCCAGAAACACACAGGTGAAACGTCATCCTGAAAAGGACGCGATCTTCACCCGTGTTGCTCTTTCAGAGAAAAAATACTCTCTAGTTGTGCTGAAGCACACAGGGATCAACGCGGCAACACAGCGGGGAAACTGCAAGCCCGCTGCGTGCACTCAACCGTATACCAGCTGTTAAAACAGCTCTTTGTAAACACAGCGCGTGTAGTAACAGGCAGCAGACGGGAGATCGCGAAGACCGCTGAAGCGCCGTCACACCAGCACAGAGAGACTCTCAGGAAACAGCAGACTCGCAGTCTACAAGCTCATTCCACTCAGAGGACACAACTGGTCGGCTCCGAAGCAAAAAGCATTGTGTATGCGTTTGCTTCCGCCCTTTATACCGCTCTGGTAGGCGGGTCGCGGAATGCAAATCTTGCATGCCAATATTCATTGGCTCGTTTTAGTTCACTCGAAGTCGATTGGTCTCCCTAGTGTGATCCCAATTTCGTCAGGGAACTCCCCCGACGACACGTCGGAGTTCCCAGGACGAAAGGGAACTAAAGCACCATGGTACAACAGTGCTACGCATGCTATCAAGAGAGAAACTCGTAACTTAGAGCGTAAATGGAAACAAACTAATTTAGAGGTATTTAGAATCGCGTGGAAAGACAGTGTCGCGTTATAAAAGGGCTCTAAAAACAGCCAGGGCTGAGCATCTCCGCAAACTAATAGAAAATAACCAAAATAATCCAAGGTTCTTATTCAACACCATGACTAGACTAACAAATAAACAGACATCACCTGAGCAAAATATTCCGTTACAGTGTAGTAGTAATGATTTTATGAATTGCTTCACTGAGAAAATAGAAAACATCCAAAACACAATTGTAAATGTACAATCTTTTATGGTGTCTTATGATTCAGCCTCAATTATCGCCCCTCAAGAACAACTACACCACTTTACAACTATAGGACAGGAAGAGCTAAATAAACTTATCATGGCATCTAAACCAACAACATGTTTATTACATCCAATACCCACTAAACTACTGAAAGAAGTGTTACCTGTAGTGGAAGAGCCTCTTCTCAATATTATTAATTCGTCTTTATTTTTAGGTCATGTTCCAAGAATATTCAAGCTGGCAGTAATAAAACCTCTCATTAAGAAACCACAATTAGATCCAAATAACTTAGCAAATTACAGACCCATTTCGAATCTTCCATTTATGTTTAAAATACTAGAAAAAGTTGTGTCCGCTCAATTGTGCTCTTTCTTGCAAGAAAATGATATCTATGAAAAATTCCAGTCAGGATTCAGACCACATCAAAGCACAGAAACTGCGCTAGTCAAAATTACTAATGATTTACTTTTAGCTTCTGACCAAGGCTGTATCTCAATACTAGTTCTACTCGATCTTAGCGCTGCGTTCGACACTATAGATCATAAAATACTCTTGGATCGACTACAAAACTACACTGGTGTTCAGGGACAGGCATTAAGTTGGTTTAGATCGTACTTATCAGATCGCTACCATTTTGTCTGTTTAAATGGGGAAAAATCGAAGATAACGTCAGTAAACTATGGAGTGCCGCAAGGATCTGTGCTAGGCCCTCTATTATTCTCAATATATATGCTGCCACTTGGTAATATTATAAGTGTCAGGGAGCAATCAAGCTCGTTTCAACCCACCACTCAAAGATCACTCTCTCCAGAATATTAATCACACACACCTGTTCATCATCAATTTCCTCATCAGCCAGCTCATAAAACTCTCACTGTGATTTCAGTCTTTGTCAAGCCTCCAACAGGAACTGACCGTTCTTCCCGTATCCTGAACACCCTGTTGTCTCTGAACCGTCTGAGAAATCTGTCTCCTTACCTGACTCAAACTAACCTTTGTGATATTGTTCTGCCATCTCCAGATCTCCCATCCGATTCCTGAGATCCTGTTCTCTCCCATGAGCTTCCATGTTCGCGACTTGATCCAGTTGCCCTGATCATATCTAAAAGGGACAAGAGAAGGGAGTCACGAACTGAGACTGAGTGATCTTCACTTATTCTGCACCTGAAATCACTGTATACTCTCCTTGCACTATTACCACCCGAAAATAAACTGTATTTGAATCACTTACCTCTGATCTCCTGGTCTCTATCCTGACAATAAGAAAACATGGAATTAATTTCCACTGTTATGCTGATTACACTCAATTATATATCTCATCACGACCAGATGAAAACACTAACTTATCTAACTTGACAGAGTGTCTTAAAGATATAAAATGCTGGATGACGTGTAATTTCCTGCTATTAAATTCAGATAAAACGGAGGTATTACTTATTGGTCCAAAAAACTACCCACAAAATCCCTTACAATACAACTTTAATTTAGAAGGATGTCCTGTTACTTTATCCACTACAGTAAAAGACCTGGGTGTTATACTAGACTGCAACTTGACTTTCGAAAATCATATTTCATATGTTACAAGAACAGCCTTTTTCCACCTTAGAAACATTGCTAAGCTACGTAATATGCTATCAGTTTCTGATGCAGAAAGAGACTAGATTACTGTAATGCTTTATTAGCTGGTTGTCCTGCATCCTCAATAAACAAGCTCTAGTCAGTCCAAAATGCAGCTGCTAGAGTTCTTACTAGGTAAAGAAAATATGATCATATAACACCAATTTGATCATCTCTACACTGGTTACCTATTAAGTTACGTATAAATTACAAAGTATTACTACTGACCTATAAAGCCCTAAATGGTTTAGCTCCTGTGTATTTAACATACCTTCTATCGCCATACAATCCATAGCGCTCTTTGAGATCACTAAATTCGAGGCTCCTGGTCATTCCTAGGATATCTAAGTCCACTAAACGAGGGAGGGCGTTCTCACATTTAGCTCCTAAACTCTGGAATAGCCTTCCTGATATTGTTCGAGACTCAGACTCGCTGTCCCAGTTTAAAACTAGATTAAAGACGCATCTCTTTAACCAAGCACTCACTAAATGCTTAGCTTTTATAGTTTATAGCTTACAGTTCGAATGCATTAATGTTATGAACATCAGCTATGCAAATTTTATCCCATCTGCCTTTCTAAATAATAGCGTAAATAGCAAATAGTAAATAGGTAAATAGCGTTTGTCAGCTCCAGTTTGTATCCAGCCTCTCACGGAGACTTCAGATGCCCCAACACCTGTGATGATACGACTCGACGCCAGTGAAGTGACGACTCAACGCCGGTGATTTGTTATGCCCTAAATTAATACATGATTAACTCACTGTTTTTTTTCTATGTACCTTTCCGAAATGCACTTTCTGTAAAGCTGCTTTGAAACAATGTGTATTGTGAAAAGCGCTATACAAATACATTTGAATTGAATTGAATTGAATTATTAGTGTTAGAGCTGCATTTGATACTATTAACCACAACATTCTTTTAAATAGACTCAAAAATGATATTTGCATTAATGGAATTGCATTAGCATGGTTTAAATAATACTTATCTGAGCGTTATCAGTTTGTAGCAGTAAATGAAGAGATGTCTTATCGATCAAAAGTTCAGTATGGCATACCACAAGGCTCAGTACTAGGACCGTTCCTGTTCACTCTGTACATGCTACCCTTAGGAGATACCATTAGGAAGCATGGCATTAGTTTTCACTGTTCCCTTTATCGAAAAAGGGAACTTCGAGATGCGTCGAACGACACGGTGGGAACGCCTCTTGCGTGATTGCGTCTGAAGCATCTATGCCAACTAGTCCAATGGAATGAGAGAATGAGCGTCACGGGCGGGTGACGTCATGAACCAGGAAAGGATAAGAGCACTTCCGCTGCTCGCCGGCATTTAGCTTCTGTTGCCTCAGCAAGCGATCTGTGTCAAAACTGTCTCTGTCTATTTATTGTTGTCTGTTGCAATATTGTATGGAAACGTTATGGCGAAACAAATTACAAACAGTGTGTTTCTCCCTGAAACGGGTTTAAACGGGTGGGGACACACACGAGTTTTGTTTAATTTGTTTGGGGTAGAGCATACTTCTCAGCCCTTGAAAGAAAAAAAGGTGGGGGCTGAGTTCCAACTCTGTGAAATAGTATGCTCTGCTCTCGCCTGTCACTCTGTATGATAGTGACAGGCTTGCGATTCCCAGGACCCGCGTTTGCCGAGGCAGCGTGGGGAATGCATTCCTGGGGATCGCAGATGGATCTTTTGGAGGGGTTTGAAACGGGTCCGTGGGCCTTTTTTCCTTCCTTACCCGGAAGATCCAGCTCTATCTCCCCGGTGTCGGAAGCACGCTCTGCGGTTTCTCCGCTCGGGGAGAGAGAGCCCTTTTTCCTTCATATTCTCCTCCGAGGAGGTTAAATGTTTTAGAATATTGAAAGTGAAAGCAAGCACACACACTGTTGAATTAGATTCGCCATCTATTTCCCCAGTATATGATGAACTGGTGGAGGTTTTGTCCCGTGCTGTTAATAAATTAAATATTTAATGGCCAGCTGAGATTAGGGACGCTCCTAAAAACTTATCGAGCGTTTCCTACATCTATCACATTATCTCCACCACGAGGCTTCCCTTTTCCCTGATTTACACACTGAATATTTAAATTGTGGGATAAACCGTATTTTATTACTACTTTCAGCCCTCGTGTTAAAGATTTATTCAAGGGTTGAAAGATTACGGTTATGATATAATGCCCCAGGCTGAAAAAAAAAAAAAAATAGAAAAATGCTGTTTTCACCTGGTCCAGCATCGTCATTTAAAGCCTCTGCTTTGCTCAATAAACCTATCACTAAAGAATCTCGCGTTTGCCGAGGCAGCGCGTAGGTTCAATGTTGTAATCAGAATCTAGCTCGGATCTCGCGTTTGCCGAGGCACCGCTTAGATTTCGAGTGTACTTTGCAAAATAAGATTCTGTGGCTGGGATCTCGCGTTTGCCGAGGCAGCGCGTAGGTTTAATTATAGCTACTTTGGTTTTATGGGTAAAGCTTATACGGCAGCAGGTCAGCTGGAGAATGTTTATAGAAAACTATAGTATAATGCTCCAGGCTTATCAGGCCGATCTGCTGGGGTTCTGGATATAGTGAAATTTGAGCCTTCGCGTCTCTTCGGCGACGCATTCCATGCGTTCGTTGTTAGGTGATGCATTATATATATATATATAAAAAATATATATAATAAGGTTTCTCCCTCGCTGTGTCCAGCCCCCTGGGGCTGCTGGGCGTGAGCAGCTCCAGCCGTCTAGTTCATCATATTATGTGCACAGAAAGTGAGGACAGCCCCGACCGAAGTGGAGTGGTGTACACCTCATTACACGGTGCCCGTTCCATTTCGGGGTCCTCACGAGACCCTCCTGCCAACCCTGCCACCTCCGGTGCTTCAGGGCGCAGCGGTTCCAGCGAGTCGCTGATGCTATGCTGCGGCACAGCATTGGTTTCGTGCCCTCTGAGGGGGGCTTTTGAGTAGTCAGGTCAGGTAGTTCCTGCCATTATGTTTCAGGCTCCAGATTTGGCTCTCTCAGTAACACCAGAGGCCAGCCTCGAGAGGCTGGTTCCCTTAGTAAATTTTTTGGCAGCGTGGAAGCTTCTGCCGAATATTTCTCATTGGGTCCTGCAGATTGTAGAGAGAGGATACAGAATCCAGTTTGGCTCTCGTCCTCCTCATTACAGCGGGGTGCTGCCCACAGTGGTGCATCCCGAGCAGGCTCTGGTAATGGAACAAGAAGTAAAGGCCCTGTTAGCAAAAGAAGCTATAGAACAGGTGTACTCACCCGTCAGAGAGTCGGGTTTTTACAGCCATTATTTTATTGTTCCAAAAAAGGATGGAGGGTTGCGTTCCTTTTTTAGATCTTCGCCTGTTAATTCGGTCAGTTCGGAAACTAAAGTTCAAGATAGCTGACCCTCAAACAGATCGTGACCCAAATCAGATCCGAGGACTGGTTTTTCACGATAGATCTAAAGGATGCATACTTCCATATCTCCATCCTCCCTCAGCACAGGAAGTTCCTATGGTTTTCTTTCAGGGGCAAAGAATACCAATATCGGGTTCTTCCTTTCGGCCTAGCTTTGTCACCCGTTCGCATTCTGAATTATATCGACGACTGGCTGATTCTAGCGGAATCAGAGCAGTTGGCGGTTCGGCACCGAGGTGTCGTTCTCGCTCATATGCAGATGTTGGGGTTGAGGCTCAATACCAAGAAGAGTGTGCTTTCTCCAGTATTGAGAACCACTTTCCTTGGTGTGGTACGGGATTTAGTATCCTAACAGCTACAGAAGAGCTGAGGCTAGGCCAGTCACGCACTGTAAAACAGTTCAGGAGACTGTCGGGTCTTGTTGCAGCAGCGTCCAACGGAATTCCTTTTGGCATGCTGTACATGAGACCTTTACAGCGCTGGCTCAGGACCAGAGGGTTCTCCCGAGGGGAAACCCACTTTGCATATCAAGGTCACGCGGCGATGCTTTCGTGCCTTAGTTATATGTAGTAAACACTGGTTCTTAACCCAAAACCAGTCACGCATTGTAAACAGTTCGAGAGACTGTTGGGTCTACTGGCAGCAGTGTCCAACGGAATTCCTTTTGGCATGCTGTATATGAGACCTTTACAGTGCTGGCTCAGGACCAGAGGGTTCTCCCCGAGGGGAAACCCACTTGCATATCAAGGTCACGCGGCGATGCTTTCGTGCCTTAGTTATATGTAGTAAACACTGGTTCTTAACCCAGGGTCCGGTGTTGGGAGCTCTTTGCCATCGAGTTGTGATCTCGACAGATGCTTCCCTCACCGGCTGGGGAGCGGTAATGGAAGGCCGCTCGGTTCAGGGTCTGTGGAAAAGCCATCATCTTTCGTGGCACATAAATTGCCTGGAGATGATGGCCGTCTTCAATGCGTTGAGACATTTCCTTCCGGACCTAAGAGGCCATCATGTGCTCGTTCGAACAGACAACACATCAGTGGTCTCTTATCTGAACCGCCAGGGGGGTCTGCGCTCGCGTCCGCTTTGCAAACTGGCGCACCAGATCCTCCTGTGGTCTCTGGGGAAGGTACTCTCCCTGAGGGCAGTGTATATTCCTGGGGACCAGAATATAGGAGCAGACATCCTGTCGAGGCAGGAGCTGAGGCCAGGGGATTGGAGACTCCACCCCGAGGCGGTGGAGAAAATCTGGGAGGCATATGGTCAGGCAGAGGTGGATCTGTTCGCGTCTCAGAACACGACGCACTGTCCTCTCTGGTATTCTCTGACGCACCCAGCCCCCCTGGGGCTGGACGCCATGGTGCAGACGTGGCCGAGGCTACGTCTGTACGCCTTTCCCCCTGTTGCTCTGCTCCCAGGAGTTCTGGAGCGGGTCCGTCGGTATGGAATAAGCCTACTGCTAGTAGCACCACGCTGGCCAAGTCGGATCTGGTTTGCGGACCTGATCCTTCTGCTAGACGGGCCTCCATTGGAGATCCCTTTGAGGAGGGACCTTCTGTCTCAGGCCGGGGGCACAATATTTCACCCTCGACCAGACATGTGGAATCTTTGGGTTTGGCCTCTGAGGGGGCCCAACTTATAGATAGTGGTCTTTCAGCTGAGGCTGTTGAGACCATCCTAAGCTCCAGAGCTCCAGCTACGAGGAAACTTTATGCGCTTAAATGGAGAGTTTCTCCTTATGGTGTCACCGACACCAGTGGGATCCAGTTAACTGTTCTGTCAACACAGTACTCGAGTTCCTGCAGGAGCGCTTTGTGTCAGGTCTTTGTCCTTCCACACTAAAAGTTTACGTGGCAGCCATTGCGGCTTACCATACTATGGTGGGAGGTATATCTTTGGGTCGAGACCCCCTGATTACACGTTTCCTTCGTGGCACTTTGAGGCTGAGGCCTGCAATCCGCACTAAGGTGCCAGCTTGGGATTTGACTATAGTTCTAGAAGGCCTGTCTAGGGCCCCATTCGAGCCCTTAGATTCGGTCTCAGAAAAGTTCCTGACTTTCAGGACTATCTTTCTGCTAGCTATTTCGTCCCTAAAGAGAGTTGGCGACCTTCAGGCTCTTTCGGTCTCCCCCACCTGCCTTGAATTTGCACCGGGGGGGTCAAGGCGTTCCTATACCCAAAACAGGGATACGTCCCTAAGGTTCCAACCTTGACTCCGAGGCCTATTGTGCTGCAGGCTTTCTGTCCTCCTCCATTTGCGGACCAGGAAAGACTGCACCTGTTGTGTCCAGTGCGAGCATTGGACACATATGTACATCGGACATCCTCAATCAGAAAGTCCGACCAATTACTGATTTGCTTTGGATCACCTAAGAAAGGTCTTCCTGCTTCAAAACAGACAGTCAGTAAGTGGATAGTCGAGGCTATTTCACTGGCATACGAGTACTCGGGCCAGCCTTGTCCTTTGGTGGTCCGAGCCCACTCGACCAGGAGTATGGCGGCTTCTAAGCCATATTGCAGGGGGTATCTCTTCAAGATGTTTGTGATGCGGCGGGCTGGTCCTCTCCGCTCACATTCGTGAGATTTTACAGTTTGGACCTGGATACCCCAGGTTCTCAGGTGCTGAGTGCTTAGATCAACAGACTGACACTCAGGTACTTGTAATTATGGCGGGTTGGGTATTCTCGTTCCCACCGTGTCGTTCGACGCATCTCGAAGTTCCCTTTTTCGATAAAGGGAACGTCTCAGGTTACTATTGTAACCATAGTTCCCTGAGAAACAGGGAACGAGACGATGCGTCCCCCTGCCATACTTCCTGCGTCCCTGCTATCGGCTTGCTTCGGCAACTGTCGAAGCTAAATGCCGGCGAGCAGCGGAAGTGCTCTTATCCTTTCCTGGTTCATGACGTCACCCGCCCGTGACGCTCATTCTCTCATTCCATTGGACTAGTTGGCATAGATGCTTCAGACGCAATCACGCAAGAGGCGTTCCCACCGTGTCGTTCGACGCATCGTCTCGTTCCCTGTTTCTCAGGGAACTATGGTTACAATAGTAACCTGAGACGTTATGCTGATGATACTCAACTCTATATTTCTTCACGCCCTGACACACTTACCAATTCACAAAATGAATGGAATACATAGCTGATATAAAATTTGGATGACTAGTTATTTCCAACTACTTAATTCTGAAAAAACAGAGATTCTAATTATTGGACAAAAAAAAAAAAAAAAAAAAAATCCTCACGTAATAACCTAGAATACTGTTTAACACTTGATGGCTGCTCTGTCAAGTCTTCGTTGTCTGTTGGGAACCTGTGTGTGTGTGTGTGTGTGTGTGTGTGTGTGTGTGTGTGTGTGTGTGTGTGTGTGTGTGTGTGTGTGTGTGTGTGTGTGTGTGTGTGTGTGTGTGTTACACGTTACACGTACAAAATGTCCCCACAAGGATGGCAATATCCGAAATCCTTGTTCGTGTGGGGACATTTTTTGGTCCCCATGAGGAAATCAGCTTATAAATCACACTAAGTGATGTTTTTTGAAAATGTAAAAATGCAGCATGTCTCCTGTGATGGGTAGGTTTAGGGATAGGGGCAGTGTAAGGGGACAGAATATATAGTTTGGACAGTATAAAAACCATTACGCCTATGGAAAGTCCCCATAAAACATGAAAACACAACATGTGTTGTGTGTGTGTGTGTGTGTGTGTGTGTGTGTGTGTGTGTGTGTGTGTGTGTGTGTGTGTGTGTGTGTGTGTGTGTGTGTGTGCTCAAAGTCAAATATTTCAAATATTTGAAAGTAACGTGTTTAGTATCTTTAAAACTGCCTTTTTCCATTCCAAATATATCTAAATTATGTCTTATGCTCTCAGTGACAAATGCGGAACAGTTAGTTAATGCGTTCAAGACATCAAATAGTCCCAGTCATTGAATAGTCCGGCTGATTAGATTAGTTTCTATGCAATCGAATCACACTGTTATGCTGATGAGATGAGGGCTGGGGAATTTCCGGTAATGAGCTGAATCCTGTACTTCATTTACATGCTTTTTTTCAGAGTGTCTCCACCTCTATGTAAGATCCCTCCCCCTCGAAAGGTATATGAACTACCATGTATACTGCCTTAGTTAGATTTGGATGAATTAGACTACAGCAATCCAACAGCGACTTCTCAATAAAAAATCCTGCTTATGAAACAACCTGAGTCCCCTGGTCTTCGCTTCTGAGTTTCCTACACTTTAGAAGAAAAAGTTTACAATAGAGGTATAAAGATAAACATGTTCGTATCGAACCGTTCGGTACGAGGCTTTCGGTTTGGTTTTCGGTACGCATTTTCAAACCGAATGGTTCGTTGGACCATTTTTCCTGCCGACCAAAATTTCGTTATTTCAAATATAGGCGCGTTGCACATGGCAAGCGCACACAAGATGCTGGCGCGACCACAACATTGCCCAACATCAAATGGCAAATGTAATGTAAGCGGAACGAAACTGAGCTACTCGTTATTATGTGGTTGACGGACTGTTTATCAGTTTGGACCAATGCAGCGCGAGCCGATCTTGATTAAGCAGCACTGTTACTACACAGCGCTGAGACATCCAGTAAAGAAAGCATTTGAATTCGCTATTGAAGTAATAAGATCGCTGCGAGATCTAGTGAGAAACATTCACATTTCTCCGTTATTAATGGATCAAACAACGCTGATGTGGAAACCAGGAAGAAACATTGAGCCATTAATGAACTATTCAGTGTCCACAGATCAGCAACATTCATCATGGATTTACTGTAGTGACAATAACTGTAACCATGGAAGTTTGGCAGGAATAGTAGGCTATAATGCTTTCAAGTAACATTACGTCAGTTTTATTTTGACATTATGAATACAATTGCTGCCCTCAAATGTTAATCTGAACTAAAATAAACGTCTCAGGTTACTATTGTAACCATAGTTCCCTGAGAACAGGGAACGAGACGATGCATCGAAAACGCTACGGGAACGCCTTCTGCGTGATTGCGTCTGAAGCATCTATGTCAACTTAGTCCAATGGAAAGAGAGAATGAGCGTCACGGGCGGGTGACGTCATGACCAGGAAATGATAAAGCACTTCCGCTGCAAACGGCAGTGGCTTCGAAATTTGCCGAAGCAAGCCGATCGCAGGGACGCAGGAAGTATGGCAGAGGGACGCATCGTCTCGTTCCCTGTTCTCAGGGAACTATGGTTACAATAGTAACCTGAGACGTTCCCTTATCGAAAAGGGAACTTCGAGATGCGGCGAAAATGCTACGGGAACGAGAATACCCAATGCGCCATAATTCAAGTACCTGAGTGTCAGTCTGTTGTACTAAGCACTAAGCACCTGAGAACCTGGGGCCTTAGCATCCAGGTCTAAACTGTAAAATCTGACGAATGTGAGCGGAAAGGAAGCCCGCAGCATCACAGGCATCTTGAGGAGAAACTCCATACAGTAAGGCTTAGAAGCCGCCATACTCCTAGTCGAGTGAGCTCGGACCACCAAAGGACAAGGCTGGTCCGAGTACTCGCATGCAAGTGAAATAGCCTCAACTATCCACTTACTGACCGTCTGTTTAGAAGCAGGAAGACCTTTCTTAGGTGATCCAAAGTAAATCAGTAATAGGTCAAACTTCCTCGTTGAGGAATAAGGTCTGACTCAAAGGGACGAATAGTTAGCAGAAATAGTCTTAAAAGAAAGGAATTCTCTGAGACCAAATCTAAGGGCTCAAAGAGAGCCCCAGATAGGCCTAAACTATAGTAAGGTCCCAAGCCGGAACCCTAGTGCAAGTTGCAGGCCTCAGCCTCAAGGTGCCACGAAGGAAACGAGTGATCAGGGGGTCTCAACCCAAAACATCCCATCCACCAGGGCGTGGAAAGCTCTCTTTTTTTTACAAAGGCCGCCACGTATACCTTAAGTGTGGAAGGAATAGACCTGACACAAAGCGTTCTTGCAGAAACTCAAGTACTGTGTTTACTGAACAGTTAACCGGATTCCACTAACGCTGGTAACACCAAGACGTGAAAAAACTCTCGAAACAGTGAATATAGTTTCCTCGTAGCGGGAGCTCTGGAGCTAGAACGGTCTCAACAACCTCAGTTGAGAGACCACTCTAAATGAGTTGGGCCCCCTCAGAGGCCAAACCCACAAGTTCCAAATCTCTGGATGAGGGTGAAATATTGTGCCCCCGGCCTGAGACAGAAGATCCCTCCTCAAAGGGATCTCCAATGGAGGCCCGTCTAGCAGAAGGATCAGGTCCGAAAACCAGATCCGACTCGGCCAGGGTGGTGCTACTAGCAGTAGGCTTAATCCACACTGACGGACCCGCTTCAGAACTCCTGGGAGCAGAGCAACAGGGGGAAAGGCGTACAGACGTAGCCTCGGCCACGTCTGCACCATGGCATCCAGCCCCAGGGGGGCTGGGTGAGTAAGGGAATACCAGAGGGGACAGTGCGTCGTGTTGTGAGACGCGAACAGGTCCACCTCTGCTCTGCCACATGCCTCCTAGATTTTCTCCACCGCCTCGGGGTGGAGTCTCCAGTCCCCTGGCCTCAGCTCCTGCCTCGACAGGATGTCTGCTCCTATATGGTATGGTATGGTATGGTATATACTTTATTGTCCCAAAGGGAAATTTGTTTTGGGCTCACAAATACAACCACTGCAACCCGACATTTAAAACAAACACAATACATAAAAAACAGAGAAAAATACACACTTGGTCCCCAGGAATATACACTGCCCTCAGGGAGAGTACCTTCCCCAGAGACCACAGGAGGATCTGGTGCGCCAGTTTGCAAAGCGGACGCGACCTGAGACCCCCCTGACGGTTCAGATAAGAGACCACAGATGTGTTGTCTGTTCGAACGAGCACATGATGGCCTCTTAGGTCTGGAAGGAAATGTCTCATCGCATTGAAGACGGTCATCATCTCCAGGCATTTTATGTGCCACGAAAGATGATGGCTTTTCCACAGACCCTGAACCGAGCGGCCTTCCATTACCGCTCCCCAGCCGGTGAGGGAAGCATCTGTCGAGATAATAGCTCGAAGGCAAAGAGCTCCCAACACCGGACCCTGGGTTAAGGACCAGTGTTTACTACATATAACTAAGGCCCGAAAGCATCGCCGCGTGACCTTGATATGCAAAGTGGGTTTCCCCTCGGGGAGAACCCTCTGGTCCTGAGCCAGCACTGTAAAGGTCTCATGTACAGCAGGCCAAAAGGAATTCCGTTGGACCCTGCTGCCAGTAGACCCAACAGTCTCTCAAACTGTTTTACAGTGCGTGACTGGCCTAGCCTCAGCTCTTTCGTGGCTGATAGGATAGCATCTAAACGAACGGGCGACAGAGTGGCCCGCATTGTCACTGAATCCCATACCACACCAAGGAAAGTGGTTCTCAATACTGGAGAAAGCACACTCTTCTTGGTATTGAGCATCAACCCCAACATCTGCATAAGAGCGAGAACGACACCTCGGTGCCGAACCGCCAACTGCTCCGATTCCGCAGAATCAGCCAGTCGCCGATGTAGTTCAGAATACGTACGCCCTGAAGCCCAAGGGGGCTAGAGCTGTATCCACGCATTTCGTGAACGTGCGGGGTGATAAAGCTAGACCGAAAGGAAGAACCCGATATTGGTATTCTTTGCCCCCGAAAGAAAACCCTAGGAACTTCCTGTGCTGAGGGAGGATGGAGATATGAAAGTAAGCGTCCTTCAGATCCATCGTGACAAACCAGTCCTCGGATCTGGTTTGAGTCACGATCTGTTTGAGTGTCAGCTATAATGAACTTTAGTTTCTGAACTGACCGAATTAACAGATGAACCCTCCATCCTTCTTTGGAAAAATGAAATAACGGCTGTAAAAACCCCACCTCGGTCGGGTGAGTACACCTGTTCTATAGCTTCCTTTGCTAACAGGGCCTTTACCTCTTGTTCCATCACCAGAGCCTGCTCGGGATGCACCACTGTGGGCAACACCCAGTTGTAACAAGGAGGACGAGAACCAAACTAGACTCTGTAACCTCCTCTACAATCTACAGGACCCAACGAGAAATATTCGGCAGAAGCTTTTACGCTGCCAGAAAATTTACTAAGGGAACCAGCCTCTCGAGGCTGGTCTCTGGTGTTACTGAGAGAGCCAAATCTGGAGCCTGAAACATAATGGCAGGAACTACCTGACCTGACTGCTCTAAAGCCCCCCTCAGAGGGCGCGAAACCAATGCTGTGCCGCAGCATAGCATCAGCGACTCGCTGGAGACCGCTGCGCCCTGAAGCACCGGAGGTGGCAGGGTTAGCAGGAGGGTCTCGTAAGGACCCCGAAATGGAACGGGCACCGTGTAATGAGGTGTACACCACTCCACTTCGGTCGGGGCTGTCCTCACAGGCCTGACGCCTAAACATCAAGACCTTTTCTTTTTTAAACCGAAGTTTTCTTCGCCTGAAGAACGGTCCTCAGATCCGGCTTAGGCTTAGAAGACTTCGGTTGAGAGGGTTGCGTCTGTCTCCAGTATCTACGTGGAGGAACACGAGGCGCAGCACTCTCTTTCTGTGCACATAATATGATGAACTCGACGGCTGGGGCTGCCCACGCCCAGCAGCCCCAGGGGGGCTAGACACGGCGAGGGAGAAACTTAATTATATATATATTCCTCATTTTTATATATATTTTATATATATTTTATATATTTATAAAATATATTTTATCTCATTTTTCGCTATATCCAGATCCCCAGCAGATCGCCCTGATAAGCCTGGAGCATTATACTATAGTTTTCTAAAACATTCTCCAGCTGACCTGCTGCCGTATAAGCTTTACCCATAAAACCAAAGTAGTTTTGCTTAAACCTACGCGCTGCCTCGGCAAACGCGAGATCCCAGCCACAGAGTACACTCGAAATCTAAGCGCTGCCTCGGCAAACGCGAGATCCGAGCTAGATTCTGTATTGCAAGTGCAAGGCAACATTGAACCTACGCGCTGCCTCGGCAAACGCGAGATTTTTTAGTATTAGGTTTGAGCAAAGCAGAGGCTTTAAATGACGATGCTGGACCAGGTGAAAAAATAGCTTTTTTTTTTCAGCCTGGGGCATCATATCATAACCGTAATCTTTCAACCCTCTAACTTTGAATAAACTTTAACATGAGGGCTGAAAGGTAGTAATGAATACTGTTTATTCCACAATATAGATATTCAGTGTGTAAATCAGGGAAAAAAGGGAAGCCTCGTGGTGGAGATAATGTGATAAATATAAGGAAACGCTCGTCTAGTTTGGTTTTGGGACGAGCGTCCTTTTATTTCAGCTGGCCATTAAATATTTAAGTTACTAACAGCACGGGACAAAACCTCCACCAGCTCATCATATACTGGAGAAATAGATGGCGAATCTAATTCAATCGTGTGTGCTTTCACTTACTATACTCAAACATTTAACCACCTCGGAGGAAGAGTAATGAAGGAAAAAAGGGCTCTCTCTCCCCGGGCGGAAGAAACCGCAGAGCGTGCTTCCGACACCGGGGAGATAGCGCCGGATCTTCCGGGTAAGGACAGAGAAAAGGCCCTCAGACCTGTCTCCAGCCCCTCCAAAGATCCTTCTGCGATCCCCAGGAATGCATTCTCCGCGCTGCCTCGGCAAACGCGGGTCCTGATCTCTGAGGATCGCGAGCCTGCCACTATCGTTCAGAGTGACAGGCGAGACCAGAGCATGCTAATCTGGTAGTTTCACTTTCACAATGTTGGCACTCAGCCCCCTCAGAGGCTGAGACCGCATGCTCTTACTCTCAAACAAATGACACAAAGCTTGTGTGTGTCTCCACCCATTTAAATAAACGCGGGCAGGGAAGAACACACTGTTTGTACATTTGTTTCGCCATAACGTTTCCAACAATATTGCAACAGACAACAATAAATAGACAGATACAGTTTTGACACAGATCGCTTGCTGAGGCAACAGAAGCTACTGCCGTTTGCAGCGGAAGTGATTTATCATTTCCTGGTCATGACGTCACCCGCCCGTGACGCTCATTCTCTCTTTCCATTGGACTAAGTTGACATAGATGCTTCAGACGCAATCACGCAGAAGGCGTTCCCGTAGCGTTTTCGACGCATCTCGAAGTTCCCTTTTCGATAAGGGAACCTTTGTTTAACTACTACAATATAACATTTCATTTTGTCCAAGGAGCTGTTTTGTTTTATATTCTCCTAAGAAAACGTCTCAGGTTACGTCTGTAACCATAGTTCCCTGAGAAAGGGAACGAGACAATGCCTCAAATGACGCCATGGGAACGCCCCCAGCGTGAATGCGTCTGAAGCATCTATGTCAAATAACGCCATGGGAACGCCCCCAGCGTGAATGCGTCTGAAGCATCTATGTCAACTCAATGGAAAGAATGAGCGTCAAGGGCGGGTGACGTCATGACCAGGAAATGATAAAAAGCACATCCGGTGCAAACCGCATTAGCTTTGAAAATTGCCGAAGCAAGCCGATCACAGGGATGCAGGAAGTATGGCAGGGTGACGCATCGTCTCGTTCCCTTTCTCAGGGAACTATGGTTATAGACGTAACCTGAGACGTTCCCTATCGAGGGAACTTAACGATGCGTCAAATGACGCCATGGGAACGAGAATACCCAAAGCGCCAGAATTCCAAGTACCTGAAGTGTCAGTCTGTTGTAACTAAGCACTAAGCACCTGAGAACCTGGGGCAGCATCCAGGTCTAAGCTGTAAAACCTAATGAATGTGAGCGGTGAGGACCAGCCCGCCGCATCACAAACGTCTTGGAGAGGACTCCAGATAATACGCTTAGAAGCCATACTCCTAATGGAATGAGCCCTGACCACTAAATGGTTGGCCAGAAGACTCACAAGCAAGAAGAATAGTATCGACTATCTATTTGCTCAATAGGTTGGATTTTCTCGACAGAGAAGTCCGCTGAACATAAGTGTCCAGTGCTCGCACTGGGCACAAGAGGTTCAGCTTTTCCTGGTCCGAAAAATGGGGGAGGACAGAAACCTGCAGCACAATAGGCCTCGGAATAATGGTAGGCAACTTTGGAACATATCCATGTTTCGGGTAAGATTGCCTTGGCCATCCCCAGTGCACTCAAGGCGACTGGGGACCGAAAGGGCCTGAAGGTCTGACTCTTATAGGGACGAAAACTGCTAGCAGAAAATAGTCTTAAAAGAAAGGAACTTTTCTGAGACCAAATCTAAGGGCTCAAAGGGAGCCCCAGATAGGCCTTCTGGAACTATTGTAAGGTCCCAAGCCGGCACCCTAGTGCAAGTTGCAGGCCTCAGCCTCAAAGTGCCACGAAGGAAACGAGTGATCAGGGGGTCTCGACCCAAAAATGTACCACCCACCAGGGCGTGGAAAGCTGCAATGGCCGCCACGTATACCTTATGCGTGGAAGGACATAGACCTGATACAAAGCGTTCTTGCAGAAACTCAAATACCAAGAAGTGAAAAACTCTTGAAATAGTGAATATAGTTTCCTCGTAGCGGGAGCTCTGGAGCTTAGCATGGTCTCAACAACCTCGGTTGAGAGACCACTCTCTATGAGTTGGGCCCCCTCAGAGGCCAAACCCACAGTTTCCAAATCCCCTGCCGGGGGTGCAATATTGCATCCCCTGCCTGAGATGGAAGTTCTCTCCTGATCGGGACCTCCAAGGGAGGGCCGTCGAGGAAAAGAATTAGGTCCGCAAACCAAATTCGGCTTGGCCAGGGTGGTGCTACTAGCAATAGGCTTATACCATTCTGGCGGATTCGGCACCTCGACACCTCGGTGCCGAACCGCTAACTGTTCTGATTCCGCTAGAATCAGCCAGTCATCTATGCAATTCAGAATGCGTATGCACTGCAGTCTGGCAAGGCTAGAGCTGCGTCTACACACTTCGTGAATGTGCGGGGTGATAGAGCTAGACCGAAAGGAAGTGCCTGATACTGGTGTTCTTTGCCCCAAAGGAAACCTCAGGAACCTCCTGTGCTGAGGGAGGATGGAGATATGGAAGCATGCGTCTTTTAGATCTATCGTGACAAACCAGTCCTCGGATCTGATTTGAATCACGATCTGTTTGAGTGTCAGCATCTTGGACTAGAGTTCCAGCACCAAACACTCCAACAGACAAAGATCTAGTTAGTGACACACCTCTCCATCCTTTTTTGGAACAATGAGATAACGACTGTAAAGACCCGACGCAATGTCGGGTGAGTACACCTGCTCTATAGCTTTCTTTGCTAACAGGGCCTTTACCTCTTGCTCCATTACCAGAGCCTGCTCGGAATGCACTAACGTGAGTAACACCCTGTTGTAGCCTAGAGGACGAGAACCAAATCTGCCTCTTACTACTAACTGCAGGACCCATAGAGATATATATATTCGGCAGTAGCTTCGAGGCTGGCCTCTGGTGTAATAAAGGCAGTCAGTTCGGGGACCTGAAGCATACCGGCAGGAACCACCCAAACTGACTGTTTTAGAACCCCCTCAGAGGGCGCGAGTCTGACGCAATGTCGAGTTGACGCTGCGCCAGAAGCTCGCTGGAGACCGCTGCGCCCTGAAGCACCAAGGGTGGCGGGGTTAGCAGAACGGTCCCCTGAGGGCACAGAAATGGAAAGGGCACCGTATAATTAGGTGTACACAATTCCACCCCGGTTGGGGCTGCCCTCACCGGTCTGACGCCGGTGGGCCAGATCTTTTCTTTTGAGCCGCAGCTTTCTCAGCTTAAAGAACGGTCCTCGGATCCGGCTTCTGCTTTGAAGGCTTTGGCTGCTGTGTTGTGTATGAGAAACTAGCGGCTGGAGCTGCTCACGCCCAGCAGCCCCAGGGGGTTGGACATAGCGAGGGAGAGATTATCTTGTATCTTTCTCCATGATTCCCATCAAATTGAGCCAGAGGTGTCTCTCGGTGACCACAAGGGCTGCCATCCCTGAGAGATAAATATGTGGTCCGACGGAGTTCTCAAACCCCATCGGGCCAAACTCCCTCACTTCTGTCCAAATACTGCAGCAGGTCAGCCTGATATGCTTGTAGCACTGCTATAGTGTGCAAGCAGGCTCATGCTAGACCTACTGCCATATATGCTTTTCCCACTAGATTAAAAAATAGTTTTTTTTTTTTTTTAGTGGTTTAGTGAGAGTTCAAGTTCAAGTTCATGTTATTTATATAGCACATTTTATAACAGCCACTGACTGACCAAAGTGCTTTACAGGACGAGAAAATTAAAAGACACCAACACCATGCGTAGTGGCACATCATAGAACAGTACAACAAGGGTTAAGAACAGCTTAAAACGGGAGACGTCCAAGCAGTCTCAGAGATTATCAGTAGTAAAAAATAAAAACAGAAAAGACAGTAACAGGTTTAATACTAGTATCATACTCAAAGGAGAGAAATATAAAATAGACAGAAAATAATATATAAGTATATATATATATATATATATATATATATATATATATATATATATATATATATATATATATATATATATACGCACATACACACACACATCCATATGTGTGTATATATATATATATACACATACCCACACACACACACACACACACACACACACACACACATACATACACACACATATATGTACATGCACCTTATTTGTAGGCCAAAGAGAACAAGTGTGTTTTTAAAAGTGACTTAAAGGAAATCACAGAAGGGGCTATCCGAACGTCCAAGGGCAAATTGTTCCATAGCCAAGGCCCCACCACAGAAAAAGCTCGGTCTCCTCTACGTTTAAGTCTGCATTGAGGGACTTGTAACAGATTTTTTTCACCTGATCTCAGACTTCTTGACGGCGTGTAAGGTTGAAGCAGTTCAGTTAGGTAGCTAGGCGCTTGGTTGCATAGAGCTTTGTACACAAATAACAGGATTTTGAACTCGATTCTGAAATTAATGGGCAACCAGTGAAGAGACCTCAGAATTGGGGTGATGTGGTCACTTTTCCGACTATTTGTGAGGAATCTTGCGGCGGCATTTTGCACCAGTTGAAGACGAGCAGTTTGCGTTTTCGAGATACCGCAGTAAAGTGAATTGCAGTAATCTACACGTGTGTTGATAAAAGCATGAACAACTATCTCAAGAGTTTTGTGATTAAGAAAAGGTTTGATTTTTGACAACAGCCGCAGGTGATAGAAACTAGAGCTTATTACAGAGGAGATTTGCTGAGAGAAGCCGACGCCTTCAGCGACGATACTGAACCGGGTTTTTGACAGATAGCTCGCAAGCGTCTGTTCTACCCGGGGTATTGCCCGATAGCCATACTCTCTTAACCCCCAAATATCTGAATATATATGAATGTGGGGGCTAAAAGACAAGATGAGTAAGGCTTTTTCCATGATCTAGACAGCTCGCTGTGCAGATCGGGAAAAATGGAAGGCCCCGTGATGGAGGTGGAAAAATAGAGGGAAGGAAACTCGTTTATTTTATTTTTAGGACGAGTGACCCCTTATTTCTGCTGGCCATTAAATATTTAATTTATCTACAGCCTTAGTAAACACCTCCACCAGCTTATTATTATTAATATATATATATATATATATATATATATATATATATATATATATATATTATATATATATATATATATATATATATATATATATATATATATATATTTGCTTTATTTTATATATAATATATAAACTCTCATATATATAAATAGGCTATATATTTCTCATACGCTGGGGAAAGAGATAGCAAATCCACTTCCCCCATGATTGTGTGTTTTACTTTAAATCCCCAGCACATATACCTGAAGCATTGAAGCATTGATTTCTCTCCCCGGGCTTCCGAGACCGCGGCGCGGGCTTCCGAGACGGCGAGAGAGCACTGGACCCCTCGTGGAGATCCTTTTCGCAAAACACAGGAATGCATTCTCCGGGCTGCCTCGGCAGACGGGGGTCCTGTCACCCTGAGAATCGCGAGCCCGGCCACTTTCCTCGAAAAGTGACAGGCGGGAGCGGAGCATGCAAAGCGAAAGCTTCTACAATGTTGGCAATCAGCCCCCTCGGAGGCTGATAACGCATGCTCTACTCCCAAACACATCACACAAAGCTCGTGTGTGTCCCACTCGTCAGGGAAAATTAAGCATACTGAAAATTAAAACTCAGCTATTGTAATTGAATCCGCTATAGTCGGACTGTCAAAAGAATAGAGAGAACTGCTTATCAGTGGCTCTGTTTACATTCCTGATTGGGACACACTGCTTCAATGGTGTGCAGTAAGTTGGAGCTGTTTGCAAGCTCACAATGATCCAACTATAGGCAAGGTGTCTGATGCTGTAGTTGAGGCTGATAGGAATCCACCAGATGACAGAGAGTGTTTTAACTGTGGTCAGCAGGGCCGTTTAGCCCGTAATTGTAAATTCTCACTCAGAAGCTGTAAATAAAAGTTGATAAAGTTACAGAAATTTTTGGTTTTATTGTGGGTTTGAAAGTAGTTTGCTGTTTAATATGACAATATTAACGTTTTTGTCAGAAAAATAACAAGAGATGAAAATAAGGTCATAAGATTGAAGATTTGAGGAATTCCTTTTGAAGGAAAGATCTATAACAATCATGTTTATAGTGAATGGACAAGTACGGGTTGATGTAAAATTACAAACTCCAACACATGTGAATTGCAAAAATATAAAGGGAGTAGAGGAAGATAATAGGGATGAATGAATGTTTCACTTTATGGGACAATATTTGAACAGTATGTTTTCTATGTGATGATCACATTACTACCATAGTGTAATTAACTAAAATGTTGTTTTAAAATGTCATAGGTTATTTAAATTTTAAAAAAGGGAAATTGTCAGTGTAGCAGAGGCTCGACCTGAGTAGAAATTTGTAAATTACCTAATGTGTTGGCAAAATACAATATATAAACAAAGATCTTACATTTCTGGCAAAGATGTCTTAAGCTGGGCTAGAGTCAAAAGATAGAAGATAAAGTTTGATGTTACAAGTTTATGAACATGCAGATTACTAGTCGTGAATGCCTCAAAGTCTCTCACTCATTCAAAGTCAGCTAAATGTTGTTATCTGAGCCTGTGCCATAAGTGATAATACGTTATTTATAGTAAAGCACAGTGTTTCAGTTGAAAATAATAGACAAGGATATGTTCAAAGGCTAAAGGCATCATGCTAAAGGCAGTTCAGATTATATACATTCAGAGGGCAATTTGTATTAAAAAAAAAAAAAAAATTGGATAAAATTAGATGATTAGTAATTTCCTACTACTAAATTCTGAACAAACAGATATTCTAATTATTGGACAAAAAACTTCCACACGTAATAACCTAGAATACTGTTTAACAGTATTGCTGCTCTGTTAAGTCTTCGTCGTCAGTTAGGAACCTGGGTGTGCTCTTTGATACCAATCTTTCATTTGAAAGTCTGTAAAACCGCATTTTTCCATCTTAAAAATATATCTAAATTACGTCATATGCTCTCACTGACAAATGCGGAACAGTTAGTTCATGCGTTCAAGACATCAAGGCTAGATTATTGTAATGCTCTACTGGGTGGTTGCCCTGCACGCTTAATAAACAAACTACAGCTATTTCAAAATGCAGCAGCTCAAGTTCTTACCAGAACCAGGAAGTATGACCATATTAGCCCGATTCTGTCAACACTGCATTGGCTGCCTATTAAACATCATATACATTTTTAAATATTGCTGATTACTTACAAAAGCACTAAATGGTTTAGCTCCGCAGTACACTTCGCCTGGACCCGATGACAACGCAGTGCTGAAGTGCCAACTAGCCTCTCCCTATGGAGGATCCCTATACCATTCTTCAGATAAAGCGCTGTGGGAATTCCGGTTTGCGTACCTCCCCGAAGTGATAAAATAAAATTAAATTCTGCATCAAAATTTTTAGGCAAGACAAGTAGTTTGTTTAGGCATGGTTTGTAGGGAATTACAAACCTGCGCACATATATTCAAACGCACATAACTATAAAAATCAATTCTTAATGCGCATGTGAACGCCATCAGCGTTTATCACAGGTTCAGTTTAAAGTCTATTTAAAGAGAACGGTGTCGTCTTAGCGGCCTCTAATTTAAAGGGGCTATGTGTAGCTTTTTACTTAAAAAAAATCTTTAAGATAGAGTTTTCATTTGTACATTTATGAGCTGATGGTGTTTATGTGAGATGGGTGTGATAATGGAGCTGATGTTGTTTATGTGAGATGGGTATGAGAGTGGAGAGGATGGTGTTTATGTGAGATGGGTATGAGAGTGGAGAGGATGGTGTTTATGTGAGATGGGTATGAGAGTGGGGCTGATGGTGTTTATGTGAGATGGGTGTGAGAGTGGAGCTGATGGTGTTTATGTGAGATGGGTATGAGAGTGGAGCTGATGGTGTTTGTGTGAGATGGGTATGAGAGTGGAGCTGATGGTGTTTATGTGAGATGGGTATGAGAGTGGAGCTGATGGTGTTTATGTGAGATGGGTATGAGAGGGGAGCTGATGGTGTTTATGTGAGATGGGTATGAGAGTGGAGCTGATGGTGTTTATTTGAGATGGGTATGAGAGTGGAGTGGATGGTGTTTATGTGAGATGGGTATGAGAGTGGAGTGGATGGTGTTTATGTGAGATGGGTATGAGAGGGGAGCTGATGGTGTTTATTTAAGATGGGTATGAGAGTGGAGCTGATGTTGTTTATGTGAGATGGGTATGAGAGTGGAGTGGATGGTGTTTATGTGAGATGGGTATGAGAGTGGAGCTGATGGTGTTTATGTGAGATGGGTAAGAGAGTGGAGCTGATGGTGTTTATGTGAGATGGGTATGAGAGTGGAGCTGATGGTGTTTATGTGAGATGAGTATGTAGGATTAAAAATAATCCAAGACATTTGAAATATTTGAAATGAAAAAAGACATATGCTTTACTGTGTTCCACCCCCTCTTTCTACCACAATGACAATTTGGAGTTCCCAAAGGCATAGAGGAGTTACATGCTGGGTCTGATAGTGATCAAGGCCTGTAGGCCAAGATGTTTGTACTTTGGGGGTGTATGAATTGTCACACCTTTAGAAAAATGGGGGAAGTGTAATTATCTGATTGGTCAGTTTGTTGCTCTGTCTCTTTCATGCTATGGTGCTCTGATTCTCTGGGTCCCTCTTGGGACTCTCTCTCTCTCTCTCTCTCTCTCTCTCTCTCTCTCTCTCTCTCTCTCTCTCTCTCTCTCTCTCTCTCTCTCTCTCTCTCTCTCTCTCTCAAGTAACATTTTACATACATGCTGGGTACAATTAATTAAATAAGTTAACATCATCTCATACATCTATTTTGTAACTATTTTAAGTGTAATACCTATTGCTATACAATATTGTCACTCATATAGCAACGCTCTCCCACATATTAAGCTATTGTAACTGCGCTTATTTCCGTCGTTGGTATAAGTGGCAGTGGGTGGAATAGACAAGAAATGTACAGTTTTCTACCATCTTGCTGATAACGTTTCTTTAGTCATTCGGCAGTCTTGCAGCTTGAACCCCTGCAGGAAATCCACCCTTACAGATGGTGCCGAAACCCGGGATCCCTTGCAGTGTGTTTTCTGAAATTCACTTTGATCAGAATGAGGATTATTCTCATCCGAATGAGACAATTTTTTCACAGTTGATTTTGTGAATGGATTAAAGCTGACCTTCTGACCATGGAATGGGTAAGTCTGTTTTCATTGTTTAATGGTATGATAGGAAAAGTCTCCATTTGAATTAATTGAATGAAACAGAATTTAGAAGGTTTTGAATAGCTTTAATAGTCTCATTACTGTACAATTTGGGAATATTGTGAATATTCAGATCTCCTCAGGGATGGAAGGGAAAATTTCTGATAATAGTGACGTATTGTTTGCTTTGTGGAGCAAGAAAGTTGATCCTACCTTGTGTAAACTCAAGAAAGAGTACATTGATTTTAAATGTCCAGATGAGGAATTGCTCCAATGGTGGGACACAATTGGCAAACATCAAAAGAAATCAAAACATGGTGAATTAATTGAGGTTTTAAACTTCATAAGTTTTACAAGGCTATGTGAGTTAACAACGTGTCTATTTTCAAGTATAGATGCTAAATATAAAGAAGTGCAATCTAAAAATGCAGAGACACAAGAGTCTGAGGCAAAGATTAAATATCTTCAAACACAGCTAGATAAATTACTAGGCAAACGCTATTTTCGAGCGAGCTGCCCCGCTGCTTATTGCATATATATATATATTCCACATTTCAAAGTACAGTAACTGTCATTAAAACAAGATGTCAGATCACTGAACTATAACAGAAACATACAAATACACACACACTCCAATTAAATTTTGGTTAAAAAAAACACTTGCAAAAAACACTATTGTAACACTTACAATACTTGGTAATAATATAAAGAGGTCAGCTCTGGGATTAAAAGAATTACCAGTAAACTCGAGTAATGAGGATATTTGGTACAAAAGAAAGTGAAGGATACCAAATAATTTGAGGTATAACATCATATTTCCAAGTCATTTCTAACAATAGGATAAGTAACAATAAGATAATAATTTAGAGTAAAGCTCTGGAGTAGAATATACCATTATAACTGCAATGCTGACCTGTGGCACAAGGATTTACAAGCTATTTTAATAATAGAATAACAGTTAAGCACTGTGACGGAATAAAGTAGAATATTTAGTACCAGGTAATGTGCAATATCAATTATCAGAGATATAGCTTGGTATAGTATTCCAAGCTATTTTTAATATAATAACAGTTAAAGGGATACTCCACTTTTTTTTGAAAATAGGCTCATTTTACAACTCCCTCAGAGTTAAACAGTTTAGTTTTACCATTTTCAAATACATTCAGCTGATTTTCTGACATTTAGAAGAATATCAGTAACCAGACAGTTTCTGGTCCCATTGACTTAGTATATATTTTTTCCTACTATGGAAGTCAATGTGACCAGAAACTGTCTGGTTACTGATATTCTTCTAAATTTCAGAAAATCAGCTGAATGTATCTGAAAATGGTAAAACTCAACTGTTTAACTCTGAGGGAGTTGTAAAATGAGCCTATTTCCAAAAAAAGTGGAGTGTCCCTTTAAGCACACTGATGGAATGAATGTAGAATTTTTGGTACTAGTTAATGTGTAATATCAAGTATCAGGCATAAAATAGGATTTACATACTATAATAGAATCGTTAAGCACTGACAGAATTAAATAAGCCAATACTGAAGTCACGGTAAGTAGAATATTTTATACCAGATAATGTGCAGATATCAAGTATTAGATGTATAATCTAGGATTTACAAGCTATATTTAAAAATAGAATAGTTAAACACTGTAACAAGGTTTAAGGGGTCGGCTGTGGGTCCCTCTCAGCGGTGCGGCGCCTTTTTCCACCTTCACGGTCAGATGCTCCTTTCCGGTAACGCATAATGTTAACCTGGATCGCCTCATCAGTGGCATCCTGGGTCGTCGGGTTCTTCCGGATGGCTCCTGTAGAAAATACAGATCTGTCATTCTATTTGAATAGCATAAGGTCATACATTAAATATTAAAAAAAATATCCAACTTACTTTGAACAATGGTCTTCAGGAACATGTCTCTAAAACATGCTTTATCCCCTACACCAGTCCAGATTGTATTGATGTAAAGGTGATTAGAGAAGATACTCTGAAGTATTCGCCACACGGTTGTCTTTAGGTCCCTCCCACATGCGATTTCCAAAAACTGAAGCTGAAAATACAAAAAAAGTGTAAAAAAATAATATTTCTCTGAAGCTTCTCATATATTTAAAATGTAACAGGCTGTGGATTCAGACTGTAGAATATGCAGTGTACAATCTTAATTTTACTTTTTCGATTACCCTATGGCGTTATAAACAAAATCAGAACACTTACAAATTGTTCCTGGAGCTCTTTATCCTGCCTCATACTGTTGTCAAGTAACGCCAAATCTTCCTGGGTGTCTAGGGGGAGTAACGGATCTCCCGGCAGGGATAACTCTCCAACAGACACATTGGCACTGAAAATGTTGCAGCATAGTGTCCATTTTGTTGTCCATGCTACGCACAACATCGCCAAACTCTCCAAGGCATCGCAGCATTGGGGTCTGATCTGCACCTACAGGGGTTCCCAGAATAAAAGAATAAAGTAGTCAGTCCTGGCCCCTCAACTACTAAACTATGACAGTTATATCTAGGTCTACTACATGTACAGATGGCCCCAGTGGGAATTAAACCAACCACCAACGCCTGCGTTGTTTGCAAGTTGTACCTGATTGCCCAGTGCGAGCAAACATCTTCAACATTGTCCCAACTTGCTTCACCTGCTCTCGAAGTGAGCCGCTGTCATCTGAAGCTACAAAATAAAAGGCATATGGTAATTTTGGACACACACACAAAAGTTAAATTTAAGAAAGAGTGCATGTTCTCACCTGCTGATGCATTGCTTTCCCTCAGGGCTTGTTTTTTTCATTCTGGAGTCTCTGGAAATCTACCTAAAATATATATATATATATATATATATATATATATATATATATATATATATATATATATATATATATATATATTAGAGGTGGGCATAGATTAATTTTTTTAATCTAGATTAATCTAGATTAATTTTAAAATTAATCTAGATTAATCTAGATTAAAATGGCTCATTTGAATTCTCCCGAAGGCATTCAGAATATGTGTGCTACCCAAATAATGACTAAAAGTAAGTATTTGAGAATAGTTCGCCTCGCATAGGGATGTGAATTTCTGCCAAAAATGCCATTCGACAATCGAGGAGCAAAAGTCGAATATCGTAAAAAAAAAAAAAACGCAATGCCAGAAATTAGGCCAATTTCATCTTTAGCGATTTGTCATCAAACAAACTGTTTATTAATTGAACAAGTAACATGTTATTTTTTTTTTAACATAGTAATTGGAAGAAGAAAAAAAACAATACGCACGACAGCCCGTTTTTGCATCGCCAATGCTCGTTAGATCAAAAAATAATGTCATCATATGTCATAATGATTTTATGTGAACCTGCCTTGTTACTGCAATAGCCTCCTTTTTAAACAAATTAGTTTCAATCAATGTAAACTATTCGTGTGATTATGCCACTGCGCAATACACACACATTACCGCGGGATGGCGGGTGTTCATTTCATAAACTGTGGACAATAGCTTATTTAACCTGTTAACCAGTGCGCCGACGTTTTGAAGCGTTTTTTTGTAGCCTATAAATTAATGTATGTCCAAAACCCGGATAATGTCATACTTTTTAGTAGTGCTATCGTGGCGTAATAATCTGTTTGTTTGTAAAATGTATTACCTGAATTAAATGAACTCGAATGTATCGTCCTGTGGAATCATTCATTCACAGACAGTTTACGAAGATGTTCAACTAATAAAGATCTTCATCGCTGGCAAAGATATGATGCATTTGCAGATTTGCTTTCACTAAACTGTAGATCCACGGCCACTTCATCCAACGCTCTTGATGTTCTTAAATCTTCCTGTTATTTACGACTCCTCGAGTGTGAATTCAAAGTGCTTCAGAGTTCAGACGATTCAGTGCGCGAGGAATTGAACAGATCAACTGATTCGCGAACCGATTTAGACAGATCTGACAACTTGTTTGATGAAGTCTTTAAACAGAATCGACTCAAAAGAGTGATTCATTTGTAAATGAGCATCGCTCATGCCCATACGAAGGATGCAGCGCGCTTGGAATAAACTCATTTAACAACGTATTGCATTCAAATAAAGTAACGAGAGGAACGTCGCCCAACAAAGTAAAAGTACACATTGTGTCCCTGACAGGAAAATACCCTGCTGCGCGATCTGTGACAGTAGGCGCGGCGTCAATTATGTCATACTACACATTAGAATTGCGCGAAAATAACGATATTCGAAAAAGCTATTTATGATCCCAACCCAACTTAGATTAACGGCGATATTTTTTTTATCGCGCGATAAGAGTCTCACGTTAACGCAGCACGTTAACGCCGATAACGGCCCAGCACTAATATATATATATATATATATATATATATATATATATATATATATATATATATATATATATATATATATATATATATATGAAGAGCTCTTTTCCAAAACGCGATAAATCCATTTCAATCGTTTTCAGGAAAATTACATTTTTTACCTAGACCTACACATCTTGTGAATATTCAATTTATCTTGTTAAAATGTGTTTTCCCCTCAGTCTGAACATGTTGAACAATGATTATTAAATCAAACATCAATATTGTTGATGATAAATTCAAAGTTAATTTTTTTTTCTTCAAAACGCTATAAATCCACACAAAAAAATGGATGATTTTGCCCACTTAATTAAGTTCTGTTTTGTAGAAAGCCTTTCTTTAAAGTGAATTTCGTTTTGTATAAATTGTATCTTAATTTTAATAATGTTTTCATTAACCAATTGCCTGGATTTAGTAAATAAGAAGCAAATAGAAAATATAATCATGACCTGGAGGCGCCGCAGCCGTCACTTTGACGTCGCATTGCACGTGAGCTGGAGCGCATCTCATCATAAATTAACCGAAATTCAGCGTAGACTATGCCTCACAGCAGACATGAGAAATATATCTATATAGAAAGCTTGAAATGTCTTTAAACAAAACAATTAAAAACACAAATAAATAGCCTACTCTCTGATTATGTAATCCATTACAAGCATTTCTCTCTATAGGCGCGTTCACTACAGAGATGCTGATCGTCAATTTCATATTTGCAGACACTGACACACAGAAAACAGTTGATTAATAAAAATTTTTTTAAAAAAAATCGATTTTCGAACGATATTCGACTTTTGCTCCTTGATCGTCGAATGCCACTTTTGGCAGAAATGATAAAATAGACAGAAACCTTTGGCAGCAGCATCTACCCCCATGTGTAGGTCTCACTGGCTCATCAATGCCATCAAAAGTATTATCACAGTTTAAAGCACTCATTTTGAGGAATGCATGAACATAAACAAACCTCTGTTCAGCGCGCCGATGTTGGATTGCGTAGAACGCTCACTGAATTCTATGTCGAGAGAGGATTTATCGCGTTTAGGCTAAAAATAGGTTTGGCGCTTATCGCGGTTTGGAAAAGAACTGTATCTTGCAGTACATTTTAAACAAGGAAATATAGCGATGTGGCATGAAACATTGATGGAGCAGTGAATAGGTTCAGAACACAGCAAAATGACATGACAAACTCATTTTTTTTTTTAAATGGCGTTTATCGCGTTTTGGAAAAGAGCTCTTCATATATATATGACTAAAGACACTATTTTCAATACTGTTAAAACACTGGACACTAAGACATAGGCCTAGAATATACCTTCATAGCAGAAAACTTCATGCTGTACACGAGGTGCCAGGGGAGTCCAAGGGCCAATAACTGAGCAATGACTTTCTCCCATTGTTTATTCAGGCACACAAGGAAGTTTTCATATGGGAAGCATGATATGTTATCAAGGACACCATGCTTTTTGGCATCTTGTATGAGGTACACCAAACCAATCCATGCATGTTGTATGTCACATGTTCTTTTCCATAAAGCTTGCTGTAGTGATCAAAGAGAACCAATATTAACCACTGTAGGTACATTGTGAACTGAACTAGCAGCATACTTGTTCGGACAAACAAAATAATTTATTACACAACCTATATACATTATTATGTTATGTTTTGTTAGAAAAAAAAATAAGTTATACTTAGTCTTTCTAGATGTGAAGCTTTGGCTAACTACTGTAGGTAGCTAATTACATTTCTACATGTATCGTTAACCTCAGTGTGTCCTGTAACAAACGCAAAACAGCATGTGTTAGCTAACACTTGCTAACGTTAGCCACTCTAGCTACTGGACTAACCTAGCAGCATACTGCAAGAACAAAGATTACTAACTTGGATATTTTAATATAAAATATAAACTAAAACAATGTAAACATAATATTGCGTTACACAAAAGGGAAACATATACTTACTTAAACGACGGTAGTCGATGACTTTGCTAGCTAGCAAACTGTAGCCTGTAGTAACTTCGGCAATCTTCTTCTTCTCTTGATTAATGGCGGATTGTAAGATGTAACCAACTTGTAGGTGCATACCGCTAGCTACTGTACAGGAGTGTATAACACCATGCTATTTAAGTGTTCTAATCTAACTGCGGCAAATCCATAACCAAAGCCCGTCAACTGATGCGCAGCGAGCCACGAGCCAGCCTCAGGGGTTCCAGTGCGTCATCGACCACCGTTTTAGCCCCGTCCAAAAAATCCTGAACACACCAATGGTGCAAAACTGTTTAACGGTCTAACTCCACAATTCAGCAGGCTACTTCACAGTTTACAGTCTTTGTAATGAGTTTTAGCAATAAATTTTTAACATTTATAATGTGTTTAGATTTTTTTTTAATTGCCTTTAAAAAAATAATCTGCTAAATTGTTCATACCATGAATTAAATATCTATTTTAAAATCTAATCAGAAAGATATTTATTGCCAAGTGAGTTTTATTGCCAAATAATTTTTGGTTTATTGGTGCATGTCTCAAATGTGCATCAATCAAAGCAATGTAAACAATTTTTACCTGCATAAAATAATTAAATATATTTGACATAGCCTATTACTGTATAATCTTCAGAGTTTCAAAGTAATTTAAACGTAATTTCCTAAACCTTATAATGGAATCGAGAGTCAAATCTGTTATAGCCTAAAAACCCTAATGGCTTTGGAGCAAAAAAAAAAATAATAACCATGGCTGGTCGATTCTGAGAGTAGAAATCCTTGTATTTCAAAGCGGCTTGCCGCCGGCCGGCCGCGGTCCATTCGACAGAGGCAACCGCCAGAGAAAATGAAGCCGGCGGCATCTCGCAAAAAATGGGCGTGACGAATTCGGCGGCAAACGTAAGATCCCCGCCAGCGAGACGATGATGATAGAAGAGTTTGAGCCAGATCACACCTCATACTCACATTATCAAGCTGGCTCCCTGTTACAACAACAGGACCAAATTTGCATTACAATTGTAAAGCCCACTCACCATTGTTTTTGGGGCATGATGAATTTACACATAGCCACAGCTAAATGCAGCCATATAGATAACACCATTTGATCTTCACACAAAGTCAAATCTGCAGCTGATTTTTCTTCACAAAATGTAATTCATAGAATTTTATTAAAGTCTTTACATCTAGACTGAATTATAACTGTGAATTGCATCTAATAATTGTTTGTTTTGTTTTTCTTTGAATTTACTTTATCACTTACGTTATCATTTGTCTCACCAAGTTAAATTTTCAAATGTATGTCAGTATTTCTCATTTTTACCCAAGTACAAATATTTGTATTCTCTTTATTGGTTTTGATACATTTCTGAAATTTATTTGATTTCTGCTTATTTGTATTTTGTCCATTTTACTTTCAACATTTTTTTTTATGTTTTTGAACATTAATTCAATTGAATCTATGTGTTTGGTTACACTAAATATTTTGCTGATACTCTTCATGAAATAGGGTTTTAAACCAGCATTTGTTGTTTTGTTGTAATGCAATTTATTTAAATGTTTCCAGAAACAGTGTAAGAGCTTGTAAGATCTTCTTTTATTCTCCCTTGACCCTATTTTTAAGTACATCAATTTAAGGGCTTTTTGCCAGAGACACATTTTAATCTGACCAAATCAAACATCTGACCAATGGCAAATGCCATATGTATGCTTTTTCTGTTTGTTGTGCTATGCTCTTTTAAAAATCACAGGATCCCTGCTACCTCCCAGATTCAGTGCCTGTTCTTGTGGAAGTGTGAAGTGTTCGGTGGATGATTTGCATATGAAAGATGCAACACCATTTAATGGAGCTTCCTCATGCAGGGCTAAAAGGAGAACAGAGACTGAAGACTGACCAGCCACTATTGCAACAAGTCTGGACGAAACGTCTGAAGAGACAACTACACACAACAGAAAGCATGTCTTTATGGATTGTGCCACCTTTGGACTCCATGTGTGAGGCCAACGGTGCCAAGGGGGGAATTGTAGGATTGAACATAATCCAAGACATTTGAAATATTTGAAATGAAAAAAGACATATGCTTTACTGTGTTCCACCCCCTCTTTCTACCACAATGACAATTTGGAGTTCCCAAAGGCCAAGAGGCCAAGAGATCAAGGCCTGTAGGCCAAGATTTTTGTACTTTGGGGGTCTATGAATTGTCACACCTTTAGAACAATGGGGGAAGTGTAATTATCTGATTGGTCAGTTTGAATGTCTCACATTTGGGTTTTAGTCACATGGTCAGGGAAAGGATAAAACAAGATTGAACTGTTGCTCTGTCTCTTTCATGTCTTTCATGCTCTGGCGCTCTGATTCTCTGGGTCCCTTTTGGGACTCTCTCTCTCTCTCTCTCTCTCTCTCTCTCTCTCTCTCTCTCTCTCTCTCTCTCTCTCTCTCTCTCTCTCTCTCTCTCAGGTAACATTTTACATACATTCTGGTCACAATTAATTATATATATAATTATATATATAAGTTTTATGTGAGATGGGTATGAGAGTGGAGCTGATGGTGTATATGTGAGATGGGTATGAGAGTGGAGCTGATGTTGTTTATGTGAGATGGGTATGAGAGTGGAGCTGATGGTGTTTATGTGAGATGGGTATGAGAATGGAGCTGATGGTGTTTATGTGAGATGGGTATGAGAGTGGAGCTGATGGTGTTTATGTGAGATGGGTATGAGAGTGGAGCTGATGGTGTTTATGTGAGATGTATATGCGAGTGGAGCGGATGGTGTTTATGTGAGATGGGTATGAGAGTGGAGCGGATGGTGTTTATGTGAGATGGGTATGAGAGTGGAGTGGATGGTGTTTATTTGAGATGGGTATGAGAGTGGAGCTGATGGTGTTTATGTGAGATGGGTATGAGAGTGGAGCGGATGGTGTTTATGTGAGATGGGTATGAGAGTGGAGAGGATGGTGTTTATGTGAGATGGGTATGAGAGTGGAGATGATGGTGTTTATGTGAGATGGGTGTGAGAGTGGAGCTGATGGTGTTTATATGAGATGGGTATGAGAGTGGAGCTGATGGTGTTTATGTGAGATGGGTATGAGAGTGGAGCTGATGGTGTTTATGTGAGATGGGTGTGAGAGTGAAGCTGATGGTGTTTATGTGAGATGGGTATGAGAGTGGAGCTGATGGTGTTTATGTGAGATGGGTATGAGAGTGGTAGCCTCGTGAGACCATCCTGATCTCGCGAGCTTTCAAGGTTTCACTCGCAGATCAGTCTGGATACTTTCCGTTAAAGAAAATTTGGGAGCAGTTCACCAAACGAACGTCCAATCAGCGTTGGCTTTGAGGCGGGTTGAGGTGTGACGCAACGAGAAGCGCGACAGTTCAGTCTTAAGAACATGGCGGCTTCAGCGGATGAAACTAACATCAGTGTGGCTATCGAGCAAGTTTTATCGGAATTACAGAGTTATTACGGAATTACAGAGCTAACGAGCCTTTACCTGCAGCAGCAAGAGTAGCTGGCTTGTGGTTGTGTTTTCGTCGTCGCTCTCATATGCTTCGTTGATCTGATTGGTTGATTTGGCCCGTCTATCACCAACATAGGCCAATCAGCTAACCAGTATTTTCGCCCCTTACCAAAACTACTTCAACGGAAGGTTTCCAGATGGATATGCGGAGCAAATCCATCTGGCGGAGTCAGGTTATGAGAGTGGAGCTGATGGTGTTTATGTGAGATGGGTATGAGAGTGGAGTTGATGGTGTTTATGTTGTAATTTATAGTAATATCCTCAAAACCACTAAGAAATCTAGTTTTAAATATACTTCTTTTGAAGTGTTGGAGCTTAATGTAAATATATATAGTGTAAACGATAAATCACGTTTGAGAATTCTGCTGGCTACTGTATACAGGCCACCAGGGCACCAAAAAGATTTTATCAAAGAATTTGCTGACTTTCTATCAGAATTAATATTGACTGCAGATAAAGTCCTAATTGTTGGTGATTTTAATATACATGTAGATGATGAAAAAGATGCATTGGGATTGGCATTTAAAGACATTCTGAACTCTATTGGAGTGAGACAACACGTGTCAGGACCTACTCATTGTCGTAATCATACTCTAGATCTAATATTATCACATGGAATAGATGTTGATGCCGTTGAAATTCTGCAGCAGAGCGACGACATCTCCGATCGTTATCTAGTCTCGTGTAAATTACATTTAGCCAAGGCTGCAAAGCCGACTCCATGTTATAAATATGTTAGACCTATCACTTCTGCCACTAAAGATTGCTTTATTAATAATCTTCCTAATCAGTTTCATCATCTCAGCTTCCCGGATAGCTTAGAAGAACTTGATATTGCAACAGAAACGTTTAACTCTCTCTTTTCCAGCACTTTAGACAAAGTTGCTCCGTTGCGCTTAAAGAAGATTAAAGAAAATAGTCCAACGCCGTGGTACAACGAGCACACCGGGCCCTTAAGAGAGCAGCCAGAAAAATGGAGCGAAACTGGAAGAAAACAAAACTAGAGGTATTTCGGATTGCGTGGAAGGAGAGCGTCTCAGGTTACTATTGTAACCATAGTTCCCTGAGAAACAGGGAACGAGACGATGCGTCGAACGACACGGTGGGAACGCCTCTTGCGTGATTGCGTCTGAAGCATCTATGCCAACTAGTCCAATGGAATGAGAGAATGAGCGTCACGGGCGGGTGACGTCATGAACCAGGAAAGGATAAGAGCACTTCCGCTGCTCGCCGGCATTTAGCTTCGACAGTTGCCGAAGCAAGCCGATCGCAGGGACGCAGGAAGTATGGCAGGGGGACGCATCGTCTCGTTCCCTGTTTCTCAGGGAACTATGGTTACAATAGTAACCTGAGACGTTCCCTTTATCGAAAAAGGGAACTTCGAGATGCGTCGAACGACACGGTGGGAACGAGAATACCCAACCCGCCATAATTACAAGTACCTGAGTGTCAGTCTGTTGATCTAAGCACTCAGCACCTGAGAACCTGGGGCAGCATCCAGGTCCAAACTGTAAAATCTCACGAATGTGAGCGGAGAGGACCAGCCCGCCGCATCACAAACATCTTGAAGAGATACCCCCTGCAATATGGCTTTAGAAGCCGCCATACTCCTGGTCGAGTGAGCTCGGACCACCAAAGGACAAGGCTGGCCCGAGTACTCGTATGCCAGTGAAATAGCCTCGACTATCCACTTACTGACTGTCTGTTTTGAAGCAGGAAGACCTTTCTTAGGTGATCCAAAGCAAATCAGTAATTGGTCGGACTTTCTGATTGAGGAAGTCCGCCGTACATAAGTGTCCAGTGCTCGCACTGGACACAAAAGGTGCAGTCTTTCCTGGTCCGCAGTTGCAAAAGGAGGAGGACAGAAAGCCTGCAGCACAATAGGCCTCGGAGTCAAGGTTGGAACCTTAGGGACGTATCCCTGTTTTGGATATAGGAACGCCTTGACCATCCCCGGTGCAAATTCAAGGCAGGTGGGGGAGACCGAAAGAGCCTGAAGGTCACCAACTCTCTTTAGGGACGAAATAGCTAGCAGAAAGATAGTCTTGAAAGTAAGGAACTTTTCTGAGACCGAATCTAAGGGCTCGAATGGGGCCCTAGACAGGCCTTCTAGAACTATAGTCAAATCCCAAGCTGGCACCTTAGTGCGAATTGCAGGCCTCAGCCTCAAAGTGCCACGAAGGAAACGTGTAATCAGGGGGTCTCGACCCAAAGATATACCTCCCACCATGGTATGGTAAGCCGCAATGGCTGCCACGTAAACTTTTAGTGTGGAAGGACAAAAACCTGACACAAAGCGCTCCTGCAGGAACTCGAGTACTGTGTTGACAGAACAGTTAACTGGATCCCACTGATGTCGGTGACACCACAAGGAGAAAACTCTCCATTTAAGCGCATAAAGTTTCCTCGTAGCCGGAGCTCTGGAGCTTAGGATGGTCTCAGCAGCCTCAGCTGAAAGACCACTATCTATACGTTGGGCCCCCTCAGAGGCCAAACCCAAAGATTCCACATGTCTGGTCGAGGGTGAAATATTGTGCCCCCGGCCTGAGACAGAAGGTCCCTCCTCAAAGGGATCTCCAATGGAGGCCCGTCTAGCAGAAGGATCAGGTCCGCAAACCAGATCCGACTTGGCCAGCGTGGTGCTACTAGCAGTAGGCTTATTCCATACCGACGGACCCTCTCCAGAACTCCTGGGAGCAGAGCAACAGGGGGAAAGGCGTACAGACGTAGCCTCGGCCACGTCTGCACCATGGCGTCCAGCCCCAGGGGGGCTGGGTGCGTCAGAGAATACCAGAGAGGACAGTGCGTCGTGTTCTGAGACGCGAACAGATCCACCTCTGCCTGACCATATGCCTCCCAGATTTTCTCCACCGCCTCGGGGTGGAGTCTCCAATCCCCTGGCCTCAGCTCCTGCCTCGACAGGATGTCTGCTCCTATATTCTGGTCCCCAGGAATATACACTGCCCTCAGAGAGAGTACCTTCCCCAGAGACCACAGGAGGATCTGGTGCGCCAGTTTGCAAAGCGGACGCGAGCGCAGACCCCCCTGGCGGTTCAGATAAGAGACCACTGATGTGTTGTCTGTTCGAACGAGCACATGATAGCCTCTTAGGTCCGGAAGGAAATGTCTCAACGCATTGAAGACGGCCATCATCTCCAGGCAATTTATGTGCCAAGAAAGATGATGGCTTTTCCACAGACCCTGAACCGAGCGGCCTTCCATTACCGCTCCCCAGCCGGTGAGAGAAGCATCTGTCGAGATCACTACTCGATGGCAAAGAGCTCCCAACACCGGACCCTGGGTTAAGAACCAGAATTTACATATAACTAAGGCACGAAAGCATCGCCGCGTGCCTTGATATGCAAAGTGGGTTTCCCCTCGGGGAGAACCTTCTGGTCCTGAGCCAGCACTGTAAAGGTCTCATGTACAGCATGCCAAAAGGAATTCCGTTGGACGCTGCTGCCAGTAGACCCAACAGTCTCTCGAACTGTTTTACAGTGCGTGACTGGCCTAGCCTCAGCTCTTCTGTGGCTGTTAGGATAATAAATCCCATACCACACCAAGGAAAGTGGTTCTCTGTACTGGAGAAAGTAAACTCTTCTTGGCATTGAGCCTCAACCCCAACATCTCTATATGAGCGAGAACGACACCTCAGTGCCGAACCGCCAACTGCTCTGATTCCGCTAGAATCAGCCAGTCGATATAATTCAGAATGCGTATGCCCTGAAGCCTGAGAGGGGCTAAAGCTGCATCCATGCATTTCGTGAACGTGCGGGGTGACAAAGCTAGGCCGAAAGGAAGAACCCGATATTGGTATTCTTTGCCCCTGAAAGAAAACCTCAGGAACTTCCTGTGCTGAGGGAGGATGGAGATATGGAAGTATGCATCCTTTAGATCTATCGTGACGAACCAGTCCTCGGATCTGATTTGGGTCACGATCTGTTTGAGGGTCAGCTAACTTGAACTTTAGTTTCTGAACTGACCGAATAAACAGGCGAAGATCTAAAAGGGACGCAACCCTCCATCCTTTTTTGGAACAATGAAATAATGGCTGTAAAAACCCGACTCTCTGACGGGTGAGTACACCTGTTCTATAGCTTCTTTGCTAACAGGGCCTTTACTTCTTGTCCCATTACCAGAGCCTGCTCGGGATGCACCACTGTGGGCAGCACCCCGCTGTAATGAGGAGGACGAGAGCCAAACTGGATTCTGTATCCCTTCTCTACAAACTGCAGGACCCAATGAGAAATATTCGGCAGAAGCATCCACGCTGCCAGAAAATTTACTAAGGGAACCAGCCCCTCGAGGCTGGTCTCTGGTGTTACTGAGGGAGCCAAATCTGGAGCCTGAAACATAATGGCAGGAACTACCTGACCTGACTACTCAAAAGCCCCCCTCAGAGGGCGCGAAACCAATGCTGTACCGCAGCATAGCATCAGCGACTCGCTGGAGACCGCTGCGCCCTGAAGCACCGGAGGTGGCAGGGTTGGCAGGAGGGTCTCGTGAGGACCCCGAAATGGAACGGGCACCGTGAAATGAGGTGTACACCACTCTACTTCGGTCGGGGCTGTCCTCACAGGCCTGACGCCTAAACGTCAAGACCCTTGAACCGAAATTTTCTTCGCCTGAAGAACGGTCCTCAGATCCGGCTTAGGCTTAGACGACTTCGGTTGAGAGGGTTGCGTCTGTCTCCAGTATCTACATGGAGGAACACGAGACGCAGCACTCTCTTTCTGTGCACATAATATGATGAACTCGACGGCTGGGGCTGCTCACGCCCAGCAGCCCCAGGGGGGCTGGACACAGCGAGGGAGAAACCTTATTATATATATATATATTTTTATATATATATATATATATATATATATATATATATTGTATCACCTAACAACGACCGCATGGAATGCGTCGCCGAAGAGACCCGAAGGCTCAAATTTCGCTATATCCAGAACCCCAGCAGATCGGCCTGATAAGCCTGGAGCATTAAATATAGATTTCTATAAACATTCTCCAGCTGACCTGCTGCCATATAAGCTTTACCCATAAAACCAAAGTAGTTCTGCTTAAACCTACGCGCTGCCTCGGCAAACGCGAGATCCCAGCCACAGAATCTTATTTTTGCAAAATACACTCGAAATCTAAGCGGTGCCTCGGCAAACGCGAGATCCGAGCTAGATTCTGATTACAACATTAAACCTACACGCTGCCTCGGCAAACGCGAGATTCTTTAGTATAGGCTTATGAGCAAAGCAGAGGCTTAAATGATGATACTGGACCAGGTGAAAAAATAGCATTTTCCTATTTTTATTTCTGTTCAGCCTGGGGCATCATATCATAACCGTAATCTTTCAACCCTCTAATCTTGAATAAACATTTAACACGAGGGCTGAAAGTAGTGATAAATACGGTTTATTCCATAATTTAAATATTCAGTGTGTAAATCAGGGAAAAAATGGAAGCCTCGTGGTGGAGATAATGTGATAGAAATAAGAAAACGCTCGTCAAGTTTCTTAGGACGAGCGTTCCTTTTTCTCAGCTGGCCATTAAATATTTAATTTACTAACAGCACGGGACAAAACCTCCACCAGTTCATCATATACTGGAAAAATAGATGGCGAATCTAATTCAACAGTGTGTGTGCTTGCTTTCACTTTCAACATTCTCAAACACAAACCTCCTCGGAGGAAGAAAATGAAGGAAAAAGGGCTCTCTCTCCCCGAGCGAAAGAAACCGCAGAGCGTGCTTCCAACACCGGGGAGATAGAGCTGGATCTTCCGGGCAAGGAAGAAGAAAAGGCCCTCGGACCATTCTCCCACCCCTCCAAAAGATCCTTTTGCGATCCCCAGGAATGCATTCTCCGCGCCGCCTCGGCAAATGCGGGTCCTGCATCCCGTGAGAATCGCGAGCCTGCCACTATCATAGTGACAGGCGAGAGCAGAGCATGCTAATCTGGTAGTTTCACTTTCACAATGTTAGCACTCAACATGCTATTACTCTCAAACAAAATGACACAAAGCTGTGTGTGTCCCCACCCGTTTAAATAAACGCGGGCAGGGAGGAACACACTGTTTGTACATTTGTTTCGCCATAACGTTTCCGACAATATTGTAACAGACAACAATAAATAGACAGAGACAGTTTGACACAGATCGCTTGCTGAGGCAACAGAAGCTAAATGCCGGCGAGCAGCGGAAGTGCTCTTATCCTTTCCTGGTTCATGACGTCACCGCCCGTGACGCTCATTCTCTCATTCCATTGGACTAGTTGGCATAGATGCTTCAGACGCAATCACGCAAGAGGCGTTCCCACCGTGTCGTTCGACGCATCTCGAAGTTCCCTTTTTCGATAAAGGGAACTCGATTGCATACAGAGAGGCTTTAAAAGATGCTAGATCTGATTATTTTTCAAACCTATTAGAAGAAAATAAACATAATCCTAGGTATTTATTTGAAACAGTGGCTAAACTAACGAAAAAGAAAGCTTCGAGCCCAGATGTTTCCAAGAAACACAGCAGTAATGACTTTATGAATTTCTTCACTTATAAGATCGATAATATCAGGGACAAAATTATAACTATGCAAATGTCTACTACAGTATCACATCAGACAGTGCAGTGTAGTCTTTTATGATGAAAAACTTGATTCATTTGTTGCTATAGGAGAGGAAGAATTTTGCAAACTTGTTAAATCATCTAAATCAACAACATGTATGTTAGACCTTATACCGACTAAGCTACTGAAAGAGATGCTTCCAGAGGTCATAGATCCTCTTCTTAATATCATTAATTCATCTTTGTCTCTAGGATACGTACCAAAAACCTTTAAGCTGGCTATGATTAAACCGCTTGTTAAAAAAACGCAACTTGATCCTACAGAACTAGTCAATTACAGGCCGATCTCGAATCTACCTTTTCTGTCAAAGATATTAGAAAAAGCAGTATCCTCACAACTGTGTTCCTTTCTAGAAAGAAATAATATCTGTGAGGATTTTCAATCAGGATTTAGACCGTACCATAGTACTGAGACTGCTCTCATTAAAGTCACAAATGATTTGCTCTTATCATCCGATCGTGGTTGTATCTCTCTATTAGTGTTACTTGATCTTAGTGCGGCATTTGATACTATCGACCACAACATTCTTTTAAATAGACTAGAAAACTATATTGGCATTAGTAAAATTGCACTAGCATGGTTTAAATCATATTTATCTGACCGTTTTCAGTTTGTAGCAGTAAATGAAGAGATGTCTTATCGATCACAAGTTCAGTATGGCATACCACAAGGCTCAGTACTAGGACCTCTGCTGTTCACTCTGTACATGCTACCATTAGGAAATATCATTAGGAAACATGGAATTAGCTTTCACTGTTATGCTGATGATACTCAGCTGTATATTTCTTCAAAACCTAACGAAACTTACCAATTCACAAAATTAACGGAATGCATAGCTGATATAAAAATTGGATGACCAGTAATTTCCTACTACTAAATTCTGAAAAAACAGAGATTCTAATTATTGGACAAAAAACTTCCTCACCTAATAACCTAGAATACTGTCTTACACTTGATGGCTGCTCTGTTAAGTCTCCGTCGTCACTTAGGAACCTGGGTGTGCTCTTTGATACCAATCTTTCATTTGAAAGTCACGTGTCTAGTATCTGTAAAACAGCATTTTTCCATCTTAAAAATATATCTAAATTACGCCATATGCTCTCACGGACAAATGCGGAACAATTAGTTCATGTGTTCATGACCTCAAGGCTAGATTACTGTAATGCTCTACTGGGTGGTTGCCCTGCACGCTTATTAAACAAACTACAGCTGGTCCAAAACGCAGCCGCTAGAGTTCTTACCAGAACCAGGAAGTATGACCATATTAGCCCGGTTCTGTCAACACTGCATTGGCTGCCTATTAAACATCATATAAATTTTAAAATATTGCTGATTACTTACAAAGCACTAAATGGTTTAGCTCCCCAGTACTTGAGCGAGCTCTTAACGCATTATAGTCCTGCACGTCTACTGCGATCTCAAAATTCTGGCCAGTTGATAATACCTAGAATATCTAAATCGACTGCTGGCGGTAGATCCTTTTCCTTTTTAGCACCAAAACTCTGGAACAATCTTCCTACCATTGTTCGGGAAGCAGATACAGTCTGTCAGTTTAAAACTAGACTAAAAACACATCTCTTTGACCTAGCATTCACATAATACATTATAGATACTATACTATATGTTAGGCTGCATAGATTAGGCCAGCCGGAACCGGGAACACTTCCCTTAAATCCTGATGTACTCGTTACATCATAAGAAGAATGGCATCTACGCTAATATTAGTGTCTTTGTTTATCCCGAGGTTTTCCTGCAGCCTGCCGGATCCAGGCCATTTCCAGATCTGATGAAGGACCTTCGCCTGGACCCGATGACTGAAGTGCCAACTAGCCTCTCCCTATGAAGGATCCCTAATCCACTCTACAGATAAAGCGCTATGAAATTACGGTTTCGCGTCCATACGCCGAATTGATAAAATAAAATTCTGTGTCAAAATTTATAGGCAAGACAAGTACTTTGTTTAGGCATGGTTTGTAGCGAATTACGAACCTGCGCACACATATATTCAAACGCACATAACTATAGAATCAATTCTTAATGCGCATGTAAACGGCATCAGCGTTTATCACAGGTTCGCGTTTAAAGTCTATTTAGAGCCGATCGCAGGGGCGCAGGAAGTATGGCAGGGAGACGCATCGTCTCGTTCCCTGTTCTCAGGGAACTATGGTTACAATAGTAACCTGAGACGTTCCCTTTATCGAAAGGGAACTCGCAATGCGTCGGATGACGCTACGGGAACGAGAATACCCAAAGAGCCAGAATTCCAAGTACCTGGGTGTCAGTCTGTTGCACTAAGCACCTGAGAACCTGGAGCAAAATCCAGGTCTAAACTGTAAATCTGACGAATGTGAGCGGAACGGAAGCCCGCCGCATCACAGACATCTTGAAGAAAAAACTCCATAGAGTAAGGCTTAGAAGCCGCCATACTCCTAGTCGAGTAAGCTCAGACCACCAAAGGACAAGGCTGGTCCGAGTACTCGCATGCAAGTGAAATAGCCTCAACTATCCACTTACTGACCGTCTGTTTAAAGCAGGAAGACCTTTCTCAGGTGATCCAAAGTAAATCAGAGATAGGTCGGACTTCCTCGATGAGGATGTCCGATACACATAAGTGTCCAGTGGTACACTGGGCACAAGAGGTCAGCTTTTTCCTGGTCCGAAAAATGGGAGAGGACAGAAAACTGCAGCACAATAGGCCTCGGAATAATGGTAGGCAACTTAGGAACATATCTATGTCCCGGCAAAGATAGTCTTGGCCATCCCCGGTGCACTCAGGCAATTGGGGACCGAAAGGGCCTGAAGCTCTGACTCATAGGGACGAATAGTTAGCAGAAATAGTCTTAAAATAAAGGAACTACTCTGAGACCAAATCTAAGGGCTCAAAGAGCCCCAGATAGGCCTAAACTATTATAAGGTCCCAAGCCGGCACCCTAGTGCAAGTTGAAGGCCTCAGCCTCAGGGTGACACGAAGGAAACGAGTGATCAGGGGGTCTCGACCCAAAACGTACCATCCACCAGGGCGTGGAAAGCTGCAATGGCCGCCACGTATACCTTAAGCGTGGAAGGACATAGACCTGACACAAAGCGTTAAAGCAGAAATCCAATACTGTGTTGCTGAACAGATAACCGGATTCCACTGACGCTGGTAACACCAAGACGTGAAAAATTCTCGAAATAGTGAAATAGTTTCCTCGTAGCGGGAGCTCTGGAGCTAGAACGGTCTCAACAACCTCAGTTGAGAGACCACTCTAAATGAGTTGGGCCCCCTCAGAGGCCAAACTCACAGGTTCCATATCTCTGGATGAGGGTGAAATATTGTGCCCCCGGCCTGAGACAGAAGGTCTCTCCTGATCGGGATCTCCAATGGAGGCCAGTCTAGAAGATGGATCAGGTCCGAAAACCAGATCCGACTTGGCCAGCGTGGTGCTACTAGCAGTAAGCTTATTCCATACCGACGGACCCGCTCCAGAACTCCTGGGAGCAGAGCAACAGGGGGAAAGGCGTACAGACGTAGCCTCGGCCATGTGACAAAGCGGGCGCAACCGCAGACCCCCCTGACGGTTCAGATAAGAGACCACTGATGTGTTGTCTGTTCGAACGAGCACATGATGGCCTCTTAGGTCCGGAAGGAAATGTCTCAACGCATTGAAGACGCTATCATCTCCAGGCAATTTATGTGCCACGAAGGATGATGGCTTTTCCACAGACCCTGAACCGAGCGGCCTTCTATTACCGCTCCCCAGCCGGTGAGGGAAGCATCTGTCGAGATAGTAGCTCGATGGCAAAGAGCTCCCAACACCGGACCCTGGGTTAAGAACCAGTGTTTACTACATATAACTAAGGCACGAAAGCATCGTCGCGTGACCTTGATATGCGAAGTGGGTTTCCCCTCGGGGAGAACCCTCTGGTCCAGAGACAGCACTGTAAAGGTCTCATGTACAGCATGCCAAAAGGAATTCCATTGGACGCTGCTGCCAGTAGACCCAACAGTCTCTCGAACTGTTTTACAATGCGTGACTGGTTTCGGGTTAAAGGAGCATTTCACCCCTGGGAACCTTGATCTTCATTGAAAGTGGGTCATATATGTATCCGAAATCTGTCAAAATTTTCAAATTTGGTGCCTTTTTGACCGAGTTATGACAGAAAGTAACTTTATAGCGCATTAGTTTGGTAAACCACATTTCCCACAATGCAACGCGTTTGAACAGCTCCAGAAGCCACTCCCACTAATCCAGAACGCGGCATTACTGCACAAACAGTTCACTGTTGACGTTACGTTTTAAACGGGAATCATAACGTGACAATGCTTTAAGATATTGTTTATATTTGACAAGATTAATCATATATACATGTAAAAGACTTACTTTACAGTCAGGCGTCCATTTCTCCCTGCTGCCTTCGGCTGTCGTTTCCGGTTATATCTAGGACGCCTCTGTCCATATGCGGTGCGAAACTCGGATGGTTCACAACACAACACTCCATGTCCGTGTCTGCCTCAGACAGACTCTAGCTCGGTGTCCATAGGCGCACAGTTTTACAGCACGAGCACCACCAATTCGCTACAGCGCGAGCAAGCCCGGGATTCTCGTCTGCGCCGGGCTGCTCTCCTGCGGCGGCCGCAGCCGCCGCCGCCGCCGCCGCCTCTTGTTCCTCCATCAGCCTCAGCTGCTCTTCGCTATATTGTGGCTCGTATAAATAGCCACGAACATCAGTTTCGAGCAAAAGATTTTCAAAATCCTCGTCTTCCATATCGTGTGTCGTAAATTCAGCCATTATGGTAAATCTAACTCCTTGAGCGCTTGTTAGCTTAGCTTGCTGTCTTCCAAGCAAGATGGCGGATTAATAGTTTAGTTTCTTCAGGTTTAGTCCCACCCACTGATCTGTAATAGGCCGGTGGGGTCAGTGGGTCCCACGCCCTTGAATAATAATGAGCTAAAGGCTGTAGTTTTCTTAATATGCAATGAAATTTATCTTCCGTCCTATCGTGACGCAAAATGACGATATTTACGTCACGATAGGACGGAAGTAAAACACTTAAATCCTTTTTTCTCCCATCTCAGAAAAAAACAAGCAAAATTCCACCATCATTATAATATATGACTGGGTTTCTAACAATACAAACCTTAATGCAAATGGGTGAAGTGACCCTTTAAGAACCAGTGTTTACTACATATAACTAAGGCCCGAAAGCATCGCCGCGTGACCTTGATATACGAAGTGGGTTTCACCTCGGGGAGAACCCTCTGGTCCTGAGCCAGCACTGTAATGGTCTCATGTACAGCATGCCAAAAGGAATTCCGTTGGACGCTGCTGCCAGTAGACCCAACAGTTTCTCGAACTGTTTTACAGTGCGTGACTGACCTAGCTTTAGCTCTTTGATGGCTACCAGGATAGCAGCTACACAAATGGGCGATAGGTTGGCCCTCATCGTCACTGAATCCCATACCACACCAAGGAAAGTGGTCCTCTGTACTGGAGAAAGTACACTCTTCTTGGCATTGAGCCTCAACCCCAACATCTGCATATGAGCGAGAACGACACCTCGGTGCCGAACCGCCAACTGCTCTGATTCCGCTAGAATCAGCCAGTCGTCGATATAATTCAGAATGCGTATGCCCTGAAGCCTGAGAGGGGCTAAAGCTGTATCCATGCATTTCGTGAACGTGCGGGGTGACAAAGCTAGGCCTAAAGGAAGAACCCGATATTGGTATTCTTTGCCCCTGAAAGAAAACCTTAGGAACTCCCTGTGCTGAGGGAGGATGGAGATATGGAAGTATGCATCCTTTAGATCTATCGTGACAAACCAGTCCTCGGATCTGATTTGGGTCACGATCTGTTTGAGGGTCAGCATCTTGAACTTTAGTTTCTGAACTGACCGATTTAACAGGCGAAGATCTAAAAATGGGACGCAACCCTCCATCCTTTTTTGGAACAATGAAATAACGGCTGTAAAACCCCGACACTCTGTCGGGTGAGTACACCTGTTCTATAGCTTCTTTTGCTAACAGGGCCTTTACTTCTTGCTCCATTACCAGAGCCTGCTCGGGATGCACCACTGTTTGGCAGCACCCCGCTGTAATGAGGAGGAAGAAAGCCAAACTGGATTCTTAATCCTTTCTCTACAATCTGCAGGACCCAATGAGAAATATTCGGCAGAAGCTTCCACGCTGCCAGAAAATTTAGTAAGGGAACCAGTCTCTCGAGGCTGGTCTCTGGTGTTACTGAGAGAGCCAAATCTGGAGCCTGAAACATAATGGCAGGAGCTACCTGACCTGACTGCTCTAAAGCCCCCCTCAGAGGGAGCGAAACCGATGCTGTGCCGCAGCATAGCATCAGCGACTCGCTGGAGACCCCTGTGCCCTGAAGCACCGGAGGTGGCAGGGTTAGCAGGAGGATTTCGTGAGGACACCGAAATGGAACCGGCATCGTGTAATGAGGTGTATACCATTCCACTTCGGTCGGGGCTGTCCTCACAGGCCTGACGCCTAAACATCAAGACCCTTTTTTTTTTTTTTTTTTTTTTACCCGAAGTTTTCTTCGCCTGAAGAACGGTCCTCAGATCCGACTTAGGCTTAGAAGACTTCGGTTGAGAGGGTTGCGTCTGTCTCCAGTATCTACGTGGAGGAACACGAGGCGCAGCACTCTCTTTCTGTGCACATAATATGTGACCCTGCCTGTGAACCCCCGGCTAAAGTCGCAGAATCTAATTATAGGTAAAAGAGCGTCAAAGTAGTCATAGCCATAAAAATGACAAAAATAGGTCATGTGTGTTTATTGCTGTAAATGATAGATTATTCCAAGGGTTTTGAGATTCAACACTAAAATTTTTATTTATAACATGATAAATACTAAAATTAATGATTTTATTGACACTACATCTACTTTTGCACAACAACAAAAAACCGGACGCGGCTCCTAAACATTGATTTCAATCGTATCCGGGTTTATTTTTCGGCGCAACAACACTTGCTGATTCTTATCATTCAGTTCAGGAACTTCTTTTTGACTTATTTTCTATTAGAAAGAGTAAACAGACATTAATATCAATCCGCACGAGCGGCAATCAGGTCAACACAAATGAAAAAAAAATAATGCGACTTCAGCCGGGATCAGATGTGTGAGGAGATTTTTCGTGTCATCGCCAAACATTAACTTAAGAACAGCTTATGTGTGTTGTAGCTCACTATTCTCCCAATAATATTAATTTGATTTGTGTCATATAAGTGTCAATAATATAACTCGTTTGCTGAAGTAGGCTAACTGTTAACTGCGTCGTTTTGACATCTGACATGGCAGCACCGAAGCATGAGCAGGAACGTAAAATAGCTGATTGCTTAAACAGCTTGTTTGATATTAATCTCGGTGGAATTGCCCAAATTATGAATTAAGCGGTTTTATAGCGGATTATTTTCTGGAGGATATGGTGATGATGAACAGGACACATTCTTTGACGAAACTGACGAGGAATTTGACGGTAAGTTTTTGTCATTATAATTTTTTTTTTAATGCTATGTAATAACTTTCAGTGTTCAGCCAATGTAATGCTAACACAGAATTCATCCTGTGATGCAAACATATAGTGGATTTAAATGTTTATTACATATGTTCGTTGAAATTGAGTCAGTTTTTAAAATGAATTACGTTTATGACCTTTATTTGTTTGATTACACTCTGAATTGAAGCCATGGCCATATAGCCATACCTGTTTCTTGTCCCTATGCCCTCCCCTCAATTAATCTGATCCAGTCTGATATTTTCATATAAAATGCTTCATTATCCATTTTAAATGTGGATTTAATGTTTAGTTCTCCATTTAGGGCTCTTGCTTTGAATTGAAAAAATTCTCCTTGTTTTTCAGGCAGTGACCAACATGATGAGGACGAGTCCGTTTTGGTGATTGAACCTCAAGCTATTAGTCTGGCGAATCTGAAGAGGGAACACCAACAAGAAGAATTTGCTTCTAATGCTGGAAGTCCAGATGTGAAACTGAAAATAAGTTTCTCTTGCAACTGCAAGTATTTCAATGCTGAAAAGTGTTCTTCATTTTTCAAGGAGGGAGAGTTGCTGTCACTCAGGATGAGTCATTTGGAGATGGACAATACTGTACTTGACATGGTAGTTTATGCTCCAATACGAAGTCACTTGCACTGTGGGGAAGAAACCGCTAAATCAAAAAAAGGATCACAGACTTTTGTGAATAGAATCAATGAGATTATTAAATATTTTGCATCTAGACAATTTTAGAATGTGTACAAAATTTGAAACTGATCTGTTAAAGGGATAGTTCACCCAAAAATTAGAATTCTGTCATTATTTACTCAGCCTCATGTTGTTCCAAACCGGTATGAGTTTCTTTCTTCTGTTTAACACAAAATAAGATATTTTAAAGAATGCTGGTAACCAGACAGTTGGCTGCACCCATTGACTTCCAATGAGAAGTCTTCCCCCCTACTATAGAAGTCAATGGGTGCCGTCAACTGTCTGGTTACCAGCATTCTTTAAAATATCTTATTTTGTGTTAAACAGAAGATAGAAACTCAAACTGGTTTGGAACAACATGAGGCTGAGTAAATAATGACATAATTCAAATTTTTGGGTGAACTATCCCTTGAATTTTTTTTTATTTTTTTTTACTCCAGATTTACTCAATGTTACATCATGGCCCAGTAAGAGAATGAGATTTTCTGCCGAAATGTTACATGTTAATTAATCGATATTGATATATTATTGATATTATATTTGCACTGATATTTCATTTTACTAATAAAGTTATACAAATCATTCAACTGAATTGACAAAGTAATTGTTGCTACAATCAAGCTCTTGTGGTACCCCCATTCGTTTCAATGGTTTTATGCTTTTAGCTTTTTGGACATGCGCATCATAATAAATAGGCCTGTTTTACAAAACTTTAAGAATTTTCCCAAAAATGTGTCATATATCACTAAAAAAGGGAGAATCTCAGCTTTAATGTGGTATATGGCACATGTGGAGGATAATTATGGATCAAATGTGTTGCAGTTTTAAAAATAAGCTTTTTTTAAAATTGGAATTTCTCCAAAACATGATTTTCTGAGCCCGAAAATCAGCAAATCTTTGACATAGCCTTACTCAGTCAATATTAAAGATATCAAGGTTATATTTTCACAGAATGTTCTTTACATTATGTAGGATGATTTTATGTAGAAAACAGTGAATCACAAAAAAATTACTTTAGCTGGGTTTTCACAGGCAGGGTCACTTATGATGAACTCGACGACTGGGGCTGCTCACGCCCAGCAGCCCCAGGGGGGCTGGACACGGCGAGGGAGAAACTTTTATTATATATATATATATATATATATATATATATATATATATATATATATATATATATATATATAATATATATATATATATATATATATATATATATATATATATGGTAACACTTTATTTGAAGGGGTGTGCATAAGACTGACATGACACTGTCATAAACATGACATAACACCTGTCATGAACATGAAGGAGTCTTTATGAATGTTTATGACTGTTGTCATTAAGTGTCATTCGGTAAATTATGACACTTTTAATGCAAAGTTGACATTGTTTAAAATGTCTTTGTTATGACAACTTGACATTAACAAAGACAAAAAATGTCTTTGTTATGACAACTTGACATTACCCAAGACAAAAATGTCTTGATTATGACAACTTAACATTAACAAAGACGGAAATGTCTTTGTTATGACAACTTAATATTAACCAAGAAATCATAACCTGTCAACCTGTCACAAATATGTCATAACAGGTCTAATTATCAAACTTCAAGCATTTTGCAGTGTAATAACCCTTAATGACATCTTTATTACTAGTACAATGTGTTCCACTTTACTTGAGGACAAGTAAAATATTCATGACACAGTTATAATGGTGTCATGACGGCCAAAGTTGTCACAGGTTGACAGGTTATGATTTCTCGGTTAATGTCAAGTTGTCATAACAAAGACATTTCCGTCTTTGTTAATTTCAAGTTGTCATAATCAAGACATTTTTGTCTTGGGTAATGTCAAGTTGTCATAACAAAGACATTTTAAACAATGTCAACTTTGCATTGAAAGTGTCATAATTTACCGAATGACACTTAATGACAACAGTCATAAACATTCATAAAGACTCCTTCATGTTTATGACAGGTGTTATGTCATGTTTATGACAGTGTCATGTCAGTCTTATGCACACCCCTTCAAATAAAGTGTTACCATATATATATATATTTGCATCACCAAACAATGATCACATGGAATGCGTCGCCGAAGAGACCCGAAGGCTCATTTTTCGCTATATCCAGATCCCCAGCAGATCAGCCTGATAAGCCTGGTGCAATACCATAGTTTTTTATAAACATTCTCCAGCTGACCTGCTGCCGTATAAGCTTTACCCATAAAACCAATTTTTTAGTAGTTTTGTTTAGTATTAGACTTAGTGGGCAAAGCAGAGGCTTTAAATGACGATGCTGGACCAGGTGAAAAAATTGCATTTTTCTGATGTTTTCTATTTCTGTTCAGCCTGGGGCATCATATCATAACCGTAATCTTTCAACCCTCTATTTCTTTGAATAAACATTAACATGAGGGCTGAAAAGTAGTAATGAATACGGTTTATTCCACTTTTTTATATAGATATTCAGTGTGTAAATCAGGGAAAAAAGGGAAGCCTCGTGGTGGAGATAATGTGATAGATATAAGGAAACACTCGTCTAGTTTGTTTTTAGGACGAGCGTCCCTTTTTCTCAACTGGCCATTAAATATTTAATTTACTAACAGCACGGGACAAAACCTCCACCAGCTCATCATATGCTGGAGAAATAGATGGCGAATCTAATTCAACAGTGTGTGCTTTCACTTTCTATACTCAAACATTTAACCTCCTCGGAGGAAGAGCATTGAAGGAAAAAAGGGCTCTCTCTCCCCGGGCGGAAGAAACCGCAGAGCGTGCTTCCGACACCGGGGAGATAGCGCTGGATCTTCCGGGTAAGGAAGGAGAAAAGGCCCTCGGACCCGTCTCCAACCCCTCCGAAAGATCCTTCTGCGATCCCCAGGAATGCATTCTCTGCACTGCCTCGGCAAACGCGGGTCCTGTATTCCGTGAGAATCGCGAGCCTGCCACTATCATACAGAGTGACAGGCGAGAGCAGAGCATGCTAAATTTGGTAGCATTTCTTTTACAGTGTTGGCACTCAGCCCCCTCAAAGGCTGAGACCACATGCTCTACTCCCAAACAAATGACACAAAACTCGTGTGTGTCCCCACCCGTTAAATAACGCGGGCAGGGAGGAACACACTGTTTGTACATTTGTTTCGCCATAACGTTTCCAACAATATTGCAACAGACAACAATAAATAGACAGAGACAGTTTTGACACGGATCGCTTGCTGAGGCAAGGAAGCTAACTGGCATTTCGCAGCGGAAGTGCTTTTATCATTTCCTGGTCATTACGTCACCCGCCTGTGACGCTCATTCTCTCTTTCCATTGGACTAAGTTGACATAGATGCTTCAGACGCAGTCACGCTCCGACGCATCGCGAGTTCCCTTTCGATAAAGGTAACCAAACCATTCGTTGTTACCTTAAATTATATGTTTGTCTCTGTAAAGCTGCTTTGAAACAATCTACATTGTTAAAAGCGCTATATAAATGAGGATGACTTGACTTGACTTGACATGTGAGATGGCTATGAAAGTGGAGCGGATGGTGTTTATGTGAGATGGGTATGAGAGTGGAGTGGATGGTGTTTATTTGAGATGGGTATGAGAGTGGAGCTGATGGTGTTTATGTGAGATGGGTATGAGAGTGGAGAGGATGGTGTTTATGTGAGATGGGTATGAGAGTGGAGCTGACGGTGTTTATGTGAGATGGGTGTGAGAGTGGAGCTGATGTTGTTTATGTGAGATGGGTGTGAGAGTGGAGCTGATGGTGTTTATGTGAGATGGGTATGAGAGTGGAGCTGATGGTGTTTATGTGAGATGGGTGTGAGAGTGGAGCTGATGGTGTTTATGTGAGATGGGTATGAGAGTGGAGTGGATGGTGTTTATGTGAGATGGGTATGAGAGTGGAGTGGATGGTGTTTATGTGAGATGGGTATTAGAGTGGAGTGGATGGTGTTTATGTGAGATGGGTATGAGAGTGGAGCGAATGATGTTTATGTGAGATGGGTATGAGAGTGGAGCTGATGGTGTTTATGTGAGATGGGTATAAGAGTGGAGCTGATGGTGTTTATGTGAGATGGGTATGAGAGTGGAGCTGATGGTGTTTATGTGAGATGGGTGTGAGAGTGGAGCTGATGTTGTTTATGTGAGATGGGTGTGAGAGTGGAGCTGATGGTGTTTAGGTTAGATGGGTATGAGAGTGGAGCTGATGGTGTTTATGTGAGATGGGTATGAGAGTGAAGCTGATGGTGTTTATGTGAGATGGGTATGAGAGTGGAGCTGATGGTGTTTATGTGAGATGGGTATGAGAGTGGAGCTGATGGTGTTTATGTGAGATGGGTATGAGAGTGGAGCTGATGGTGTTTATGTGAGATGGGTATGAGAGTGGAGCTGATGGTGTTTATGTGAGATGGGTATGAGAGTGGAGTGGATGGTGTTTATGTGAGATGGGTATGAGAGTGGAGTGGATGGTGTTTATGTGAGATGGGTATGAGAGTGGAGCGAATGATGTTTATGTGAGATGGGTATGAGAGTGGAGCTGATGGTGTTTATGTGAGATGGGTATGAGAGTGGAGCTGATGGTGTTTATGTGAGATGGGTATGAGAGTGGAGTGGATGGTGTTTATGTGAGATGGGTATGAGAGTGGAGTGGATGGTGTTTATGTGAGATGGGTATGAGAGTGGAGCGAATGATGTTTATGTGAGATGGGTATGAGAGTGGAGCTGATGGTGTTTATGTGAGATGGGTATGAGAGTGGAGCTGATGGTTTATGTGAGATGGGTATGAGAGTGGAGCTGATGGTGTTTTTTGTGAGATGGGTATGAGAGTGGAGCTGATGGTGTTTATGTGAGATGGGTATGAGAGTGGAGCTGATGTTGTTTATGTGAGATGGGTGTGAGAGTGGAGCTGATGGTGTTTAGGTTAGATGGGTATGAGAGTGGAGCTGATTGTGTTTATGTGAGATGGGTATGAGAGTGAAGCTGATGGTGTTTATGTGAGATGGGTATGAGAGTGGAGCTGATGGTGTTTATGTGAGATGGGTATGAGAGTGGAGCTGATGGTGTTTATGTGAGATGGGTATGAGAGTGGAGCTAATGGTGTTTATGTGAGATGGGTATGAGAGTGGAGCTGATGGTGTTTATGTGAGATGGGTATGAGAGTGGAGTGGATGGTGTTTATTTGAGATGGGTATGAGAGTGGAGCTGATGGTGTTTAAGTGAGATGGGTATGAGAGTGGAGTTGATGGTGTTTATGTGAGATGGGTGTGAGAGTGGAGCCTATGGTTTTTATGTGAGATGGGTGTGAGAGTGAAGCTGATGGTGTTTATGTGAGATGGGTGTGAGAGTGAAGCTGATGGTGTTTATGTGAGATGGGTTTGAGAGTGAAGCTGATGGTGTTTATGTGAGATGGGTGTGGGGAGTGAAGCTGATGGTGTTTATGTGAGATGGGTATGAGAGTGGAGCTGATGGTGTTCATGTGAGATGGGTATGAGAGTGGAGCTGATGGTGTTTATGTGAGATGGCTATGCGAGTGGAGCTGATGGTGTTTATGTGAGATGGGTATGAGAGTGGAGCTGATGGTGTTTTATGTGAGATGGCTATGAGAGTGGAGCGGATGGTGTTTATGTGAGATGGGTATGAGAGTGGAGAGGATGGTGTTTATGTGAGATGGGTATGAGAGTGGAGCTGATGGTGTTTATGTGAGATGGGTATGAGAGTGGAGCTGATGGTGTTTATGTGAGATGGGTATGAGAGTGGAGTGGATGGTGTTTATTTAAGATGGGTATGAGAGTGGAGCTGATGGTGTTTATGTGGGATGGGTATGAGAGTGGAGAGGATGGTGTTTATGTGAGATGGGTATGAGAGTGGAGCTGATGGTGTTTATGTGAGATGGGTATGAGAGTGGAGCGGATGGTGTTTATGTGAGATGGGTATGAGAGTGGAGCTGATGGTGTTTATGTGAGATGGGTATGAGAATGGAGCTGATGGTGTTTATGTGAGATGGCTATGAGAGTGGAGCGGATAGTGTTTCTTGTGAGATGGGTATGAGAGTGGAGTGGATGGTGTTTATTTGAGATGGGTATGAGAATGCAGCTGATGGTGTTTATGTGAGATAGGTGTGAGAGTGGAGTTGATGGTGTTTATGTGAGATGGGTATGAGAGTGGAGCCTATGGTGTTTATGTGAGATGGGTGTGAGAGTGAAGCTGATGGTGTTTATGTGAGATGGGTGTGAGAGTGAAGCTGATGGTGTTTATGTGAGATGGGTGTGAGAGTGAAGCTGATGGTGTTTATGTGAGATGGGTGTGAGAGTGAAGCTGATGGTGTTTATGTGAGATGGGTGTGAGAGTGAAGCTGATGGTGTTTATGTGAGATGGGTGTGAGAGTGAAGCTGATGGTGTTTATGTGAGATGGGTGTGAGAGTGAAGCTGATGGTGTTTATGTGAGATGGGTATGAGAGTGGAGTGGATGGTGTTTATTTGAGATGGGTATGAGAGTGGAGCTGATGGTGTTTATGTGAGATGGGTATGAGAGTAGATTTGATGGTGTTCATGTGAGATGGGTATGAGAGTGGAGCTGATGGTGTTTATGTGAGATGGGTATGAGAGTGGAGCTGATGGTGTTTATGTGAGATGGGTGTGAGAGTGAAGCTGATGGTGTTTATGTGAGATGGGTGTGAGAGTGGAGCTTATGGTGTTATGTGAGATGGGTATGAGAGTGGAGCTGATGGTGTTCATGTGAGATGGGTATGAGAGTGGAGCTGATGGTGTTTATGTGAGATGGGTATGAGAGTGGAGCTGATGGTGTTTATGTGAGATGTATATGAGAGTGGAGTGGATGGTGTTTATGTGAGATGGGTATGAGAGTGGAGCTAATGGTGTTTATGTGAGATGGGTATGAGAGTGGAGCTGATGGTGTTTATGTGAGATGGGTATGAGAGTGGAGAGGATGGTATTTATGTGAGATGGGTATGAGAGTGGAGAGGATGGTGTTCATGTGAGATGTGTATGAGAGTGGAGCGGATGACTGTGAGGCCAGCATCATCATTATATCATAAAGGGAGGCTGAGTTGTGAAAAGTTACGGCAGTCTGACCCAGGAAATGTGAGTCCCTCTATACCTCTATACCACTCACCAGAAACCACATTGCTTGGATATCTTGTTTTTCATTGTGACAAGTGTCTGCAACTATGCCAGGGGACAACACCCTGAAGAGAAGGATATTATAGATAAAAAGCTAATGGGAATGGGCTTTGAAAAGCCAGCTGAGACCATGAGGTAATTGTCATTATTTGTTGTGGAGACTGTAAGCAAAACTTCTTAATTTATATCAGGAACATGATCTTGTTTGCCTTATGGGAAAGAACAATTTATAGAAGTGTTGATATTAAACTAATATGTCTGTAGTTTTAACTCCTGCAGGTCATTAGGCATGGCATAGGATACTTTCAAGACATGGTGGTGGCTAAAGATGAAGACTGTTTTACAGATTCAACAGAAAGTCTGGATAACAAAGGTTAAACTGATTCATCATTTAGCCTAAACTAAAGATAACCTTAGATATGCTTCCAGCATAACGTAATTTAGATTATTGTTATGGTTCTAATTTGGAAGTTAAACATTTACATTTTAAGATTTGTGTATGATGTTTGAACAAGTATAGACTTGACGGCAGAGACAAAGTATCACATAAGTCACTATGGAAATTATCCAGAGAGCCCCCTCACATTTTTGAAAGGCTGGTGAGTGAACAAAAGAGGAGGGTGAGGAGGAACATCACTGTCGTTTGACTGACCACAACCAAAGTCTGTTTGTTGATGGCAAACCTTGTTAACCCAAACATGTATACAACCAGTATGATAAATTGATGAACGGGTTGGACCATGCATCAAAAGGGGGGATGGTTGTGTGGATTTGTTTTTTTTTTTAGATATTGCTCAGAAGACCACATGGAACAGGAATGGAAGGGGTTAAACAATGAGTGCCATCAACCGAGTTGTGTGAACATGACATGTTGTAAAGAAGTGTCTTCTATCCTGTCTAACATTTGTGTGCAGGTGAAAGCAGCTCAATGAAAGGCAGCTGATACCCCACTGCACAACATCAAACCGGGAGATTTATTAAGTGATAAGGGGATTATGAAAATCTGACAGTTCTTGTTCAAGTTATAACAATTTTGGTGTAGCGATAAGCCTAATAAGTATTTGATGATAAGTATCACTGTCAAATGACACAAACAGGAGGTTACGATTTTTTGTAATTTGTAGCTGACGCTTAAGGAGTTTTAACGGCTAAGACATTAAGAACAAAACTGATTTTTAAGGAAGACCTAATTATTTGATTTTGAATACTGTATCGTGAACATAGACTTTTTAAGTATCTTTAAATCGGACCATGTAAAGTGAGTTTTAGAGAACCCACCCCCGCCAAATAATAAGGTATAGAGTATGATTAACAGATACTTTAACATTTTACAAAGTTTATTTTTATGTTCATGTTCTAAAATTAATATGTATGTAAACTGTGAATGGAAGGATGTTTTCTATGGAGATTTAAAGTGTTTAGATGGATTATTTTCTGTTTATTTTTAGCTAGACCACAATTGTGTTTTGAATTACAAAAATAGTCTGTAAAGGGTGTAGTGACAAGAGTGGGTTTACAATCCTTCCTCTGGTATTTTATAATGAATTAGAAATCATTGTTTTCTAAAGACCAGTATACATGTAAGAGATAATGTAGAGCGAGGCAGTTGTTGTAGCGAATACAACCCCGACAGGCTGATCAGGAGGGAGGTGAAGAGGAGATGTCTTGAATCAGCCTGAAGGGGTTGTATTGGCTATAACAAGCTCTACATTATCCCGCTTATTACATGGATACCTACCAAATAAATCAATCATTTGACACAAAATATTGATTTAAAAAGGAGTTTATTAAAAAAAAAAAGATTGTATTGCTCCAGAGTGAACAGATCTGTGTCCATGGCAACTCTCTGTTTTTCAATGGCAAAGGTGTGTTATTCTTAGCAGCGGTATGTTATCATGGAATAACAGACCGCATTCTACATTATAATTCAACCAAGCCATGTAATAAATTATATATATATATATATATATACACTCACCTAAAGGATTATTAGGAACACCATACTAATACTGTGTTTGACCCCCTTTCACCTTCAGAACTGCCTTAATTCTACGTAGCATTGATTCAACAAGGTGCTGAAAGCATTCTTTAGAAATGTTGGCCCGTATTGATAGGATAGCATCTTGCAGTTGATGGAGATTTGTGGGATGCACATCCAGGGCACGAAGCTCCCGTTCCACCACATCCCAAAGATGCTCTATTGGGTTGAGATCTGGTGACTGTGGGGGCCATTTTAGTACAGTGAACTCATTGTCATGTTCAAGAAACCAATTTGAAATGATTGGAGCTTTGTGACATGGTGCATTATTTTGCTGGAAGTAGCCATCAGAGGATGGGTACATGGTGGCCATAAAGGGATGGACATGGTCAGAAACAATGCTCAGGTAGGCCGTGGCATTTAAACGATGCCCAATTGGCACTAAGGGGCCTAAAGTGTGCCAAGAAAACATCCCCGACACCATTACACCACTACCACCAGCCTGCACAGTGGTAACAAGGCATAATGGATCCATGTTCTCATTCTGTTTACGCCAAATTCTGACTCTACCATCTGAATGTCTCAACAGAAATCAAGACTCATCTGACCAGGCAACATTTTTCCAGTCTTCAACTGTCCAATTTTGGTGAGCTCTTGCAAATTGTAGCCTCGTTTTCCTATTTGTAGTGGAGATGAGTGGTACCCGGTGGGGTCTTCTTCTGTTGTAGCTCATCCGCCTCAAGGTTGTGCGTGTTGTGGCTTCACAAATGCTTTGCTGCATACCTCGGTTGTAACGAGTGGTTATTTCAGTCAAAGTTGCTCTTTTATCAGCTTGAATCAGTCGGCCCATTCTCCTCTGACCTCTAGCATCAACAAGGTATTTTCGCCCACAGGACTGCCGCATACTGGATGTTTTTCCCTTTTCACACCATTCTTTGTAAACCCTAGAAATTATTGTGTGTGAAAGTCCCAGTAACTGAGCAGATTGTGAAATACTCAGACCGGCCTGTCTGGCACCAACAACCATGCCACGCTCAAAATTGCTTAAATCACCTTTCTTTCCCATTCTGACATTCAGTTTGGAGTTCAGGAGATTGTCTTGACCAGGACCACACCCCTAAATGCACTGAAGCAACTGCCATGTGATTGGTTGATTAGATAATTGTATTAATGAGAAATTGAACAGGTGTTCCTAATAATCCTTTAGGTGAGTATATATATATGGCAATGTCTGTATTTGGTGTCTGAGAGGTGACTGGTCTTTTCTAGGGGTATATGGTGCTTTGATGAACACGTGATAGCAGGAAACATAATGTTGTGTGTTTAGATTTTGGAAGTATCACCCACCTCTATCATGTCAGGAATAAAGTAATAGTGCTAGCTTATTTAGCACGACTTTCAAAGAATATGTGTATGTACTTGTGTTCTAATTAATTAAGTTTCTGATAAAACCAAATTAGCTAAGAAAAATAGTGTTATAGATTGCTTATACTGGGGACTATCCCAACAAAAACAGCCTAAGAATTTCTTCTTTCACAAATTTAAGAGAGTGATCATTGTTTCAATGTATAAATGTGATGAAGTAACTTAAATTTGCTGTATTTTTACATAGTTATCAATTAATGATAAAAAGAGGGAATTGTGGAAGAAATGTTATCTTTAAGATGTGTGTGACTATCATATGGCAGTAAATAAGCACGCACAATCCTGATTATAATATGGAGTTGTAATGAAATGGTAAAAAGGTGTTGGTACGTGACAGGAGGGCCTTCACTTAAGGATAGAATATGATGAACACGTCTAAGAAAGTTCCATCATTGGTCTAGAGAGATAACGTTCTATGAGTCAAGACTAAAGGAGGAAGGATGCCCTCCCTTCACTGTCACACTGCAGACCCTCTATGTGACTGTATGACTGCTGACCTTTTCTTGCAAGAAAATAAACCTCATCAAAGACAATTAGTATATTTGTATCTTATTTAGAATTGTTTATTGTTTATTTGCCACAATATTACCCTGAAGTCGGCTGCTTTTAAAGGCACGGTATGTAAGTTTGGAATCGTCTCGGTTACATATGTAACCCTCGTTCCCTGAGTACAGGGAACGGAGATGTGTCGTCGGGGGAGTTCCCTGACGAATTGGGATCACGCTAGGGAGACCAATCGACTTCGAGTGAAACTAAAACGAGCCAATGAAAATTGGCATGCAAGATTTGCATTCCGCGACCCGCCTACCAGTGCGGGTATAAAAGCCGGAAGCAAACGCATCCAAAATGCTTTTTCGCTGAGGAGCCGAACAGTGTCCAGTCCTCCGCGAGGGTACAGCAACATGGCGAGGGGACGACACGTCTCCGTTCCCTGTACTCAGGGAACGAGGGTTACATATGTAACCGAGACGTTCCCTTTCGTCCTGGGAACTCCGACGTGTCGTCGGGGGAGTTCCCTGACGAATTGGGATCCCTACAAACACGCCATGGTGCTGACCCCTTCCAGCACCCAGCTAAGCTACCCTGCAGCAGTTTCTTGAACAAGATGCGGGAGCTAGCTAGGAAAAATCACACTGCTGTTCCGCAAGACCCACTCAGTGGATTTGGATAACACTGGGAAAGCGTGCCCAACCCGTAGGAGGGAACGCTACGGAGCCCCTGCCCGCCCGAAGGGAGGCACTGGAATACACGTATGTACTAACCCGTGGGGTAGTGAAACATACGGAAGTCCTTGAGGTAGTCCCAGCCCGAGGGGTGGGAGCGTACTCAGCAAGGACGACAGAGGGATCTGTCGAGAGGAAGACACGGAGCTAACCCGGAGGGTAGCTGGAACGTGGAAAAAATGGGTCGCCGAAGGGACCACTGTCAAGGCCACCCAGTCTAATAGCAACTCCTACGAGAGGTAATAGACCTGGCACCGGCGATCCGCCTCGCCTGATGCCGAAAGGGTGATGGAGGAACTCACGAGGTTAGCCGTATGTTGGGGAACCAACGGAGTAAAAGACGCACGTATCCGGCCCATGGGGCGGGAGTGGCGTAGCAAGCCGACATAACCTAATTCCTCGCGCTACCGGCCGTAGCGAGTACACGGGAGGAAGCAGGTTCAACACGAAGGCTATAAAACCTAGCGAACGTGTTAGGTGTCGCCCAGCCCGCAGCTCTACAGATGTCTGTCAGCGAGGCGCCTTGCGCCAAAGCCCAGGAGGAGGCAACACTCCTAGTAGAGTGTGCCGTCAACCTAGGTGGGCAAGGCACGCCCTGGGACTCATAGGCCCGGGCGATAGCATCCACTAGCCAGTGGGATAACCTCTGCTTGGAGACAGCCTTCCCCTTCTGCTGGCCTCCGTAACAAACAAAGAGCTGATCTGAGGTCCTGAAGCTTTGCGTTCTGTCCACGTAACAGCGCAGGGCGCGGACGGGACAGAGAAAAGCTAGGGCTGGGTCTGCCTCCTCCAGGGGCAGCGCTTGCAGGTTCACTACCTGATCCACAAACGGGGTGGTAGGAACCTTGGGCACGTATCCGAGCCGGGGTCTCAGCACAGCGTGAGAAAGGCCCGGTCCGAACTCTAGGCACGATTCGTCGACCGAAAATGCCTGCAGATCCCCTACCCTCTTAAAAGAAGCCAAAGCCAACAGGAGAGCTGTCTTCATAGACAAGATATTTAACTCGACTGAAGGCAAGGGCTCGAACGGGGGCCTCTGAAGTGCACTAAGCACTAGAGTCAAGTCCCAAGAGGGTAAGGGGTGCACACTACGAGGTGGATTCAGCCTCCTGGCACCCTTAAGGAATCTGATGATCAGGTCGTGCTTTCCCAATGACTTACCTTCTACTGCATCGTGATGAGCGGCTATTGCGGCAACATACACTTTGAGGGTGGAGGGAGACAGCCTTCGCTCCAACCCATCTTGCAGGAAGGAAAGCACGACTCTGATCGGGCAAGTTCGGGGGTCTTCCCGGTGGGAAGAACACCACTCGACGAACAGGTTCCACTTCAACGCATAGAGGCGCCTCGTAGAGGGGGCTCTGGCGGAAGTGATGGTGTCTACCACACCCTGCGGTAGGCCACCTAGAACCTCCGCGTCCCGTCCAGGGACCACACATGGAGTCTCCAGAGGTCTGGACGCGGGTGCCACAAGGTGCCCCGTCTCTGGGAAAGGAGGTCCTTCCTCAGAGGAATCGGCCAAGGAGGGGCTGTCGCGAGGAGCATGAGTTCCGCGAACCAAGTCCGGTTGGGCCAATACGGCGCAACGAGCAGGACCTGCTCCTCGTCCTCCCTGACTTTGCACAAGATCTGTGCAAGAAGGCTCACTGGGGGAAACGCATATTTGCGAAGACCCAGGGGCCAGCTGTGCGCCAGTGCATCCGTGCCGAGAGAATCCTCGGTCAGGGAGTAAAACAACCGGCAATGAGTCGTGTCCGGAGAGGCAAACAGGTCTACCTGAGCGGCTCCGAAGACTTCCCATATCAGCTGAACCGTCTGGGGGTGGAGTCGCCATTCTCCCGGAAGAGGTGGCTGCCGTGAAAGCTCGTCGGCTGTACGGTTGAGCACACCAGGGATGTGAATGGCTCGAAGCGACCTCAGATGCTTCTGACTCCACAGGAGGAGATGGCGGGCGAGTCGCGACATACGACGGGAGCGTAGACCACCCTGACGGTTGATGTACGCAACGGTCGCAGTGCTGTCCGTACGGACCAGTACGTGCTTGTGTAAAAGCAGCCCCTTGAGGCGCGACAAGGCTAAGCGTACTGCTTGCAACTCTAGGCAGTTGATGTGCCAATGCAGTTGAGGCCCCGTCCACAGACCTGAAACTGCATGCCCGTTGTACGTGGCCCCCCATCCGTTGGCAGAGGCATCTGTGAAAACCACAGCATGCCTGGAGACCTGGACTAAGGGCACACCGGCCCGTAGAAACGCAGGGTCTGACCAAGGACTGAAGGTTTGGCGACAGTGCGGGGTAATGTTGACCCGGAATGTGCCGCTCTGCCACGCCCATCTCGGGACTCGATCGTGAAGCCAGCGCTGAAGCGGTCTCATATGGAGCAGACCGAGCGGCGTTACCGTGGCTGCGGCTGCCATATGCCCCAGGAGCCTCTGAATCTGTTTCAGTGGGACCGCTGACCTGCCTTGAAAGGACTTGATGCACTCGAAGATGCGTTTCTGCGTGAGCATTTTGAACGGGAGCTTGTGCAGGGCCCGATTCAAAACTCGCAGGTCCAGGATTGGTCGTAACCCCCCGCGTTTCTTGGGTACAATGAAGTAAGGGCTGTAAAACCCCGACCTCATCTCGGCTGGAGGGACCGGCTCGATCACGTCCTTCGCCAGCAGGACGTCGATTTCTTTCCTCAGGACAGGGGCATCGACACTCCGCACCCGGGTGAAGTGGACGCCTCTGAACCTGGGAGGCCGGCGGGCAAACTGAATTGCATAGCCGAGCCGGATAGTGGGAATGAGCCAGCCGGACGGCCTCGGAAGCGCTAGCCAGGCTTCGAGGAACCGTGCCAAGGAGCCCACTCGGACCACCGGCGTACCCGCGGAGGGGCAGCGAGGTGGAAGACAGGGACCGGACTCCGGAGGCATTACTGCGGCCGAGAGAGAGGTCTGAGTGTGCGAGGCAACACCTACCTGTTTCCACGGAGGCGAAGGAAGGAGGGGAAACGAGGAACGAGGCTCGGGGGCGTCGAATCCAGGTTTCCGCGCCTCCTTGCCCAGCGGGAGACGAGAGCGACGAGGCCGAGGCGGCGTAGCTGTCATCTGAGCGCTGGGGAGAGGGGAACGAGAGCGGCGAGGCAACGAGGCGGCGCACACTGTCATTCTGACCCCCTCGGATGGGGGAGACTGAGAAGTCAGTCTCGACCGAGATAGACCCAGAGGAATTGGAAACTGCTCTTTTATTGATAAAGTGGGTACCGCTGAAGGAAGCGGCGGAAGAAAAACAAAACGAAACAAAGGATTCTCCACCCGGCCCTCCTCCGGGGAAGGAGGGGTGCAGTAGCACCCTCCTGAAGAGCAGCAGTCAGGTCCTCTGGGCCGCCCGTCTCAGGGCCGCTTACCTCTCCTCTTACCAGGGGGTTTCGACGAGCCCCGGGCGGGCTGGGCACCTTTCTTGCGGCCGGCCGGCTGCTGCCTAGGAGGCTGCTGCTTAGGCGGAGCAGGGGCGGAGGTGGCGGCAGGAGGGCGCCCTCGGCGACGAGCAGCGCGAGGTGGAGCCGGAGGGGACGGGCCAGCAGCAGCCTGTCTCCGGGGCATGATGTGCTTAATCACCTCGGACTGCTTCTGGGCGGCGGAGAACTGTTGGGCGTAGTCCTCGACCGCGTCGCCGAATAGGCCACCCTGGGAAATGGGGGAGTTCAGAAACCTGGACTTGTCTGACTCCGTCATATCGGCCAGGGTGAGCCAGAGATGTCGCTCCTGGACCACAAGTGTGGACATCGCTCGGCCCAGGGAACGCGCGGTGACTTTCGTCGCCCGGAGGGCGAGGTCCATCGCCGTGCGCAGCTCTTGGAGCAAACCTGGGTCGGTACCACCCTCCTACATGTCGCAAAGCGCTCTCGCCTGATGGACCTGGAGGAGCGCCATGGCATGCAGGGCAGAAGCAGCTTCTCCACACGCACTATAGGCCTTACCGGTCAGACCGGAGGAGAACCTACAGGCGCGAGAGGGGAGAGTAGGGTCACCCCTCCAGGTGGAAGCGGATTTAGGGCACAGCTGTAAAGCAACCGACCGCTCCACCGGGGGAATGCCCTCATAACCCTTCACTGCCCCGCCATCGAGGGTGGTAAGGGAAGAGGAGGGAGTCGATCTATGTCGGGCCGCCAGAGGGGCCTTCCATGATTTCGTCACCTCCTCATGCACTTCCGGGAAGAAAGGCACCGGGGCGGGGCGCTGAGAACCAGCACGGGCCGCCCCGAGAAACCAATCATCGAGCCGCGAAGGTTCGGGACACGGTGGAGGGTTCCACACGAGCCCTACGCTTGCGGCCGCCCGGGAAAGCATAGCGGCCATTTCCGGGTCCGGCTCGGACAACGCTACCACACCAGAAGGGGGCAACGCAGCCAAGTCTTCATTCCCAGAAGATGACCGCTCTCCCTCCGATGCAGCGATCGACATCTGATCCTCCGGCGGAGCCCCGAAGGAAACGACCGGGACCATACGAGATGGCCCAGCGCGCTCCTCCAAGGGCTCCAATGGCAGCAGTGTGCAGGAGTGAGGGGTCCGTGGGGGTCTTTCACCCGGCGGATTATTCCTCACTGTAACCCTCAGACCACCAATGGGATTAGCCGAAGTAGCCGTCTTCTGAAATGAACCAGAAGACGAACTAGATCGGGGAATCTCCAAAGGGACTCCCCCTCGTGAGAGGGATCTTAGTCTCGATCTTAACACTGCGACGGTCATATTCCCGCAATGGGAACATGACTCGTTCACGAAAGCTGCCTCAGCGTGCGCGAGGCCCAAGCACGAGAGACAGCGATCGTGACCATCAACCGGAGGCAGAATCTGACCGCATCCAGAAACACACGGATGAAACGTCATCCTTAAAAGGACGCGATCTTCACCCGTGTTGCTCTTTCAGAGAAATACTCTTTAGTTGTGCTGAAGCACACAGGGATCAACGCGGCAACACAGCGGGGAAACTGCAAGCCCGCTGTGTGCACTCAACCGAATACCAGCTGTTAAAACAGCTCTTTGTAAATACAGCGCGTGTAGTAACAAACAGGCAGACGGGAGATCGCGAAGACCGCTGAAGCGCCGTCACACCAGCACAGAGAGATCTCAGGAAACAGCAGACTCGTTGAGCGTTCAGAAAGCACAATCCTAAGCTCATAACACTCAGAGGACACAACTGGTCGGCTCCGAAGCAAAAAGCATTTTGGATGCGTTTGCTTCCGGCTTTTATACCCGCACTGGTAGGCGGGTCGCGGAATGCAAATCTTGCATGCCAATTTTCATTGGCTCGTTTTAGTTTCACTCGAAGTCGATTGGTCTCCCTAGCGTGATCCCAATTCGTCAGGGAACTCCCCCGACGACAAGTCGGAGTTCCCAGGACGAAAGGGAACTTGGGAGTTTTGTCTTCACCTCCACAGCCAACGGAAAGCAATCTGATGGGACTCAGGCAGAAATCATGTTCATGGATGTTCATTCATGTATTAACGTTTTACTAACGTTACTGTGGAATGAAGCAGACAACAGCCAAGAGCCTGGGACATTTACATGGCTAATTTTATTATGCTTGCATGCCACAGTCGCCACTGCCACTCCTTTCATTTTGTTGTTTATGTTTATTTTACAATTATAGTTTAGTTTAACGTTCACCTCCTTCTTCCCTGAACTTTAATTATGTTATTTTATTCTAGTGAAATAGCTGCAAGTGCCGAATCACTACTCGTACAGGCAGTGATGGGAATAATGGCGTTATAAATAAACGGCGTTACTAACTATTAATCAAATTAATTACTGTTTCCCCCGTTACAACAGTGTTACCATTACTGACAATAAAATGTGGCGTTACTATAATTGAGCTCACTGAAGCTGTTTTCATTCAAGTGGGCTCTCTCTCAGCCTTAGGACCTGCAATGTATTTTTCTCTGGTGTGTGTGTGTGTGTGTGTGTGTGTGTGTGTGTGTGTGTGTGTGTGTGTGTGTGTGTGTGTGTGTGTGCGTGCGTGCGTGCGTGCGTGCGTGCGTGCGTGCGTGCGTGCGTGCGTGTGTGTGTGTGTGTGTGTGTGTGTGTGTGTGTGTTTTTGTTTACTTTTGTGAGGAAGAAAATACTTCAAGTAGGCTATACAGTATGTCTACCAGTTGTAAAGGTATGTGAGTTTTATCATTTTCATTTGCACTACAAAGAGTAGATGTGTATGTATATTGTTTATTACTATTTATTTATTTTTGGTACATTTCTTAAGAAACATAATTTATTTTAAGACTTATTTGTTGGCCAGTTGTGGTCTGTGCAATAAATATTAAAAGTTCTAAACCATCTATTGTGTTTTGTTGTTCCACTATAGTAATGATAACATTTTAATATTTAAGTTAATAGGTGTCTCTCACATTGCATTAAAATAGTGTAGATAAGTGTATAATGTTTTATAATAACAATTGATTCTTATTGTTCATTTCATTCATTAACATCCATGTTATTTCACACACAAAAAAAGTAACGCAATAGTTGCTTTCCCTGGTAATTAGTTAATTTTGTAATGATGTAACTCAGTTACTTTTTGTGAGAAGTAACTAGTAACTATAACTAATTACTTTTTTAAAGTACCTTACCCAACACTGCTTACAGGTCACTGTTTTTGACTAATTAAAATTGTGAGGTAACTGTCAGTGTCACATGTTAATCACCGTCACCATTAATAATAATAATTAATAATAATAAATAAATTTTAGGATAGAGAAAATGCAGTATTACTGTTAATACAAATTAAGCTATTTCTGAGTATGCTGTTAGCCACTTGCCAAAATAGCATGGTCATGGTACAAACCTCTTACTCACTGTAGATCAAGAAAAGAAGAGATTCAAACAATAAGACTAAACGTGTTGAGCTTATTAATAATGATTATTTTTCGGTCTATAAAGGTATCAAAACATGCTGTGTAATAAAACATATAATATATATTCATGATCCGGTTTTCATGGTTGCATGACACGGACTGTTACACTGGTTAAAATGGATGATTTCTCTTTGGATTTAAACATTGTTGGAAACATTTGGGATAATATAAGTACAGAACTGAACAAAATATATAACATTGTACTGGTGGGTTTTGGGTATTTAAATGATTTTTTTAAAAAACAATTTGTTTTTAATTCTCCTTTTTGAAATTTCTCTTGGATCTGTTTTGCCTACATTGCTGCTTAAAGGGTAACTAAACCCCTGGTCAGAGCCTGACTCCACCCACTGGCAATATTTGAAAATGCTGGAAAAGTGGGCGGAGCCTAGCGGAGATAGAGGGGATGAACTGAGGGCAGTTAAATACTCTATCCTGAACGTTTTCAATACTCGCAATTCCAACTCCTGACTCACTACAGTGGTTTTGACGAAACAAGATGGTTTTTACACTGCCAAGGGCGTGGTAGCTCGTACCAAGAGCTTGGTTAGCTGGAACCTGCTTACATCAGCTCTCACCGCTTACATCACGAACCACCGCAAAGATCCAATAGGAAAATTCAACTGCAGTAGCCACTGTTCAACCTGAAGAGGGCAGCACTCAGACGTTTTTACACCATATATTGTAGAACAGTGTTACTCATTGCGCGGCTCGCGAGCCTCATCCGGCTCGCCAAGCTTTCATTTGTGGCTCGCATGGCGGTAAATAATACAGTGATATGATCAAGCAGTCACTACAGATATTTCATAAAAAAATTAAAAACTAGTAGGACTATAACATAACCCATTAAAAACTCAAAGTATCAGCTCTATTTTCAAATAATTTTGATCGGATTGAAAGGGATTTAATTTTGATCGATTGAAAACCGAAACTGAAAGGACGCCGTACGTCGCGACGGTCGCGCTAAACGAGCTGTTCTTCTGATGAATAAAGTGTCGTATAAACGAGTGTCCCGTCGTTCTATAATTCTCCTTTCACTCAGTATGAAGTGAAGCAGGACAACGGCTCACCAGTCCTTGTTTCAGATTCTCATCCACAAACGACTGATTTTGGGCATTTTTACTGCGTGATCAAACAGCACGGCATAACGGTTCATCATTTTCTCCAAATTATGACCAGAATTTGATAAATATTAAGTCTGCTGTTTAAAACAAATAAAGAACCAATGTAGGAAAATGGTTATTACGCGACAAAAGCGGGAAACTTTGTATATTTGTGCAGTGTGCAAATGTCAAAAAACCGATTCCGATTTGAATCTTTTGACTTATAAACGTGCACATCACTCCGATCATGCATCATATCACGATGTTAAGCATTCATGTAAACTACAATATATTCAGATTAATCAATCAGAATGAATTCAGACCGATTGAAACAAAAGTTGTGCATGTAAACATATCCCGTCTCTGCGGAGTTGCCAGTTATGGCGGTATTTCTAGCTCTTAACGCCGCATGCGCTCTTGGATGATTAGATACATGATGGGCTAATTTAGAAAAAAATAACTTAATGTCATTCTGGGATGAATATATTCTGGAAATCCTACTTTTTTGTCATTAAGGGAAATCATCTTGTCTCAGTTACAAATTTGACTGGTAAATCATTAAAAATATATATTTATTGCATTGCATATTGTATGTTCAGGGGTGACATATTAATAAACAGACATGGTATTTATGACTGGATGTAACTTTTTATACTTTCCTGTAAAAATGGCTCTCCTACTGACTTTATCCTATCAGTGCGGCTCTCATGAAAAAAATAGTGAAGACCACTGTTGTAGAATTAAAACACTTTATACCCAAATGTCAAAAAAGTTACTTGAATCAATGATCAGCACTAATAAAGCCCCAGTCTTACAGATCATTAACTAAAAAAAGTTGGTTTAGTGTTTAGTTGCTCTTTAAAGGAGTTGTTAACTTTAAAATGAAAATTAGCCCATGATTTACTCACCCTCATGCCATCCTAGGATGTATATGACTTTCTTCTTTCAGACGAATACAATCAGAGTTATAATAATAAATGTCCTGGCTCTTCTGAGATTTATAATGGCAGTGGATTGTAACCATCAGATAGAAGCTCAAAAAAGTGTATCTATTCATTATAAAAGTGCTCCACAGGCTCCGGGGGGTTAATAAAGGCCTTCTGAAGCAAAATGATGAGTTTGTGTAAGAAAAATATCAATATTTAACATGCTACAAAATTCTATATAAAATTCTAGCTTCCGGCCAAACGAACGTATACAGTCTACTTACGCCTAAAGCACAACTTACGCAAGAAGTAGCTTACCAGAAGAATCATATTGCATCATGGCTTAGCGTAAATGTCAGCATTGCGTCGCATTACTCGCATAAGTTGTCTTTAACGCTTAATTTAAATCCCTATGTTCGTTTGGCTGGAGGCTGGTTATTTTACTCTGTAAAGTTTTAAATATGAATATTTTTCAAACATAAACTCATCGTTTTGTTTCAGAAGGCCTTTATTAACCCCCAGAGCCATGTGGAGTTCTTATATAATGGATGGATGCACTTTTTTGAGCTTCAATCTGATTGTTGCAATGGTTGCAATCCACTGCGATTATAAAGCTTGGAAGCTTAAGGGTGTCTATTAATATAACTCTGATTTTATTCATCTGAAAGAAGAACGTTCTGGTTGCATATGCAACCCACCGTTCCCTGACTGAAATGGGATCACGCCAGGGAGCCTATTGTCTTCGAGTAATTATTGAACGAGCCAATACACATTGGCGTGCGAGATATGCATCTCACACTCCGCCCCGCGGCGCGGGTATAAATACGGAAGTAGATGCATGCACCGTTTGCTTTTCGCTGAGGAGCCGAGCGTAACTCGGAGTCAGCGGTGGTCCAGCGAAAGTGGAAAGGGGACTACATCCTCCGTTCCCTCCTTCAGGGAATGGTGGGTTGCATACGCAACCAGGACGTTCCCTTTCAGTCGAGAAAACATGGGCCACGTCCCCTGTCGGAAGGGTACGGAGGAACTCAACAGGGTTCGGTAAAGGGAACTCAACTGGAGCAAATTGGCGCACGTATCCAGTCCATAGGAGGGGAATGGCGCAACAAGCCGACACTTTGAACCGAGCTCCGGAACTGGCTTCATGAGAAGGGAGTACGGAAGCAGTGGTTCAAGGTGGTGTCGCCCAGCCCCCAACTCTAGAATCTGTCAGCGAAGCACTCTATCTCAATGCCTAGGCGGAGCACACACTAATTTAAGAGGAGCTCAACACGAAAGTGGACATGAGCATCTCGGAATTACCAAGATGAAGGCATTTTTTTACCATTCAGTGGGTAACTTCACTTGGAAACAGCCTTCCCTCTCTGCTGATTTCCTTAAAAGATAAGATCTGGTCTAAGGTCAAGGCTTGCATTCTGTGCACGAAACCCGCAATGAAGCGGACGGACAGAGAAAGCCAGGGCTGGGTCTGCCTCCTCCACGGCAGCGCTTGCAGGTTCACCACCTAGTCCCATTTAAGGGAGAGGTAGGAACCTTGGGCACATATCCAAGCCAGGGTCTCAGATCCTGAGAGTTAGCCGGCCCGAATTCCAGGCACAACTCGTTGCCGAAAGCGAGAAAGTCCCTATCCTATGGTAGAGACCACGCTAGTAGGAGAACTGTTTAACACAGAATTTTTGACTCACTGCCTGCTGTGGCTCAGGGGCGGTCTCTGCAGTGCAGTTGCACCAGAGATAAGGCCCAAGAAGATAAAGAGGGGCGCAAGGATATTCCCTTGCTCCCTCAGGAACATGACGATCAGAACGTGCTTCCCATGTGTCTGCATCATGATGTGCGTAAAGAAGAGAGGCAACATTATTTTGAGGGTGGAGGAAACAGCCTACTCCAACCCCACTTGCAGGAAAAAGAGCACTGAAATGACCGAACGCTCTCAGGATCTCCTCACGGAGAGAAGACTCATTCAACGAGTAGGTTCTACTTCTAATGGCGTAAGCACAACTCCCTACTCTAGAGAGTGCTCGCAGAAGTGTTGGTAGCTATCACATGTTCCTGTGGTAGTCACCTGAACCTCCATGTCCAGTTACCAGCCTGGAATCTGTCCAGGGGTCTGAATGCGGGTGCCATCATGCCCCGTCCCTGAATGTTTTCAGGGGAAGTCAGGAGGCTGTCGAGGGGAGCTAGGTCTGATTGGGCCAAATAGGGGCAACTATCAACCTGCTCCCTCCTGACCTAGCACTTTGCTTAGTAAGTGCAAGCGGATGCGTGCACAAAGACAGGAGCACTGCTCAACACTACATGTGAGTATCACTGAGCTTGCTCAACATCTTAGTGTGAAGAAATTCACTGAACTTTCAGGAGCATTTCTGCTCAACACCTGAGTGTGATAAATTTCACTGAATTTTTCAGGAGCATTTCTGCTCAACATCAGAGTGTGATAAATCTCACAGAATTTTTCAGGAGCATTTCTGCTCAACATGAGAGTGTGATAAAAATCACTGAAATTGAGCAGCACTGTTAACGACTCTAGTGAATCGTATAACCGCTTCCTTTTTTCTTTTTCTTTTTTGAAGGCTCACTGGGAAACGCATCTCTGCGGAGCCCGGGGCCAGCTGGGAGCTAGTGTCTGTTTAAGGGATGTCCACTCAGACAGAAGTCAACTGGTAAAGAGAGGACTCCGGAGAGGTCAACAGATATAACTGTGCGGCCCCGAAGTGGTCCCTGCCCAGCTGGACCGCCAGGGGCTGGAGTCTCCACTCTCCCTGACCACAGCTGTTGTGAGGCTAGTTAGCAGCACGATTGAGCAGGTCGGAAGATTTAAGGGAATTTAAGCAACCTCAGAAGCTTCTGACTCCACGGAGGAGGTGACAGGTGAGTTGTGACATGCGAGGGAAGCTTACCGCAACGTTCGCAATGTTCAGACCAGTACCAACTTCCTGAGCAGCAGTGGCTCAAAGCGAGGTGAACTGCTCTTTAACAACTCGAGGCACGAATGCCAATGCAGTCGGAGGTCCAGACCTCTGTTAAAGCATGCCCTTTGTACATGGCCCCTCAGATGGTGTTAGTGAACCTCATTCTAGGAGCGGACACGCCCGGAGAACAAAAGGTCTGATCATAGACTGAGGGTTTGGCAGCAGACAGGGGTGATCTGTTGTCACACAGGACGTGCCACTCTGCCACGGTCACCTCGGGACTCGATCATAAAGCTAGTGCTGAAGCGGTTTTCATATGGAGGAAGCCAAACAGCTGCGACTGCCATATGCCCCAGGAGGCTTTTCAGTGGGACCCTTTCTCACTTCTATAAAATACCAACCGAACACACTCTTTCTTGAAGAGACGTGTTGGACAGAGTCCTTCTCCAAACTGAAAAAGTTTGTCCTTCAGGTCAAACACTGCAGGCCAACACTTGGGGATGGCTACATTTTGGTGAATGCGCCTCTGCGTTAGCATTCTGAACGGAATTTTGTACAGGGCCCGGTTCAGGACGCGCAGATCCAAGATTGGCCGTAACCCACGACCTTTCTTGGGCACAATGAAGTACGGCTGTAGAAGCCGAACCCGGTTGGCCATGGAAACAATTTCGAGAATAATCTTTGATATGCAACGCGCTTCACCGGACGCATTGGTTATAGTAAATGGGGATTTTAACCATAGTACACTCTCTGCTACCCTACTCACCTTTAACCCTTTGGGGTCGAAAACCGCGTCCACGCGTTTTGCTGGATTTTTTCCTTATCAGTGCAAAAGAGAATCAAATTACTCTGTTGATTTTGATCTTAAATATAAGTGTTGTACATCATTAGATCCTGTTAAGTTTCTATTTTTTTTGTGGATACTCACAATAAAAACAAAGTGTTGTGCTTTTCGTCAAATAAAGAAAAATAAACATGATGCGCGTTTTAACTTGTCTCTGTCAGTGAGGTCCGTTCTGAAACGCGTCCGAAATATTAACTTTAACTCTCTCAATACTTGTCACAGAGATACGAGATATGTCTCTTTATGAAGCTGAGATTCTCTTCTTTTAAATGAAGTCATTTATTTAAAATATATATATTTACAGTTTATGTAATCCGTTTGAAACAAAGGAGAGTTACAGTTTTTTTCGCTCACCCTTCATTATAGTTAATCAGGTGAGCCCGCCACACCCCCAGCGCTTTTGACATGGTAAATCTATGCATCACACGCGGCACGCCCCCCGATCAATGCCAAACACAGATTCTTCATCAGAGATTCACAGATAGTTCATCGCGTTTTAGGGATGGAAGCACGCTAACGTTACTCCTTCAGAGGATTATGGACAAATGGGAATAATTCACCTTTTTCTCAGTGGAATTTGAAACTCAGACGAAGAACGTTCCATTTTGAAGAACGAATTAACCCCGAGGATTCAAGTTCGGAGTAAGTTGTTTATAGTGTTTTATAATTCCTTTTCTGATCATAGAGCTCAAATGCATTTTCATATTTTGCATAGTAATTACCTCAACACAACATTCGTGTAGCAGCTAGGCCTATACGCTCGTGTAAACTTTTTAAATAACGTGGTAATGTGGTCTAGTGGTTAGATCACTCGCCAACCGTGTCAGAGGGTACGGGTTCGAAACTGCCCCCGGCATATTTTTTTCTCTCATCAAAACCGAATATGTTCATCAGTGGTACAGTCTATATCAAGCACACACGTATATAGGACACCCGTTTGTGTGCATTTTATTTTGTGATTTCACCGGAATGAATAGTGTCCGCAATGGCAATAGATTGAAGAGCACGTCCTAAGAGCGAGTGAAGACTGCGTCGCCACAAGAGACTGTATCCATGACACTGATAGCAGGACACGAGCGCTCAGCTTGAGTTCAAAAACAAAACATTTTAGCTCTAGATCTCTTATTTAAGAGCGGACTAAATGAATGCTCTGCTAGTTAACTGGGGATGTTTTATTTGTATTAGGTACAGCCGTTCATTGAGTGTATCAGTAAATGCGTGCGGTCTATATGGGCCATAAACAGATACTCGCGGTTACGCGGTCTACCCATCAATAGATGTTTCTCTGTCCATCAACAAATACATTGTGCATCTATTATCATAATTGTCCATCAGTTTACTTTGGATAATGTGCTAAGAGTTTTTTTGCTTTTGTTTTGTTGTGTTTACATCGTCACCATCAGTCTTCAGAAATCATTCTGATATACTTTTTTTTTTTAAATCAATGTTGTAAACAGCTGTGCTGCTTAATTTTTTTTAACCTGTGATAGTTTTTTAGGATTCTTTGAATGCACTTTTTTTTTAATTTATATAACCACTATATAAGCAATATTTTTTTATATATAATAAAATTATATATATATGTTTTTATATATAAAAAACAAGTTTGGTCTTTTTATGTTTTTTTTGTTTTTTTTTTTAAAGGAAGTGTTAAGTGATATGAATGACTTTAAGTCTTTATGTTCTTAGGAAAGATTTATATTTTGAATAAATGCTTTTCTTTTTAACTTTTTATTCATTAGTGAATCATTCTTAGTTCAGGCTGCCTCACAGCACCTTGATGGGCCATTAGACATTGGGGGAGTGTCTTTAGTCTTTCCAGGTGTAAATCGCATTAATATTCATGGGCATTAACACTCCCACGCATACAGCACTGCTGACCCAAAAACTGATGTAAGAAATTCAAATCGTTATATTGATCTTTCTGAAAGAGTGGTCAGAATGATTTTCACTTCATTTTGAAGTAAAAATTCTAGCCTACAAGAATAGTAACTCAACAGTATTGTTTACAACTATTCAGTATGTGTTAAATGGCCTTATTGCGGTGACATTTTTTTTCCCAAAACGTACTAACCACGCATATTATTTTTTTCTATAAAATGCAAACATGTACATCCATTTTGCTCAAATATTATTGTAGCAGAGTTTGTGCTGAATACAGCAAATTTATATGTTGGCAAATGGTATGTTTTAAGTAGCTGAAATAAGCACAAATGTCAGGGCATATCAAAACACCGAAAGAGCCCCAAAACAGCTCAGACCCCTAAGGGTTAAGCAAATGGTGACATGTCCTACCAGGGACGGTAAAACGATTGACCTATTTTATACAAACATTAAGGAGAGTTATAGTGCAAAGAGTCTTCCACCACTGGGGCAATCTGATCATAATTTAATATCCCTGACATCCAGATACTCCAGATAAGTGTTTATGTGTGTGTGGTCAGATGATACCTGTGAAAGGTTAAAAGGATGTTTTTATTGTACAGACTGGTTAGTGTTTTTTGACGATGATGATTTGGAAAGTATTTCTGACAAAGTCACCTGTTATATAAATTACTGTGTCGAGTCTGTCATTCCATGTAAAAGAATTAAAATGTTTCCTAATAATAAACCGTGGGTTACTAGGGAGGTTAAAACAGCTATTAACAGGAAAAAGCTTTTTTTTTAATGGTGATAGGGATCAGATTAAAATTGTGCAAAAAGGAATTGAAGAGAGTTATTAAACAGAGTAAGTTTAAATATAAGGAAAGAGTTGAAGAACAAATGTCTAATTGTAATACATGGGGCCTTTGGAATGGTTTGAAATCTCTTTCTGGTTATGGAACCAAAAATAATAGTGTTTCCTGGTTAGGACTTAATGTTAACAAGGTAAATTTGCAAGGTTTGATAACTTAGATTATTCTGCCTCTTATGATATGATTTTAGAATCTCTTGCACAGAGTGATAATGTGGACTGTAGTCCAGCAATTGTTCTTAATGAGAATGATGTTCATCAGCAAGTGTCTTAAGACCAACAAAGCAGCAGGCCCTGATGGTATTCACCCTCGTACTTTGAAAGTCTGTGCTGATCAGCTGTGCTCAGTTTTTCACTCAATTTTTTCTTTGTCCTTGTCGTCTTCGAAAATACCAGATATGTGGAAAACATTGTGTCTTGTTCCCATTCGAAAACATGGTAATGTGGGTTGCAGTTTAAATAATTTGAGACCCGTTGCTTTGACGTCACAAATAATGAAATGCTTTGAGAGGATTATCCTTGGTTGGGTAGACAGTTGTCAGATTTTCACAATCCGTTACAGTTTGCATATCAAAAAGGTGTGGGAGTAGATGATGCCATACTTTTTTATGTTGCATAATATTTATAATAATTTGAAAACAACTTCTAGTTCTGTTAGGATTATGTTTTTTAACACAATTCAACCTCATGTTTTTGCTGATAAATTGCTGAGATGTAACCTACATAGTAAAACGTCTCGGGTTATCACTATAACCCTTGTTCCCTTTATCGAAAAGGGAACTATCGATGCGTCAGATGACGCCATGGGAACGCCCCCCAGCGTGAATGCGTCTGAAGCATATATGTCAACTAGTCCAATGGAAAGAATGAGCGTCACGGGCGGGTGACGTCATGACCAGGAAATGATAAAAGCCCATCCGGTGCAACCCGGCAGTAGCTTTTGCGCCTCAGCAAGCGATCTGTATATACTGTCTCTGTCTATTTATTGTTGTCTGTTTCAATATATTCGGAAACGTTATGGCGAAACATATGTACAATCAGTGTGCTTCTCCCTGCCCGCGTTATTTAACGGGTGGGGACACACACGAGCTTTGTGTCATTTGTTTGGGAGTGGAGCATATGCTAACAGCTAAGATAATCGCATGCTCCGGTCTCGCCTGTCACTCTTTAAAGCTAAAAAAGAAAAGAGTGGGCAGGCTCGCGATCCTCAGGGATCAGGACCCGCGTTTGCCGAGGCAGCGTGGAGAATGCATTCCTGTGGATCGAAAAAGGATCTTTCGGAGGGGCTGGAGACGCTCTGCGGCTTCTCCCTCCCGGGGAGAGAGTCCTCTATTACTTCAGTGCTCTTCCTCCGTGAGGTCGATGTTATGAGTATTCAGAGTGAAAGCACACACATAAGGGGAAAGAGATTCGCCATCTGTTTCCCCAGCATATAGGAGTTTGTGGAGGTGATTACACGGGCTGTAGATAAATTAAATATTGTATGGGAAAAACCATCTGAGAGTTTGCGCTTTCTCCCTTCAGCCACATCATCTCCATCACGAGGCCTTCCCTTTTTTCCTGATTTTTAATAAACTTTCTAAATCTTGGAATAAGCCGTACTCATCTCGATAAAACTTTTTAGCCCTCAAGTTAAATTATATTCAAGATATAAGAGGGCTGAAAGAGTACGGATATGAGGTGATGCCCCGCAGGCTGAACAGACACTAGTTATTAAATTCACCTGTTCCAGCATCGTCCTTGAAGGCTTCAGCTTTGCTCATATATATATATATATATATATATATATATATATATATATATATATATATATATATATATATATATATATATAAAGACAAATTTTGTTTTTTAGTGGGCAAAGCCTATGCGGCAGCAGTTCAAGCTGGAGCGTGTTTTCACACAATGGCAGTGCTCCAGGCTTATCAAGCTGACCTGCTGGGGGATATTGATAAGAGTGAGGGAGTTAGTCCTTACGAAGTTCGAGAATTTCGTAGGGCTACCGATCTTTCTCTCAGGGCGACTAAAAAAGACCGCCAGGGCGTTCGGTCGTTCTATGGCTGCCCTGGTTGCCACTGAGAAGTACCTTTGGTTTAATTTGGCCGAAATAAAGGAAAAAAGATCAAGCTTTTTTAAAAAGTTTCTCCCTCGCCGTGTCCAACCCCCTGGGGCTGCTGGGCGTGAGCAGTCCCAGCCATCTAGCTCCTCGTATCGTGTGCAACAAAAGAGAGTGTTGCGTCTCGTGCACCTCCACGTAAACACTGGAAACAGACACAACACTCTCAACCGAAGTCTTCTAAGTCGAAGCCGGATCTGAGGACCGTTCTTCAGGCGAAGAAGGCTTCGGTTCAATAAAAAAGGTCCTGATGTTTATGCGTCAGACCTGTGAGGACAGCCCGACCGAAGTGGAGCGGTGTACACCTCATATTACGGTGCCCGTTCCACTTCGGGGTCCTCATGGGACCGTTCTGCCAACCCCGCCACCCTTGGTGCTTCGGGGCGCAGCGGTCCCCAGCGAGCCGCTGATGCTATGCTGGGGCACAGCATCGGCTTCGCGCCCTCTGAGGGGGTTTTAGAGCAGCCAGTTCAGGTAGTTCCTGCCATTATGTTTCAGGCTCCTGAATTAGCTTTCTCAGTAACACCAGAGACCAGCCTCGAGAGGCTGGTTCCCTTAGTAAATTTTCTGGCAGTGTGGAAGCTTCTGCCGAATATTTCTCGTTGGGTCCTGCAGATTGTAGAGTAAGGATACAGAATCCAGTTTGGTTCTCGTCCTCCTCGTTACAACGGGGTGTTGCCCTAAGGGGTGCATCCCGAGCAGGCTCTGGTAATGGAGCAAGAGGTATAGGCCCTGTTAGAAAAGGAAGCTATAGAACAGGTATACTCACCCGACCGAGAGTCGGGTTTTTACAGCCATTATTTCATTGTTCCAAAAAAGGATGGAGGGTTGCGTCCCATTTTAGATCTTCGTCTGTTAAATCGTTCAGTACATTAACTCAAGTTCAAGATACTGACACTCAAACGGATCGTGACTCAAATCAGATCCGAGGACTGGTTTGTCACAATAGATCTGAAGGACGCTTACTTCCATATCTCCATCCTCCCTCAGCACAGGAAGTTCCTAAGGTTTTCTTTCGGGGGCAAAGAATTCCAATATCGGGTTCTTCCTTTCGGTCTAGCTTTATCACCCCGCACGTTCACGAAATGCGTGGATCCAGCTCTAGCCCCTCTCAGGCTTCAGGGCATACGTATTCTGAACTACATTGACGACTGGCGGATTCTAGTGGAATCAGAGCAGTTAGCGGTTCGGCACTGAGGTGTCGTTCTCGCTCATATGCAGATGTTGGGGTTGAGGCTCAATACCAAGAAGAGTGTGCTTTCTCCAGTATTGAGAACCACTTTCCTTGGTGTGGTATGGGATTCAGTGACGATGCGGGCCACTCTGTCACCCGTTCGTGTATCTGCTATCCTAACAGCCACAAAAGACCTGAGGCTAGGCCAGTCACGCACTGTAAAACAGTTCGAGAGACTGTTGGGTCTTGTGGCAGCAGCGTCCAACGGGAATCCTTTTGGCATGCTGTACATGAGACCTTTACAGTGGTGGCTCAGGACCAGAGGGTTCTCCCCGAGGGGAAACCCATTTCGTATGATCAAGATCACGCGCGTTTTTCCGCGCCTTGGTTATATGTAGTAAACGCTGGTTCTTAACCCAAAACCAGTCACGCACTGTAAAACAGTTCGAGAGACTGTTGGGTCTTGTGGCAGCAGCGTTCAACGGGAATCCTTTTGGCATGCTGTACATGAGACCTTTACAGTGGTGGCTCAGGACCAGAGGGTTCTCCCCGAGGGGAAACCCACTTCGTATGATCAAGATCACGCAGCGTTTCTCCGCGCCTTGGTTATATGTAGTAAACACTGGTTCTTAACCCAGGGTCCGGTGTTGGGAGCTCTTTGCATCGAGTTGTGATCTCGACAGATGCTTCCATCACCGGCTGGGGAGCGGTATTGGAAGGCCGCTCAGCTCAGGGCTTGTGGAGGAGTCATCATCTCCTTTGGCACATGAATTGCCTAGAGATGATGTTTGTCGTCAATGCGTTGAGACATCTCCTCCCAGACCTGACGGGCCATCATGTGTTGTTCTGGATCAGGACCAGAGGGTTCTCCCCGAGGGGAAACCCACTCCATACCATCAAGATCACGCGGCAGTACCCCCGCGCCTTGGTTATGTGGAGAGTACTCTGGTTCTTGTTCTACAGATGACACGTCGGTGGCCTCTTATTTTGGTCCCTGGCCCAGGGGGCCAGAATATTGGAGCAGACACCCTGTCGAGGCAGGGGCTGAGGCCAGGGGACTCCACCCTGAGGCGGTGGAGCAAATATGGGAGTTTTACGGCCAGGCAGAAGTGGATCTGTTCACGTCTCAGCATACGACGCACTGTCCGAGGCTATGTCTGTACGCCTTTCCCCTTGTTGCTCTGCTCCCAGGAGTTCTACTGTGGGTTTGGCCTCTGAGGGGGCCCAACTCATATAGCGTGGTCTCTCAACTGAGGTTGTTGAGACCGTTCTAGCTTTAGAGCTCCCGCTACGAGGAAACTATTTCACTATTTCGTGAGTTTTTCACTTCTTGGTGTTACCAGCGTCAGTGGAATCCGGTTAACTGTTCAGTAAACACAGTATTTGAGTTTCTGCAAGAACGCTTTGTATCAGGTATATGTCCTTCCACGCTTAAGGTATACGTGGCGGCCATTGCTGCTTTCCACGCCCTGGTGGATGGTACATTTTTGGGTCGAGACCCCCTGATCACTCGTTACCTTCGTGGCACCTTGAGGCTGAGGCCTGTGTAGAGAATTTAAGGATGAACCAAACACAAATTAATCTTTCTAATCTCTCATGGGATTCATTCAAATGTGATTCAGCATTCCAGATCTGAACACCACATTCCAAGTCACAAGACTGGCTCCAAATTGTCTAGAAACCCCCCCTCAGAAAGGACTTTATGACCCCGTAGGCCCCAAAGGGATGTGCTCAACTGGAGGAAGGTTGTCAACGTTAGATAGTTTGGAAAACACCGATTGGTTCAGAGATGGACCCACTAAGATAACGACCGAGGAGTTTGATCCCATGACACTGAGATGTAAAACAGACTTCCCTCTGCTTGAAGACTTTTTGAATGACCTCATTGTTGAGACCTCTTAAAAAACCACAGAGACAAGAGACTTCTCATATAAAATACATAAACTCATCCCAGAACAATTCTTGACTGACCTATAATCAAAACTATATAACATAACATAATTATATATTGTGTTTACAACCCCTGTATGTGTCTATTCTGCTTAGATCATATATGTCATGTGATTGTCATAACTATGAGATGCTTGAATGAAAGTGTGTCGTGTTTCCTATCATTATGCTAATATATTCTTAATTCAGAAGATGGCTTGATTGAAATCTGTGCAAAATGTTTTGTGTTCTTTTAATAGTAATAATGTCTAAACTGTGGCCTCTTGTTGTCTCTGCTTAGTGCTGGAAAGCAAGGAGATCACAGATAACCCATGATTTACGATAGAAAGAAAATAGAGCCACCTCCTAAATTAAGCCAGTGTCCAATTGGCCAGAACTCATTCTGGAGGTTGGACAAACTTTGAGTTTAAAATCTTGAACCCTCTTTTTCTCTCTCTCTCGGAAAATAACTCTCTCTCTAACTCTCTTAAAAAAACAACTCTCGGCAGAACAAGTCGGGTGGAGCAGAAGATGGTTATAGTAACCATGTAGACGCATAGAGACAACTAACCCAGCAAGATCGGGGTTAAAACAGCTTCATTCAAACCATCTAACTCGTCTCACTTTCCTTTCTTTTCCTTTGTTTTATTTTCCGTAAAAGTCTCGGTTCTAAGTTAAGTTTTGCTGCAAAGTTTCGTTTAACGTTTCGACTGCAAAACCCGCTTCCAACTTCAAAGGCTTTCACCCATCCGCCAACACATCACGTGACCGGCGGTTCAGAAACTTCCATCCAGGCACTTCCAAGACAACCACACGGACCCGGCCGGGAAACCCCTTTTGACGAAGCACGCAAAAAGGGAACCCCCAAAAGCAACGCAAAGGACAAGCAAGTAGCCTCCAGACTTAGCTGAACTGGTGTTTTAAATGTAAATTGAATAACCTGTCTAAGAAACGAAGGTTTAAATTAACTAATGATTGATGGTTCGTTCAGGTCATGTCTTACAAAGTGCATCTCACTCTGAAAACTCACTTTTTCTCTCTCTTCCTCTGCGCCTTGTCTGAATGTGTGTGTGTGATTGTGTTTAGACCTTAGTTTTATGTGTTTAGAATAGTTAATAAAGTCGTCCATATATTTTAAAAGATATTTGCCTTGTGTTGTGCTTGCACATTTAATGTATTATACTGTCGATCTAAAGTTACCTTGCTAATACATAGTGTTTCACTATAGATTGGATAGTTATATCTGTTGCCAAGGTTATAATTACGGCCCGTTCAAGTGAACTCTAAACGAGTCATTTGCTCGGTTCCAAAGTGATTCGGTCAAGATTCATTGCAAATCGATGAATCATTCCCTTTGAGCTAAATTGGCCTTCCGGCCCCCTTAAATACATTTTATGTATATTATTATTGTGTGATTTGTTACACCTGCAACTTGCACTAGGGTGCCGGCCTGGGACCTTACAATAGTTTAGGCCTACCTGGGGCTCTCTTTGAGCCCTTAGATTTGGTCTCAGAAAAGTTCCTTTCTTTTAAGACTATTTCTGCTAGCTATTTTGTCCCTATAAGAGTCAGACCTTCAGGCCCTTTCGGTCCCCACCTGCCTTGAGTGCACTGGGGATGGCCAAGGCAATCTTATCCGAAACATGGATATGTTTCATAGTTGCCTACCATTATTCCGAGGCCTATTGTGCTGCAGGTTTATGTCCTCCCCCTTTTTTTCGGCCAGGAAAAGCTAACCTCTTGTGCCCAGTGTGAGCAGTGTTTCGGACATCTTCATGGAGGAAGTCCGGCCATTTATTTATTTGCTTTGGATCACCTAAGAAGGGTCTTCCTGCTTCTAAACAGACGGTTAGTAAGTGGATAGCTGAGGCTATTGCACTTGAATACGAGTACTCGGACCAGCCGTGTCCTTTGGTGGTCCGAGCTCCCTCTACTAGGAGTATGGCGGCTTCTAAAGCCTTACTGCATGGGGTTTCTCTTCAAGACGTCTGTGATGCGGCGGGCTGGTCCTCTCCGCTCACATTCGTGAGATTTTACAGTTTAGATCTGGATGCTGCCCCAGGTTCTCAGGTGCTTAGTGTTTAGTTACAACAGACTGACACTCAGGTATTTGGAATTCTGGCGCTTTGGGTATTCTCGTTCCCATGGCGTCATCTGACGCATCGCGATTTCCCTTTTCGATAAAGGGAACGTCTCAGGTTACTATTGTAACCATAGTTCCCTGAGAACAGGGAACGAGACAATGCGTCAACCTGCCATACTTCCTGCATCCCTGTGATCGGCTTGCTTCGGCGATTTCAAGCTACTGCCGGGTTGCATCGGATGGGCTTTTATCATTTCCTGGTCATGACGTCACCCGCCCGTGACGCTCATTCTTTCCATTGGACTAGTTGACATATATGCTTCAGACGCATTCACGCTGGGGGGCGTTCCCATGGCGTCATCTGACGCATCGTCTCGTTCCCTGTTCTCAGGGAACTATGGTTCTAATACACCTGAGACGTTCCCTGAGAAGGGAACGAGACATTGCGTCGAGAATCGACTGTTTGGGGACACTCCCTTAGCGTGCGCCTCTGAAGTAAGAATGAAACTAATCCAATCCTGATTGGTGTTGCGTCGTGACGTAACATGTGACGGCATAACCGGATGCATAAAAGATCTCTTGGAGGGGGCACTCCCGAGAGGAGGGCCCTAGAGGACGCCATGCCTCTAGTAGAATGAGCCCTAACAGCCAAAGGTAAAGGCAAATTGTGCACCTTGTAGGCCTACTTATGGTTTGTATAGCCGGGAGCCCCTAATAGGTGATCCAAAACACACTACAGTAGGTCCGACCTCCAAGAAGAGGACCTCTCAAGGTAATACTCGGAACTCTGATTGGCAGAGCAAGGAACCTCTCCTTTTCTGCCGACACATGAGGTGGAGGATGAAATACTTGCAGGACCATGGACCTAGCCATGATAAATTGCACTTAAGGCACATAGCTGGGTCTCGGATGCAGGATGGCCTTAGCTCCGCCGGGGGCACATCCCAAGCAAGCTGGCGATAATGCCAGGGTTTGGAGATCTCCCAGTCTCTTTAAAAAAAATAGCTAAGAGAAAGGCTATCTTGAACGTGAGGTCCTAGGCGAAGCCGACTGGAGGTATTCGAAGGGAGCCAGGGATAGCCCTTCGAGAACCACCGCCAGGTCCCAGGATGGAACCCTGGACCTGACTGTCGGTCTCATCCTCCAATACCATGGAGAAATAGTATGACCAGTTGGTGCCTCCCCAAAGGCCCAACATTTAGTGGTGCATGGAACACCGCAATGGCAGCCACATACATCCTACGTGCGGATGGGGAGAGATTCGCAGAGAAACGATCTTGAAGAAACTCCAGAACTGAAGCCATTGGGCAGTTTACTGGGCCTAACTCAAGTTCTCTACACCAATGTTTCGACCACCCCAGATGAGAGACCAGCATCTAGGTACTGAGCCCCCTCAGAGGCTAGACCCACAATTTCCACAGCTCTGGATGAGGATGGAGTATAGTGCCCTCCGCCTGAGACAACAGATCCCTCCTCAGAGGAATCTGCCATGGCGGAGCTATCAGGAGTGAAATTAAGTCTGAAAACCATACTTGGGCTGGCCAAAACAGGGCTACCAGAAGAAGACTGATGCCCTCCTGACTGACCCTCTCCAGGACTCCCGGGAGCAGAACGATCGGGGAAAAAGCGTACAGGCGAAGCCTCGGCCAGGCCTGTACCATGTCATCCAACCCCAGCGGGGCTGGATGAGTGAGGGAGAACCAAAGCGGACAGTTGGACGGACGTCCCTCGAGACACAAACAGATCCACTTCCACTTGTCCAAACCACCTCTGGATGGAGTCTCAATTCCCGGGCCTCAGCCCCTGCCTTGACAGGATGTCTGCTCCCTGATTCAGAACCCCCGGGACATATATTGCTCTTATAGATAATATTTCATTTGGGACAAGAACCAATGTTTCTTCCATATTAATAGGGAACGAAGGCATCTGCGCGTAACCTTTATTATACGGAACAGATTCCCCTTGGGGAAAAAACCCTTGGCTTTGAGCCACCACTGAAGGGGCCTCATGTGAAGCAGGCCCAAAGGAATTATGTTGGATGCCGCTGTTATGAGGCCCAGCAGTCTTTGAAATTGCTTTACAGTGATGGGCTGGCCTAGCTTTATCCTGGACACCATGGCCAGGATGGATTCGATACGAGCGGGACACATACGTGCCCGCATCGTAACCGAATTCCATACCACGCCCAGAAGAGTAGTTTTCTGAGCTGGGTCCAACACCTTTTCTTAGTGTTGAGCCTCAACCCCAGGTTCTGAATGTGGCCAAGGACGACATCTCGATGCCGAACTGCCATTTCCCGAGACTGGGTCAATATGAGCCAGTCGTCGGTGTAATTCAGTATACGGATGCCCTGAAGCCTCAGTGGAGCCAGAGCCGCATCCATACACTTTGTGAACGTGCGGGGAGAGAGTGCTAGGCCGAACGGAAGAACCCAATATTGGAATGCTTCGCCCCCGAAAGCAACCTCAGGAACCTCCTGTGACATGGAAGGATGGAGACATGAAATAAGCGTCTTTTAGATCCATCGTGACAAACCAGTCCTCGGATCTGATTTGGTTCACGATAATGGGAATAGTAAGCATTTTGAGCCTGAATCTCCTCAAAGAATGAATCAAAAGCCCTAGATCTAAAATTGGCCTCAGTCCACCATCCTTCTTTGGAACTATAAAGTACCGGCTGCAAAACCCGGACTCCCTGTCTGGTAGGGGAACACATTCTATGGCCCCTTAATTCCAGTAGAGTCTGTACCTCTTTTTCCATAACCCGAGCCTGTTCTGGAACCACTGCAGTCGGTACCACCCCAGCAAACTAGGGAGGTCGGTGACCGAACTGCAAGCTGTACCCATATTTTATAATATTTTATAATATACAGGACCCATATAGATATATATTTGGAAGGCGTTGCCATTCTTCTAGGCAAGGCAAGGCAAGGCAAGGCAAGGCAAGGCAAGGCAAGGCAAGGCAAGGCAAGGCAAGTTTATTTATATAGCACATTTCATACACAGTGGTAATTCAAAGTGCTTTACATAGGAGAAAATAAAATAATCAAAACAAATAAGAATAATTAAAACAGTTTAGAATAAAAAATAAAATAAAGTACAGTAAAAACAGTCGGACGAACAGTGGCACAGTGCTCATTCAGTAAATGCATAGCTAAACAGATGTGTTTTGAGTCTGGATTTGAATGTGACTACTGTAGGAGCACATCTGATCTCTTCTGGAAGCTGGTTCCAGCTTCGGCTGGCATAATAGCTAAAAGCAGACTCTCCTTGTTTAGAGTGAACCCTTGGTATTTCTAACTGATTTGATCCTAATGATCTGAGTGATCTGTTGGGTTTATATTCACTGAGCATATCTGCAATATATTTAGGTCCTAGCCATTCTACCAAATCTTCGGCCAACAGGAAATATTCCCTCATTTAGATCTTTAAGAAGATCGGCCTGGTATGCCTGCAAAATCGTCATAGAGTGCAGGCACGCACCAGCCTGAATTATTATTATTATTATTATTTTTTTAAATATTTTACCAAAGGAACCATGCGGCTTCGGGTATTAATCGGGATTCGTTCTCGACCCCCTGAAGCGGGTTTCCGGCAGGGCTGGACCGAAAACGATTCTCGATGGCGAACGCGAAAGCTGCCTGGCCCCAAGCCTTTGGGGCGGACAGTGCAGCCTGCGTTCGCTGGAAACCAATGTGTCCCGAAACGTTTTTAATGGCGGAAGAGCAACATCGATTTCCTGTACCATATAAGCCCATCCAACCAGTGCAGAGGTGTCCCTGCATGGTTTGTTGGGCAGCGCCGGGGCTTAAAGCGAAGATGCCAGATCAGGAGAAAGATAGCTTGCTAAAGCTTCCTCCATCTGCGGCATCTTGCCATAACCCGACTCTCTCGCACCCACCACATTCGAATAAACATATAATGAATGTGGTGAGATACGTAAAGAGTGGGATTTCTCCCAGGATCTACACACACATATATATATATATATATATATATATATATATATATATATATATATATATAAAGATCTGGGAAAAACAGTAAGCCCCGGCTCTGACTTTGTGAACGGTGCTGCAGGAATCTCTCGTCTAGTTCATTTTGACGGGGATCATCCTGCTTATTTTGTGGCCAGCTGATAAATTTTATATTTATTTATTTATTTATTTATTTATTTATTTATTTATTTATTTATTTATTTATTTAGTCTGGCCACAGCACGCATCACAACCTCCAAGAGCTCTACATAAGCAGAAACATAAGCTGGCGAGTGTGACTCATGTTGCTCATTCCCGATGCTGAGCACATCTACTTCCTTATTAACAGATAGCTCGAGCACTGGGCACTCGTCACGGGCAGAAGAAGCCGCATCGCGGGCTTCTGCGTCGTGAACGAGTGTCATAGAATCTGCGGATGATGAACAAATAGGTGCCTCAGCAGTCTCGTTCTCATCCGCGAGATCCTTCTGCGATCTCCACGATCTAAGCCGTCGCTCGAGAGAGAGAGAGAGAGAGAGAGAGAGAGAGAGAGAGAGAGAGAGAGAGAGAGAGAGAGAGAGAGAGAGAGAGAGAGAGAGAGAGAGAGAGAGAGAGCTGACAGTGCGTGCTGCGCCCCTAAACAATACACACAAACACAGCTGATGCGTGTCCCCACCAGTGGCATATATATAAATCTTGGGCAGGGGTGCACACACTTAGTGTATTGTTCACTTGCCATAATTAGAGCTTTGCACAGACAAAACAACATCAAATAAGACAGACAGTTTCACAGAGAGCGTTTGCTGAAGAGCGAAAGCTGATGTGTGTGTGTGTTAGCGTCACTTTTATGCATCCGGTTATGCCGTCACATGTTACGTCACGACGCAACACCAATCAGGATTGGATTCGTTTCATTCTTACTTCAGAGGCGCACGCTAAGGGAGCGTCCCCAAAGAGTTGATTCTCGACGCAGTGTTGAGATCCCTCGAAAGGGAACTAACATGTGGGTATTGAATTATCTTATACGTCGACCCCAGTTTGTTAGGCTGGGTGATAAAATGTCTGACATTATTTTAACTAGAACAGGGGCCCCTCAAGGGACAGTTTTATCACCATTTCTTTTTTCTTTGTATACAGCTGACTACAGGCACACTCAAAATTCATGTTGTATACAAAAGTTTTCGGATGATACTCCCCTTATAGGTTTAATTAATCAAGGTAACGTTGCGGACTATAGAAGAGAGGTTGAGTTATTTGTTAGATGGTGTGATGAAAACTTCTTAAAATTAAATGTGGAGAAGACTAAGGAACTGATCGTTGATTTTAGAAGAAAAAAAGAAGTGACAGAACCAGTGATTATTAATGGTCAGAAAGTAGAGATTGTTCAGTCTTATAAATACCTTGGTGTCCATTTGGACAGTAAACTGAGCTGGGAGAAGAATAGTGAGGCTGTTTTTAAGAAGGCGACTTTTTATCAAGACTATTCTTTCTGAGGAAGTTGAGTTCTTTTGGAGTAAGTAGGAAACTTCTTCATGTTTTTTATCAGGGAATCGTAGCTAGTGTTTTGTTTTATGCAGTGCTTTGTTGGGGATGTAGTATCACTGTAGATGATAGAAATTGATAGGATTAATAATTTGATTAGAAAGGCAGGCTTGGTTATTGGCCTTAATCCTGATTCAATTGAGATTACTGTGGAAAAAAGAGAACAAGGGCAAAATTAAAAATTATTATGTGTTATAAAGGTCATCCACTACAATTTACCTTTAGTGGACTTAGGAGCCCATTTAGTGGAAGATTGATAATGCCTCTGTGTTCTACAGAGCAATTTAGAAGGTCTTTTATTCCGAATGCAGTTAGGTTATTTAATGAAATTGTGTAATTTCTTGTAGTGATTGTTGTTTGTTTTTTAATGTTTATTTGTTTGTGGTGTCTGTAATGTGCAATGGTGTTTACCCTTACAGGGATTAATAAAGTTTTCTTACTTACTTACTTCATATCGGCTACTGACACTGGCTCTATCGCGTCCTTTGTCAGTAGGACAGCGATTTCCGAGCGCATGACAGTAGCAGATTCGCTTGACACTGAGGTGTGGCGAACGCCGCTGTACTTGGGCGGATGCCGGCGGAACTGATTCATGTAGCCGAACCTGACAGTACGAAGGAGCCAGCTGGACCGGTTGGGAAGCATACTCCAGGCTTCGACAAACCTGACCAGAGGGACCAGAGGTACCACAGGCGTACCCAGGGTGGGGCAGCGAGGTGGAGGAGGGGGACCTGTCTTGGAAGGCCCGTGGGCGGCCCGAAGCGGGGTCTGAGTGGGCAGTGCCACACCTACCTGTCTCCACGGAGAAGCAAGGGATGTGTGAGAAGGCAGATGACCGGGTCCTCGAACACATCGTGCTGCCGGCTGACGAACAAGAGGGGGCTGTAAGGTGCAAGGCCGATGCACAGGGTTGTATACCATCAGCCTCGCTCTCTTGGGATCCAGGGATGGAGAATTTCACTCTTTTGATGATACGGGTACCGTGGAATAATATCCATCTGAAGAGCTTGTCCAGCCATCCCCGGATGGCCTGTCTCAGGGACGCTTCGTCTGACAAATTTCGCCTGGCTCGACAGTGACCGAGACAGACTGGGCAGCCTGCCTGCTGCTGGCTCTACGCTGGGGCCTGGGTGAAGGCTGTTGCGGGGGCCCCACGGAACCGGATGCAGTGGCAGGTGAATGCCCTCGGCGACGGGCAGACGGAGAGACTGTGACCGGCAGTGGGGTGGAGGCAACAGCGGGCCGCCGGTACAGGGTGTGTCGGAGAGGCTCCATCTGCTCCTGGGTTGTTGGGTGCAGCTCTCCACCGCGTCGCCAAACAATCCAACCTCGGAATTTGGGGAGTACAGGAATCGAACCTTGTCCGCATTCGCCATCTTAACCAGGCTGAGCCAACGATGGCGCTCCTGGACCACTAAGGTGGACATCGCTAGACTGACTGTGCACGCTGTGACACCCGTACCCCGGAGGGCATGGTCAGTAGCAGTCTGGAGCTCACTCATGAGTACACGGTCTAGACTACTCTCGTGCATGTCCATGAGGGTCTTGACCTATATAGACCTGTAACAACGCCAAGGCATGCAAAGAGGAGGCGACTTGCCCGCAAGCGTGGTAAGCTCTGACCGTCAATTCTGATGCAAACTCACAGGCCTGCGAGGGGAAACAAAGATCCCCAGTCCAGGATGTAGCGGCCGTCGGACACAGGTGTGCCGCAACAGACCACTCTACCGGAGGGATAGCCTCATAACCCTTAAATGCTCCTCCGACAAGGGTAGCGCGGTGGAAGAACAACTCAGGCCATTTTCAGCAGTAAAAGGTGCCTTCCAAGTCCAAGTAAGCTCTCCATGCACTTCAGGAAAGAAGGGTACTGGGGCGGCGGGCTGAGAACCCTGCCCCGAGATACCAATCATCCAACCGAGACTGAAGCTCGGAAGCTCGCGATCACCACTGTCTCGCGCTGAAACCAGGAGAGACTTCCAGAAGAAGCACCGACACACTCGCTCGCTGTACAACAACACTTTTCAGAAGACCTAGACATGTAGCTCAGCTCCGAAGCGAAAGGCATATGGTGTGTGCATCTATTTCTGTATTTATACCCACGGCAGAGTGTGAGATGCATATCTTGCACGCCAAAGTGTATTGGCTCGTTCAATAATTACTCGAAGACAAAAGGCTCCCTGGCGTGATCCCATTTCAGTCGACTACATCTGACGTTCTCGACTGAAAGGGAAAGTCATATTCACCAAGGATGGCTTGAGGGCGAGTAAATCATGGGCTAATTTTCATTTTAAAGTTAAATGGAAGTTCATTTACGTCTTTAAACAAATGGACCTGCAACTCCATCTGAAAATTAGTGCCTGACGATAAATTAAGCTATAAAAACTTTTTATATTTCCATAATTATGTTGGAAAACACTCTTTTCAGAATAATTTCTCTTAAGTTTGAGTATATTTTTGGTTAAAGCTGTTATGTTATTAAGCAATATCTTATGCAGGTTCCTTTGTGTTTTTATATAACAACTACCTGGAGGTGCACTAGGCAAGGAGTCTTATAAAGACAGATATTTTGTTGTTAAAAATGAAAGTAAAAGACTGACAAACTTTCGTTGTGTTTTACCGTGAAATCAGAGTTCTGTGTCTTTGTTAAAATCAACACATGAATGATTCATCAACCCACGACACACCTAAGTTGTTACTGGCATTGTCAACCCTTGGTTACTATTAAAATAATCCACTGTTCAAATTAGATTAAATGACAAGAATGACAAGTGTCTGAACGTTCCCTCTTTCCTCCATTGTTTGTTTGCTTTCGTCAGTCCAGTTTTTCCCCAGTGCGCTGATTCGCTAAAGCTGAACAGCCAATAAGAATGATCTCTCTTATAAATGAGCTCCGCCACCAGTTCAACATGTAGAATCGCCCCGGACGACCAACTTGGTGTGTACCAGGCTTGCATAAAAAGTTTCAATAAAAAAAAGAAATATATATATATATATATATATATATATATATATATATATATATATATATATATATATATATATATATATATATATATATATATATAGTGCATATATATAAACACAGTCAAACACAGTATTAGTATGGTGTTCCTAATAATCCTTTAGGTGAGTTCCTTTAGGTGAGTGTTATATATATATATATATATATATATATATATATATATATATATATATATATATATATATATATATATATATATATATATATATATATATATATATATATATATATATATATATTTGTAATGACTTTAATGTGCATGAAAAATCTTTTTTTAAATAGCATTCAAAATATACTACATTGTGTTTTTTATACTACATTGTGTATAATCTATCTTTTATAATAATGCTGTACATTTTAAAATCTACTATGAAAATACAACACAGATTCAATTAGATGATCCGATTAACACTAGCTGTGTTTAAAAGCACAACCTCGTAATTTTGTTGCTAGTGTATTAGCAATTTTAGGGACTAATGAAAACAGCATCCAAAGTATAAGAAAAACTTTCAAGAGGCAAATTGTTTAAAAGATGAAAAGGTTTATTCTCTTGAAGGCTCCTGTTTCTCAAACTGCAGCTACCCAGGATGGAAAGAGAAGCACCCCCTCTCACGAAATACAAAGCATTTATACAGTTCTTTGACATGGTAAAAACCCCCTCCCTCCTAGCTCTGTATCTTCTGGTTTGGGCTGGTTTTTTACCCCCTAGGAGAAAGCAAACTGTTTCGTGTTTGATGAAGACAAAGGGTCTTCATTTTATAATCTTGATTACCTCCTGTCCTGCTCAGAGGGGTGGTGTGGCTTCATTTTAACGACCCCCTGTATTCTTCCGGCTACATTCTTTCACGTGCCCTTCGGCACATCTGTTTTATCATGTGTTAAAACATGTCCTGTCCCCCCCTCAGCTGCTAGAAAGCTCTCACAGGACACTCATGATTAAAGGAGATTAACAGCTGAGAAATAATAAAAAAGAAAAACTAAATGAATATAAGAAATACTGAATTTTTCCACAACAGTTTCCTCCTCTTTATCATTCTCTGATAAACAAAACATAAAAGTTCAGCCTTGTTTTTTTTTTTTTCATATTCCTAAAAATAAAATTAGTTCAAGTCTTTACATCACAGTTATACCCTCCATGTCTGATTTTAGTATGCCTGGTCATTTTACTTAGACTTTATTAAATTTTAGAAGAGAGAAAAAAAAAACTTAGACTGTTTTCTTAATTATTTAACACGCAAAAAAAATGTTTTATATGAAGTCGGGCTAAATGAATGAACACTGCCATTGCACTCTCGACCTGGATCGAACCCTCAGTCACCTCAATATAAACGAGAAATATTATATAAAAAACAAAAAATAAAAATACAAAAGTACAAAAACTAAAACAGTAAAAATAAACAATAGTAAATCAGCATCAAAATTAAAACAAATCAAACAAGTTTTACAAAATGTCTTTCATGTTACTCAGAAAAACAAAGAAAAGGAAAGTTTATCACATCTCTGTGTAAATATCATCACTGTCATATTCACCACATTGTTCTTCACCCGTTGCTGGGTGCATGGTCAGTTTCACTGCTTGAACTGACGTTACTGTGCTAGCTGTCCCCGCCCTGATCAGTCTCTATATGGAGCTGGAAATGCACTTCATTATACATGGTAAACAGAACAGAATTAATAATCCCATACCAATAATTGGCAAGACAGTTTGAATTATCCGGTAAAGCCACCCTGACCACATAGACATCAGCCACCCCGCCCACTGACTATCAATAGCTGGAGAGGGCTCCTTTACGGCTTCTCTCATGTGTTCAATGATATTGGTTATGTTTTCACTGTAATCAGGAATGTTAAAACAACATGATACCCCCAACATTTTACAAACTCCGCCCCTCTCTGCTGATAAAATGTCCAGAACTAAACGGTTCTGAATAACGGATTCTCTTAATTGACGCATTTCCTCGCTTATGAGTGTCAAAGCATTTTCTGAGCTATTGGCTATTGCTAATACTGTCCATGCTAACCATTAATTTTGTTAATTGTTACCGCCGTACCCACTCCCAAGAAAATTGACCAAGCTATATTTGCACCCGGTGTTGTCCACGGATCAGTTAATACATATCCCGCATAATGATCTGGCAAGGCCCCAGGCAAAATCTTAACGTCTCGTTTCTCCCTTTTACCTACTTTGTTTGGCAAATATACAGAAGTCCCCACATTCATTAGAGCTGGATAACAGCAACCTGACCAGTCTTTTTTTGGCAAACGGTGATAAGCTCTATCACCACACACCCACACTGCAGCTGGTGAACTTTCATTTGGTTTGTTGAATGGACACGTGAAGTTGATTTCTGTGTTGTTGATGACAGCTGTACAATTGTTCATTGTTCTGTCATGTACGTTGATTTTGATCCTGCAGTCAGACCATCCAGTCCTTAAAAGTCTCGGTCTGTTGAAACAGACGCAAACGTCACCCTGGGCATATGTTACCCTTAGCGGTGGAATTGCTATGTCAGTGTTGTTGTATTGGTGTATACAATCGCAGTCGTCAGCAGGCTGTTTCGTTGGTGTGCTTCCTTCTTCCAAGTTCACAACAGCTTTTAACACATCCGTCATTTGCTGAGGAATAAGACACTTAGTTTTGTTGACAGTTGCTGTCGTCAGAGGGACAGCTTTCCAGGCATGAGATATTTGCAGGCACATCCAGCAGCTTGTTTTGATCTCCAGTTCCTCTTTTTGCAATATTGCTAACGCGCAGGCTTTGTTCCCCTGGCATTTCATCATGGCTTTTTGCACTTCAAGATTTATTTATCTGACCTTTGCTTGTCTCTTCGTCCCCATCCAGGCCAGTTCATCTTCAGAAACCTGCTCGACCTCGGGTGGCACGGGTGACAAGGAAGGTGTCGTCGTTGTTGTTGTTTGTGGTCTGCTTGCCTCAATTACTATAATGTCTATTGTCTCATACCAGTCAGTGTTAGCCAAGTCCAGGGCGCAGTAATACCTGCCTTGGTCCGCACGTGTCGCATGTTTCAAATCTACTCTCATTCCATATCTGTTGTTACTCATTTCATCTACAGCGCGCACCTGAAATCTTTCATCGTATTCCGCCTTGTAGTGATGAGCGTATGATTTTACGTCGGTCCACCTACATGGGCTTTCACAGAAATAGAAATGTGCGTGCTCTTCATTATGTCCATCACACCGGAGACAGTTCTTTTGGAATGGGTTACACTTAAAAGTCACACTTGACCCCTCTTCTATCGTGATGATGCTCCCGTGCAGTCCTTTCACCGGCTCCACTTCCGTGTATGTGTCTCTTTTATCGCGTTGTCTGATGGTGCTGTTCAGCACAGATGTTTCAGTCCATTTGGTGTGTTCTTCTGCAGACGACACTTTCAAGCCCTCAGTGGAACACAAGTTTATCAGAGTTAAAATGAATATAGTCTTACAAAGTACATGCATTCCTGGCAGTCTGAATGGGTACCACGGTCTTGAACGATCCATCTTGTCTAGTGATTGCAGCCTTTTGTACTGATCAATGTTTCTGATTGTGGCTGCACAGTACACAAATAGCTTTATTCTGCACACCGGCCTTGTCACTCCTCCTGAGTGACCTTGCTCTTGCATCTGGTATTTCTGCTCGATCTTGGAACTTGTTGTTGTTGTTGTTGAGGCTCCTCCTCCTGTTGCCCTTCCGATATGGGCGGAACTCTTCTGCAATGGCTGATGTGCACCCACGTGGCTCTCTCTCCGACCTTCACCGCCATGTATGTGGTCAACAAGACTTGGTACGGTCCTCGCCACCGTTCTGCCCTCCAGTTCTTCCTTCTCAGGTCACGAATTACCACGTAATCTCCCGGCCTGATCTTATGCAAGAACGTCTCAGCAACTTTCCCCTGGGCAGCTTTGACCTGCACAGAAATATTGGATAACAGACACGACATTTCCTTGCAGTAATTCAACATCTCATTTTCACACACATCTGTTGATGGAAGCCTGCGTTTTCCCCCTTCCATTCCCATGAATGGTGGTTTACCAAATAGAATTTCGAATGGGCTCAAATTTGTTTTGACTCTCTTTCTCATTCTCATGTACATTAACACGGTCGGGAGTGCTTTAACCCACGAGAGTCCAGTCTCCTCACAACATTTAGCCAATTTATTCTTTATTGTTTGGTTTTCACGCTCCACAGCGCCTCCACTGGCAGCGTGATAGGCGCAATGTGTTCTCATATTAATTCCTAAGAACTGGCCCACCTGCTTTATCGCCTCATTGACAAAGTGTGTTCCATTGTCAGAACTGATTTTTCTTGGAATTCCCCATCTCGGAACAATCTCGGTCAGCAGAGCCTTTGCCACTGCTGCCGCGTCTTGTTTCGAGGTGGGGAAAGCCTCGACCCATTTGGACCACATGTCAACCATTACTAGGCAATATTTCTGCTTCCCACAGGGAGTGAATTCGATAAAATCCATCATTAAATATTCAAACGGGCCTTCTGGGCCTGGCTGGGATACCAGCTGTGTTTTAATGCCTCGTGCCACATTGTGTGTATTACAAATAACACATCTTTTGCAAAAATTCTCAGCGTATATTGTGAAACCTTTGGTAAACCACAATTCTGTTATTTGCATAATCATCCCTCCTTTTGATGCATGGTCCAACCCATGCATCAATTTAGCATAATGCTGGAAAAAATGACTGGGTAAACATGGCTTTCTATCGACCGATCTCCAGACACCATCAACAAGGCTGCAGCCTGACGCCTTCCATTTGTTTTTCTCAGCTCCTGTGGCAAAAGACTGCATGCTCTGTAAACAAGGAGAAATGTCATTGTTAGGGTTATTGTCAACTTGTGCACAAGTGGCGCCACCGTTATCAGCTTCAGTCTGCTTTGCTGCTGCTAATTTCGCAGCCATATCAGCTCTGGCGTTGCCTGTTGATATGGAACTTTTATCATTAGTATGCGCTGCGCATTTACAAATTGCAATTTTGCCTGGTAGCAAAATGGCCTCTAAAAGGTCAGATACCAATGAAGCGTTCAGTATTGGTCGTCCGTCTGACTTTAAAAATTTCCTGTGTCTCCACAAAGCACCAAAGTCGTGCGTGACTCCGAAAGCATACCGCGAGTCTGTGTAAATCGTTACACACTTATCAGTCATCAGTTTACATGCTTCAGTCAGAGCGACTAATTCAGCTGCCTGTGCAGAGTAATGACATGGTAATTTGCCAGATTTTACAGTTTCAAATTCAGTCGTTACAGCATATCCTACATTATTCTGTCTGTGGATTCTTTGACGCAGATCCATCCACAAACAGGATATTGTCACAATTATCAAGCGGAACGTCCAACAAATCTGGACGCGGTGTGCACACCTGTTCGAGCGCTGACAGACAACAATGATGTTCCTCGCCATCCTCCTTTGTGGGCAGGAGGGTGGCAGGATTCAAAGTTGTGCATCTTTTCACAGTAATGTTTGGCAAATCCAATAAAATAGTATGATATCTCAGCCATCGTGCGGTGGAGAGATGTGCTGTTCGTTGCTCTTGCAGTATCATAGACACAGCATGTGGTAACATTAATGTTAAATCAGAATATCATACAAACTCTCTGGAGGCCATCACAGCCAGCTCAGCTGCTGCCACTGCCCTGAGGCAATGTGGAAGTCCTGCAGCTACAGGATCAAGTTTTGTTGAAAAATAAGCTACAGGTCGCAGTCTGTCGTTATGAGACTGCAAGAGAACAGAAGTCATATAACCATTCTTTTCATCAACCATCTGTACAAACGGCCGGTTTGTGACAGGAAGGCCTAACGTTGGAGCCATAGCCAATTGCACTTTCATGTTATCAAACGCTTCCTCAGCCTCATTTGTCCAAACAAGCCTGTCACATGATTTCAGCCCTTTCCCTGTCGTCAGGGCTCGCAAGGGCTGTTCAAAGATGGCATAATTAGGAATGAACGTACGACAGTAAGCGCACATTCCCAAGAATGACAGCATTTGTTTCTTTGTAACTGGTTTTGGCACCTCTTTTATGGCACTTACTCTTTTTTCAGACAGTGACTTGCTGTTAGGTTTGATAACATGTCCCAGGAATGTCACTTCCTGTTTCACAAACTGCAGCTTTGAAAGACTGACTTTGTGCCCCTCCCGCTCCAGATGTTTCAGGAGGGTCACAGAGTCAGAAATGCAAGTGGTTCTATTTTTGGCACAAATTAATAGATCATCAACGTATTGTAATAAAGCCGTTCCAGCTGTCAAAACCAGAGGCTCAATACTTCTCCTGAGGGCCTCATTATATATGGTTGGACTTTCGCAAAATCCCTGGCACAATCGTGTAAATTTATAGCCTTTATTATTGAAATCAAACGCAAACCAAAACTGGCTTTCTTTTTCCACTGGGACGCTAAAAAATGCATTAGCCAAATCCACCACAGTGAAATGTGTTGCATCTTGCGGAATTTGTGACAAAATAGTATAAGGGTTTGGCACGCGTACTGCCCTCGCAATAATTGCAGAATTTACAGCCTTTAAGTCCTGGACAAATCTCCACTCCGTGGCCTGCCCCTTATCCCTGTTCTTTTTCACAGGAAAAATTGGAGTGCGCACAGGTGAATCATTGCATGGCACAATTATCCCCTCCTCTAATAGGGAATTAAATACTGGCATTATGCCTTGCAATGCTTCGTGTTTGAGTGGATATTGTGCCTGGCATGGTTTATAGTCAGATTTTGGAGTTATTACAACTGGCTCACATCCCTTTATCAAACCCACATCGTACTTGTGTTTTGCCCACAAGTTTGAAGATATTTCTGCCAGAGAAATATCAATTTCTGATGCAGAAATATCCCCCGCTCCCTGCGCTGTCACATTTTTCCCAATAGCAGTCACATTTCTCAGGACCCCAGCCTCAAAATTGCAGTTTGATTTAAATGCCCCCACACTCTCACTCTCAGCTGTCTGTGAATCAACTTTCAGCCAGTCTTTGGCTGACAAACATTCTCTCACAAAAAGTCCCACATCCCTCCACTGCTGGTTTATGGCCTTTGACACAGATAAATGACATGCGGTGTTCTCTGTCATAAGATAACAACTTTCCTGACTCTCATTTAACACTGCAGACAGGCCACACACATTTTCTCTCCAAAAAATGTTGTTAAATTTCACACTTTCATTCTCCACAGAATTAAACCACATCTTTTCAAAGTCTGAATCTCGTTCTGCCACAACATGTGATGTACAATGCATTTTATCATTTGTCATAAACTCTGTGTTGACTGGGTTTGTTCGACTTTTTGCCAATTTTAAAATTTTCTCTGCCCAATCAACATCTGTTACCTGCCACTCATAAGCCCATTTCGGCTCAAATTTAGAACAAGTAATTTGTGGTGTTTCCTCAATGCTGATTCCATAGGGATCAGCACAGAGGGACAAATTTAATTTGCACATTAAATCACGAGCCATCAGAGATGCAGGACAGTTAGGAGACCACACAAACTCGTGGTTGAAAGAGCGGCCGCTTTCTGTCCTGCATCCTAACGGCTCTGTTAACCGGTCAGAGATCAAATGCCCCGAGGCTGAAGTGCTTTCATACACTTTTCCGGTTAATTTCGGAACACATGGTAAATCACATGGTCGTAACGTGGACTGACAGGTTCCTGAGTCTACCAAAAATTCAATAATTACCCCTTCGATCAATAACGGATAAATTGGCATTTCAGAAAACCCTGTGCTTTTGTATAATTGCACACGCTCATCAATCACAGCATCGCTCAAAACTTCATCACTCATACATAAAGATTTGCAAGCAGATTTTTTTTTGCAGGAAGCAGATAGAGAATCAGTGTATGTGTTTGTGTGTGCGTCGTGTATGTGCGTGTTAGTAAAAATAATATCACTTCCCTTTGCTGTAGCCAGAGATTGACTTCCCAGAGCTGAACCCTCTCCGTTCCGCTCTCCTGCCCTGTCGGTTCAGTCAGACCTGAACCTCCCTGCACAGTCTGCATCGTGTACAGTCTCGGAACATGTGTGCATTTGTCGAGCAAACATAACATTTCCATTTTCCTTCAGCACCTTGTCCTTTCTGTCCTTTTCGATTAGCAGGGTTTGAATGGGAAAAAACAGGTTTGTTGTGTTGATTTTGCACGACTACCATTGTTAATGGTTTTCTCTTGTCTTTCTTCTCATCAAGCTCCTCTTCCGCATGAATGGCATGTTGCAGCGCTGAAGCCAAACGCCCGTTCTTCCATTCCACATAACTTGACTTTGTCCCTCTCATGATTTCGGCTCTCAGTCCCCGCATAAAATAGCCCATCAAATGGCTCTCCCAAATGCTTAATTTCGTTCCCCTATCTTCTGGCTCAGTTAGGCCACTGTACTGTGCAAATGTCTCAAAAAGTCTGTAATAATAGCTGCTTACCGATTCCTCTTTATCTTGGACACAGCATGTGATTATTTCAGTGTCCACACGTGGAGGAAAAGCTGCTCCGATGGCGTTGGTGAAGTTTTCCACTTCTTTTTTATATGTTTCGTTGCTGTCATGGTCCCAGTCTGTGTGCACTCTTCTTACGTCTGTTTTTGATAGCTTTCCAGACACTTTACCCCACTTTACAGCGCCCATTTTTACAGCCAGCAGTCGTTTCAATACTTGTGTGGTCGGGCTGAATTCTCTGCATATCGCGAGCAGTTCACTGGCAAACCGTTCACCCGCATCTTGTGGGTCTGGCAGATGTGCCATAGCGTCCTTCATGTCAGACATTGTCCAGGCTCTGAAGACTAGTATTGGCCCGTTCGTGCCCGCAACTTCAACCATTGGAGCCGTCACATTCGACATTTTGACTTTTTCCGCTGTAAAACTGACCTTTTCTGGCTTGGCTTGTGATCTTGTCCATATTTGCTGCGCGCTTGGACCCGGTCTTTCTTCATTCGGGGTGTCCGGAACTGTTTTCCCGGAAGCTTCACCCTCGTCTTCTTCGTTGCTTGTCGCGGCCCATGCTGAGGGGTTTGTCTCCCCCTGCCGTGCTGGCGGTGTTGGTAGTTGTGTTCGAAGCTGTTCCGTTAGTCTTTTTGCCACTTGCTCTGCGGCTTCTGCACCCGCTCGCGCCGCTCTTGCATCGCCTCTGCATGCGCTGCTCTTTGGGCTGCCAATGTCAGTTCAATTTGTGCTCTTGCTTCTGCGAGTTGTTGTTCTTGGGCTGCCATTCGCCGTTCCATTTGTTGTCTGTCTGGTGCGGTTCCCAGGGGCAATGGAGAGCGGTCCAGATCGAGGTCCAGCTTGAGGGCTGTTATCTCTGCTACGGGATAGTGGCTTGTGTTGTACGCGGGTGGCTGAGCAGTTGTCACCTCGGTTACATGCGGAGAAACACATACATTCGGTTCATTAGTAGCATTTCGTTCCATTGGAACTGTTTTCACACATACAACATTCTTCACTTCATTCTAAGCATTATATGCCAGTTCTTTTTGCATTTGCTTTCGTTTCGCCTGTCAGCCTCTTCCAACCAACACATTATAGTCTGTTCACATCCCTTGCACACATGTTTAACACACACACAGCAACCATTCTGTTTTCCCTCGTTCTTTTCTATTGATTCTTTTACGACATTAAGCCTTATCTTACTCAATGTTCCCGCCTCGGGGAAATCGTGATATTTGATCAGTTTTTGTATGTCAATCATACATTTACCCCCATAATTATTCCTCATTTGACAAAAAATAGGTGTGTAAAAATGGTCTAATTTACTATTAGACGTCCCCATTTTTGGCTGAACCTTTCTCTCCTGGATTTTTACCTTTCGACGCGCGTCTATAGTCTGTTTAGACGTCTCTAACAGACTCGATTATTTCACCTCAAATCGAAAAAAAGGGTAGCAAATATTGCTCTGTAAATACGGTTTTATTATATCTTTCCGCGCACTTAATCAATCCAGCGTGTCTCTTCCGTACACTTTCACAAGAATTAATTCCAACGCGTTCCTTCCGTCCGCATAAAATTAACTCGAGCGTGTCTCTTTTGTACACTTTCACTAGAAAAAAAATTAAGTTACAACCAAAGATTTTATGTAAACCAGTACTTCAGTAGTGACACTTCCGTTCACTAAATTAAAATGCTGTTTCTTCCGTCCAGCTATTTTAATCACATGCGTTACTTCCGTCCGCATACGAGCATATGAGACTTCCGTTCACTTTTACAAAAATTAATTCAAACGTGTTACTTCCGACCACTTAATTAATCTCTGCTCGTACCAAAAGAGACAAACTCAGCCAATATGGTTTACGTTCACTTTACATTAAAAGAAAAGTATTTTACCCCAAAATAAAATATTTTAATCGTCGTTTACCCGCAATGTGTACTGCAACCGATTCAACAGTTATTATTATCAATTTACTCTTAACATCAATAAAACAATTTGCAGTTTCTTACCCAAAGATGCTTTTTCTTTTCTGTAATCACCACGGATTCTTTTGGTCCGTATGGGATTTCTTCCTCTGGTCCTGAAATGCGGGTATTGGCTCTCTCTCTCTTAACCTGTTGAGATCTATCTCAAGCCGTCGAGGTATGAGACCGGTCCGCCTGTTGCTGCCGGGGTTTGTGCACTTTCCGTCAAATCCGCTCAGGACCAGAATAAGAAGGTTCCGCACAGGATCGTCACTTCTGACACCAGCTGTATTAGCAATTTTAGGGACTAATGAAAACAGCATCCAAGGTATAAGAAAAACTTTCAAGAGGCAAATTGTTTAAAAGATGAAAAGGTTTATTCTCTTGAAGGCTCCTGTTTCTCAAACTGCAGCTACCCAGGATGGAAAGAGAAGCACCCCCTCTCACAAAATACAAAGCATTTATACAGTTCTTTGACATGGTAAAAACCCCCTCCCTCCTAGCTCTGTATCTTCTGGTTTGGGCTGGTTTTTTACCCCCTAGGAGAAAGCAAACTGTTTCGTGTTTGATGAAGACAAAGGGTCTTCATTTTATAATCTTGATTACCTCCTGTCCTGCTCAGAGGGGTGGTGTGGCTTCATTTTAACGACCCCCTGTATTCTTCCGGCTACATTCTTTCTCGTGCCCTTCAGCCCATCTGTTTTATCATGTGTTAAAACATGTCATGTCCCCCCCTCAGCTGCTAGAAAGCTCTCACAGGACACTCATGATTAAAAGAGATTAACAGCTGAGAAATAATAAAAAAGAAAAACTAAATGAATATAAGAAATACTGAATTTTTCCACAACACTAGGTAAACTAGGTAAAATATCTAGTTTAAAACAATAATAATTCCAGAAAAATTACATACCTAAACTACAATATATTTAATACAGAGAAGAGTGTCATTTCACAATGCAAAAACCTCATAAGTTACCATCATACTTAATTTAGTGCTGATATTAACAGTCCTGCTTCTGCTAATGCTACTCTTTTCTGTAGATCTCCCTGTTGCTGCTACTGTTCCTCCTATTACTTTTGCAAATCATGCTTTAGTTGTTCCCCCTGATGCTCCTGCTGCTACTTTGTGATTGTACTGTAGGAGCTTCTTATCCAGCTGCTGCTTTTCATTTTCCTCATGTCGGACATCGTTTTTCAACTGCTGATTAGTTTGCTCATTCTGTTGGCAATCCTTTTCCAGCTGCTTCTTCTCCTCTTCCTTCAGTAAGAGCTTCTCTTCTAGCTGATGCTTCTCCTCTTCCTTCTTTAAGAGCTCATTTTTTAGCTGATGCTTCTCCTCTTCCTTCTTCAAGAGCTCCCTTTTTAGCTGATGCTTCTCCTCTTCCTTCTTCAAGAGCTCACTTTTTAGCTGATGCTTCTCCTCTTCCTTCTTTAAGAGCTCCTTTTTTAGCTGAGCCTTCTCCTGTTCTTTCTTTAGGAGCTTATTTTTTAGCTTCCACACCTCATGTTCCTTCTGTTGGAGCTCATTTGTCAGGTCCTGCTCATTCTCAGCCTTTTGTGAAAGCTCAATTTTCTGTTGCATTTCCTTTTCTTTCATTAAAAGCTCATTTCTCAGCTGTTCCTTCTCTTGTTCCTTCTCTTGCAGTTCTTTTTTCAATTCCTGCTCCTCCCCTTCCTTCTTTTGGAGGTCTGTGTTTAGAACCTGCTCTCTCTGCTCATTCGCTAGGAGCTCATTTTTCAGTTGTGTTTCTTTTTCTTTCAGTAGGAGCTCATTTTCCAGCTGCTTCTCCTCCTGTTTCTTCTGTTGGAGCTCATTTTTCAGTTTCTGCTCCTCCTTTTCATTCTCTTCAAGGTGTGTTTTTAGAAGCTTCTCTTTCTGCTCATTCTTTCGGAGCTCCATTTGCAGTTCCTTTAACTTCTCTCCTATCTGTTGGATGTCATTTTTCAGTTTCTGCTCCTCGTTTAGGTGCCTGTTTTTCCACTGCTGTGTTCCTAGAAAAATAACTCCTATCAATATGACAACACTCAAAACAAGCGTAGTGTTTATTCTCTCCTTCCCGGTCATTTCTGTTTGAGTTGTGTTAAACATCTCAGGTGTGTAATGCCTCATTCCATGCTGCCTCCTCAATGCATACACCTTTTGCAGCAGTTCTGTAACCTGCTGTTGATTGCTTATATCTTCATTGTTGAATGAATGATATCTGCCACCACAACTTTCAACTATTTTCGGTAAATAGTGGCTTTCCTTGATGTACGCCTCCAAAGATTTACCCTTCAGGAGATCAGTGTGAGTAAACAGAATGATGGTACGAAGCAAAGCCTCTTTTCCGAAGTTCTCCTGGATCCACTGCACTGAGTTCCTCTCCTCTTGTGTGAATCTCACTCCCAGTTTGATCACCAGCAGGAACGCATGAGGACCAGGAGCAGACATCTCTACACACCTCTCAATTTCAGCCTTCACTTGCTCTTCTGTGATAGACGTATTGAACAGTCCTGGAGTGTCGATTACAGCAACGGTCTTCTTATCCAAAACTCTTTCCTGTTTCTCACACATTTTACTGACCTCTTTAAATGCATTCCTGCCCAGGATGGTGTTTCCAGTTGTACTTTTTCCTACTCCAGTTTTACCCAGGAGCAAAATCCTTAGATCACCTTAAAAAATTAATAAATGAAATTAATAAATTAAACACACACAAATATACAAATACATATTCAGTAATTTGAGGATATTATTTGCCAATTATATGTTTCAGTGGCTGTGTCCCAATGTTCTATTCGTCCTTCGAAGGATGCACCTTGTAGCCTTCATAGGATTTTCTAATTGCACAAACAGGTGTTCCCAATTACCGCTCCTGGCGCCAAGCAATGGTGCGAGAGTATAGCCATCCAGATAACAAATTTGTTATAATTGAATAAACAGCTATGGAGCCAGAATTGGCTATTGTCATTTTTATGTTTTATATTTTACTGGACGACACGGTGAGGATGTTTCATCCCGGCACCGCCGGGTAATGTATTTTTGGCTTAGCCAAGACCATGGCCATTACTGCGCCCCAATTCAGAGGCTGCGTCCTGACTCCTGAATGAAATATATGAAAAGAGAAGAAAACTTATAGGCTACATAGGCATATATATATATATATATATATATATATATATATATATATATATATATATATATATATATATATATATACTCACCTAAAGGATTAGATTATTAGGAACACCATACTAATACTGTGTTTGACCCCCTTTCGCCTTCAAAACTGCCTTAATTCTATGTGGCATTGATTCAACAAGGTGCTGAAAGCATTCTTTAGAAACGTTGGCCCATATTGATATGATAGCATCTTGCAGTTGATGGAGATTTGTGGGATGCACATCCAGGGCACGAAGCTCCCGTTCCACCCCATCCCAAAGATGCTCTATTGGGTTGGGATCTGGTGACTGTGGGGGCCATTTTAGTACAGTGAACTCATTGTCATGTTCAAGAAACCAATTTGAAATGATTCGAGCTTTGTGACATGGTGCATTATCCTGCTGGAAGTAGCCATCAGAGGATGGGTACATGGTGGCCATAAAGGGATGGACATGGTCAGAAACAATGCTCAGGTAGGCTGTGGCATGTAAACGATGCCCAATTGGCACTAAGGGGCCTAAAGTGTGCCAAGAAAACATCCCCCACACCATTACATCACCACCACCAGCTTGCACAGTGGTAACAAGGCATGATGGATCCATGTTCTCATTCTGTTTACGCCAGTAAAGTCATTCTGTTTACTGCAAATTGTAGCCTCTTTTTCCTATTTGTAGTGGAGATGAGTGGTACCCGGTGGGGTCTTCTGCTGTTGTAGCCCATCCGCCTCAAGGTTGTGCGTGTTGTGGCTTCACAAATGCTTTGCTGCATACCTCGGTTGTAACGAGTGGTTATTTCAGTCAAAGTTACTCTTCTATCAGCTTGAATCAGTCGGCCCATTCTCCTCTGACCTCTAGCATCAACAAGGCATTTTCGCCCACAGGACTGCCGCATACTGGATGTTCCCTTTATCGAAAAAGGGAACTTCGAGATGCGTCGAACGACACGGTGGGAACGCCTCTTGCGTGATTGCGTCTGAAGCATCTATGCCAACTAGTCCAATGGAATGAGAGAATGAGCGTCACGGGCGGGTGACGACATGAACCAGGAAAGGATAAGAGCACTTCCGCTGCTCGCCGGCATTTAGCTTCTGTTGCCTCAGCAAGCGATCTGTGTCAAACTGTCTCTGTCTATTTATTGTTGTCTGTTACAATATTGTCGGAAACGTTATGGCGAAACAAATGTACAAACAGTGTGTTCCTCCCTGCCCGCGTTTATTTAAACGGGTGGGGACACACACAGCTTTGTGGCATTTTGTTTGAGAGTAAGAGCATGCTGAGTGCTAACATTGTGAAAGTGAAACTACCAGATTAGCATGCTCTGCTCTCGCCTGTCACTCTGTATGATAGTGGCAGGCTCGCGATTCTCACGGGATGACAGGACCCGCGTTTGCCGAGGCGGCGCGGAGAATGCATTCCTGGGGATCGCAAAAGGATCTTTTGGAGGGGTGGGAGAATGGTCCGAGGGCCTTTTCTTCTTCCTTGCCCGGAAGATCCAGCTCTATCTCCCCGGTGTTGGAAGCACGCTCTGCGGTTTCTTCCGCTCGGGGAGAGAGAGCCCTTTTTTCCTTCATTTCTTCCTCCGAGGAGGTTTGTGTTGAGAATATTGAAAGTGAAAGCAAGCACACACACTGTTGAATTAGATTCGCCATCTATTTTTCCAGTATATGATGAACTGGTGGAGGTTTTGTCCCGTGCTGTTAGTAAATTAAATATTTAATGGCCAGCTGAGAAAAAGGAACGCTCGTCCTAAGAAACTTGACGAGCGTTTTCTTATTTCTATCACATTATCTCCACCACGAGGCTTCCATTTTTTCCCTGATTTACACACTGAATATTTAAATTATGGAATAAACCGTATTTATCACTACTTTCAGCCCTCGTGTTAAATGTTTATTCAAGATTAGAGGGTTGAAAGATTACGGTTATGATATGATGCCCCAGGCTGAACAGAAATAAAAATAGGAAAATGCTATTTTTTCACCTGGTCCAGTATCATCATTTAAGTCTCTGCTTTGCTCATAAGCCTATACTAAAGAATCTCGCGTTTGCCGAGGCAGCGTGTAGGTTTAATGTTGTAATCAGAATCTAGCTCGGATCTCGCGTTTGCCGAGGCACCGCTTAGATTTCGAGTGTATTTTGCAAAAAGAAGATTCTGTGGCTGGGATCTCGCGTTTGCCGAGGCAGCGCGTAGGTTTAAGCACAACTACTTTGGTTTTATGGGTAAAGCTTATACGGCAGCAGGTCAGCTGGAGAATGTTTATAGAAATCTATATTATAATGCTCCAGGCTTATCAGGCCGATCTGCTGGGGTTCTGGATATAGCGAAATTTGAGCCTTCGGGTCTCTTCGGCGACGCATTCCATGCGGTCGTTGTTAGGTGATAAAAGATATATATATATATAAAAAATATATAATAAGGTTTCTCCCTCGCTGTGTCCAGCCCCCCTGGGGCTGCTGGGCGTGAGCAGCCCCAGCCGTCGAGTTCATCATATTATGTGCACAGAAAGAGAGTGCTGCGTCTCGTGTTCCTCCATGTAGATACTGGAGACAGACGCAACCCTCTCAACCGAAGTCGCCTAAGCCTAAGCCGGATCTGAGGACCGTTCTTCAGGCGAAGAAAGCTTCGGTTCAAAAAAAAAAAAAAAAAAGGTCCTGATGCTTAGGCATCAGGCCTGTGAGGACAGCCCCGACCGAAGTAGAGTGGTGTACACCTCATTTCACGGTGCCCGTTCCATTTCGGGGTCCTCACGAGACCCTCCTGCCAACCCTGCCACCTCCGGTGCTTCAGGGCGCAGCGGTCTCCAGCGAGTCGCTGATGCTATGCTGCGGTACAGCATTGGTTTCGCGCCCTCTGAGGGGGGCTTTTGAGTAGTCAGGTCAGGTAGTTCCTGCCATTATGTTTCAGGCTCCAGATTTGGCTCCCTCAGTAACACCAGAGACCAGCCTCGAGGGGCTGGTTCCCTTAGTAAATTTTCTGGCAGCGTGGATGCTTCTGCCGAATATTTCTCATTGGGTCCTGCAGTTTGTAGAGAAGGGATACAGAATCCAGTTTGGCTCTCGTCCTCCTCATTACAGCGGGGTGCTGCCCACAGTGGTGCATCCCGAGCAGGCTCTGGTAATGGGACAAGAAGTAAAGGCCCTGTTAGCAAAGAAGCTATAGAACAGGTGTACTCACCCGTCAGAGAGTCGGGTTTTTACAGCCATTATTTCATTGTTCCAAAAAAGGATGGAGGGTTGCGTCCCTTTTAGATCTTCGCCTGTTTATTCGGTCAGTTCAGAAACTAAAGTTCAAGTTAGCTGACCCTCAAACAGATCGTGACCCAAATCAGATCCGAGGACTGGTTCGTCACGATAGATCTAAAGGATGCATACTTCCATATCTCCATCCTCCCTCAGCACAGGAAGTTCCTGAGGTTTTCTTTCAGGGGCAAAGAATACCAATATCGGGTTCTTCCTTTCGGCCTAGCTTTGTCATCCCGCACGTTCACGAAATGCATGGATGCAGCTTTAGCCCCTCTCAGGCTTCAGGGCATACGCATTCTGAATTATATCGACTGGCTGATTCTAGCGGAATCAGAGCAGTTGGCGGTTCGGCACTGAGGTGTCGTTCTCGCTCATATAGAGATGTTGGGGTTGAGGCTCAATGCCAAGAAGAGTGTACTTTCTCCAGTACAGAGAACCACTTTCCTTGGTGTGGTATGGGATTTATTATCCTAACAGCCACAGAAGAGCTGAGGCTAGGCCAGTCACGCACTGTAAAACAGTTCGAGAGACTGTTGGGTCTACTGGCAGCAGCGTCCAACGGAATTCCTTTTGGCATGCTGTACATGAGACCTTTACAGTGCTGGCTCAGGACCAGAAGGTTCTCCCCGAGGGGAAACCCACTTTGCATATCAAGGCACGCGGCGATGCTTTCGTGCCTTAGTTATATGTAAATTCTGGTTCTTAACCCAGGGTCCGGTGTTGGGAGCTCTTTGCCATCGAGTAGTGATCTCGACAGATGCTTCTCTCACCGGCTGGGGAGCGGTAATGGAAGGCCGCTCGGTTCAGGGTCTGTGGAAAAGCCATCATCTTTCTTGGCACATAAATTGCCTGGAGATGATGGCCGTCTTCAATGCGTTGAGACATTTCCTTCCGGACCTAAGAGGCCATCATGTGCTCGTTCGAACAGACAACACACCAGTGGTCTCTTATCTGAACCGCCAGGGGGGTCTGCGCTCGCGTCCGCTTTGCAAACTGGCGCACCAGATCCTCCTGTGGTCTCTGGGGAAGGTACTCTCTCTGAGGGCAGTGTATATTCCTGGGGACCAGAATATAGGAGCAGACATCCTGTCGAGGCAGGAGCTGAGGCCAGGGGATTGGAGACTCCACCCCGAGGCGGTGGAGAAAATCTGGGAGGCATATGGTCAGGCAGAGGTGGATCTGTTCGCGTCTCAGAACACGACGCACTGTCCTCTCTGGTATTCTCTGACGCACCCAGCCCCCCTGGGGCTGGACGCCATGGTGCAGACGTGGCCGAGGCTACGTCTGTACGCCTTTCCCCCTGTTGCTCTGCTCCGAGGAGTTCTGGAGAGGGTCCGTCGGTATGGAATAAGCCTACTGCTAGTAGCACCACGCTGGCCAAGTCGGATCTGGTTTGCGGACCTGATCCTTCTGCTAGACGGGCCTCCATTGGAGATCCCTTTGAGGAGGGACCTTCTGTCTCAGGCCGGGGGCACAATATTTCACCCTCGACCAGACATGTGGAATCTTTGGGTTTGGCCTCTGAGGGGGCCCAACTTATAGATAGTGGTCTTTCAGCTGAGGCTGTTGAGACCATCCTAAGCTCCAGAGCTCCAGCTACGAGGAAACTGTATGCGCTTAAATGGAGAGTTTTCTCCTTATGGTGTCACCGACATCAGTGGGATCCGGTTAATTGTTCTGTCAACACAGTAATCGAGTTCCTGCAGGAGCGCTTTGTGTCAGGTCTATGTCCTTCCACACTAAAAGTTTACGTGGCAGCCATTGCGGCTTACCATACCATGGTGGGAGGTATATCTTTGGGTCGAGACCCCCTGATTACACGTTTCCTTCGTGGCACTTTGAGGCTGAGGCCTGCAATTCGCACTAAGGTGCCAGCTTGGGATTTGACTGTAGTTCTAGTAGGCCTGTCTAGGGCTCCATTCGAGCCCTTAGATTCGGTCTCAGAAAAGTTCCTTACTTTCAAGACTTCTTTCTGCTAGCTATTTCGTCCCTAAAGAGAGTTGGTGACCTTCAGGCTCTTTCGGTCTCCCCCACCTGCCTTGAATTTGCACCGGGGATGGTCAAGGCGTTCCTATATCCAAAACAGGGATACGTCCCTAAGGTTCCAACCTTGACTCCGAGGCCTATTGTGCTGCAGGCTTTCTGTCCTCCTTTTGCAACTGCGGACCAGGAAAGACTGCACCTCTTGTGTCCAGTGCGAGCATTGGACACGTATGTACGTCGGACATCCTTAATCAGGAAGTCCGACCAATTACTGATTTGCTTTGGATCACCTAAGAAAGGTCTTCCTGCTTCCAAACAGACAGTCAGTAAGTGGATAGTCGAGGCTATTTCACTGGCATACGAGTACTCGGGCCAGCCTTGTCCTTTGGTGGTCCGAGCTCACTCGACCAGGAGTATGGCGGCTTCTAAAGCCATATTGCAGGGGGTATCTCTTCAAGATGTTTGTGATGCGGCGGGCTGGTCCTCTCCGCTCACATTCGTGAGATTTTACAGTTTGGACCTGGATGCTGCCCCAGGTTCTCAGGTGCTGAGTGCTTAGATCAACAGACTGACACTCAGGTACTTGTAATTATGGCGGGTTGGGTATTCTCGTTCCCACCGTGTCGTTCGACGCATCTCGAAGTTCCCTTTTTCGATAAAGGGAACGTCTCAGGTTACTATTGTAACCATAGTTCCCTGAGAAACAGGGAACGAGACGATGCGTCCCCCTGCCATACTTCCTGCGTCCCTGCGATCGGCTTGCTTCGGCAACTGTCGAAGCTAAATGCCGGCGAGCAGCGGAAGTGCTCTTATCCTTTCCTGCTTCATGTCGTCACCCGCCCGTGACGCTCATTCTCTCATTCCATTGGACTAGTTGGCATAGATGCTTCAGACGCAATCACGCAAGAGGCGTTCCCACCGTGTCGTTCGACGCATCGTCTCGTTCCCTGTTTCTCAGGGAACTATGGTTACAATAGTAACCTGAGACGTTTTTCCCTTTTCACACCATTTTTTGTAAACCCTAGAAATGGTTGTGCATGAAAATCCCAGTAACTGAGCAGATTGTGAAATACTCAGACCGGCCCGTCTGGCACCAACAACCATGCCACGCTCAAAATTGCTTAAATCACTTTTCTTTCCTATTCTGACATTCAGTTTGGAGTTCAGGAGATTGTCTTGACCAGGACCACACCCCTAAATGCATTGAAGCAACTGCCATGTGATTGGTTGATTAGATAATTGCATTAATGAGAAATTGAACAGGTGTTCCTAATAATCCTTTAGGTGAGTGTATATATGTGTATGTGTATGTGTACAAGGTTCAAGGCTAGTGGTTAAAGGCTAGTGTAATTCAATTTCTAGTGTAGTGTCTGTTCAAGGCTAGTTATTTTTATTATGTACATAAATGGACCATGGTGAATATATTTACGGTACACAGGTTTTCAACCCCATAATACAGAGACTGGGATGTCTTCTGTGGGAAAAAAACAAAACAATCCGTGGCGACGGTTTTCCAATCCGTTATCATTAGTTTATAAACTGTACTCACGAATTATTAAACTGTTCCCTCGGTTTAACAAATCCTGCACATGGATAATAAACTGTAGCCTATACGAGTTCCTAATCCACGCTCTAAGATTTTATCTGCACTAGATGCAATCTGTACCCAAAAAGTCATAATCCGTGCCCACGCTTTCACAATCCATTCCCACGGATTTGTAAACTGTACTCACGGATTTGTGTCCTCTCCCCGAGTCTGTGCCAACATGGCCTCCTGTTTAGGTGCGGGATGCATTTCATTATGTTTAAACTTAATTTTTTTAAATGGATAATTTCTTGAATTAAAAAAAAAAGACATTTAAGCTACTTGTATCTTTAAAGTCCATTTGTTTAGGAGGAAAAAGTTCAGTATAATAGAATAAGCAAAAAAGATGGAAAAAAGACAAAACGAAATATAACACAAACACAAGATTAGGTTATATAAAAATAAAAAATTTATAAATTATTTTATGATTAACATATTGTCTTCAGTGAACTTGTGTATAGTTATAAACGCAAATGTTAATAATATTATTATCATTATTAGCCTACATTTAGGTTTTACATATTTTATCAAAAAAAGGAACAAAGCAATTCGTCAAATGTCAGTCATAATACAGGTTAGATAATAATAATAATACAGTGCTAAGATTATCACAAATAAACACAAGATTTTGATGCATATCCAAGTGTGTGTGGGAGTGTAGAGAGCGCACTGCATGGCGGAGGCACGGGCGCAAACACTTGCTTTTCCTATTAACCCTCTGGGGTCTGAGGTGTTTTTGGGGCCTTTGAGATGTTTTGACATGCCCTGACATTTGTGCTTATTTCAGCTACTTAAAACATACCATTTGCCAACATATAATATAATATGTGAGCAAAATGGATGTACATGTTTGCGTTTTATAAAAAAAAAATATTATGCGTGTTTAGTATGTTTTGGGGGAAAAAATTTCACCGCAATAAGGCCATTTAACACATAATGAATAGTTGTCCACAATACTTTCTACTAATAATACTACATCTCAAAAAAAATATATATATATAATATCCTAGGTAAACATTTCTAGTAATTGTGTAGTTAATTCCCATACTGTATTTTTAGAAGGTTTTGGAATATGTATCCTCTCCCCAAATGTGTCACTAATAAAACACAATAAAAGCAGTCCAACGAGATTTGGATCGACAGTGGGGGATAAAATGCTTAAATGCAGCTGTCGCTTTGCCTCCTGAAACTTCTCTACGACTGTGTTCATGGCGTTGCCGAAGACGGCAGAAAGTGAAAGCAGGGCAGGTTTAGCCACAGATTCCTCTCCGTAGCCACTAATGCTGCCATGGAGCGGCCGATGGCACGAGTCTGCCACTCGATGTAGCTCTTTGATATCTTCAAGCATGACCTCCCCACTATCATCCATCTATTTCAGAAGGTTGGCCTAGTATGTCTGCTTGATACCCATTGTGTGCAGGCATGCACCAGCCTGACCTGCCACCATATAAGCCTTGCCCACCAATGAAGATGTTGTACGATTTTGTTTGGTGGGCAGCTTCAGAGTCTTCAGGGATGACACAGCGTCGATAAGAGATATGCTGCCAGTCTCATCATCCCATATTTGTTCTCTTTCGAGCCCAGGATAGAGGAATAATTGTGTACAGTGGGGCTTGATAATCTGGATGCTCGAAGAAAAAGCTTGAAGTCCTTCAGTAAATTGACTTGGTAGACTTGCATGAGACACAGCCAAGGTGTGCATAACCAACCCATAGCTCGCAAATGTCTCTTCAACCTGGGGCATCCTTGCATATCCATATTTGCCTAGTCCCCTCACATTCAAGTAATTTGACACAGAGGTGGTGACTAGATGAGTCAAATATGGTTTCCCCGACAGTCTCGACACTTCCTTGTGGAGATCGGAGAGAAAAGGAAGGGTGTGACGAGGGGGGCGTGGTTTTCGCGAAGTCTGTGGTGAGAGAGGAGTCAATAAGCTGTGCGATGAGTAAGTGGGTCAAGTGCAGATGATGAACACCTGTGTCTGATTGCAGTGATTGGCATGGAGAGACGGATATAAGCCGCGCAGATTGAGAGTGCGGGTGAGAGAGAAGGGACTGGGACTTGTGCAGCGACCGAGAGGAAAGAGTGCTGTAGAAAGCAACGAGAGCTGAAACAGCGTGGAAAGAGTGTTGATTGAAATTGTGCTGTGCTGTAGAGAAACTACGGTGAATGCGCTGTGTGCGCGCCTTTTGTTTTGTTTTGATTCTGAGTTAATAAAGTCTGTACGAGTCCCAGTATCGCCGACCCTGTGTTCTTCTTCCTCACCCACAAACGAACTTTGCTACACTGGTGCCGAAACCCAGGAGGGAGAAGACTGCCGCCGCCATGCAGACCCCGCAAGGATCGCCGTTTGCGGAGATCATTCAATCCCTCGCAGCTCTTCACCGAGAACAACACCAAGCCCTGCTGTCTGTGAAGGACGAACAAGAGCAGCGCTTCCAGGTGCTGCTCCAAGGCCAGCAAGAAGACCGCGAATTGTTCCGGAGCTGTTTAGACCGAGAGATTCCAGCCACCCCCTCTCCAGCGACAGCCTCGGCCACGCCCCTGTCTCTAAACAAAATGGGTCCTCAGGACGATCCGGAGGCGTTCCTTGACCTATTTGAGAGGTCGGCCGAGGCCCGAGGGTGGCCCAAACTGGACTGGCCAGTGCGTCTCATCCCGCTGCTATCTGGGGAGTCGCAAATAGCTGCCCACCAACTGCCAGTCCAGAATCTCCTGGTTTATGACGACCTACGGCGCGCCATTCTTCAGCGGGTCGGCCGGACCCCTGAACAACACCGGCAGCGCTTCCGATCTTTGAGTCTGGAAGAGTCTGGCCGACCCTTTGTGATGGCGCAACAGCTCCGGGACTCCTGCCGCAGATGGCTGATGGCCGGGGGAGGCGACGTCGAGTGCGTTATCGATCAGGTGTTGCTGGAACAGTTTGTCGGGAAGCTACCCAAGAAAACCACAGTGGGTCCAGTGCCACCGCCCGACGTTGCTGGACCAGGCCATCCAACTGGCGGAGGACCACATGGTGGCGTGCTCCGGGGTCAGCGAACCCCTACCATCTGTCTCTCTCCATCTCTCTCTCCTTCTCCCTCATCCCCTTCTGTCTCCAAACCCATTCCCTTTCCCAGGTCTCGGGGGGGTCTGACGCCCAGACCGACGCCGAGATGGAGGACGGGCTTTCCAGGGGAATCCAGTTCGGTTGCGAGGGCTTCGCAAAGGGGACCTGCTTCTCTGGATGTCTCCACCCCGGCTCCTGTGGGCCCCCTCTCTCCACGCCAATCCCTTGCCCTGCTTCCCGCCACTGGAGTGGTGGCAAAGCCTGGGCCGGCCTGTTGGCGCTGTGGGGACCCAGGACATTTTATTGACCGGTGTCCAGTGATGGAGGTGGGGACACTGATCCGGGTCCCCGACGTGCCGCGGGCTGCCCCCGATCAAGCTGGCCAGTACCAGATACCTGTGAGTATCAAGGGGGGTACTTTTCAAGCTTTGGTGGATTCAGGGTGTAACCAAACCTCTATTCATCAAAGCCTGATTCAACCCGGGGCATTGGATAAAAGCCGCATGGTTAGGGTACGGTGTGTGCACGGGGTGGTGGTGAATTATCCTATAATGTCCATGGAAATCCAATTCAGGGGTCAAAAGCATAGTGTGGAGGTAGCAGTTAACCCGCACCTTCGGCATCCGCTAATTTTGGGGACTAATTGGCCTGGCTTTACTAAATTATTGGGTTTTTGTGTGCGGATGTCTCTTGGGGAAAAAAGGTGAAAGAAAAGACAGCGGTGGTTCAGGTGGGAGATGCTGAGCCGGGACCTCTGGGTGCTGCTACAGGGGAAGGGAGAGCTTTAGAGAGATCTATCCTCACAGAGCGCAATGATTTTCCCCTGGAGCAGTCCCAGGATGAGACATTAAAACATGCATTTGATAAGGTCCACTCTATTGACGGACAGGTACTCCACCCGGACCAACCGCTCTCTTATCCATATTTTTCTATTATTAAGGATAGGTTGTATCGGGTGACCCAAGACGCCCAGTCAAAAGAAGATACAACTCAATTGTTAGTTCCTAAGAGCCGCCGGGAAATACTTTTCCAGGCGGCTCATTGTAATCCAATGGCCGGTCATTTAGGACAAGCGGCGACACTAAACCGTCTCATGGCTCGATTCTTCTGGCCGGGCATTCACGAGAATGTGCGTAGGTGGTGCGCGTCTTGCCATGAATGTCAGTTGGTGAATCCACCGGCCAATCCAAAAGCACCATTGTGCCCCCTTCCATTAATGCAGGTCCCCTTCGAACGAATTGGCATGGACCTCATCGGGCCATTAGAACGGTCAGCACGAGGGCACCGTTTTGCGTTAGTTCTAGTGGATTACGCAACACGATACCCGGAAGCAGTCCCACTTCGCAACATTTCGGCTAAAAGTGTTGCGAGTGCGCTGTTTTCATTGATCTCCCGGGTGGGAATTCCGAAAGAGATTCTCACCGATCAAGGCACGGCATTTATGTCACGAACTATTCGCGAACTGTACGAATTATTGGGCGTTAAATCAATTCGCACTAGCGTCTATCACCCACAGACGGATGGTCTGGTGGAACGATTTAATCGCACCTTGAAAGCCATGATTCGTAAGCCATGATTCCATGACAAACGAACTTTGCTACAAAGGGTAACCCCCTTACCCTTCCTTTTCTCTCCGATCTCCACAAGGAAGGGATATGTGTCTGCCACAAGTCATAACTTCAAATACAGTATATGTGGGGGTGAGGGAGGAGGGGAGCTCACTTGAAACTACTGCCTGAAATCCTAACGCATCTTATTCCTTAAAGCTAGATCGAGCTTCTGGATCCAACCTGAGAGCAACAGAGTTAGCGGGTGAAGTTTGCGAAAAAGACACACCCATCTCAAACTCCTCCACCAGCTCAACCTGTGATCCTCATGATTGAAATTGCTGAGCTGCCTCTGCAGTCACAGGACCCGAACTGAAAGTCGCAGACACCTGGCTCTCATTCCCATTAAAAAGAGCCAGATAGGACCAAGCGAGCTCTGCTTCTAAGCGGGGACATGACGTGATATACTTTCTGAACCTGCCTGCATTCTTTTCTTTTTTTTTTACTAAACAAAAAGACAGACTCGCTGCAGTATTTTTGCATAAACAAATAAAGCGGCTTCTTGAAGACAAACAAACTGATGACTTGTTATGTGGGTGTCATTTTATATTTGGCGCCCCTGTGACATCATGTGACTGCCGTAGCCAAACATTTATTAGAGCCATATCCCGGCTGGAGAGATGTGAATGTGTGCAGGTGGAGACAGAACAATAATGGGGCAGTTTCCAGTACAAAACAATGGGGACAATAGGCTGAATGGATGCTTAGAAGAATCAACATCAGTTAGAATTTAGAGTCTCCTCTAAATAAAATCACATGACTTGGTCTTAAAAGTATTTAAGTTGTAGAGATATCCTCAGATTTAACATAGCATATGTAAAGACGTACCTTTAGCTGCATTCAGTTTCTAAACAAGGCCAATTTCATATTGTTTGTCAAATTCAAAGTCATGTCATGCAAAAGTTTTTCTAATACCCGTTCTAACGTTTTTATGATAGATAATCATTCTGATTGGTGGACAACAAACTGTCAAATTTCTTTAAATGAGATCAAAATTATGCTTGAAGTACAAGGCTTCATGAGCTGTATTTATTTTAGTTTGGGTATACCATTTGTTTTTTGTTTTGTTTTTTTTTTTATACCAGTTACAGATTTTAAAATAAAAACAAACAAACAAAAACTTTCATTTGGAAAACCTTTTTTTATTTAACAGAAATCATACTGATAACTTAATTATTATAATGATTAATTAACATAATAATTTGGAACATAGTGTAGTATTTATTTTTAAATAATAGTAGGTTAAAAAAGATTAAACCTAACCCATGCTGGATTTGTCACATTTGAACCCAATATTTAAGTGGCAAGTACATTACCACTTTTGCATGTATTTCGGCCATTCACATAAGTCAAAAGACATAGACATAAGTCAACATACACAACAGGCATTAGACTAAGCACAGTTTGTGCTTTGACACTTGTACACAATTTTCAATGCATGTATTGGCATTTATTTAAAGTTAACTTTTAACTGTAAATCATGATTTGAGACTGAAATGACCTCAAGGTCCCACTATCAACCAAAAAATTATCCTCAGGAATTCAGTGATCTCACCTGCAGTGTCTGATAGAAAGTGCTATAATTTCAATAAAAGCCCTCACTATTGATTACTTCTAGTCTCTTCTAGTTTTATAAAATAAAAAATATATATCTTATCTGTCTAATCTCAAAAGTATTAAAAAAAGTTTTTACTGACCTTGACCTGAAGTCATTATTATTGTGTGAAATTTTCTGCGTTGTTTCACTCAGGTGTTCTCTCTCTGAACGTCTTTCAGATAGAATGAAAGTGCCGGAGCTTCTTGCTGTGATAGTGAAAATCCTTTTGTTTAAACAGTCACTTTGATCATGTGACTCATCTCTCATGGAGCTCTATGTTTATTTTACAAACTCGCACACAAAATAGGCAAAGTCATAAGATAATTTTATCATTGTAATCTTGGATGTTTTCATTCTCTGGGACTGGTGTTCCCTTTGTATAATCAGAACTGTATAGTCCTATATGGGATTTGTTTTGATATTTTGCAGCAGCTCAAACACTATGACTACCTCAAACATTGAAGAATGCATCACTTTCATATTTCTATTTCCAATGGTTTTAGAAAAAAAATACTGGTCTGTAGAGAAATAAAGGTTCTTCTCACAACAATATAACTGCCACATGAGGGCACTGTATACATGCACTAGATTTTAATGTAGTTTAAGCTCATTTTAAAATTAAAGTTAAATTTGTTAAGGGGGCACAAAAAAATCACTAAATACTGTGTTGCAAGTTGTAAAAATGTGTTTCTCAATAGAATATGTGACTTAATATTAACACATAATATTTTGTGTCACTAAATCCCTAAAGGTTGAATAATTAAAGTCTGATGTCACAATACAAAATAAGATGACATCAATTTCAGTGAATTGGCAGTCACGGGAATATGCTGACCATTACGGTTCAGAGTAATTAAACTCATTTCTGATGGTCAAATGTTGCAGCACTGGTGTCAACTGGTAAGTTTTTTTGGAAAGTGCAGAGAGAGAATACTTTTTTATATTATAGATTTTGCTAACATAAAAGTGAAAATCAAGTCCAAACTTTATTTGTATGACATTTTATTTATGCCTTTTTTATATACACATTGACACCAAAGCAGGACTAGGAGAATCAGCTGTTATATCAGTACTGTCTCATATACATGAATAACAAACACTTCTGCAACCATAATAAACTATTAAATAAAGCAAATTGGAAGAGGACATCAGTTTACATATTGTTGGGAACTCCGTATAGTCCGTATATAGGACTGTATAGTCCTATATATAATCCCATATAGGACTATACAGGTCCTTCTAAAAAAATTAGCATATTGTGATAAAGTTCATTATTTTCCATAATGTAATGATAAAAATGAAACTTTCATATATTTTAGATTCATTGCACACCAACTGAAATATTTCAGGTCTTTAATTGTTTTAATATTGATGATTTTGGCATACAGCTCATGAAAACCCAAAATTCCCATCTAAAAAAAATTAGCATATTTCATCCGAGCAATAAAAGAAGTGTTTTTATTAATACAAAAAAAGTCAACCTTCAAATAATTATGTTCAGTTATGCACTCAATACTTGGTCGGGAATCCTTTTGCAGAAATGACTGCTTCAATGCGGTGTGGCATGGAGGCAATCAGCCGGTGGCACTGCTGAGGTGTTATGGAGCCCCAGGATGCTTCGATAGCGGCCTTAAGCTCATCCAGAGTGTTGGGTCTTGCGTCTCTCAACTTACCCTTCACAATATCCCACAGATTCTCTATGGGGTTCAGGTCAGGAGAGTTGGCAGGCAAATTGAGCACAGTAATACCATGGTCAGTAAACCATTTACCAGTGGTTTTGGCACTATGAGCAGGTGCGAGGTCGTGCTGAAAAATGAAATCTTAAACTCCATAAAGCTTTTCAGCAGATGGAAGCATGAAGTGCTCCAAAATCTCCTGATAGCGGGCTGCATTGACCCTGCCCTTGATAAAACACAGTGGACCAACACCAGCAGCTGACATGGCACCCCAGACCATCACTGACTGTGGCTACTTGACACTGGACTTCAGGCATTTTGGCATTTCCTTCTCCCCAGTCTTCCTCCAGACTCTGGCACCTTGATTTCCGAATGACATGCAAAATTTGCTTTCATCCGAAAAAAGTGCTTTGGACCACTGAGCAACAGTCCAGTGCTGCTTCTCTGTAGCCCAGGTCAGGCGCTTCTGCCACTGTTTCTGGTTCGACAGTGGCTTGACCTGGGGAATGCGGCACCTGTAGCCCATCTCCTGCACACGCCTGTGCTCCAGACTCAGTCCACTGCTTCCGCAGGTCCCCCAAGGTCTGGAATCGGTCCTTCTCCACAATCTTCCTCAGGGTCCGGTCACCTCTTCTCGTTGTGCAGCGTTTTTTGCCACACTTTTTCCTTCCCACAGACTTCCCACTGAGGTGCCTTGATACAGCACTCTGGGAACAGCCTATTTGTTCAGAAATGTCTTTCTGTGTCTTACCCTCTTGCTTGAGGGTGTCAATGATGGCCTTCTGGACAGCAGTCAGGTCGGCAGTCTTACCCATGATTGCGGTTTTGAGTAATGAAACAGGCTGGGAGTTTTTAAAAGCCTCAGGAATATTTTGCAGGTGTTTAGAGTTAATTAGTTGATTCAGATGATTAGGTTAATAGCTCGTTTAGAGAACCTTTTCATGATATGCTAATTTTTTGAGACAGGAATTTTGGGTTTTCATGAGCTGTATGCCAAAATCATCAGTATTAAAACAATAAAAGACCTGAACTATTTCAGTTGGTGTGCAATGAATCTAAAATATATGAAAGTTTAATTTTTATCATTACATTATGGAAAATAATAAACTTTATCACAATATGCTAATTTTTTGAGAAGGACCAGTAGTCAACATTTGAAATGGATCAAAACCTTTTATAAAAGTTATACATGAATTTTGAACAATAATCGTTCATGTCTTAGGATAACTTTTTTGATCACCTTCAAATGTCGATTAATTTTTAAACATATACACACACAATGTTTCACTTGAATGTATCCACTACCATAGCCCTTAACCCCCTGGGGACCAAAAACGCACCCCCACGTTTTGGCAGATTTTTTTCACATAGCAGAAAAATAGACTTAAAGTACTCTTATCATTTCTGGTCATACAGAGTTAAGAAATTTGAGAAAATAAACTGTTATATGTCTACTTTTTTATGTGCCCACATACAATCGAAATAAAATATTGTGCTTTTGTAAAATAAAGAAAATAAACAGGGTGTGCGTTCTGCCTCTCCGTCTCCGTGAACTTTTTTTCTGGAGCACGCGAATACTATTCACCCAGCCATAAGCAATATATCTTTTAAATCATGTAAGTTTGTACTTTTAAATGATCTGATTCAAAACTAAAATAAATATTCTCCGTTTATGTCATCTATATAAAAAGAGAGAGGTGTCAGCCGTTCTAATTATCGTCCTCACATCTCATTATTCTGGTAATGTGACACGCCAACGGAGAGCGCGCGCTATTCAAACGCTAATATCTGAAGCAACACATTGAGACGCCCACATATACTCTGTAAACACACTTTATTTAGTCACATTAATGTACTGCCGTCTTGCACGGCTGTGAGGAATAATCTTGGGACATTTACCTACCTCAGAACAAGTGCTGGTTTATTTTCACTTCGAGGAGGAGCGAGGAGGATCCAGCTGAGAAATGTGTAAGTGTTTTATTCTTGTGCTTTGTTCTAATCATGATATAGGTACGCAAAAATAGCATACTGTAAATTTGAATCATGTTTCTGTGTGTGTGTGTGTGTGTGTGTGTGTGTGTGTGTGTGTGTGTGTGTGTGTGTGTGTGTGTGTGTGTGTGTGTGTGTGTGTGTGTGTGTGTGTGTGTGTGTGTGTGTGTGTGTGTGAGTGAGTGAGTGAGTGAATGAATGAATGCATGAATGAATGAATGAATGAATGAATGAATGAATGAATGAATGAATGAATGAATGAATGAATGAATGAATGAATGAACTGTTACAGACGAAATAAAAGACAACATTTCGTTAACTAGTTTTGGATAGATTATAAAGTTTTTACTCTAAAATAGACATCAAATAAGCTTTTGTTAGGAGTTTCTGCTCATATGTTAAATATATAGTTTGTTTTGTCAATAAACTAATCAACTAAGATGTTATAGTGTTTGTTCCAATGCAAGCTATATCAAAATAATGAATCCTTAACTTTGAAATATGTATGATCAAATGTATTGGCCTACTAAGACATTTATGGGAAAAGACAATTTTCTTTTCAAGATGTTTCCAACTCTAACTTTGAACCAATTCTGTAGAATGGCCCATATAACCTTGAACAGGATTTGTTCCCAGGTATGACTAAAAATGTGCTTTTGACTTTCATTTATATATATATATACATATGTAAAATAACACAATCATCAGCATTAACTCTTTCCCCTCCAGCATTTTTGATAATTTTCACAATAATTCCATGCCCCCCAGAATATTTGAACATGTAATAAATCAGAACAAAAAACAGACCCTCTTCTTTAAAAAACAATTATAATAATAATAATTATTATTCTAGCTTCATGCATTCTTGTTTTTTAATCAACACTTAAATGTGGGTAAGTTTCATAAAAAACAACAACATTTTGAGCAGAAAGCAGAGAAAATTGTGTTTTTGTAAAAGATGGAGTAGAGTCCATCGACCCCCCCCCCCCCCCCCCCCCCCACACACACACACACACACACACACACAGTTTTGTATTTATATGCTGTTTAATGTTGATGATCGCAAAATTATGCAGCGTAGTAGCACCCCCTACACTATAACAATGAAAACACAGAAAGCCATAAAAACATCTTTTGCGGGAAGCATTTTTTCATAAAAGACGAGATAACTCGTCAATGACAGGGAAAGAGTTAAACACCATAAAAATATATAATCAGGATATATTTAGACATATAAACATATAAAATCAAAACTGCCTAATGTTACTGAATGAAATGTTGACCCAGGATAAACTACAGGGGTGTTGTTGGACTCGATCTACTCCATCTGTGTTTTGATCATCGGTCTGAATCTGATCCAAATGTAGTCTTTGACAAAAACGTGATTTTTTCTCAGCTTTTTGCTCAAAATGTTGCTTAAAGGGGTCATATAATGGTACATGCACTTTTACAAGTTGATTGTACTGAAATTTGTGTTGGCAGTGCCTGTACACAGCCATCATAGAATGATAAAAAACAATCCAGTGATTTTGTTTTAATCTCCTTATATGTTTTCCCCTGCTCAGCTACTGTTCGGACGCTCTTGCTTACTGCTCCGCGCTTTGCTCTATCGCTTTTATTTTTTTATTGCTCTATCGTGTTTATATTTTCATATTTTATTTCCTTTTATCACCTAATTTTAACTTCAGCAAATCAGCACAGTGCTCAAACGCTTGATTACTAGAAAAAAGCGGAATACTTTTCTTCGACCAGCCTCCCACTGAAAGCTTACATTCCGGGGAAGAGAAAACACAACTGCCTACATTCATAAGGATAAGAGAAAATGCCTCTTCTGGAATCTACTTGCTGCACTAACTGCCAGAGACTTTTACAAAGGATTGCAGTTCTTGAAACAAAGTTACTTATGGGACCTCCAAACCAGACAGAACACACAACAGAGCTTCACCATGGGCGCCCTCAGCATACAGCCGGTGAGTCCCATGAATCTAGTGCTCCAATACAGGCCATACTGAGTGTAGAGAAACAAGCCGATCGACTTACAAATCGATGGCACAAACAGGGAGCGAGACCCAAAGGCACTCGAGACATCAGATTGTCACGAGCATCACACATTGCCGCAGTAGCATCCTCTACCCCAGATACGGCTCTGACAAGGATTGCAAACACTGGTCTCCTACCACCGCCTATACATCTTGAGAACAGATTTGCAGTATTAATGAATGAGGAATCCCTGAATGTGATGAATGTGATCGAACACAGACTGAATCAGCCAGTAGCTAACACTGCTAACAGGCGCTCAAGGTCGAGCAGACAGCGGCACTCAGCTCAGAGCGCAGCCGAGCCCAGGACTCTGATAGTGGGTGACTCCATAATCAGAAACATTAGTAGCAGGGACACAACTACATGCTGCCTTCCACAAGCAACAACTTCTGATGTAAACAGGGAACTTCAGAACATTCTGATGAAACATAAGACTGCAAATCGACTCATTGTTCATGTGGGGAAGAATGATATTCATAAAGGGCAGTCAGAACTCCTTAAGAAGGATTTCAATGAACTTTTTGAAACATTTAAAAGACTGAAAGTTCAGACATTCATCAGTGGACCACTCCCAGCAAGAGGAACAAACAGGTTTTCACGGTTGCTTGGGCTTAACATATGGCTGCAAAAAACCTGCAATATAAAAGGACTGAACTTCATTGACAACTTCAATCTTTTCTGGAATCAGAGGCAACTGTTTCAACAGGATGGGCTCCACCCAAACAAACTTGGTTCAAGAGTGCTAAAGGACAATATCTTCTTTTCAATCCATCATCCTTCTGCAGTATGTGCCAATCCACTCAACCTGAATGGCACACACACACCTGGACACAGTATTAATGACCACAGGACTTCACTTCTGCACCTGAATGGACATGCGGCTGACACATCACACAAGGACAATGATAACACCACTCAGCCACAACAACCTCTGCTGACGGACACAATCTCAGCTGAGTCCTGCCCACAGAGCTCACCACAGACAGACTGTGTCATACTAGAACTGCTAGAAGATTCAGCACCCAAGGACGACTTTCTGGAAAACAGCCAGGAAATCCAGGACAGCATATTACAGCCTCCGATAACACCAGAGCAAGACACGTTGTCCCTCTCTCCAGCATCTCCACTTCTGTGCTTCTCGGAGAAAATGGAACAACTGGTGTATGCTGGAACCAGACTATCCCACTCTTTTGCAAGCCCCCAGATGTCAACCAAAAAACGGCAGGCCCCACAACCACCAAAGCCTGCGGGCCCAGCTCGCCCTCCCCCTCCTCCTGTGAGAGCTCTTCGGCCTCTGCCACAGCGCCAGGGCTCACACCCTCCTCCAGCAGCTCGCGGTGAACCAAAAACAACTGATACCAGCTCTCAGTGATATGTGTCGGGTCCCCGCTATGATAACAGTAACTTTCTTAAATGTTTACAAAACAAGCGGGAACCCAGTGTGCCTGAATCTTTCCCTATTGCTGTTCAACTACATGATAGAAAATCTAAGGCCTTCAAAAGCCGTACAGCAAACCCATCTAATCTGGTGCCTATTACACGCCAAACTAAGATCGCTGTGGGGACAAAAAGTAAGACCGTTAAGTTAGCACTTTTAAACATCCGCTCACTTAAAAATAAATCACTTCTAGTCAACGACTTAATAACCACATACAACCTGGACTTTATGCTTCTAAATGAAACTTGGCTAGAAGACAGCTGCAGTGCAACAGTCCTCAATGAAACATCCCCTCCTAACTTTACTTTTATGAGTGCTTGCAGAGCGGGTAAGAGAGGCGGGGCTTAGCTGCTCTTTTTAAAGATGTCTATCAATGTAAGCAAAAATCACTTGGGAATTACCCGTCTTTTGAATATCTGGGTATTGTGTTAAAAGGTGCTCCACGTATTTTACTTATCATTGTTTACAGGCCTCCAAAATACTCTCCAGCCTTTGCTGAGGACTTTACAGAACTGTTATCAACAATTTCCTCTGAGTTTAACTGTTTTGCCATTGCTGGAGATTTTAACATTCACATAGATAATGCAGAAACCAATATGGCAAAAGAAATCAAAACTATTTTAAAAACTTTTGATCTGACACAGCATGTAAATGGACCCACACATAATCGTGGACACACTCTAGATCTACTTATCAGTACGGGTCTAAACCTCTCATCGATTGTTATTAAGGATGTAGCATTGTCTGATCATTTCTGTATTTTCTTTGATATTTTGATCTCTCCTGCCATTGAAGCTAGATCTGTGTCTGTCAAGAAGAGATGCTTAAATGAGAACAGTAGTGTGCTATTTATGAAGGCTATATCATTAAAACCAAGCATATCTGCTGACTCTGTTGATTTTCTCCTTGAATCTTTTAACTCAAAAATTAAAAGTGTAATTGATGATATTGCTCCTGCGAAAGTCAGGAAGAATAGTGGTAGACAAAAAGCACCTTGGAGAAACTCAACAGCAGTGCAAAATATGAAAAGACAATGCAGAAGAGCAGAGCGCATGTGGCGGAAGACAAAACTTGTAGTCCATTATAACATCTACAAAGACAGCATCCATGCTTTTAATATGGAACTAGGCAAAGCTAGACAGACTTTCTTCTCAAATATTATAAACAGCAACTTAAACAACACACGCACTCTTTTTGCTACTGTAGAGAGACTGACAAACCCCCCAAGCCAGATTCCCAGTGAAATGCTCTCAGACAGCAAGTGCAGTGAGTTTGCTTCTTTCTTCTCTGAGAAAATCAATAATATCAGAAAGGTGATCAGCTCATCCTTGAGTTGTGCTGGGGTCAAACAGATCCGACCACTACCTGAGAAAGTAGTTACTATGTCTGTTTTCGAAGAAATTGATGGCAAAATTTTGGAAGAAACCGTACAGCACCTTAAAACATCAACCTGCGCCCTTGACACACTTCCCACATCTTTTTTCAAAAGTGTGTTAAACAGTTTAGAAGCAGATCTCCTAGAAGTGGTAAATGCCTCACTTCTCTCTGGGAGTTTTCCAAACTCCCTAAAAACTGCAGTTGTCAAGCCCCTCCTGAAAAAGAGCAATCTAGATAAGACCATATTAAGCAATTATAGACCGATCTCAAATCTTCCCTTCATAGGCAAGATCATTGAAAAAGTTGTCTTCAATCAGCTGAACAAATTCTTAAGCTTGAATGGTTACTTTGACAATTTTCAATCTGGTTTCCGATCGCATCACAGCACAGAGACAGCGCTCATAAAGATAATAAATGATATTCGCTTAAATACTGATACAGGCAAATTATCAGTGCTGGTACTACTCAACCTCAGTGCTGCATTTGACACTGTCGATCACAACATACTTATTGACAGGCTTGAAAACTGGGTGGGGCTTTCTGGGATAGTCCTAAAATGGTTCAGGTCATACTTAGAAGGGAGAGGTTATTATGTGAGTATAGGAGACCATAAGTCTGAGTGGACATCCATGACATGCGGAGTCCCCCAAGGCTCAATTCTTGCACCACTCCTATTCAACCTGTATATGCTCCCAATGAGCCAAATAATGAGAAAGAACCGAATCTCTTACCACAGCTATGCAGACGACACACAGCTCTACTTAGCCCTATCGCCTAACGATTACAGCCCCATTGACTCCCTGTGCCAATGCATTGATGAAGTAAATGGTTGGATGTGCCAAAACTATCTTCAGTTAAACAAAGACAAAACTGAAGTCATTGCGTTTGGAAACAAAGATGAAGTTCTCAAGGTGAATGCATACCTTCACTCTAGAGGTCTAACAACTAAAAATCAAGTCAGGAATCTTGGTGTGTCTCTAGAGTCAGACCTTAGTTTCAGTAGTCATGTCAAAGCAATAACTAAATCAGCATACTATCATTTGAAAAATATTGCAAGAATTAGATGCTTTGTTTCCAGTCAAGACTTAGAGAAACTTGTGCATGCTTTCATCACCAGCAGGGTGGATTACTGTAATGGACTCCTCACTGGCCTTCCTAAAAAGACCATAAGACAGTTGCAGCTCATACAGAACGCTGCTGCCAGGATTCTGAGCAGAACCAGAAAATATGAACATATCACACCAGTCCTCAGGTCTTTACACTGGCTCCCAGTTACATTTAGGATTGATTTTAAAGTATTATTACTGGTATATAAATCATTCAATGGGCTAGGACCTCAATATATTGCAGATATGCTCACTGAATATAAACCCAACAGATCACTCAGATCATTAGGATCACATCAGTTAGAAATACCAAGGGTTCACTCTAAGCAAGGAGAGTCTGCTTTTAGCTACTATGCCAGCCGCAGCTGGAACCAGCTTCCAGAAGAGATCAGATGTGCTCCTACAGTAGTCACATTCAAATCCAGACTCAAAACACTTCTGTTTAGCCATGCATTTACTGAATGAGCACTGTGCCACTGTTCGTCCGACTGTTTTTACTGTACTTTATTTTATTTCTTATTCTAAAATGTTTTAATTATTCTTATTTGTTTTGATTATTTTATTTTCTCCTATGTAAAGCACTTTGAATTACCATTGTGTATGAAATGTGCTATATAAATAAACTTGCCTTGCCTTGCCTTGCCTTGCCTCAAATCGAGCCGTTCGAGCCTGTGACGTCACTATATCAGACGTCCCTCCCACGATTGTTGATTGACAGCAGTGTTCCAACACAGACCCGCCATCGCTCGTGAGATGTCAATCATAGTCCGTCATTCCAACGTTTCGACGCACATGCGTCTTCTTCAGAGTCAAGACTTGACTCTGAAGAAGACGCATGTGCGTCGAAACGTTGGTCATTTTATATTAATAAATTTATTAAAACGTCCTGTGCTCCGGTCCTGCTCCTTGGTCCCATCGACCTTGGGCCCTTTTTCTCAGATTGTTGTGTCCTGTTCCGAGAGCACTGGCTAGGCTGAGGCGCAAGTGATTCCTTTTTACTGTCATAGTCCGTCATTGTTGATACACTGGAGCAGAATGGAGTCTAAGCGATTGTGGTGTTCTGTTCTTGGGTGTAATAAGGAACACAGCATCATTTTAATGTTCATAAATCCGAACCGTTGAAGACGCAGTGGCTGAGTTTTGTTTATGAAGGGAATATTCCCGACGTCAATGCGCTCATGTTTGCGCAAATCATTTCTCACCAGACTGCTTTATAAACGAGGCGATGGTCAATATAAATCAGGTTTTGCTAAGAAGCTGCTACTGAAAAAGGAATCGGTACCAACTATTCGTGTTCCTGCTGGACCTCCAGAAGAAGTGAGTGTAACGTTTTATTAACCTTTATATTAATCTTTGCAAATCTCTTGCACGCTTCACGATGATTGTGGCTAATGTTTACACTCATGGTGCATTTTGGCATGTATTCTATGTAACGTTACGACGTTCTCAATATAATTCATAATCCCACGTTTATAATGAAAAACGCGTTATAGTTATTGTGTTGTTAAAAACTGTGTACGCAAGTGTTACAGTTAACGTAACAGGAATATTAACAGGAATATCAATATACAATACTATAGATGTACTTAAAAGTTTTCTTAAAACATAAAACATTTTCGTACTGCACTAAACATAAACATACAACAAATTCTTAGGTATCCTTCAACTACTGCTAGAATCATTACTGACATGACCTCATGTCAGTTTCAGTCACGATAGTTGTACCTAACACTGAGATAACGTCACGCATCACTGACAAGCCTACATTTACAAAAGAAAAAAATGTTTTTCAACATAAATCTGTCAACGAACTAACCTATAACTTACATTAACTTACTACAAAAATAGATCAAAGTGACACTGTTAACCAACCATTCAGAAACGTCCTGTTCGAGCCTTATTGTCGAACTTCTTCGGGGCCGTCATCTTGTGGGTCTGACTTCGGTTCAAATTGATATGGTTGCACTACAGATGTGTCCTCAGAGAGAATCCCGCTGCCATTCTTTCGCCAAAATAAACCCTCAACTGTTGACAAGGCAACACTCCACGTGCGTTGTATCAAAAACGCCCCAAAGAACAGGGGCTGAGTCAGCGATGCTCATTATCATTTAAAGGCATATGCACTGAAACGGCGTGCTGAAAACAGAGCTGTTTTTGAGCAGGTAAAATGAATGTTTTCTTAAAATACTAATGATAATTTTTAATAAAAGTATTTTACAAAGTTTTCATTTAGACCCAAAAGATTCATATTAACTTGTACAACAATGGCATTATATGACCCCTTAAAAAAAAAAAAAAAAAAACTTACCTACATTCAAGTGTTGGTAAAAAAAACACAACAAAAAGAATGCATGAGGCTAGAATAAAACTTTTTTTTTTAAGCAGAGGCTCTGTTTTTTTTTTGATATATTGCATGTTCAGATATTCATATAACAAAATATTATCGGGCCATAAAATTTTTGTGAAAATGGTCAAAAACACTGGCGTTGGCTGGCCTTTTTTTTTTTTTTTTTTTTTTTAACGTTGATGGGGAAAGAGCTAATATTTTGTTAATAGTTTGTTTATTACTGTATACTTATTATAATGTGTTACCTAAACTTTATTATCAAAATAACTCGTTTTTCAAGCATCAATTAAATGCTTTGGGTGTCACAACATTTTGCAGACATACAATAGAGTTGTGATGTCTAATAAAACAGTTATGAAAATTGCACATACAGTTTAGAGAGTTTTAAAAACGATCCAAAGCATTTGAGGAAAAATGTAATGTTACTGCTGCTTCTCCTCCTTTTGTAGCTGCTGCTATTACTCTTCTTGATGTGGCTACTTTCCCTGCTGCTGTTAATATATGTGTTACTGCTGGTGATGATAATGTTGATACTACTGTAATTTGCCACGTTCTTGCTGCTGTTCCTTCTGTGTATCCTCCTTTGGAAGCAGCTCCCCCTCTTGTGGTACCTCATTTTTCAGCTGTTCATCATCTACCTTCTGTAAAAGCTCCTTTGTCAGTTGTTCGTTCTCCTGGTCTTGCATCAGCGCATCCTTTTGTTGCTTCAGCAGCTCCTCATTCTTCAGTTTGAGCTCCTTTATCAGTTTCTGATTGTCCTGCTCTTGCTTCAGCAGCTCCTCATTCTTCAGTTTGATCTCCTTTGTCAGTTTCTGATTCTCCTGCTCTTGCTTCAGCAGCTCATCATTCTTCAGTTTGAGCTCCTTTATCAGTTTCTGATTGTCCTGCTCTTGCTTCAGCAGCTCCTCATTCTTCAGTTTGATCTCCTTTGTCAGTTTCTGATTCTCCTGCTCTTGCTTCAGCAGCTCCTCATTCTTCAGTTTGAGCTCCTTTATCAGTTTCTGATTGTCCTGCTCTTGCTTCAGCAGCTCCTCATTCTTCAGTTTGAGCTCCTCATTCTTCAGTTTGATCTCCTTTGTCAGTTTCTGATTCTCCTGCTCTTGCTTCAGCAGCTCCTCATTCTTCAGTTTGAGCTCCTTTATCAGTACCTGATTCTCCATTTTTTGCTTTTGCAGCTGTTCCTCCTTCTGTTCAAGCTCCCTTTTCATATGCCATGTCCCTAGTAATATAACTGCAATCAACACAATACCACACAAAATATATGGAAACTTTGTCAAGTTCATTTTGTCCTTCCCTGTCATTTCTGTTTGAGTTGTGTTAAACATCTCAGGTGTGTAATGCCTCATTCCATGCTGCTCCCTCAATGCATGAATCTTTTGCAGCAGTTCTGTAACCTGCTGTTGATTGCTTATATCTTCATTGTTGAATGAGTGATATCTGCCACCACAACTTTCAACTATTTGGGGTAAATAGTGGCTTTCCCTGATGTACGCCTCCAAAGATTTACCCTTCAGGAGATCAGTGTGAGTAAACAGAATGATGGTACGAAGCAAAGCCTCTTTTCCGAAGTTCTCCTGGATCCACTGCACTGAGTTCCTCTCCTCTTGTGTGAATCTCACTCCCAGTTTGATCACCAGCAGGAACGCATGAGGACCAGGAGCAGACATCTCTACACACCTCTCTATTTCAGCCTTCACTTGCTCTTCTGTGATAGACGTATTGAACAGTCCTGGAGTGTCGATTACAGCAACGGTCTTCTTATCCAAAACTCTTTCCTGTTTCTCACACATTTTACTGGCCTCTTTAAATGCATTCCTGCCCAGGATGGTGTTTCCAGTTGTACTTTTTCCTACTCCAGTTTTACCCAGGAGCAAAATCCTTAGATCACCTTCTAAAAAGAATTATAAACATTGTTTAAAATAAAAAATAATAATAAGTGACATATTTTTATATTACAAGGCAAACCATCCTCTCAATCCTCTCTGGACACATGTATTAACACGGTCACCGCTCTTCTACTGTGAAATCAATCATAAAGGTTAACCAGGTTGTTCAAAACACAGACACTTTTATTCATTTTTAAAATTTGCTTTGGTGTGCCTTTTTAGGTTTCCATATAATTGTAAAGTCTCTTTTCTTTCTTCCAGACTTCCAGTGGTTTTCTCTCAGTTTGCAAAGCTATGATTTGTCATTTAATGTGTTAAAGAGCTGGGCTGAAAAACTTTGTTTTTATCTTACAAATTCAGTTTGTAACAGTCGCATATGTAATCATTTCAATATGCTCTATGACTGTGTATAAAAATTGCTGCAAATTAGGGGTTGGTGCTGATTTCCCTTACAATTTGTGTGCTCGCTAAATTGTAAATAACTGTTCAATATATTATTTATTTTTATTCTGCATGTATTCAATATTTATGTTGAATTGAAAGTATAATTAAGAAAAATGTTGTTTGCTATTATTAAGTTTTGCAAGTATATAATTTTAAAAGAAAATATCTGCTATCTGTACAATATTATATTTAAATGTTATATTTAAAACACCTACCTTGGCCTGAAGACATTATTCTGATAGAAAGTGATATAATTTCTTTAAAAGTCGCTATTAATTACTTTGTTTCTTCTAGTTTAATAAAAGTCTGCCTAATCTGCCTAATCTCAAAAGCATATATATATAAAAAAAATAATTTTACTGACCTTGACCTGAAGTCATTTTTATTGTGTGGAATTTCCTGCGTTGTGTTACTCAGGTGTTCTCTCTCTGAATGCCGGAGCTCTTTGTTGTGATAGTGAAAGTCCTTTAGTTGAAACAGTCATTGTGATCATGTGACTCATCTCTCAGGTCTTTGTAAACTCACATTTGCCACTTGAGGACACTATATACCAACACTGAGCAAAATAGATCTGAGATTGTGTAAGTCAATTGTAGTTACTTGAATTTTAATATTGTGTTACTCATTTGCTCCTGTGTAGTTATTCATTAATGATGGAACAGTATTCTAAAGTGTTACCACTTACCTTATTTCAGAAATAAATGTTAATTTGCAAAAGAAAACAATGTATTCGTTGTATTTCTGTTTTCTATTTTCAATGGTAAGATTTCTTTATAAAGTGCTTTTGTAAGATGTATAATTAAAATAAAACCCTGCCATCTACTAATGCTTATGTTGTTCCACACCCGTACGTCTTACTTTTGTAGAACAAACAACCTCTAAAGTCAATACAAGGACATGCAGCAAAAGAACCAATTTACAAGCCAGAAATAGACACACTGTTTATTGGGACTGTAGTTTAACCGAGCAGGTCTGACAGGCATGTGACTATGCAAAAGACACACAGATCTTGCATCTTATGGTGACACCTGCATCAAACCAGAAGGTGTCATAAAGCTACACATGCAGACCAAAAAATAAAACGACTGACATGATGTTCTTCGCGACTCCAGCATCAGACATAGCTCTTTTCAGAGACAGCTAGGCATGTGTAGAGTTGGACCTCATTAGAAAAGTGGAGGCCCCCACACATCCTCATTTATTTATATCGGGTGGTGATGGCGCAGTGGATAAGACACATGCCTTTGGTGTGAGAGACCCAGGTTTGAATCCACTGTGAGGCACCAATGTGTCCCTGAGCAAGACAATTAACCCCTAGTTGCTCCAGAGGCGTGCGACTTCTGAAATGTAGCAATTGTAAGTCGCTTTGGATAAAAGCGTTAGCTAAATGAATAAATGTAAATATATAGTGCTTTTAACAATGTAGATAGTTTCAAAGCAGCTTTACAGAGACAAACATATAATTTAAGGCAACAAAGAATGGTTCGGTTTTATAGCGGTTCTTGAATATGTTGTTTCCAGCTAAAGTTAGTTTTGATTGATTCACTTCTGTCAAAATCTGTGGAATAGGGATCCTCCATAGGGAGTAGCTAGTTGGCACTTCGGCACTGCGTTGTCATCGGGTCCAGGCGAAGGTCCTTCGTCAGATCTGGAAATGGCCTGGATCCGGCAGGCTGCAGGAAAACCTCGGGATAAACAAAGACACTAATATTAGCGTAGATGCCATTCTTCTTATGATGTAACGAGTACATCAGGATTTAAGGGAAGTGTTCCCGGTTCCGGCTGGCCTAATCTATGCAGCCTAACATTGAATTATAGAAGTCTATAATGTATTATGTGAATGCTAGGTCAAAGAGATGTGTTTTTAGTCTAGATTTAAACTGACAGACTGTATCTGCTTCCCGGACCGTGTTAGGAAGATTGTTCCAGAGTTTTAGTGCTAAATAGGAAAAGGATCTACCACCAGCAGTCGATTTAGATATTCTAGGTATTATCAACTGGCCAGAATTTTGAGATCGCAGTAGACGTGCAGGACTATAATGCGTTAAGAGCTCGCTCAAGTACTGGGGAGCTAAACCATTTAGTGCTTTGTAACCCAGATAGCATGTAATCATTGAAACAATGTTGACTCAGTGTTGATGCATCAACGCTAATTGCATTGAATTAACGTTACAAAGTAATGTTGATTAAGCATCACTCTTGCACCCTCAGTTAATGTTGAAATAATGTTGGAAATTCAACCAAAAATCAATGGTAATAGTATTGATTCAACATTACAAAGTGATATTTTATCAACATCACTTTTGCACCATCAGTTAATGTTGAAATAATGTTGGGAATTCAACCAAAAATCAACGGTAATAGTATTGATTCAACATTACAAAGTGATATTTTATCAACATCACTCTTGCACCCTCAGTTAATGTTGAAATAATGTTGAACAAAAAATCAATGTTAATGCTATTGAATCAACGTTACACTATGATTGATTCTACATCACTGCTGTTGAATCAATATTGAAATTAGCAAAAATAATCAATGGTAATATTGTTGAATCAACGTTACACTATGATTGATTCTACATCACTGATGCTGAATCAATATTGAAATTAGCAAAAATAATCAATGGTAATGCTATTGAATCAACGTTACACTATGATGTTGAATCTACATCACTGATGCTGAATCAATATTGAAATTAACAAAAATAATCAATGGTAATATTGTTGAATCAACATTACTATGATGTTGAATCTACATTACTGCTGTTGAATTAACACTGAAATTAACAAAAAATAATCTTTGGTAATATGGTTTGATCAATGTTATGTGATGTTGATACTAAATACATTTTGTTGAAAGAGTGAAAAGGAATGTCAAACAATGTTGCCATCTGATGTACCAAGTTAATGTTGAAACAACATTAATATTTCAACTACACTTCAATGGTGCGTCAACAAATTCCTGAACATTTCAAAATTTATCGAAAACCTTTTAAAATATAAATGACACATTTCCAGCAGTTGAGTCAATTTATTTTATACAATCAATCAATCAATCAATGACAAATATATTAAAATATCATTTTTTTAAAGAAAGGGGGAGAAATAGGACAAAAGCATTTCAACCTTTAAAAATAAAATTGGCTTCAGAAGTCTGATGTCATCACTACAAGTGGTCCAGCGGTTCAGGTTTTTAAAAATCTGTCTTGCATCAGATACTGCCTCTTTTCCTTTGAGTTCTCTGAAATCTGAAAAAGAAAACATGTTACTCAAGAACGAATCAATTCAGTTGACATACATACAGTCACATTCAATAATATTAATATAAACACAATATGATTCCCTTTTTTTTAAAGTCACTGAAAACAAAATATGCTAACTACGATTATATTATCGTAAAATTCAGTTTATATATTTCTATGACTGCTTTAATATCAAAAGAAAGTGCTAGCAGGGGTGTCGAATTTATCTCCAGCCCTAATTAAACACACCTGAGATAATCAAGATCATGATCAATGAACACTTCCAGGTGCTGGAGCTAAACTCTTCATGAAGAGGAACAAACACCTCTGAGCTTTAGCCATTAACTACATATGTTCATTTTCTGTCAAACTACAGCATTCAAATAACACTTTTATCTTGTAGAATAAAAAAGATCTTAGTTTTTTCAATGACAATTTCTTTAAAGAGATAGTTCAGGTTGAAATGAAAATTATGTCATAATTTAATCACCCTCAAGTTGTACCAAACCTGAATGAGTTTCTTTCTTCTTTTGAACACAAAATAATATATTTTAAAGAATGTTGGTAACCAGAAAGTTGACGGTGGCCATTGATTTCCATAGTAGGAAATAAATACCATGGGAGTCAATGGCTAACATCAACTGTCTGGTTGCCAACATTCTTCACTCTATTTTCTTTTGTGTGCAGCAGAAGAAAGACATTCATACAGGTTTGGAACAACTTGAGGGTAAATAAATGACAATTTTAATTTCAGGCTGAATAATCCCTTTAAAGCTGCAGATTCACCTTATGTAGACCCTAATCTCTTTAAATATCACAAAATAGCCATGTCAGTCACTTTCTTAATAAACACTCAATGTTTTTTTGTTATTGTGTTTCAGTGCAAACAAGCTAAACTGAATGGAAATCAGTTATTTCTCAAATTTAATACAGATTCAGGAATATTAATGATTACCTGATTTAGCAGTGATAAGATACAGGATATCATCAAGTCCCAGGTCAGGTGATTATGCTGCCAACTACAACTCAGTGTATGATCAATGTTAGCATTATCTGGGGTGTATTCCAGAAAGCAAGGTTAACTTACCGTCAGATAAACCTTGAACTCTTGGTTGATTAACCCCAAACTTGCTTACTCTGGGTATGTCGGTTCCAAAACACCTGTGAGGAGTTAGTTTAATCAACCTCCTATTGGTAACCCAGAGTTAATAGGTACTAGTATCTAATGACTGTCACGGCGTGGTGCTGGCAGAAGAAGACAAAAGGCTTGAACTCCAATGCAAATGCTTTTACTAAATATAAATTCAGGAACTGACAGGCAAAATGGCAAACCAAACACTCAACACTCTAAATACGACTAACTACTGACAAAGGGAGATTGAACTGAAGGAACTAAATACACACACTGATGAACAGAAACAGGTGACACAAATGATGATAATTACAGTGCACAGGTGACAACGTGACAACGATGAAGACAAGCAGGTGTGTAGACAAGAGGGATGCTGGGAAGTGTAGTGAAGAGGCAGAGACAAGACAGACTGTGACATTACACCCCCCCCCCCCCCCTCCGGAAAGCGCGACCTCGCGCTGCAGAGGAAACCAAGGCGGAGTAGATGGAGGGAGGAGCCAAGGCGGAGACGGGGCTGACGACACCAGGGGGCCGACTGACAGGGGCGGAGCAGGTGAGAGAGGAGACCAGGATGAAGCCGTAGAGCCGACGAGACAGGGTGATGCTGAGGGACTGGAGGGACATGGTGAGACCGCAGGCTCCGGCGACTGAAGGGTAGACAGGGACACAGAAGGACACGGTGGAGACAGAGGGAGTGAGGACCAAAGGGAAACTGAGGGGAGTGAGGAGTCCAACAGAACCGGGAGGACGAAGGGACGAGTTGTAGCCAGAGGAGAGAAGTCCAAAGGTGAGGGAAGGCCGACGAGGGACCAAAGTGGATCCGGGGGGACGAGGGAGCCTGGCGGAACTGGGGGACTGAGGGGCCATGGTGGAGCTGAGGGAGGTAAGAGCCAAGGGGGAGCAGATGGGACGAAGGGCCGAGGTAGAGTCCTGGTTGAGGAGGTTGGAGGCGGAGGCCAGGGATCCACCGACCAGGCTGGATCAGCAGGGCTGGTAGTCAGGGGTGGATGGGCTGAAAGGTGGCAGATGAGAGGAGGTGGGAGAGGGAGGCTGGGTGGGAATACCGTCTCTGGCTGGGCGTGTCTGACGTGAAGCTCTGGCTGGGCGTGTCTGACGTGAGTCTCTGGCTGGACGCTCTCTGGCTGGACGCTCTCTGGCTGGACGCTCTCTGGCTGGACGCTCTCTGGCTGGACGCTCTCTGGCTGGACGCTCTCTGGCGGAAGAAGCTCCGGAAGGTCGTCAAAAGGGTCTGGCTTGGCAGGGCTGGACGGGACCAGCGGTGAGGGCTTGACTGGGCGGGACCAGCGGTGAGGGCTTGACTGGGCTGGACGGGACCAGCGGTGAAGGCTTGACTGGGCTGGACGGGACCAGCGGTGAAGAAGTCTCGGCGGGACGAGACTCGGAAATGCGTTGAGGGGTGCTGGCAGGCTCTACGAGGTCGATGGTAAATGTAGATTCATTATTTACGAACACCCACTCAACACATGCGGCGAAATCGTAGCGAGGACCGCTCCCTGGTAGGCGTGCCCGGGACCACTCACTGAGGCTGGCAATGTAGAATACACAGAGTGATTGGTCAGGATAGTGAGTGAGGTACGCCAAATCCAGAAAATCCCTGGTGTGGGATTCCAAGGAACGGTTGTTCTGTTCAAGGCAGAGTAGAGCCACAGCAGGAATGTTCATTTTTCTGGTCAGTAGTTCTGTCACGGCGTGGTGCTGGCAGAAGAAGACAAAAGGCTTGAACTCCAATGCAAATGCTTTTACTAAATATAAATTCAGGAACTGACAGGCAAAATGGCAAACCAAACACTCAACACTCTAAATACGACTAACTACTGACAAAGGGAGATTGAACTGAAGGAACTAAATACACACACTGATGAACAGAAACAGGTGACACAAATGATGATAATTACAGTGCACAGGTGACAACGATGAAGACAAGCAGGTGTGTAGACAAGAGGGATGCTGGGAAGTGTAGTGAAGAGGCGGAGACAAGACAGACTGTGACAATGACTTAGTACTAGTATTTATTGTATAAATACTAGTATCTATTACAGTTTTTTACAGTCGCTAGGACCCATTTTTCAATACTTAAGTCACTTTTTCAAAACTCTTCACACAGTTCTCCAAACCAACTTTCAGCTTGGCACAGCAGTTCATTTCACATTCAAAATGCACTAAAACTACCAAATCACTTCATACATATCTCAAATCAACACATTCTTCCATAACACTAGCAAAGGTTGACAGCCAACAAACACACTTTGTCACCCACAAAACAATGACCTAAAAAACACTAACAACATGTAGCATTATACAATCTCGGTTAATAATTCACTGCAATAGAGGTTACTGGAATGAATCAGACATGATGCAGAATGCTTCAATATATTTTATGTCTTTTATTTGTTTTAGGAGTAATTCCAAAATACAAGAATTTGTATTCACATCATCCACTGATACAGATACAATAGTAATGTTAATCTACTCGGTCTTCTCCATTTGGCCACAGGTTCTCATCCACATCACATCTTATGTCATCTAGGGCAATACACCTAGGAAAGAATCTTCTGGCATGCCTGATCCATCCCTGACAATCTTCTGCTGATATGTCCAGGCATCCAGCATTCATTGCGTCCAGGAGGGACATTTGATTATGTGGATGGTGGTCATAAACCTTCCACCTCCATGAGGAAAAGAATTCCTCTATGGGGTTGAGGAATGGAGAGTAAGGTGGGAGGAAAAGTGACACCATTCTGGGATGGGCTGCAAACCACTCGGTGACTGGACGAGAGTGGTGAAATGCCACATTGTCCCATACAATTATAAATGTTGGTGGATTTCTTCTCTCTGCATCCCTTTCCTCACCTAGCACAACCCTTCCATAGAGATCATGCAGGAACGCAAGGAGACGTTCAGTGTTGTATGGCCCAATTAGTGGTTTGTGTAACAGCAGTCCATCAGTGGATATTGCTGCGCACATTGTGATGTTGGCACCCCTCTGGCCCGGGACATCCACTGTGGCTCTCTTCCCAATCACATTCCTTCCTCGTCGCCGTGTTTTGGCCAGGTTGAAACCTGCCTCATCCACAAAGATGAAAATGTGGGGCGTTTGCCTGCCTTCAATCTCCATGACTCTCTATAATAAATCCACAAGGCAACATAAGCTGTTACAGTAGTAAACATTACCTAAAAAAAATTTCTTTGTGTGTGTTTTGTTCAAAAACAGTTCTGTATTTTATTGTGATCTTACCTGGACATATTGGTTCCTGAGTTGCTTGACATGTTCAGAGTTCCTCTCAAAAGGCACAGTGTACAACTGTTTCATCCTTACCTGATGTTTTTTCAGGACTCTAGAAATAGTTGTGATGCTTACACTGTGAATATTTGCAAAAGTAATGTTGTCTGCCAAAACTGTGTCTCGAATCTCAGTGAGATTTATGCCATTGTTTCTGATGACCATATCAACAATGGCAGTTTCCTGCACATCAGTGAGGATCCTTCCTCTCCCACCTGTGTGAGGTAACCGTTGAGTCCTAAGCAGAAATGCAGAAGCAATTACACACAAGTCTATTTACTTCTGTAATGTGCAACTCAGTCAAATGCCCTTGCAGAATACAAGTTACCTGTTGGTTTGGCGGAAAACTCTAACAATAGATGCCACTGTTGAGCGTTGCAGATTTGGCTGCACTCTCTGACCAGCCTCTCTCATTGAGAGACCATGATTTACTACATGATCAATTACAGTAGCTCTGATCTCATCTGAAACTACAGCTCTTGGTCTTCCTCTTATTCTTCTTCCACCACGCATACGTATTCCTCGCCCCCTCCCAGCCCCTCTTCTTCCTCTTTCAGCCACTTCTCTGTTTCTGGCTGGGTCCATGTTTACATCACAATACAAAACTATTCAGCAGTTGTCTCCTTTTGTAATGAAATTGAAAGAGTAACACCTGTGTAGATGTTCATCTACAATGAGAATCAGCTGTGGTTGGTCCAATTGTCCACTTATTTTTATAGCATTTAATTTTAAGATGTAAAATATATTTCATTAAAATATTCCTGTAGAAATGTAGCAAATTGCTGTCTTATTCAGTTTTGTATTATGTTATTGTTTTGAACATAAGTTTAACAGTTTTGAAAACAGTATGTAAGCATGTGCAAATTGTCCTGTAGGTACACAGAGTTTTGGCGGTTGTTGTGTCGAAGTGAGAAAAGAATTAATGTAATTTGAAAGATGTAGTCATTGAATGCATTTTGTGCCAAAGCAATGATAAATGATCCACAGTTTAGCCCACATATACTTCTGTTGTGCTCACTGTGTGAAGAGTTTTGAAAAAGTGACCTAAGTATTGAGAAATGTGTCCTAGCGACTGTAAAAAACTGTAATAGGTACTAGTATCTAAATGGTCACTTTCTCTCTCTCTCTCTCTCTCTCTCTGAGCCAATATGGCAAGCCGCTTTAACATTTACTCATTTTAACCTACTGGTCTCTATTTTCATGCTACTAGTACTTATTTTTTAGATACTAGTATCTATTTCATTAAATACTAGTACTTATTCATTAGCGACTAGTGCTTATTCTGTTTAGAATATTCAAAGTGCTTATTCAATTTTTATGCTAATTTATATTTCAGAGCAGAACATCTGATTTTTCTGCTTATTCAATATTGCATCTAAAATGTAAGTGACTTGACGTGTATGTGTGTGTGTGTGTGTGTGTGTGTGTGTGTGTGTGTGTGTGTGTGTGTGTGTGTGTGTGTGTGTGTGTGTGTGTGTGTGTGTGTGTGTGTGTGTGTGTGTGTGTGTGTGTGTGTGTGTGTGTGTGAGAGAGAGATTGTGTCTGTTACAGTGACAAGAGTTTAACCCTTTAAGGCCTTGTCTTTTTGGATATATGTGACCCTGGATCACAAAACCAGTCTTAAGTAGCACGGATATATTTGTGGCAATAGCCAACAAAACACTGTATGGGTCAAAATTATCGATTTTTCTTTTATGCCAAAAATCATTAGGATATTAAGTAAAGATCATGATCCATGAAGATATTTAGTAAATTTCCTACCTTAAATATATCTAAATTGTATTTTTGTAAGTGGATGCAGCACAATCACCAACAGAAATGGAAACCTTTAAAGGCGATTTTCTCAATTTTTAGATTTGTTTGCACCCTCAGATTCTCAATTTCAAATAGTCATATCTCGGCAAAATATTGTCCTATCCTAACAAACCATACACCAATGGAAAGCTTATTTATTCAGCTTTCAGGCGATGTATACATCTCAATTTTAGAAAATGGACACATAAGACTGCTTTTGTGGTCCAGGGTCACATATATCTTTTTTTTTATAAAAAAAAGGTGCATACAACCCATATATTTTAAATATATTGTTTGCTTTAAATTAAATTAAGATTGTATGTTTGGTAATTGAACCTAAATACATTTAAAATTAATGTGCTATATTTCAGATCAATATTATATATTGATCAGAAATATAGCACATTCATTTAAAATTTTAATTATAATTTTAATAATTTTATTTCAAATATTATTTGTTTTCCTTCATTTTAATCAACACTAACTTTATTCTCATCTGAATTATAAATAACTTATTTTTGTATAAAATAAAAAATCCAGAATAATCCAGACCAACCAGAGTGCACTATTTCTACAACATCATCAGTGCTGAAGTGGAACTACCAGAGCCGTTGAGCAGATAGCGAGCAGATATTTTGATATTTTGTGTCACGTCGTGCACAATAACCCTAAAGGCACCGGGGTTGCGGCACCGGCTTGGCCCGTAATCGCTGCTCGCAGCTATATTTTTATAGATTGGTTCTTGAAAGAACATAAACATCCTGGTTCTAAAGGGGCTCAATATTAACATTCAGGGTATATAGATATTCTAACTAACTTGTAGCTACTGGTAATAACAGTTGAGTGAATATGTTGGTACCCACCCCTGCAGAATCTACAAAATATTTAGCTTTTATAAAATAAGAGGGACCACAAAAAAATGCTAAAAATTATTTTTTATTTTATAGTACTGCCCTGATAAAGCTATTTCACATGACGTTTACATCTATTCCACATTTATAACAACAATGCCTAATAATTAATATGAACAAAATAAAAACTGAATTATAGCACTGAAAGGGTTCATAAGTTCACATCATCTTGGTTACTTTGATATGTTGCGTGTTGATGACTGTTTGTATTCTCTGTGATAGTTGTATGTATCCACTGGCTACTTGTAGCAGCTAGCATCACATTTCAAGCTTTTACGCTGACCTTTTAGTCTAGCAAGCCAGACCTACATCAAGATGTTAGGTCTGGGAAGTCACCATTGGCATGCCTCAATCTGAGGGCGGGATAAATGATTGTCTTTCAAATTCCCTCTGCACCAACCAGTGCAACGAGCGGCTGTGGATGAGTGAGTCCCATGCGTTTTCCCACCAGCGGAGCTAGTTGATATATTAAACGTTTGCCGTATCCGGTCGGCAAAACTCAGAACACACCTTCCTTTTTTAAGAATGACTTAAGTGCCGTTCTTTGTTCTTTTCTCAAAGAAAAACTTAACTCCATAGGAGAGGAAGAATTTTGCAAACTTGTTAAATCATCTAAATCAACAACATGTATGTTAGACCCTATACCGACTAAACTATTGAAAGAGATGCTTCCAGAGGTCATAGATCCTCTTCTAGATATCATTAATTCATCTTTGTCTCTAGGATAAGTACCAAAAACCTTTAAGCTGGCTATGATTAAACCACTTGTTAAAAAACCGCAACTTGATCCTACAGAATTAGTCAATTACAGGCCGATCTCAAATCTACCTTTTCTGTCAAAGATATTAGGAAAAACAGTATCCTCACAACTGTGTTCCTTTCTAGAAAGAAATAATATCTGCGAGAATTTTCAGTCCGGATTTAGACCGTACCATAGTACTGAGACTGCTCTCATTAGAGTCACAAATGATTTGCTCTTATCATCCAATCGTGGTTGTATCTCTCTATTAGTGTTACTCGATCTTAGTGCTGCATTTGATACTATCGACCACAACATTCCTTTAAATAGACTAGAAAACTATGTTGGCATTAGTGGAATTGCACTAGCATGGTTTAAATCATATCTATCTGACCGTTTTCAGTTTGTAGCAGTAACTGAAGAGATGTCTTATCAGTCAAAAGTTCAGTATGGCGTACCACAAGGCTCAGTACTAGGACCGCTGCTGTTCACTCTGTACATGCTACCATTAGGAGATATCATCCGGAAACATGGAATTAGCTTTCACTGTTATGCTGATGATACTCAGCTGTATATTTCTTCAAAACCTAACGAAACTTACCAATTCACAAAATTAACGGAATGCATAGCTGATATAAAAAATTGGATTACCAGTAATTTCCTACTACTAAATTCTGAAAAAACAGAGATTATAATTATTATTCCTCACCTAATAACCTAGAATACTGTGTAACACTTGATGGCTGCTCTGTTAAGTCTTCGTCGTCAGTTAGGAACCTGGGTGTGCTCTTTGATACCAATCTTTCATTTGAAAGTCACGTGTCTAGTATCTGTAAAACCGCATTTTTCCATCTTAAAAATATATCTAAATTACGTCATATGCTCTCACGGACAAATGTGGAACAATTAGTTTATGCTTTCATGACCTCAAGGCTAGATTATTGTAATGCTCTACTGGGTGGTTGCCCTGCACGCTTAATAAACAAACTACAGCTGGTCCAAAACGCAGCCGCTAGAGTTCTTACCAGAACCAGGAAGTATGACCATATTAGGTTCTGTCAACACTGCATTGGCTGCCTATTAAACATCGTATAAATTTTAAAATATTGCTGATTACTTCCCAGATAGCATGGTGACATTGATACAATGTTGAGTTTTGATCTAAACCATCATTTTGGTTGAGATTGACATTTCAATGTTTAAAGTGTGCTGGATCAGCATTGAAATTTTGATGAAAGCCAACAGCACACATGGGTGGAGACAGTGACATTGAACTAACAGTGATTTGTAGTTGATGAGCACAAGATCATTCAGGCGTATCTCTGCAGAACACTAGTGGGTGTTTCTCGATCAGTGGGGCGTTTTCAAACCACAATGGGCATTATCAACCGCTTTACCCGATTTGCTGTAATCCACTGTGGGCTTGGTTTAGGGGTGGGCCTTCATGATTTTAGCTAGTCTGTTGAAAAATGGTTGAAAAACATTTACCTGTATTGTAGTTTGAAATTGACCACTGATTGGTAAACGCCCATTTTGTCTTTGCACGTGCACTTCAGTAGTCTAATGCTTCCTCATTAGAGAGAAAACAGGTGCATCCTATACAGAAGTCTTGTTTGTTGAATCACCTGACATACTTACATGACTTCTCTAGCACAGTTTCAAACAATGGTGTGTCTACCTTATTTTTCTGTTCCTTTGTTTTGCATGCTTATTTGCGTTTGATTTGTGTTGTTACTCACTGTAATTAGATTACAAAGTTATTAAAGTGTTTGAATAAAGCATCTATTTTTCTACATTTTTAAAAAATGCATCTTGCTTTAGTAAAGTTTATTAGGAATTTCCTGAATAAAGTTATATGTCATTTAACAGATTTATTAAGGTGCAAGAGACATGAACATGATTAAGAATGTTAACATGGCCCATGTCTTGTATCGGTCAGTGCTTCCATGCAGAACACATTGCTCCTTTAGTAGTAGTGAAGGCAGATGATGATGGACAATTAAAGAAGCACCCTCCAGGGGTGTATTCCAGAAAGCAGGTTATGTGACATACCCGGGTATGTTTAAGAGTAAGTAAGCGGATAACCTCAACTTTCGGTTCCAAAAACGGAGGTAACTTTCAGGGTATGTTAGTAGTCATAGCAACTCACTCTCTGAACTGAACCTGCTCCGGAGCAGCTTATGTTGCAGAGTTAGTTTGTTTCAGAGAGGTGACAGAGCATGGCGTGCCCTGACCATTTTAATTAGCACTATATATCCCTACTTTATACAGTCACGATAATTTTTAATTATTAAATAATTTTTAAATAATTATGTGCACATTAGACTACTGACTGCCTACTGAGAATTGTTGCTTGCTAGCAGATTGTCTTGTGTCAAACTTGGTTATCTATCATTTTTTAGCCTATGTTGTGTGATGATGTTGCTCGTTACTTATTGTTGTGTGTTGTATCTGTCTTATCATTACTTTTTTATGCTGTTATTATGTGTGGACTGTAAAAAGTCATTTTTTGTTTTTATATCTTGATTTTAGGTTGCCCTCATAATAACTGGCCAGGGACAACAGATGAAAATTAGCCTGTTGAGCTAACTCTGGCTCATTTACAGTTATTTTACTGTTAATTAATGAGCACTGTCCCTGTAAAATAAACATATAAATGAAAACGAAAAAAATGAAATGTTTCTAATGATATAACTCCTCATATAACATCATTACTGGTCCCCACTAACTAGGTAATATGTGGCAAAGAGGAACCCCCAGTGAACCCAGTAGACCAAAGAGATGGCAGGGTGGTACAAGACATGATTTGCCAAAATCACTTCAATTAAAACCAGTTAACAGTCAAGTGTTGTTCATTGTTTCTTTATTTCTTGTAACAAAAGACACTTGTATTTATTGCTTTAGATTTCATTCAACAACAAATGACAGATTAATGTTCACATACTGTTTCCCACCTTAAGCTAGTGCTCCAGCAATTCAATTTCAAGTCTGGCCTTTTTTAGGTTAAGCCTTTTCTCCTTCATTTGAAGCTGTATAAGGTCCATCTCCATGTCACTTTTTCTGATTTGCTTTTAAGGGGGACCTTATACAGCTCTTTGGCAGGCAACTAGAAAGACTGAAAAAGACTTTAAAGTTTATAAAGTAATATAAACACAGACCAAATATTTAAATGAGGAAGGAGAACTGCAGAACATTTCTTACACTGCTAAGATTCTGTGTGGAGGTAGATGGACCCTCATTTGTATTAAAATCTCCTGCCATATTCTGTAAAATGACAATGGCAATTTATTTATTCTCTTATGTAAAAAAGGGGGAATGCATTGTATGTATCATACCTCTATGGGCCTCCCCACATTTTCTGTTTCTGTCACAGCAGAAGTGGTCTCTTCATCGTCATCCTACAGTGAAAATAATGAAGGATGCTTGGTCTAGCAAACAGAAACCTAAAGACAATAATCACTTACAACTGTGACAGAGTGTGGTGTTGCAGGATGATCCAATAATACAATGTGGCCATCAGCAACTGCAAGATAATTAAACCAAGATAATCATGCATATTCAATACTCAATGTATATTCTTAAACAAATACAACTAATAAAGAAGGGCATTAGGAACATCTAAGAGTACTAGTAATAAGATTACAGTATACAGCATATGCAGTCAAAGCAGCATGCAGCATGCACACTGCACAATGAATCAATGACTGTAAAATGCATTCAAATGCCTTTTTAAAATGGTGACAGTGATGATGATTTTCTTTATTAAAATACTGACAAAAACAGTGAAAACATCAATAAATCAATAAGTATTAATATGGCTCAACTACATTTTACTAAGCCACCTGTCTTGGTAGCTGAGTCTGATGAACGGCCCCCTGGAATCCCATCGCCCACAGGTCGCCCTTTATTCAGGGACAGTGCCAGCTCCTCCGCTGGGGTGAGGGAAGGTGGAGGACCCCCACCTGTTTTAAGGGCCTCGGCCTTCTTTCTATTGGCTACATAGAACACTAAATTACATTAGATACTGAATTACATGGCGTCACTAACAAGTTTAGTAAGTTTAGAAAATATTACCTTGCTGGAGAATGTTTTTGACTTTCATTTTCATTTTGACTTGGCTCACACTTCTTCTGGCTCCAGAAGGATTACACCTTATAAGAACCTAACATATAACTAGCCAATTATGTGCATTACTACTGTAATATTAAGAAATGTATGCAGGCCAACAAGTAAATAGGCTATTTGTCTATTTTTACATGCCCCAAATAATTTTTGGCTAATGACAGGGGAAAATAGCCCGTTTATAATTTTCTAAACTCACGCATTTACTCTGTCCGTTTTTTATTTATTTATTATTTATTTATTATTATTATTTGTATCCGTTTATCAGTATTGCTTTTTTTTAGTTTTAACGGGCTTGTAGTCTTCATAAGCCAGCATTAAAACCTCCAACTCAGTTTCACCGAAGTATGTCGCTCACTTTTTTGTCCCTTGGTTTCCATGGTGACTCCTGAAATCTGCGATCCATTGAAAATGTCTTTATGTACTCGCCGTGTGCGCGCATTAATGTCTCATATATGTGACATCTTACATATGTCTATTGTCTTGTAAGGTTTTTATACAATATACCAAGATTTTGGTTTCACTAATGATTGCCCAACTCATTTAACTTTGATGTTACGTGTATCTACTAAGAATATTGTATGTGGATTTACTGTCATATATGGTAATTATAAGTTCCAAATTATCTTAAATCTCACATTACACAATTTTACTAAGGATTTTGTATCTTGTTTGACTGTCATATATATTACTTACAAGTTTCAGATAAAAGATATAAACATTTAGTAAAATTTATCTATATCTTTTCCATATGGGACTCCATAGGATTATAATGTAAAACAAACGCTGGCAGCTTTTGAAGACATGTATGAACACGCCCTAAATGTTCTTCTGTTGGCTGTTTTTATATGAACACAGAAAGTCATTTTTCCATTGTGCTAGATCAGGGATGCCAACTCCGGTCCTGGAGGGCCACTGTCCTGCAGAGTTTATCTCCAACCCTAATTAAACACACCTGAACAATGTTCCCTATCGAGGAAACTCGACAATGCATCGAGAATCGACACTTTGGGGACGCTCCCTTAGCGTGCGCCTCTGAAGTAAAAATGAAACTATTCCAATCCTGATTGGTGTTGCGTCGTGACGTAACATGTGACGGCATAACCGGAAGCATAAAGGTGACGCTGACGCATAGAATGCCAGCTTTCGCTCTTCAGCAAGCGCTCTCTGTGAAACTGTCTGTCTTATTTGATGTTGTTTGTCTGTGCTAAGCTCTATATATGGCGAGTGAACAATACACTAAGTGTGTGCACCCCTGCCCAAGATTATATGCCACGGGTGGGGACACGCATCTGCTGTGTGTGTGTGTATTGTTTAGGGGCGCAGCACGCACAGTCAGCGCCTCGAGAGGGCTGCCTGTGATACTGTGAAGCACTTCCTATTAGAGTGCTGCGCTCTCGCTTGGCTATATTATTTCACTGATGATGGCCAGGCTCGCGATCCCCGCGATTCGGGTCCCGCGTCCATTGAGGCGGTGCGACGGCCTAGATCGCGGAGATCGCAGAAGGATCTCGCGGATGAGAACGAGACTGCTGAGGCACCTTTTCTCTCATCATCCGCAGATTCTATGACACTAGTTCACGACGCAGACGCCCGCGATGCGGCGGCTTCTGCCCGTGACGAGTGCCCAGTGCTCGAGCTATATGTTTATAAACAAACAAAATTATAAATAAGGAAGTAGATGTGCTCAGCATTGGGAACGAGCAACATGAGTCACACTCGCCGGCTTATGTTTCTGCTTATGTAGAGCTTGTATTGTTGTGATGAGTGCTGTGGCCAGTATTAGATAAATAAATAAATTATATATATATATATAATATATAATATTTAAATATATAAGCTGGCCACAAAATAAGCAGGATGATCCCCGTCAAAATGAACTAGAGAGATTCCTGCAGCACAGTTCACAAACTCAGAGCCGGGGCTTACTGTTTTTCCCAGATCTTTATAAAAAAAAAAATATATATATATATATATATATATATATATATATATATATATATATATGTGTAGATCCTGGGAGAAACCCCACACTTTACGTATCTCACCACATTCATTATATGTTTATTCGAATGTGGTGGGTGCGAGAGAGTCGGGTTTTGGCAAGATGCCACAGATGGAGGAAGCTTTAGTGAGTTTTCTTTCTCCTGATCTGGCATCTTTGCTTTAAGCCCCGGTGCTGCCCAACAAACCGTGCAGGGACACCTCTGCACTGGTTGGCTGGGCTTATATGGTGCAGGAAATCGATGTTGCTCTTCCCCCGTTAAAAACGTTTCGGGACACATCGGTTTCCAGCGAACGCAGGCTGCACTGTCCGCCCCACAGGCTTGCGGCCAGGCAGCTTTCGCGTTCGCCCATCGAGAATCGTTTTTTCGGTCCAGCCCTGCCGGAAACCCGCTTCAGGGGTCAGGAACGAATCCCGATTAATACCCGAAGCCAGGCTTGAGAGCCTGGTTCCTTTGGTAAAATATTTCAAAAAAAAAAAAAAAATTAATAATAAAGGGTCAGGCTGGTGCGTGCCTGCACTCTATGACGATTTTGCACGCGTACCAGGCCGATCTTCTTAAAGATCTAAATAAGGGAATATTTCCTGTTGGCCGCTCCGCTATCTCCTTCTGGCCTGTTTTCCAACGCTGTCTCTACAGTCGTTGACAGGTTTCAGGAAGCGAAAAAAAAAAAAAAAAAAAGAGGGCTGCCCCCCCGCTGTGGAACAATCGATGTTGTTCTAGCAGCAGGTGCCCTCGGGGAAGATGTTGTTGTCCCGCCGTCTTTGACGCTTCGGGTCACATCGATTTCCAGCGAACGCACACCATGGCGTTCGCCCAAAAGCTTGCAACAGGGCACCGACTATGGTCACAAAATCTGTATCGACTTTTTTCCTGCCGGTCCACCGCTTCAGGAAGTCGAGAATAGTGCTCGAAAAACACCCGAGGCCAGCCTCGAGGGGCTGGTTCCCTTAGTAGATTTTGTAGAAGAATGGCAACGCCTTCCGAACATATATCTATATGGGTCCTGTATATTATAAAATATTATAAAATATGGGTACAGATTGCAGTTCGGTCACCGACCTCCCTAGTTTGCTGGGGTGGTACCGACTGCAGTGGTTCCAGAACAGGCTCGGGTTATGGAACAAGAGGTACAGACTCTACTGGAATTAAGGGGCCATAGAATGTGTTCCCCTACCAGACAGGGAGTCAAGGTTTTACAGCCGGTACTTTATAGTTCCAAAGAAGGATGGCGGACTGAAGCCTATTGTAGATCTAGGGCTTTTTGAATCATTCTTTGAGGAGATTCAGGTTCAAAATGCTTACTGTTTAAACCATTATCGTGAACCAAATCAGATCCGAGGACTGGTTTGTCACGATGGATCTAAAAGACGCTTATTTCATGTCTCCATCCTTCCATATCACAGGAGGTTCCTGAGGTTGCTTACGGGGGCGAAGCATACCAATATCGGGTTCTTCCGTTCGGCCTAGCACTCTCTCCCCGCACGTTCACAAAGTGTATGAATGCAGCTCTGGCTCCACTGAGGCTTCAGGGCATCCGTATACTGAATTACATCGACGACTGGCTCATATTGACCCAGTCTCAGGAAATGGCAGTTCGGCATCGAGATGTCGTCCTTGGCCACATTCAGAACCGGGGTTGAGGCTCAACACTACGAAAAGGTGTTGGACCCAGCTCAGAAGACTACTCTTCTGGGCGTGGTACGGAATTCTGTTACGATGTGGGCACGTATGTCTCCCGTTCGTATCGAATCCATCCTGGCCATGGGGTCCAGGATAAAGCTAGGCCAGGCCATCATTGTAAAGCAATTTCAAAGACTGCTTGTCCTCATAACAGCGGCATCCAACGTAATTCCTTTGGGCCTGCTTCACATGAGTTCCCTTCAATGATGGCTCAAAAGCCAAGGGTTTTTTCCCCAAGGGGAATCTGTTCCATATAATAAAGGTTACGCGCAGATGCCTTCGTTCCCTCTTAATATGGAAGAAACCTTGGTTCTTGTCCCAAGGTCCAGTGTTAGGGGTGTCATGTCGCCGGGAAACTGTTTCGACAGACGCTTCCCTCGCTGGCTGGGGCGCGGTCTCGGACGGCCGCTTTGCCAGGGGTCTGTGGCAGGACCATCATCATTCTTGGCATGTAAATCGCCTAGAGATGTTGGCTGTGTTCAGGGCTCTGAGGAGCTTCCTCACAGACATCAAAGGTTACCACGTCTCAGTGGTATCTTATCTGAACCGACAAAGGACACTCAGATTGTGCCCTCTATCCAGATTGGCGCATCTGATCATTTTATGGTCCCAAGGGAAATATTATCTATAAGAACAATATATGTCCCGGGGGTTCTTAATTAGGGAGCAGACATCCTGTCGAGGCAGGGGCTGAGGCCCGGGAATTGAGACTCCATCCAGAGGTGGTGGAGTTGATATGGCAGAGGTTTGGACCAGTGGAAGTGGATCTGTTTGCCTCTCGAGGGACTTCCGTCCAACTATCCACCTTGGTTCTCCCTGACTCATCCAGCCCCGCTGGGGCTTGGATGCCATGGTACAGGCCTGGCCGAGGCTTCGCCTGTACGCTTTTTTCCCGATCGCTCTGCTCCCGGGAGTCCTGGAGAGGGTCAGTCAGGAGGGCATCAGTCGTCTTCTGGTAGCCCTGTGTTGGCAAGCCCGAGTATGGTTTTCAGACTTAATTTCACTCCTAATAGCTCCGCCATGGCAGATTCCTCTGAGGAGGGATCTGTTGTCTCAGGCGGAGGGCACTATATTCCATCCTCATCCAGAGCTGTGGAAATTGTGGGTCTAGCCTCTGAGGGGCTCAGTACCTAGATGCTGGTCTATCATCTGGGGTGGTCGAAACCATACTTATCTCTAGGGCTCCGTCTACTATGAGATTATATGACCTCAAGTGGAATGTTTTTCCACTTGGTGTAAGGAACTTGAGTTAGGCCCAGTTAACTGCCCAATGGCTTCAGTTCTGGGGTTTCTTCACGATCATTTCTCTGCGAATCTCTCCCCATCCACACGTAGGGTGTATGTGGCTGCCATTGCGGCATTCCATGCACCATTAAATGTTGGGCCTTTGGGGAGGCACCAACTGGTCATACTATTTCTCCATGGTATTGGAGGATGAGACCGACAGTCAGGTCCAGGGTTCCTTCCTGGGACCTGGCGGTGGTTCTCGAAGGGCTATTCTTGGCTCCCTTCGAATACCTCCAGTCGGCTTCGCCTTGGACCTCACGTTCAAGATAGCCTTTCTCTTAGCTATTTCTTTACAGAGACTGGGAGATCTCCAAGCCCTGGCATTATCGCCAGCTTGCTTGGGATGTGCCCCCGGCGGAGTTAAGGCCATCCTGCATCCGAGACCCAGCTATGTGCCTTAAGTGCAATTTATCATGGCTAGGTCCATGGTCCTGCAAGTATTTCATCCTCCACCTCATGTGTCGGCAGAAAAGGAGAGGTTCCTTGCTCTGCCAGTCAGAGTTCCGAGTATTTACCTTGAGAGGTCCTCTTCTTGGAGGAGGTCGGACCTACTGTAGTGTGTTTTGGATCACCTATTAGGGGCTCCCGGCTTTACAAACCATAAGTAGGCCTACAAGGTGCGCAATTTGCCTTCACCTTTGGCCGTTAGGGCTCTTTCTACTAGAGGCATGGCGTCCTCTAGGGCCCTCCTTTTGGGAGTTCCCATCCAGGAGATCTGTGAGGCAGCCGGTTGGGCTACCCCACACACTTTTGTTAGGTTCTATATTCTGCTCCTCCCTAGTACGCCTGGCGCACATGTGCTCTCGTCCTAGCTGAGTGCCTGAATCAGTTTCACTCCGGGGCAGGCCTGTTTTCGGTGCGTGGCCTAGTGGGCATTCGTTCCCCAAAGTGTCGATTCTCGATGCATTGTCGAGTTTCCTCGATAGGGAACGTCTCGGGTTATGACTATAACCCTTGTTCCCTGAGAAGGGAACGAGACAATGCATCGCTCTGCCACGGCCCTCGAGGCCTTAGAGCGTCTTGCTTCATCGCGAGGCTGGCATTCTATGCGTCAGCGTCACCTTTATGCTTCCGGTTATGCCGTCACATGTTACGTCACGACGCAACACCAATCAGGATTGGAATAGTTTCATTTTTACTTCAGAGGCGCACGCTAAGGGAGCGTCCCCAAAGTGTCGATTCTCGATGCATTGTCTCGTTCCCTTCTCAGGGAACAAGGGTTATAGTCATAACCCGAGACGTTTTCAGGATTACTAAAAAATATTTTTTGTCAGGGTTGGAGCTAAACTCTGCAGGACAGTGGCCATCCAGGACCGGAGTTGCCATCCCTGCGCTAGATTGACGTGTTTGATCGTTGCGCTCACGTCACGCATCTTTTACACAAGACGTTTTCTAAAAACGCAGCTCTCTCAAGTTAAAAGTAGCTTAAAAAACTTTAACAAAAAACATTTCTATGCCTTGTGTTTTCCACTGCCCACGTCTCGCATTTTAAGACGCAAAGAAGCATTGTGTGAGTGAATGTCCTCGAATTGGAGAAGGAAACACAAGGTCCGTACCGCACGTTTACATTAATTATGGAAATTCAGTGCAGTGGAATGCAAGAACGCGTTCTGTGGAAACGGCCCCAACCTGTTTCTCATGTTTTGTTGTTTTATAGTATCTGAGGAACTAAAGGCTCCACTTTCTTCTGGAATGGGCTGGGGAGAAGCAGCTTATTTGCATTTAAAGATATAGGAAACAAAGTGTTTGCTTATTTGCAAAGCTTATTTGCATTTTACTACGCACGGAAACAAAGTGTATTTGCTTCCACTGAAAAAGGGGCATTTTGGGCATAAATTATCTGTGTTGTGTTTTGAGCTGAAAATTCACAGACACATTCTGGGGACACCTAAGACTTATATTACATCTTGTAAAAATAATAGGTCCCCTTTAATTAGACAAGGTTCATCTATAATGTATAATGCTATATAAAATGATAGCATTTCATACTGCATGTACATAATGTACATAATTGTGTGTAAATTAACTTTAAAAAAATAAAAATATTATACCTTTATTTAACCAAGGGAGAAAATAAAAATAGAAAACCAAATAGAAAAAATAGATCTATTAATTAGCAGAAGTTATTACTCCACCACCTGCATGTGACGTTATTAACAATATATTGTTGAAACACTGTGGTTTAAATGAAGGAGGTTCGCCATGTTACTATGGTTTTGAAAATAGTCGCATTCACAACTAGTTAATTTCTCCAACAATTCATTGCACTATGGTAGTAAAGCAGTGATTTACGTTGTTGTACAGGAAACGCACCCCAGATTAGTGATCAACTAAGGATTTGCCATTGGCTGATTCTTAAACTATCACCTGTAAATGTAAATATGTGGTTAATAAATTCAACACTGACCCCTAAAAAGCTGCATTAGGCCTATTTCAAGGTCACCAAAGGAAGTTATAATTTTAAATGGATAAGAGAGTAAATTCTGGTCACTTCGTCTGTGTGTCTTACAATAAATTAATCATTTTAATAGAATAAATAAATTACCTATTTTTTAAGCCTATGTTGTGGGCCATACCTTTTCTGCCAGAATGAGAGTCGTAGATCCAAATGCAAGTATAGCAGTTTATTGTGACAGACAGGATAGTGAAAATACTCAGAACAGCTCAGTCAAATGGCTGGCGAATTCAATGCAACAATCCAAAGGAGAGAGAGATCAACAGTGCCTCCTGGCGCTCCCAGGGGAACCTACCTGGCGATTGTAATCATCGATAAGGGAGTGATCCAGTATGTCCCTAGCAGGAACCCAACTTCTCTCCTCCGGACCGTAACCCTCCCAGTCCACCAGGTACTTAAATTCGCGTCCCCTCCTTCTCGAGTCCAGAATGAGATTGACCGAATAAGTGGGTTCCCGATCTACGAGTCGCGGCGGAGGGGGAACCGGGGCGGGCAGATTAATGTGTGAATGGAACACAGGCTTTAATTTGGAGACATGAAAAACGATGATGAATTCTCCTATACGCAGGAGGGAGTTTGAGGTGGACTGCCACCGGACTAAGAATCTTGGTGACAGTGAACGGGCCGATGAAATTGCTAACTTGTTACATACGGAGCGGAGAGGAATGTTCGACTGTGACCGGCGGTTCCACAATATAGACATAATCCCCTCTCTCTCCTCCTCTGCTTCTCCTGTGACGAAAAAAGGGGACCTGCCCAGTTGCATGGGCTCAGGATCAGGAAGAAGCGCCGTAGTTTCGCCAGGAGAATTAAAAAGAGGATTGAGTGCACTAGTAGAGCAGCCTTGCGGTGATCGTTGACCTCGTCGACGTAATCTGGCATCCACTTGAACCGCCAGATCAATAAGTTTATCCACACCGGCGGGTAATTCCAATGCGTAGATTTCGTCCTTTATGTACTCAGAAAATCTGTATAAAAACATATCCCACTGAGCCTCATGGTGCGTTCTGTTAGGCCCCACACTGCATGGTTCAAGTGACCCAAATGCCAAATCCGATTTTTATCTCTCATGTGGCAAAGATTGTTTATGACCGGTGAACGTGTAAGCAGGAAAAAAACGCATGGATTCAGATTTTTTCAGATCGGATTCAGGCCTCACTCATATGTGGTAATAAATCGAATATGAATCGGATACGTGCATTTGCGTGTGTCATGTAAGCAGACAAATCGGATATTCCCCAGTAAATGCGAGCCATACGTCATTAAAAAAGTGACGTCAACTCCACTAACCACTAACTGACATCACATGACTTATTATAGGCACGATGGAGGACAAAGGATACACACAGTGGAGCAATGTGGAGGTTTATGTCGTATTGAGTGTTTGGGGCGAAGAGACAGTGCAGGCAAAAATGCTGGGTTGTTACAGAAATAAATCTGTGTTTGAAGACATTTCACGAGATATGGGGAGGCACAGTTTTAAGCGCTCGTGGCTACAGAGCCACAGTAAGATAAATTCAATTCAATTCAATTCAAGTTTATTTGTATAGCGCTTTTCACAATACACATTGTCTCAAAGCAGCTTTACAGAAAGTGCATTTCAGAAATGTACAAAGAAAAATACAGTTTGTTAATCATGTATAAATTTAGGCATAACATATCGCCGGCGTTGAGTCGTCTCTTCACAGGCGTCGAGTCGTCTCTCCACAGGCGTTTAGTCGTCTCATCACAGGTGTTGGGGCATCTGAAGTCTCCGTGAGAGGCTGGATACAAACTGGAGCTGACAAACGCTATTTACCTCGGGACTAGCGTCCCGAGATAACAGCAGAAAGACAGATGGGAAATAATTAGCATAGCTGATGTTCATAATATTAATGCATTCGAACTGATTCAGAAGTAGTATAAAAGGTAAGCATTAAGTGAATGCTTGGTTAAAGAGATGCGTCTTTAATCTAGTTTTAAACTGGGACAGCGAGTCTGAGTCTCGAACAATATCAGGAAGGATATTCCAGAGTTTAGGAGATAAATGTGAGAACGCCCTCCCTCCTTTAGTAGACTTAGATATCCTAGGAACGACCAGAAGCCTCGAATTTTGTGATCTTAAAGAGCGCGATGGATTGTAGGGCGATAGAAGGTCTGTTAAATACACAGGAGCTAAACCATTTAGAGCTTTATAAGTCAGTAGTACTACTTTGTAATTGATACGGAACTTAATAGGTAACCAGTGTAGAGATGATAAAATTGGTGTTATATGATCATATTTTCTTGATCTAGTAAGAACTCTAGCGGCTGCATTTTGCACTAACTGTAGCTTGTTTGAGGATGCAGGACAACCAGCTAATAAAGCATTACAGTAATCTAGTCTCGAGGTCATGAATGCATGAACTAACTTTCTGCATCTGAAACAGATAGCATGTTACGTAGCTTAGCAATGTTTCTAAGGTGGAAAAAGGCTGTTCTTGTAACATATGAAATATGATTTTCGAAAGTCAAGTTGCGGTCTAGCATAACACCCAGGTCTTTTACTGTAGTGGATAGAGTAACAGGACATCCTTCTAAATTAAAGTTGTATTGTAAGGGATTTTGTGGGTAGTTTTTTAGACCAATAAGTAATACCTCCGTTTTATCTGAATTTAATAGCAGGAAATTACACGTCATCCAGCATTTTATATCTTTTAGACACTCTGTCAAGTTAGATAAGTTAGTGTTTTCATCTGGTCGTGATGAGATATATAATTGAGTATCATCAGCATAACAGTGAAAATTAATTCCATGTTTTCTTATAATATTACCAAGTGGCAGCATATATATTGAGAATAGCAGAGGGCCTAGGACAGATCCTTGCGGCACTCCATAGTCTACTGATGTTATCTTTGATTTTTCCCCATTTAAACAGACGAAATGGTAACGGTCTGATAAGTACGATCTAAACCAGCTTAATGCCTGTCCCTGAACACCAGTGTAGTTTTGTAGTCGATCTAAGAGTATTTTATGATCTATAGTGTCGAACGCAGCACTAAGATCAAGTAGAACTAGTATTGAGATACAGCCTTGGTCAGAGGCTAAGAGTAAATCATTTGTAATTTTGACTAGCGCAGTTTTGGTGCTATGATGCGGTCTGAATCCCGACTGAAATTTTTCATAGATATCATTTTCTTGCAAGAAAGAGCACAATTGAGCGGACACAATTTTTTCTAGTATTTTAGACATAAATGGAAGATTTGAGATGGGTCTGTAATTTGCTAGGTTATTTGGATCTAATTGCGGTTTCTTAATGAGAGGTTTTATTACTGCCAGCTTGAATATTTTTGGAACGTGACCTAAAAATAAAGACGAGTTAATAATATTGAGAAGAGGCTCTTCCACTACAGGTAACACTTCTTTAAGTAGTTTAGTGGGTATTGGATCTAATAAACATGTTGTTGGTTTAGATGCAATGATAAGTTTATTTAGTTCTTCCTGTCCTATAGTTGCAAAGTGGTGTAGTTGTTCTAGAGGGGCCATAATTGAGGCCGAGTCATAAGACACCATAGAGGATTGTACATTTACAATAGTGTTTCGGATGCTTTCTATTTTCTCATTGAAGTAATTCATAAAATCATTACTACTATATTGTAACGGAATATTTTGCTCTGGAGATGTCTGATTATGTGTTAGTCTAGCCACGGTGTTAAATAAAAACCTTGGATTGTTTTGGTTATTTTCAATTAGTTTGCGGATATGCTCAGCCCTGGCTGATTTTAGAGCCCTTTTATAACGTGACATACTGTCTTTCCACGCGATTCTGAAGACCTCTAAATTAGTTCGTTTCCATTTACGCTCTAAGTTACGAGTTTCTCTCTTGATAGCATGCGTAGCACTGTTGTACCATGGTGTTTTAGTTTTCTCTCTAACCTTTTTTAATCTAATTGGTGCAACAATATCTAGTGTACTAGAGAAAATGTTGCTCATACTGCTAGTCATTTCCTCTAGTTCATCTGTTTGTTTGGGTTTACTGAGCAGCTGAGATAGATCAGGTAAGCTATTTGAGAATCTTTCTATAGTGGTTGGAAGGATTGTTCTGCCTGGTCTATAACGTGGTGCAACATGACAAATTTCAGCAGTGCGTATTATACAAGTTACCATGTAATGATCAGTGAGATCGTCACTTTGCGGTATAATATCTATATCGGTTGGATCGGTTCCATATGATATAATTAAATCTAGTGTATGATTTAGACGATGAGTGGGACCACTGACGTTTTGCTTCACCCCAAAAGAGTTTAATAAATCTGTAAACGCAGCCCCTAACGCATCATTTGTATTATCTACGTGTATGTTAAAGTCGCCAATAATTATTGCTTTATCGACATTGACCAATAGGTCTGAGAGAAAGTCTGCAAAATCTTTTAGGAAATCAGCATATGGCCCTGGAGGTCTATATACGGTAGCCAATGCTAGAGATAATAAGGATTTCTTTCTTACATCTAAGAGCGTAACATTTAGCACAAGTACTTCAAACGAATTAAACCTATGACAAGTTTTCTGAGTAACATTAAGAATATCTCTATAGATTGTTGCAACACCGCCGCCACGACCGATCAGACGGGGCTCATGCTTATAACAGTATCCTGGTGGAGTAGACTCATTTAGACCGAAATAATCATTTGGTTTAAGCCAGGTTTCAGTAAGGCACAGAACATCGAAATTATTATCTGTGACCATTTCATTTACAATAAACGCCTTAGGTGTGAGCGATCTAATGTTTAGAAGACCTAGCTTTAGAAATTGTTTTTGTTCACTGATATTTAGATTTTCTGGTTTAATTACAATAATATTCTTGCTAGATCTTACAGTAGATTTGTTGTTTGGCTTCACTAAGCGAGGAATAGACACAGTTTCTATATAATGTTCTACATTGGTACTTATATCAATTAAGTTGGGACAGCAAAGACTATGATTTGGACTTTGACTTACTAGTCAGATGGTGTGTAGCGTCTTGGAGATGTTGTCCGACAGAACAGCCGCTCCGACTCTGCTGGGGTGCAGACCATCAGGACGGAAGAGCCTAGGTCGCTCCCAAAACAGATTCCAATTATTTACAAAGAGCAGTTTCTGTTCATTACACCATGACATTAACCATTCATTTAAAGCAAATAATCTACTGAACCTTTCTTGTCCAAGTCGGTAAGTGGGAAGCGGTCCAGACACGACGATCGTTGCTCTAGGCGATGTGCTGCGAACCGTCTCGATCAGGCTCCTGTAGTCCTTCTTCAGAACCTCCGTCTGCCGCAGCCTGATGTCATTCGTCCCCGCGTGCAGCACGACAGCTCCGATGCGCTCGTCACCGTTCAGGATCTCGGGAACCTGCGCAGCGACATCAAGAACACGAGCACCAGGAAAGCAGTGAGTGCGCACCTTACCTTTACCCGAGGTAGCACGGACATGGCGGACCATGGAAGTGCCGATGATCACGGCGTCGTCGCGTTCCGACTCGCGAAGAGGGGAGAAGCGGTTCCGGGTGGAGATCTCGAAGACCGGGAGGGGCGGAGAGGTTCTTGCTTTGGTCCTGACCGTCCTGGCTCGTGTCGTGACCCAGGGTGCAGGAGTGATTGAAGGCAGAGATGATCGCGTCCTCTTGTGAGCATCGGCGCGTGATGTTTCAAGCGCTGATCGCTGATCTCGCAGCTCGGCTTGCTTCTCCAGCAGAACACGAATCTGTTTCTCCACCGACTCCAGTTCCAATCGTACCGAAATCAGCTCGAATGTGTCCTCACCTGCACTCAGAGGTAACGTTAGACACACATCCGATATGTTCGCCATTATAACAGATGAACAGTAAATTAAGTAAACAGTAAAGCAATCCGATTGTTTTTTTTTTTTTTATAAGGAATAGTATCGAGGATAAGTTCACATGATATAAAAATAGAAAGTGCCTGTTTACAATTGAGTGGTAAAGAAGAAAATCAAGGATTAATGAATCAATTCGACGGAGCTCCAAACACAAACACAGACCGCACGCGCATGTGCTTATGCCCCGTTGATGCGGGCTCTAAGCACAATCAACGTGTGTCTGTACTTTCAGAGAAGCTTTCAGAGAAACGGGTGTAAGATGAGACGACGCTCGATAGGCGCGAGGCCACGCGTGAAATGCTAGCGGGCTAAAGGCTAGTAGCCGAGATTCGGAAAGTTGGATCTAAGTAACGATATCAAAGCAATCCGATTGTTTTTTACAAGGAATATTATCGAGGATAAGTTCACACGATATAAAAATAGAAAGTGCCTGTTTATAATTGAGTGGTAAAGAAGAAAATCAAGGATTAATGAATCAATTCGACGGAGCTCCAAACACAAACACAGACTGCACGCGCATGCGCAGCACAAGCTCTTTTTAGATAAAAAGCTTAATGACTTTTCAAAATATTGTGGAAAGCAAAACACTGGATAATTTTATTCGCATCTGCATCCATTGCATTTCGTGCTGTTTTACTTCCTTTTCCGGGTCAGAACGTCTACATTTGGTAGTATCAGCCATAGACATCATATAGAGCTAGACGACGCCCTATTGGCCGCTGTGGCGCAAGAAATGCGGCCGCCATCTTAAACCGGTCATACACAATTACACTGAGCGGAGCGGGTGACCGGTCTAAGATGGCGGCCCCACGGCTCGTCCGCACCTATAGGCAGTAGCGGTCGATAGGGCGTCTATCTATATGATGTCTATGGTTTCAGCAGTGTATAGTGTAAATGCACAAATCGGATACGGGTCACTTTTAAAAGATGATATAAGCGGGTCGTCAAAAAAAACGAATATAGTCAGAAAATCGGATTTGGGCATCAAGACCTGCAGTGTAAATGCAGCCTTATTGTCAACGAACCGACTCGGCCTTCGGATATGACGTCACTTCTACACTTCAAGCATTCTGGTATGTTTTGCGCATCCGAGTCAGAGAAAAAACATGGACGCCACCCAGAAAGCTGTTGCGATGATAGCACTGGCAGAGTACCAGGCCCTTATGAAAACGCAGCCATTTGAACTTCTAAAATTTTCACTTTATTTCATGTTTTAGTTTATCTTCTGTTAACGCTAGCCACGTAAGTAACACCCGTTTGAAACAGGCTTCATTCAATATTGGGTAACACTTTATTTTACGGTGTCCTTGTTACATATGTTACATGTACTTACCGTAGTAATAACAGTAAATTATGCATTACATGCAACTAACCCTCAACCAAACCCTAATCCTACCCTAACCCTATAGTAAGTACATGTAGTTAACTATTATTACTCAGTACTTAAATATATAATTACACTGTAACAATGACACCTTAAAATAAAGTGTGACCCAATATTGCACTCAGAACAAGGCCGATTCCCATACCCACAGGCAGTGATACAGGCGCAGTAAGGTATTGCAGTAATTCGAGTGATTAAAATCGTCATTTAAACAACCAAAGCGGTCCAAAAACAATGAAAACAATTCATACAAGTTAGGGATGCAAATTATCGATTAATTCATTAATCATTAGTTGATCGACCTTATCGATCGATTAAAGATACAATATGTAACTTTTTTGGCCACAAGAGGGCACAGTTTCCAACAATAACAAAGGCTTATGTTTATGGCGCAGTGACGAACTGAATGACGGGACTTGCTGTCAAGCTGATGGATCTAATAATATTTATGGATGAGTGAAAACGTCTCTGGTTACTTACGTAACCTATGTTCTCTGAATAGGGAACGAGACGCTGCGGAAAGCGCAGTGGGATATTCTCTGAATGTGCCGATTGTCTGAAGCCTTATAGAATCACGCCAATTCATTGGCTGATGGCGTCCGCGCAATATGGCTCCGCCCCGACGCTCTTACGTCGCATCATACGTATTCGCGCGCGCGCCATCTGCTCCTCAGATTTCTCTGCCGAAAAGAAACTGTCAGCAGCGCGAGGAGCTTGGCCGCTAACGCAGCGTCTCGTTCCCTATTCAGAGAACATAGGTTACGTAAGTAACCAGAGACGTTCTCTTTCATAGGTTCTCTCAACGCTGCGGAAAGCGCAGTGGGAACGGACTACCAAACTTGCCAAGCTAGAGCGCTTTTATGACTGGTAGATAAAAGAGACAACGACCGAAACGAGTTCAAACAGAAAGAACCTGGGAACCCGGGGTCATGTCAAGATCCAAGCTATAGAACCTTACAAAAGTATGCGGAGAGGACCAGTCTGCCGCAACACAAATATCCTCCAAAAGTGCTCCTCTGAAAAGAGCTTGAGAAGATGCTACACTTCTGGTGGAATGTGCTCTAATGTTAAGAGGTGAAGGCAAGCCACGCACCCCATAAGCCAACGAGATAGCCTCTGTGACCCAGTGAGAAATCCTCTGCTTCGATGCAGCAAGCCCACGGCGGCTAGCACCGAAGCAAACCAGAAGCTGGTTAGATTTCCTCCAACCGCCTGAGCGGTCTACATATATCTTAAGAGAACGAACTGGGCAGAGCAAGTTAAGCTCCCTATCTTCCTCAGATGAAAATGGAGGAGGGTGGAAAGCATTAAGGTTAACTACCTGAGAGCGGAAACTTGAGGAAAGAACCTTGGGGACATACCCTGGTCTCGGCCTCAAGGAAACTTTGACCAGGCCAGGGGCAAAGTCCAAGCAGGACTCGCTAACAGAAAGAGCTTGTAAGTCTCCCACCCGCTTTAATGAGGACAAAGCTAACAAAAGAGAAACCTCAAGAGTCAGAATCCTATCCGGAGCTGACTCCAAGGGCTCAAAGGGGGCTTTCGTCAAACCCTCTAGGACAACAGAAAGATCCCATGAGGGGACTCTAGGGGAGCGAGCCGGTTTCAGGCGCTTCACCCCACGCATAAAGGCAGAAACTAACCTTAATTTGCCTAGGGGAATCTCATCCGATTCCCTATGCGCTGCAATAGCCGCGACATAAACTCTGAGAGTGGTAGCGGCTGCTCCAGCCGCAAACTTCTCCTGCAGGAATTCCAGTACTGAACCAGCAGGGCAGTTAACTGGGCTCCTATCATGTGCTAAACACCAAGTCTCAAAAACCTTCTATTTGGAAGAATATAATCTCCTTGTAGAAGGAGCTCTAGCACTCGCAATAGTCTCCTGAACGTCAGTTGGGAGACCAGAGCTTAATGCTAACGGCCTCTGATCGGCCAAACATACAGCTTCCACATGTCTGGGCGAGGATGCCATATCCTGCCCTGTAGCTGGGACAGCAGATCATCCCTGACCGGGATCCTCCAGGGGGGAGACTCCAGTAGAGGAACTAGCTCCGAAAACCATGGCTGAGATGGCCAGAACGGAGCTACCAGGAGGAGGCGGACTCCGCTCTCTCTCACTCTGGCCAAGACCGCCGGGATCAGTTTGATGGGCGGGAAGGCATAGAGTTTCTGCGTTGGCCAAGGGTAAGCGAACGCATCTATCCCCAATGGGGCCGGGGGACTCAGGGAGAACCAAAGAGGGCATTGGGATGACTCTTGAGATGCAAAGAGGTCCACCTCCGCCTCTCCAAAAACCTTCCAGATTAGAGCCATCGTCTGGCGGTTCAACATCTATTCTCCCGATCGGAGTTTCTGTCTCGACAGAAAATCTGCTGCGAGGTTCAGAACCCCTGGGACATGAACCGCTCTTAGAGATAGGAATCTGCTCTGAGACCACAGGAGAAGGTGACGCGCATGCCTGTCTAGGGTGCGCGACCGAGAACCTCCCTGCCGGTTCACATGAGACACCACTGCCATATTGTCCGTTTTGACAATGACATGGTGACCCTCCAGAAGAGGGAGGAAATGAAGCAGAGCCAGAAAAACGGCCCTTAACTCCAGGCAGTTTATGTGCCAGGAGAGAGCCTCTCCGGTCCAGACCCCACACGCTGGTCTGCCCTCGAAAACCGCTCCCCAGCCGGTGAGAGAGGCATCCGTCGTAATCATCTGGCGACGAGATACCGCACCCATGCTGACCCCTTTCCGAAGAAAAAGAGGGTCCCGCCAAACTGACAGGGCTCGAAAGCAACTGCGCGATACCTTTAGTAGGCGAAGGGTTGACCCGGAGGGTCGAACCCCTGAGAGTTTCACCCACCACATGAAGGGTCTCATGTGGAGTAGGCCCAGCGGTAGCACGGAGGAGGCCGCAGCCATAAGGCCCAGCATCCTGCGGCAGGTGCCCACAGACACACGATGGCCTAGTGAAAAACGAGCCAAGCATGTCGTCAAGCTGGAAATCCGTGCAGGGGCCAAACGGGCCTGCATGAGAACGGAATCCATGTTCACCCCCAAGAAAACGGTGCTTTGAGCCGGAGCAAGAACACTCTTCTCCGAGTTCAACCTCAAACCGAGAGACTGGATATGACTCAGAACGACGTCTCTGTGGTGGGCCACTAGCTCCCTGGATTGGGCTAAAATGAGCCAATCGTCCAGGTAATTTAGAACACGGATGCCCTGGAGCCGCAATGGGGCCAGAGCTGCATCCATGCACTTTGTGAATGTCCTTGGAGCTAGAGATAGGCCGAAGGGAAGGACCCTGTACTGGAACGCCCTTTCTCCAACGGCGAACCTGAGGAATTGCCTGTGTCGCTGTACAACCTGGATGTGAAAATAAGCATCCTTTAGGTCTATCGTCACGAACCAATCCCCTGGCCGAATCTGAGATATGATAGCTTTCAGCGTCAACATCTTGAATTTCCCTTTGTAAAGGGCGAAGTTCAGCCGGCGGAGGTCCAGTATGGGACGCAAACCGCCGCCCTTCTTCGGGACCAGGAAGTAACGGCTGTAAAAGCCCCGCTCGGTTTCCCCTGGAGTAATCTCCTCTATTGCTCCTTTGAGAAGGAGGGAAGAGATTTCCTGCTGCAGTACAGAAGCCTGAGCGGCGCTGTCTACTACAGTAGGAAACACCCCGTTGAAACAGGGGGATGGCGGCAAAACTGAAGAGTGTAGCCGAACCGAATTGTGCGAAGAACCCAGGACGATACCCCTGGTAAGCGTTCCCACTCTGGTTGGAAATGTGACAGAGGAGGAGGGATGTTGTAATGCAGACGACATACCTGAGTAAGGGTGCCGTGTTGACGCTCCTGGGGTAAAGAGGTTGACTGTGCAGGAGGGCCATCGGCGTCCTGGCACGTGATGGGAGGCATCGAGATTGGGGTCATGGTGACCAGGTCCGCCTGCTTCGGAGGAAAACGGAAAGTGCCTCCGAGGATGCGGCCGGTAGTTATAGAGAGCGTGGGGGGTGAGGGGAGAAAGCCGAAAGCGTCTCCTTCCTCCCGCACCAGACTGAGTAGAGAAGGTGAAATATGGCCTGCACTTCGAGACACTCTGAGTGGCGAAGGTGACAGGGCAAGGAAAGGAGAGCTGGGAGGTGGGCAGAAACGCTTGCGCGGTCTGACCCAACCCTGAGGAACCAGAGGAGCTCTCCTTTTTCTGACCGGAGGGTCAGGAACGGCTCTGCGCCGCCGGAGCAGTCGGTTTGTCGGACCGCTTCAACTGGAGGCGCTTGTGAGGCCGTTGACGGGGAAACGGGCGACCGCGGGCTCCCCAAACCGTGGCAGGTGGGGGATGCCCTGGTTCGCTTCTTCTGGAAGAGAACTCCGGTCTATGAGAGGGACGTTCTCTGGGTCGCACCAGGGGGGGGAGCAGAAGGTTCCCTAGCCCTCCTGGGCATGAACTGTCTGAACGCGGCCGATTGGGATTTGGAGGAGCGGAATTTCTCAACCACTGTGTTGACCGCCTCACCAAACAACCCTGTTTGAGAAATGGGGGCGTCCAAGAGGAAAACCTTCTCTTTATCACGGATCTCCGTGAGATTAAGCCACAAGTGGCGCTCCACCGCAACAGAACCAGCCATAGAGCGACCTATAGCACGTGCGGTATGCTTGGTGGCTCTTAAGGCTAAATCCGTAGCCTTACGAAGCTCCTTGACCGCTTCAGGGGTCACACCGTCACCCTCGTCCATTTCCTTCAGGACGTCCGCCTGGTAGGCCTGAAGAATGGCCATAGTGTGCAGGGTCATGCCTGCCTGCCCAGCCGCCATGTAGGATTTCCCAATGAGAGAGGAAGTAGTCCTACATGCTTTAGAAGGGAGAAGGGGGCGCGACTTCCAGGACGGCGCAGACGACGGAGCAAGATGGTCGGCTAAAGTTTCCTCAATCGCCGGAATGGCGGAATAGCCCTGTTCCACAGAACCTACCAGGTTGGTGAAATCAGCAGCAGCCGCATTAGTGAGGCGCGAAGAAAAAGGCTGCTTCCAGGATCTGGAGATCTCATGATGCAGATCACTGAAAAATGGCAGCTTCCTCCGTTGAGGCCTAGAATTAGGGCCACTGAGAAGCCTTTCGTCGAGTTTCGACGACTGAGACTCACGTGGCTCGTCGGGCCAATCAATAGTGAGCTTCTCCGTAGCGCGCGAAAGCACGTCAACGAGCTCCGCGTAGGCCGCAGTAGGCCGCGCTTCCTGGCCGCTCGGCGGAATAACCTCGTCGGCGAGAGTAGGCCCGAAATCCTCGGAGTCGGAAGCCTCGGTAAAAAGTATATCCTCCAGCCCGAAAGAAACCGCGTCGCGTGCTCCCGGGCTGGGGCGCAAATAATCGTGTGAAAATTCGACTGGCATGTCTCTCGCGTGCCGAGGGGAGGGAGGGAGAGAAAGAGCGGGGCTCGTCTGCTCGAACTCCGCATCCTCAAGCTCTACATCCGAACCCCAGGTCGCGGATCCTCGAGAGGCCTCGGGAGCGCGACAGGGGGAGACGAATGATTCCCTCTCAAAGACCGCGAGCCGCAATTTGAGGGTTTTGAGCAACAAATTTTCACAGAATTTGCATTTAGACGATCCTATAACTGCCTCACGCGCATGTGAAAAACCCAAACATTTAACGCACTTACTGTGTGGGTCGTCGTTAGCGATGTAACGAGCACATGGCGGAGTACAGCGTCTGTAATCCATGGCAGCTTCACCGTAAGGAGAAACAGAGTTCCGCTTGAACAGTCGCAGAAGCGCCGAGAATAATCCTAGATGTAATTGTAGCTCAGAAAAATCACGAGCGAAGGGCAAACGTGACCGCTTCGTTCTGAAGGCAGAGAAATCTGAGGAGCAGATGGCGCGCGCGCGAATACGTATGATGCGACGTAAGAGCGTCGGGGCGGAGCCATATTGCGCGGACGCCATCAGCCAATGAATTGGCGTGATTCTATAAGGCTTCAGACAATCGGCACATTCAGAGAATATCCCACTGCGCTTTTTCGCAGCGTTGAGAGAACCTATGAAAGAGAACACTCATGTTTTTTAACAATACAGTGGTGTGAAGCAGGTCGTTATTGCTAAAGAGACAGATATCACACGCGAGTCCCGCAGATATAAAGGAATAAGGACATTTAATTCTACAGAACTACACGCAAGTGCTGGATTACTCACACAGGTCAGTTTATTAGACGAATTAAACTTGTGAGGGAACGCAGCGCTGTTTCACTTGGTCTAACGTTAGACTATCACACTAAACGGCATTTAAATGTGTGTTGAAAGTTATAATGTTATTCTACGTGTTAGTTTTTTTCTATACGAAACTAGCAGCTAGATCAAGATTAGAAAAACGTACTGACCATATTCTAACATGTCATCATGTTGAGCTAACGTTAACATTGATTTGTTTTATGTACATTTGCTCACCTGTCTAATGAAGCTGTCATGTCGTGTCGTGACTCGTGAAGCTCTGTCGAGTCCAAGTTAGTCGTGGACGTGGAGCTCTCGGCATCTCAAAAACGCCACGCTGATATTGATCCTCATTTTAGTTCTCCTTGTTTGTCCCAAAGTCTGCTTGCCATGGTTTATGTTTGAACGAAACAAGAACTTTGTGCCGCTAAACGTCACGCATTACGCAGTTGTCCATGTCTGTCGCCATGCTTACATCATGGCTATGGAAGTTCGAGCGGAAACCGAGGATAGCGCGGATATTGCGTCATTGACAGGCGACATTTGTTGGCTGGGACGGCCACTTATTTAAAATTGGAATTTCTCTGAAATAAAAAATCTATGGAGACTTTTGGGATATTGTAAGTACACAACTGCAGGAAATATATCACACTGTGCAAGTGATTTTTTGGATATTTTATTACAAAATTCCTACATATTGGACCTTTAATGATTAACTGATAAGCGGCTATTTTCCTGAGAATGTAAATTTCTCACTGTATCAATAGTGGCTTTAACATAAAAATATTGCTTATATACTGAATAAAAATTAGTTATATTGCTCAATTGATGCTCAATTGATGTTTTATTGTAACAGTTGGGATACGGTACAGATAATGGAATTTATGTAGTTTAAGAACATAAATGATGCACAGAAAATTAAAATACATAAAAAATAATTGTGCACTGTTGCATGTGAAACATTAAGCAACATAAAATAAATTTTAAATAAAAATCTATATGGATAGGCTTAGCCTACACTATATTAAGCCTACATATAATAATCTATCTGGTAAACTACTTGTATGAAAAGCTTGAAACATTAGCAGCAGTAATATAGGCTGAGGGGGGAGTCAAATTTACAACTTGTAACGAGTGGAAATAAGGTGTGGCCCCTTTAAGAGCTGTGTGCTCCCTGTTGAACTGTCAGCAGTATTGTATTGTATGTGCCGTGCGCCTCGAACACCCCTTTTACTGTCTATGCCAGAGGTCTTCACTCCTGCTCCTGGAGAGCCACTGTCCTGCAAAGTTTAGTTCCAACCCTAATCAAACACACCTGAATCAGCTCATCAAGCACTTCAGAATCGCTTGAGTATTCAAAGGCAGGTGTGGTGAAGCAGGTTGGAACTAAACTCTGCAGGACAGTGGCTCTCCAGGAGCAGGAGTGAAGACCTCTGGTCTATGCGAGCACCCCATGTATTTGGGTAATTTCAGTTTGATGCTATTTTTTTATCTTATTTTGTTTATTAAGTAACGAAGTGGACGGTAGAACGTGTGACAGACAGTTAGGCTACACAAGTTAGATTTGGGAATAAAGTGCGAGTTGTGAGATGCCAATCGCCTCCGTGAGTCTGTCTGGCCTCTGCAATTACAGTTGTGACTGTGAGCTATCCCTATTTTTCTTCCTGAAGATTCGCGTTACAAACTGTACTTCAGTTTCATTGCGGGGACACCGCCTTCACCTGCCATCATGTCTATCGGCTGGCTTTCGGGTTAAACTTTCCGCGACTGTGCAACTGGGTTATAGGTTGCCAGGTTGAGGTACCGGTAATACACAGGTTGAAATTGAAAATGGTCTGTGGATTGTGTGAATATAATGCATTTAAAGGGGTGATGAACTGAGAAATCAAATTTTCCTTGAGCTTTTGACATCTGAGAGGTCATCATATTATAAGAATATCCTGTAAGTTTCAGAACTGAAAAAGTCCTTGTTAGTCCGATAAAAGCTTTTATTGACACCAGCCTCAGCAAACGACTCGTTTTTTTCAAAGTGGGGAACAATGACGTCAAAGAGGATAAAACACCACCCCCCCGCAGAAGAAGATCAACGCCTACTTCAACACGGCCGGTTTTGCCACGCCCACCGATTTGCGCATTTTACACGCATACATAGCTAAATAACATGGGCCTACCTCGTGATGAAAAACGGATTGAGCAACCGAGCAATAAACATGGTGTACAAAATATTGTGCAGTGCCTGGTTGTGGAAGAAGACAGTCGCTGCATAAGCATTCCAATAGGAATGCTTAAACTTTATTTTTAATGACGTTCCAGCTGATGTGGGTCTGTTTGTTCGCTTCATTTCACTGAGGATTGTTTTGTAAACAAGACACAGATTGAGACTGGATTTTCAGACCGATTAAGATTAAAAAACGGTGCTGTGCCTTCTATATTGGATCCGACAGGAATGGTGCAACACACTTATGTGAGTAAAATTTTTATTTAAAAAGGAATAATAATCTGATAGGCTAGTATTGCATTGTTACAGATCGTTTGATATCTAATAATTATGTGTATGTGTATGTGTATGTGTATCAGTCTAATCGTAACTGACCAGTTGAAACTCATTATAATATGCAAAACTGTTATCCACTCACAGCAGTGGGCGTTTACTTCCAAGTCTTCAATGTGAGACGCCCATAAAAACCGAGAGTTTGTGAGCTAGGCTCAAAACTAGAATAGAAAATAGCCTATTACTTATTCATTTTGATGTTTTTGAATGTAAAAACCAAGCGAACGTTATAAGTTGACCTCAGACAACAATATAAACAATTTTAAAATGCCAGTTCATGACCCCTTTAATACAATCTGGAAACTGGTCAACATTAGACAAACATGAGGCGCCTCGAGATAGGGCTAAGAAATGGGAGAAAGTTATTGTTAGAATACAGCTGGATTTTCGAGGTTAGCACGCTGTAGCCTATAGCTGGTAGTCCACTCCGTTTTGACCGCCTCATGTTTGGTTTCTTTTTTGCCACCGTTTGTATCGGATCTCTCGCGTGAAATCTCATGTCACGTTCGCAATGTTCAATTAGCCGACATTTAATTTAATCGAGTAAATTCTTGTCAACAATTAATCGATAATTGATTAACCGTTTACATCCCTAATACAAGTCATACACAGGGCGCAGCCATCTTGGATTCCGTATCGGAATGTTAATCTCACGGTTGTCTGACTTCCGAGCTGGGAAATCCGAGGAAAGGGGGCGTGTTGGTGCGCGTTGCTAGGCAACATCTGTCTTCCTAATCGTAACTCCGACAAATAATAGAACGCAACATCAGCATTCCAGCCACACTCTGCAGCCAACGTATGAAATGCCAGATGCAGCACGATCAAAAACCTTTCTGAGTTCACTAGAAAAGGCTTGAAAGGCTTAACACGGAAGTCTCTGCTCCCAAACAGTCCCTCCCCAGCTGCTCTTCCCGTGAGCAACATAATCACAAAGGCTACCTTGGATTCCTCCATGGGAAATGCAGAAGGTTGAAGCGAGATGTATAATGAGCATTTGGCCAGAAAAGGACGACAACTGGGGCTCACCGGAGTAGAACGCTAGAGGTGGCGGTTCAGTGGAACGAATGGTCTGGATGACTGGAGCAGATGGATTAGCCGCGGCCTGGTGTTGAGCAGCAGTCTCAATTCTCAATTGCTGTACCTGTTTAGTAAGTTCAGACATTTGGGTTACTAGTGCCTGAACGGCATGACCCGTGGCCATAGTCTGTTCCTACTTTTGCTGAAGTCGAACATCGCTCTTAGACAGTACATACATACACGCAAATCCACCGCGCTTGCTGGATCCATCCTTGGTCGGTTCGTTCTGTCAGAATGAGAGTTGTAGATCCAAATACAAGTATGGCAGTTTATTGTGACAGACAGGACAGTGAAAAGACTCAGAAAAGCTCAGTCGAACTCAATGCAACAATCCAAAGGAGAGAGAGATGAAGAGACAGGAATCAAACACAGCGTGGAAACTCAGCAGCTGGTTGAACAAAACTCTAGATCGATCTCCGAGCTGCTTGGAAGCACAGATGAGACGCAGGAATGACTTTGGAACTAGGGGAGAGAACAAAACAAGAGTGACGAACCGACACCAAGCACATCTCTCTCCAGCTAGATATAGGCAGCTGACTAGCTGTGATCAGCTGGTTACTAGGCAACAAACAAGCCACCACACACACAGACCAAACACCTACAAACACACCAGACAGATACGCAAAATGAACACACGGATCTATGAACCGTGACATTTTCAACCTTGTTGCATTCAAAATGTTTTGAGGTTATTAAAGGGTTAGTTCACCCAAAAATGAAAATTATGTCATTAATGACTGACCCTCATGTCGTTCCAAGTCCGTAAGACCTCCGTTCATCTTCGGAACACAGTTTAAGATATTTTAGATTTAGTCCCAGAGCTTTCTGTCCCTCCATTGAAAATGTATGTGCGTGTTGTGGCAAAACTTCTATTAAACATCATCACTGCGTAAGAGACACTCAGAGTCAAATGAATAAATATTAAAGAGAAAAAAAAAAAATTATTAAAAAAATAAATATTATTAAAAAATAAAAAAAGAGAAATATTTATTCTTGCAAGAATAGGCCCGGTCGCCATCACAGCAGTTACCCTGTGAAGTGAGTGGCGCAAAACAGGAAGACATGAGACAGCCTTTATACTCTTTTCAAGGTTCCTCCTCACCCGCTGTACCTTTCACCCACTCAGATAAGGTCCCCACTGCTGTTCAGTTTCTACTTAAGGACACAAACTGGTACTGAAATAAACTAGCCAAATCAAGGTCCTGTCCCATATATTCCTGAAACGTCACACACAAGCACGTACACACATACACTTTTACACATTGAATAGGTTCTCTCTCTTATGATATCTGTTAGGAATAAATGACTATTAAAATTTCTACAACAATTCCTCATTTTTTATCATTCTAATTACCCATAATCACAATAATAAACAAAAAGACAAATTTTAAGTCATATCATCACACTACTCTTCATCTCTGGTTTTCACATAACTGATCACTCTTCTTAAACATTTGTGAAATAACATTTGAAAAAGTAAAAAGCTTAGGCTGTTTTTGTAAGGATAGTCCCTTAAATATTAGCAAGCAAGTAAAGAATTTATCTGAAGCCGGGCTTAATGAATAGACACTGCTATCACACATCGACCTTGATCGAACCCTCAGTCACCTCAGTTAAACAAGAAATAGTGTACAGATTAGTTAGGAAAAAAAAAACATCAATTCACACTGGTTATTTCAACAGGTCATCAAAATACAAAGAATAAAAGTAGAATAAAATCCATCATTTCAAACCCTCTCCTTGTACGTCATCTCATAGCGGATAACCACAGTTTTTAACCCTCTGTTCATATCAAAAACATTCATAGGAAGAAAAAGAAAGAAAAAGAAAACATACACCAACAATTAATTCATTTGACTATAGCTCCTACTACTTGTATCATCATCATCATCATCGTCATTTTTACCAATTTAACAAAACATCCCTGCTCTGACCAGTCTCTGTAATGAGCTGGAAACACACAATATCGACAATCCTACCCCCGAAACCCCAACCCCCAGAGATTACTCAAACAATCCATTCATTTTCCTAAAATATGGAAAATTTCCTAATGAATCAGTGACCAATCAAATCTCGTTGGCGTGTCGGTCTGCTGAGGTTGGTTGGTGTAGTTTTAAGGTGAGATGTTTGGACGGCGGTGTTACAATCTCCATTCTTGCAACCTTGTTTGTGGAGTGGACCATTTCCTGGCTGATGTCACCTGTGAATGGAGACCCTAAGTATTTCGTTAGTGCTGCTTGTCTAGCCGGTCGTCCTTCTGGTGTGACCTGTGGAATTTTCACCATTTGTTTACTGATTATATTCATTATGAATTCCAAATTTATTCTCAACATCTGGCCAATTCAACAACCTGAAACATATTATCACCGGATAATGTACTGCTCACTTAATAGCACTCATTCAACTATTACATTAACATTCAACCCACTTTGCTCATGTCAACAACACAATATTTATACATTTTGGAACAGAATCAGTTCTGTTTGCTTCAATCCATCCTGACATTCTGTGAAAGAAAAATTTTAAGTTATGCGCTGCACAGGTGCGGCCCCTCTGCATGTTCTGTAAAGAAAAACAAATGTCGAGGTTATTTTCAGATAGTAAAGTACACGTAGTTTATTTTGTCTGCTGCACACTAAAAACTCATGGGTCAAAAATAACCCATAATGGGTTAATTTTGACCCAAATCCTGGGTTAAAAAGGGACCAACTAATTTCTGGGTTATTTCAACTCAGAAAATTGGGTTCTTCTTTTTGACCCACATTCTGGGTTAAACACCTGACCCAAATGTTGGGTTTAAAAAACCCAACATTGTAGTTAACTATAACCCAACTTCTGGGTCAAAAGAACAACCCCAATATATGGGTTGAAATAGTTACTATGACAGTCTTTATTTAAAAAAATAAAACTTTGTTTTACATTATATCTGTCACGGTGTGGTGCAGGCAGAAGAAGCGGAGGAGTCCAAAGTTCCAATTCAAATGTTTTACTAAAAGTACTTCCAAAAGGTACAGACAGGCAGGATGTACACACACTAAACAAGACTACAAAGTAGAACAGCTGATGATGATGATGGTCATTAACTAAACAGAACACAAACATTGATCATGTCATTTTTGATAGTTTCCTCATCTAAGAAATCCTTCCTCGTTTATGTCTTCATCTGAAAGACAGAAAACAAGACAACATGAGCATTGTTAATAAGTCGAGACAATCTCACCAGTCACTCTTTGATTATCAAGCTAACATAATCACTTTTAATGGAATACTGTGGCTTTTTTGTTTTAAAACGTGGCCCAATTTGCTAGTTAACTAATGTGGTTCTTTTGCAGCATTAACTTACCCATTTTTTGTGAATGACAGTCTGTCCATCTTTTATTTAATTAACAAGTGTAATGACATTAATGCAGAGATGAATATCTGGCCCATTTTATGCATAACAGCTTAATATAAGGCACAAGTATCAAGGTAGTAACGTTAAGAGTAAAATGCTCACCTCTAAAATTTTCGATCAGCTCAGACAGCCGTCACTCGGTTAGCTTAACAGCGTCAAAGCTAACCGAGTGACGGCTGTCTGAGCTGATCGAAAATTTTAGAGGTGATGTATGGCCAGCAATATTGTTATGTTTAATTACATTATGGAATTACACCTAATTTTATGAACTTATCGTTATTTTTAATCATTCAAATTTGGCTGTGTGGTTAATAACAATGTATGGCCAGCAATATTGTTATGTTTAATTACATTATGGAATTACACCTAATTTTATGAACTTATCGTTATTTTTAATCATTCAAATCTGGCTGTGTGGTTAATAACACCTTATTCTTTAGTTTGACAAACTTTACACGGACACGGGCCGTTACCACGGGCCACGGCTACACTTATCTCAACGTAGTAACTAAGCCATGGTAATTTTTGTCAGCAAATGGTGCTAAACTAACAACGGGGACATTGACACATAAAAGTTTACATTACAACAACACTGAAAATACTCGCTTACCTTAAATACACGATGAAGTTTCACCGAAGAAGCACAGTCCAAACGGATTGAGCACGAACCGACGGGACTGCGAGAAAATTCCAGAACTGCGCGAACGCGGGCGCGGGCGCGCGCGGGGGTAGAGAGGGAAAGAGGCGTTTCTTCTTGCTCTTCTCCTGAATTTGTGGCACACTGATTTAAATAATATAGGGGCAAGGAGGATGTAATATATGAACTTATATCTTCTATTTCTTAGTTAATATATTCATGTTTAGAGGGTGTGTCACTTTATTTCTCTTACAAATGGTGATACTGTTTTATCATAATGTACACAATACGCAAGTGTGATTGGTCATATTATGAACTATGTTGACATGATAATATAATAACTAGCCTACATAAAATATACCCCTCCAACAAAAAATACAGAGAGAGAGAGACAACCCTATAACCCAGAACATGGGTTACTCCTTGAAAAATAACCCAGAAACCCAAACAACCCAGGAATTGGGTCAAAATATTAGCCCTATAACCCAGAAAAGGGTTGCTCTCTAAAAAAATTAACCCATAATTTGACCCAACACAAATAACCCATCAAATGGGTTGAATAAATAACCCAGGAGTTTTTAGTGTGTGTGCTGCCGTGTCCTTCGCTGCCACATCTGCCCTGGCGTTTCCTGTTGAAACAGTCCTGCAAATACATTTACGGACAGCAACTTTTGTTTGGGACGGCCTTTTACCCAATTAAACCCAGTGTCCTCCCAACATATATTGTCCCTTAAATAAACCATATTTTGTCAATCATTACCATCCCCCTTTTGATGCACGACTCAAGTCGTGCATCAATTTAACATAATAGTGTTTGGATAATCAAAGTTAGCCATCAACACTGTCCTTCAGCCAAATTTCCTCCAGACATCTTTTGCTGTCTCTGAAACAAGATATTACACACTTAAAGCCACAATCTCATCTGCTCAACGAAGCATTTGAAGGGCAAAGGCCCTGAGCCTCACAGCTCATCCCGCTTTTCAGGCCTGTTGTTTGGTCTCTTAATTCAGTCAACTACAAACATTTTCAAAGTCATCAATTGTTTCTATCAAGTCAGGTCGTGCTGTACAGACTTGGTCAATGACAGTCAAATAACATTCTCCTCCTTCTGCTTACAAAAATCATACATTTTTAGGGGCTCTCTTGATAATTTCATGTTGACTTAGCCAATATGTCACTTTGTTGTTGCCATCAAATCTATAACATTTTCATTTATCTCAGCCCATGCCAGATTGTGATCTACAACTCCACAATTCCAATTTACACAAATACTTAAACTGATCCAGAACGTAATTCAAATCAACATCATAAAAGACAAAAGTAATTAATACCAGACAGAGCTTGATGACCAATCAATTTAAAGCTCGTCCTATCTTTTCATCGATCCACTCACAATTATCGGCTTCTTTAAAATTTGTCAATTTCCTTAACCCATCTGTAATGATGAAACAATATACTCACTATTCAGGCGGAATATTAATACCCCAAACTAATACATACAAGACATAAAGTGCTGTCACCATCACACACACTCATACTAGACACACATATGTTAACTGGTCATTTTCAATGTTCACTTTTCTTTATATTACTGCTAAAAAGATTTAAATTTTAAATAAGATTTTAAACTTAACATTTTCCTGTAGCTTTTACCTAATTTTACATGGTCTCTTAACTAGTTCCAAAGCATTTCTATTCATTATTCATTAGATTTTTAGACGAGTCAGCTGGGTTGTTTTGGTTCCTTATCATTATTTTTCTTCAGCTTGCTCTAGCAGGCTGATAACAGAAAGACAGACACAGTTACCATTAGGGGTGTAAATCGGACAGATCATCACGATACGATTCGATATCGATTCTCTCAGCCAGCGATACGATATTTGCCGATCCTTCAAAAAAAATTTCGATACGATTCGATTCGATTCATTGCTATATCGATCAATTAATCGATATTTAGATATTATGCGCCACTTTACACAACCAGTTTCATTTCTATTAACTCACAAATGCAACCAAAAGATATATATAACATGAATGTTTAATTAAACACTTTGAAAATTGCACCCTCTTTCCCAATTGGGACATTTACAACAACACAACAAAAATAAAAATAAATAATGGAGGGGAGATTGATAAAATCAATCAAGCTTATAATGGTCAATAAAGTCAATAAAGCCTTCCAGTCTTTTGTGACAACATGTGCAATAGTACCTGAGGTGCAAATAGCGCAAATAACTGAGGTTCTCAAGTTAAATAAATAAATGAAATAAAACAAACTGATACAAAAAAATACAAAAATAAAACTTAAACTTAACTGACATTTGATCTTTCACACAACATAAGATCTATGAACATAAAGACACAACATGGGTTTTATTTACCTGACCATCTTTTTTGGAAAATACAAAATGTTTCCAAACCCACGATTTGCGCCCGACAACAGCGTCAAAATGTTCGGCGTCTGTCTTTTCCATGGTCTTTTCGCTGCTACCGTCGTTTTGTTGCTCCATCTCATTGTCGCAATCGCAATCCGACACACAAGTGACAGGCAGGTGAGAAAAACCAAACGCGCGCTTTGGCGGAAAGGCGGAAATGCGGAAACGGATGTTACGTGAGGACGTGGAGAGTGGAGACTGTCAAAATAAAAGTATCATATCGATATTTTGTGTCTGACATCGATGCATCGTATCGTTAGACTTTTGATCGATACATCGATCCATATCGATGTATCGTTATACCCCTAAGCCCTATTCGCACTGGATTAGTATTATCTGGGGACCTCGTGTGATTTAGAAATTACCCCGCCACATCTGAATTTCGTGTGGCGCATTCGCACGGGATAACCGAAGCCTGTGATTTAACTCAAATTTACTGACTTATCTCCCGGATATGGCGTCAGGCTATTGCTTGGAAATTTCTTTTCGTTAGGTCTAGCTGTATTATATAATGACATAGCCTAAACAGAATAAAGTTCCTTACCGCACGCTGCTATACATGCCAATTCATCTCCATTTAATCATTCTTTTTGTTTTGCTCTTCCGATGATCTTCAGCTTTCACTTTCTGCAAATTGTGTAGTTGTGTGAAGCGATATGACTCAGCTCCCAAAATACTATCAAAACACTCCAAACCAGCCTCCATTATTCGCGAAAGATGGATAAAAAGGCGCATATGAAACAAAAACCTTGAAAAAATGATATACGATCCGGCCAAATCACAGAGATGCCGATTCGCACGGGACTAATATTATCACAGGACCTCGGTGTTCGGCGAAATATAGTAGGTAATTTGCGGGGGAATTTTTACTTTACAAATTACAGACATGGTCGATTCGCACGGGATTAAGATCTCAGACAAACTCCGCAATTATTACAAATTACTAGAGGTCACCAGGTAATACTAATCCCGTGCGAATAGGGCTCTAGTTACCATCCCTTCCTCCAAATCAGGCAGTCTCTCTCAATATAAACAAATTATATTTTCAACAGCCTCATAAGACTGTAATTTAGACAGAATGCAACATTAAATTAATCACTAACCTTTTACCATTAAATTTTGTTATCCAGACTTTTCTTAAATCAAAAGCTGTCTTCATCTCTAGCCACCACCATGTCTAACGACCTTCAGGAGTTAAAACTATGTTATAGACATATTAGTTCAAAATCAACACTTCTATACATTTTCTTTTCTTGCCCATGAGGCAGCCAATACATAAAAAGTTTTGCTACTGTCTCCACAACAAATAATGGTAATCACCTCAGCTGGCTCTTAAAAAAGGCCATTCTCATTAGCTCTCTATCTTTAATTTTTCTCTTCAGGGTGTTGTCCGCTGGCTTAATTGCAGATACTTGTCACAATGAAAAACAAGCCATACAATCAATGCGGTTTCTTCTGGCGAGTGGTATAGAGGGAAAACTTCACATTTCTTGGGTCAGACTGCCATAACTCCTTACAGCTCATCTCCCCTTCATAGTGTATGATGCTGCTGGCCTCACAGCCATCTGTTCCACTCTCATACCCATCTCACATAAACACCTCCATCAGGAGATGCCCAGCGTCTGCGATGGCCCTCTGCCTTAGGTTGCCCTCTGTCTGGCCAAAGAAGGTCTTACCCGTCACAGGGAAAAATCACCTCGTGCACACTGGTAACCGCTCTTTCCCAATACCAAATCAGTCTTCTTCAACAAAATCAGTTGTTTTCTGGAGCTTAGGAAAGGCACGTTCAAGAGTCATCAGAGCCATTCCGATTGCCTAATAGTGTTCACACAGGGAGACAGGTTAACCCTCTGAGGTCTGAGCTGTTTTGGGGCTCTTTCGGTGTTTTGATATGCCCTGACATTTGTGCTTATTTCAGCTACTTAAAACATACCATTTGCCAACATATAAATTTGCTGTATTCAGCACAAACTCTGCTACAATAATATTTGAGCAAAATTGATGTACTTGTTTGCATTTTATAGAAAAAAAATAATATGCGTGGTTAGTACGTTTTGGAAAAAAAAATGTCACTGCAATAAGGCCATTTAACACATAATGAATAGTTGAAAACAATACTGTTGAGTTACTATTCTTGTAGGCTAGAATTTTTACTTCAAAATGAAGTGAAAATCATTCTGACCACTCTTTCAGAAACATCAATATAACGATTTGAATTTCTTACATCAGTTTTTGGGTCAGCAGTGCTGTATGCGTGGGAGTGTTAATGCCCATGAATATTAATGTGATTTACACCTGGGAAGACTAAAGACACTCCCCCAATGGCTAATGGGCCATCAAGGTGCTTTGAGGCAGCCTGAACAAAGAATGATTCACTGGTGAACAAAAAGTTAAAAAGAACAGCATTTATTCAAAATAGAATTTACGTTCTTTCCTAAGAATGTAAAGACTTAAAGTCATTACTATCACTTAACACATCCTTTCAAAAAACAAACATAAAAATACCAAACTTGTTTTTTTTATAAAAAAAATATTTTTATTCAAAGAATACTAAAAAAAAACTACCGCAGGTTTAAAAAACTGTTTGAATAGACTCATGGGCGAATGCGAGTCTACAGAGCTCAGTTGCGGTCCAGTTTCCCGTGCAGGAAGAAATCGCAGTGTCTGTGGAACCATGTCAACATCGGTCTCTGTTTTCCATGACAGCGTGGACTGCATGTTGCTCGTCTGCTTGTTTGCCTTGGCTCTCTTCGGAACTGGTGCTTGGACATTGTCACATCTGTTATAAAAAAAGAAGAAAGAAAAAGTGTGAGCATGCTGATAAGACAATCAAAGAAACTGTATTATTATCATTATCAATCACTAATTACCATGAATTTAAAAAAGACATATTTGTAATTTCACACAAGAATGGGAACTTTTACATTATGACGATGTAAACACAATTAGGCTACATTTCATCTGTAAAATATTACGTCTATGCACTTACTCAGTATTATTCTCGATCGCACTGAGAACTGAACGACACCTGCGTGTCCCTCTGCGAGGTGCTGGAGAAGGAGAACGTGATGCAGCCAATTTCCTAAAAAACAAAACAAAATAACTGTTAGCATACATTATGTATACAACAGAGTTATTGAATATTCTGTACTGAATATGCATCTGTTACTGAATATTCTATATAGGTATTATTGTTTTTTTTGTATTATGTTTTGTTATTGAGTGTTAAAGCTGCCGTGACAATATAATTTCCTGCAAAGGATCAATAAAGTATCAACAACAACAACAAAATCTGTTGATGGCCCATATAGAATGCATGCTGATAACACAATCAAAGAAACTGTATTATTATTACGCTTATCAATCACTAATTACCATGGATTAATTTCACACAATAATAGGAACTTTTACATTATGACGATGTAAACGATATTACGTCTATGCACTTACTCAGTATTATTCTCGATCGCACTGAGAACTGAACGAGACCTGCGTGTCCCTCTGCGAGGTGCTGGAGAAGGAGAGCATGATGCCACATTCCTAAAAACAAAACAAAATAACTGTTAGCATACATTATGTATACAACAGAGTATCTGTTGATGGCCCATATAGAACGCACGCATTTATTATGTACACTCAATGAACGGATCGTTCGCGATCGACACATCGCTACATTTCAAACATTTACACCTGTATTCACAGTGCATAAGGCAGTAAGCATGATAATTAGTGTCATAGGCTAACTAAAACTGAACATTTGCGAGTATCTATGGCCCATATAGACAGCACGCATTTAGGGATAGGCTACACAATGAACGGATTGTTCGCAAAAAAAGCACATTAGTAAAACACACTGATCTAAAGACAGAGACTTGGACAGTCACACAGCTTTGTGCCATTCCTAAAACATATAGGTTACATACCTGTCATCTCCAAGGTGTTTGATTTTTCACCATGTTCATGTACAGAGACTCACGTGAATGTCAGCTGGACTCATCAGTGCTGGTCCCTGTAAAAACCTTTTTTAGAAAACAAAAAAACAGCTGTGAACATGCTGATATTAGGAGAAACTATTTTAGATTTGTCTAGTTCAAATTATGAAATTTACTAAATACATACATATACTACATATATGAACTCCCAATATATGTTATGCCTTGTAGTTGTAGGCATATGTAGGGCTGCATGAAATAATAACAATAGCCTGTAGCAGCTAGGCAGCCTATAAATCACTAAAAAGTTCAGTAACACTACATTAGAGAAAACTATATGGATTATCATGTTACTTAAAACGTTTCCATTCGTTACAACGTTATGAGATGAGATTGCTGGAGTAAAACCATAAAGCCTAATGATTGGTTTGTTTTGCTTTTCAAACCCACAGCGCGCGTGACTCAAACTCAGCGCGTGCAAACATTTACTGAATGCGATCGAGCCGGACCAAACTATGAAACGTTATAGGCCTATTATATAACGTTTCATAGTTTTTTGGTCCGGCTCGATCGCATATTCTTACATAATTATACATACCTTCGTGTGAGCAGATATCCACAAACACAATAAACACAAGTCTAAACATAATATTCACAATCATACGAGCCTTCTGTATCGTGCTGTTTAATTATCAAACATATGTTTTTATGTATATACATTTAGCATTAGGCTTCATGTTTTACTCCAATCACATTTCATAACGTACATTTTAGTCTGGCACCAGTTTAACTAGTAGCTACAAGTTTATGCAACAATAACATGCTGCTAACATGCTACTAACAAAGACATGTCTTACCTTATAAATCCTTCTTATAATCAAATTGTGTTCTTCTAACTCGTCTGATGTAAATCCAAGATAAACAGCACAACACACGTGAAGAGCAGGACTGAAGACTGAAGTCGCGGATTATCTGTTTTGAGGTCGTTAACAGTTTGCGTTCCTCCACATGGCTCATTAGTATGCGAGCAGCTGTTGCGCGCGGGCGTGGTCACATTAACTTTAATGAGGTCAGGCTGGAGAAACTGTACGTCCTTGCTTTCATACGAATTACTTAAACAGAGAATATTTGTTTTTGATATGATTTACATCATTTAAAAATAGAGACTCAAAGTGTTGTAAAGACATATGTTTCATGTCACAGTGACAAGTATTAGCTGAGTTACAGGTCATGTTCTGTCGCGTTTCAGAATGAGCTTTACTTTTAGAGAGACGGCAGAACGCGCATCATGTTCATTTTCTTTATTTTACGAAAAACACAACATTTTGTTTTTATTATGAGTGTACACAAATAAAAGAAGACATTTAACAGTTTTGAATGATGTATAACACTTACATGTAAGATCAAAATCAACAGAGTAATTTGAGTCTCTTTTGCACTGATGAGAAAAAAAGTGAGCAGATCACGGCCGCGTGACGGCCGACCCCAGAGGGTTAATAACAGCAGTATTTAATCACCTAAATCCATTAACCATCTTAAAATCATAAACCTAGATGTACATCTGTAGCCGGAGCCATCGGCCCTGTTTCATGGTGGAGACTAAGATTAGACAAAGAAGTTACTGGTCCTAAAAAAAAAATAATCAAAAATGTCATTTCTATCATTTAAGATCTGCATTATTATTCTAAAGACTTATTTAAAGTCATTCAGTTTTACATTTAAAACATTTACAAATACAAATTGCCCTCTAAATGGCAATGATTTCTTCAACCTCTCTGTGTCTGATTTTTCAACTGAAACACTGTGCTTTTACTATAAATAGCTTATTATTACTTATGACACAGGCTCAGATAACAGCTTAGCTGTCATTGAAGGAGAGAGACTCTGAGACATTCCGGACTGGCTCAGATAACAGCCTGTTGGCGGACATTGAATGAGAGAGACTCATTCAGGACTGGTACACTGGCATTCAGGACTGGCACACTGCTCTCTCAAATACTTCTAACATCAAACTTTATCTATCATCTTTTAACTCTATCCCAGCTTAAAGCATCTTTGCCAGAAATTACATGTGTTTTCAAATAAACATATTTTTTTATATATATATATGTCTTTTGCCCATACATCAGGTAATTTGGACATACACATTTCCACTCAGATTGAGTATCTGTCGTACTGGCCGTTTTCAGCCACAGCAGACATCAGATTCAGATAAGCAAACTGTTTCATTACAGCCACTAACAACTTATCTTTGGAAAGCAAAACACCAGCTTCTAGTTCTTTCATTGTCCACTTTTCAAGCTGTTGGTTTAATCAGATGCTTTTCTTCACATTTTACATTTAGCAACAGTTAATTCAGTAGCCTACTGCTTCTGCTTATTTGATCTTAAATAATTATTCTAGTTCTCAATAACGTTTCACATTTCATCTCAATTTTAGTTGTCAAGTTCTCAATTACCGTAGCTTAATATCTGACTTCAAAGTTTTTCTAGGAGTTTATCAATCTCCAATCAAGATTCACACTAACTTTGACAAGGCTACTCTGCATCTTTTGCAGTTATTATAAATCATCTGTGAGATTTGTCTCTCTATATTACCTGAACCCTTTTTGAAATGTTTAATTAAAACATAATCTTCCTTTTAGTTACTTTTATATATTTTGCAATTCACATTCATCAAACTGTATTCACTTATAAAAATTACTATTATAGATCTTTTCTTTAAAAGGATTCACTTTAAGACTTCAATCTTTTGACCTTGTTTTTATCTCTTATTCTTTCTCAGACGAAAATGTTAATATCGTCATTTAAACACTGATCTACTTTCAAACCCACATTATTAGCAGAAATGTGTCACTATCATATTTTCAAACACCTTCTCGGTGGGCACTTACAGTTATGTGTTAAATTGTCCTGTTGACCACAATTAAAACACTCTCTGTCATCTGGTGAATTTGTTTCAGCCTCAACTACAGCAGCACACCCTTGAAGCAGTGTGTTCCATTTCAGGAATGCAAACAGAGCCACTGTGTAACGAGGCTGAGGAACGAAGGCGAAGGCTAGGATCTAAGTGCACGATTTTAATAAAGTAACACATAAAACAAAATACATAGAACTTGAAAAACAAAGGAACAAAACCAGGGGACCACAGATGCAACCATTACATGTATAACAACTGACAAAGTAACAAGTGAAACACAAGGGCTATAAATACACAGGGACAAACAAGCTAAACAAGATAACAAGGGGGCGGGGCTAATTAGAAACACCTGGAGAGACTAATAAACAAGAAAAACTACAAAGGACTACAAAACAGGAAATAACAAAAGTCCAAACGAGATAGGAATCGTGACATAACCCCCCACTTAAAGAGCGGATTCCAGACGCTCATGAAAACAGTCCAGGAGGGAGGTGGAGTGGAGGCGGACCAGGGGGCGGGATGGAGGGCCAGGCCCGTGGAGCGTAAGAGGACCTGGAGACTGCGGCAAGACGGGAGGCCAGGGCGGAGCAGTCAGAGCAGGAGGCCAGGGCGGAGCAGTCAGTGCAGGCGGCCAGGGCGGAGCAGTCAGTGCAGGCGGCCAGGGCGGAGCAGTCAGTGCAGGCGGCCAGGGCGGAGCAGTCAGTGCAGGCGGCCACGGCGGTGATGACCCCTCGGGCGGCCACGGCGGTGATGACCCCTCGGGCGGCCACGGCTCAGGAACAGCAGACCCCGGCTGAGCAGAAGTGACGAGAACCATCTCTTGTGCGGCAGGGCTGGCGTGGAGCTCAGGCTCGGCAGGGCTGGCGTGGAGCTCAGGCTCGGCAGGGCTGGCGTGAAGCTCTGGCTGGACGTGGCTGACGTGAAGCTCTGGCTGGACGTGGCTGACGTGAAGCTCTGGCTGGACGTGGCTGACGTGAAGCTCTGGCTGGACGTGGCTGACGTGAAGCTCTGGCTGGACGTGGCTGACGTGAAGCTCTGGCTGGACGGTCTCTGGCTGGACGGTCTCTGGCTGGACGGTCTCTGGCTGGACGGTCTCTGGCTGGACGGTCTCTGGCTGGACGGTCTCTGGCTGGACGGTCTCTGGCTGGACGGTCTCTGAAAGGTTTGTCTTGGTGGAATGAGATTCTGGCATGGAAGCCTGGGGATTTGAGAGCGCTGAGACCAGTGAGAATCTTGGGATTCTGGCTGATCGGGCAGATGTCAGTGGTGGATCGGCCAGCTTGGACGCCAATCCTCTCCACCCTCGGACGAGTCCAGTGGACGCAATTGTGCTGGCTGATGGTGCGGTCTGCGGTGGGCCACGCTCCATGGTCGACGAAGCCTCGGTTGTATAGCCCCCCCAAAAAAAAGTTAAGGGTGGATCCTCCTCCACCTCACCCACGGTGAAGGAAGATCCACTGAGCTGCAGAGCCAGATCTATATATTGGGCCAGGGTCCAGCCAGTATAATCCGCCAGCATCATTTGGGCAATGTTCTCATCGAGCCCGCTCCAAAAAAGGTCCATAAGCTGGGCTTCATCTAATGATACTAGATGACAGCAGGCCAAAAACTCCTCCACATACCTTTCAATGGACTGGCCATTCTGAAAAATGGAACAAAGCACTCTCACAAGATCCTTGTTACTTCCTGCTAGATCCATATTTTGGTCAGTTGTTCTGTAACGAGGCTGAGGAACGAAGGCGAAGGCTAGGATCTAAGTGCACGATTTTAATAAAGTAACACATAAAACAAAATACATAGAACTTGAAAAACAAAGGAACAAAACCAGGGGACCACAGATGCAACCATTACATGTATAACAACTGACAAAGTAACAAGTGAAACACAAGGGCTATAAATACACAGGGACAAACAAGCTAAACAAGATAACAAGGGGGCGGGGCTAATTAGAAACACCTGGAGAGACTAATAAACAAGAAAAACTACAAAGGACTACAAAACAGGAAATAACAAAAGTCCAAACGAGATAGGAATCGTGACACACTGATAAGCAGTTCTCTGTATTATTTTACAGTCCACCAGTGGCGGATTCAATCACAATAGCCGAATCATAATCTTCATCATTATTATTGGCACAACATTAATTTTCATAAGCTGCATGGAAATGGCATTATATTCTAATTTGTTTTCAATATCTTTCGCTTCAATGACTTAAAATATCCGACATTATACATTATTGATTTCCAGAATCTTTGGACATACCTGTCTTTACATTTGACTAATTTGCTATTATCATCAACAACACTAATTACAGAACAAGTACATATCTAACATCCGGAAGCCGGCCTGAATAAGCAAACACTGCTGCTGTACTCCCAGCATAGCTGTACCCTCAGTTACTCCTCAGATATTAAATACAGACATCGTCTACAATCATAAACACCAGGATATGTATTCGTTTTTTTTTAAACTATCATTTCCAATTCCTTTCATTATAAACGAAAATGGACGGTAAACCCATTCCTTTCACTACCCCCATTATAGACCCTTTAGGTTCAAAACACAATGATTGTCAAACTAAAACTAAACATAATTTCAATCTTTATTTTACCATTAAAAATATAGAATTGTTCCCCATTCTGCTTAAAACATTCTTCATATCATGTTAATCCCTGTCAATCATACAATGCCTTATTTTATTCTAAAACTTACTTTTCATACCATTTAAACCGTTAATTTGACTTCCATAAATTCTGTCAGACATTTTATTTTCATCACATATAGTTTTCTACTATATTTCTTCTCAATCATCCCCTACATGCCAGTTCCTTCTGTATCCTCTCCTTTCTTTTCTCTACATGCCAGTTCCTTCATTATCTAACCAGTACATGATTGTTTGCACAATCCCCACACAAACATATCTCACACACCAACCTTCTTGTTTTTCCCTCTTCCCTCTTCCATTAAATCTCTCACTTACAGTTCCCTCTATCTCACACAGGCAGCCTTATTGCTGCTTGCTACTTCAATCCTTATCATATAAATTTAAGTTCTATAGTTATCTAATGTCATGCATCCATTTACTGGATGAAGAAGTAAAAACTTTATTTCTCCTGGCAGTTCGACATTTTATCTTCAAGCCAACAATCCATTATCTGTTCACATTTTTTTACACACATGTTGAACCCAGTCACAACAACCTTTTGTCCCGCTGCCCTGTTCCACTGATCCTCGCACACTCTTAGTTGTGTTCAGTGCTCCTTCCCTAGGGAAATCATGGTTTCCCTTTCGTCCTGGGAACTCCGACGTGTCGTCGGGGGAGTTCCCTGACGAATTGGGATCACGCTAGGGAGACCAATCGACTTCGAGTGAACTAAAACGAGCCAATAATATTGGCATGCAAGATTTGCATTCTCGTAAGGGTTTGAGCCGTTCAGCGTGCCGTGTGCCGTCGAGCTGCCGGCTGACAGCGCGGGTTGTCACGGCAACCCAGCGCGCGTCATTCGGTGCTCTAGATGCGCGGTCGAGACTCAAGTGCCTCAAACGAGGTGGAGTCCCTTTGCATATTCCCCGATCTAGTTCCTCTTCTGCACCAGAAGAGGCCTACTTTGGCTAATAGCATTGGTGATCTGAGGATTACAGTGAGGGTACCCCTCACTCCTCTAGCGCATCGCAAACATGCTGAAACTGTGTTCGTGGGTGGTTTATGCTCTCTTGTGAGAGCATGACGACGTCGGCACGTTGTTTGTCTTGAAAGAGCGTTCAACGTGCCGTGTGTCATCAAGCTTGATGGCCACGTTCAATGTTTTGTGCATGCCTGGCAGCTTACGGATGGAATTACTGGTGGTTCTCATGAGGAACCAAGTGTTTCATTCGGGGCTCCAGGGGAGGATCAGATGTCGATCGCTGCATCGGAGAGAGGGCTGTTACACTCTGGATATGGTGATACTGAGTTCCCACTGTAATGGTGTGTGCGCTCATGCTAAATCAGGTCCAGACTTGACAGCCACACTTCCCGGGCTACTCTGGGGCGCAGTGCAACGCGTGTCGCTTTGCCCCGCCCCCGTGCTTGCCTGGATGTGTGTGAAAAACTTTTCGCAGTATGGAGGCATGTTGGTGCCAAAATCTGTGAAAATTTTTCCTCTCTCACTACCCTTGATAGTGGTTTTGCTAATGGCAGACCACCTCTTCCCTGCATGTGATGGTCAGTGTAGACCAAAAAACACGCAGTGCACAAGGGTAGTTCTGAGTCGGGGTTGAGCTGTGCTTAGTGACTACCGTGATTTTAGTCACAGCACTGGCCCTCGGTCAGATGATGTCCACACTGTGGTCCAGAAGTTTCCCAGGGCTAACCTTGTAGACGTACGAGACATCGCCAAAGTTTTTTTTTCGATGCTCCTATTTCCCAAGGTTTGCCCTGTTTCGGTGACACTGTTGGAGACTGTGCCCAGCGGCTCTCCACAGTTCAGAAGCAGGCTGAGGAAACTACGAGCTTGACTCGATGTGCTTTCGAGTCACTCATGCTCCTCCTCAGTCTGTTTGTCGCCAAGGGTGTCAGTCCCCTGTGGAAGCTGCCACAGCTAGCTCTACTGTGACGTCTAGCTACGCAGGAAGATGGCACCACCTGTCTCGGCAGCCCTGAGACAGGTGACCCAGCGTTGTAGGGAATTGCTCTCTCGGAGACGGTGCACGCACCTCTCCCTCCCCCGGAGGAGGACGGGGTGGAGAATATTTTCATTCTGTTCCGCCACTGGCTCCCCGAAGTCCAGTGGTACCCTCATTTCTAGAGCAGTTTCTTCCACCTCTGGGTCACGAGGGTGCGGACTGCAGTGAGCAACGCTCCCATGCCTTGCCACTCCTTTCCCCCTCTTCCATTTCTCAGATGTCAGTGACGCCGCCCCTGTCCTGTCGATGCCCCTGTCCTGAGGAAAGAGATCGACGTCCTGCTGGCGAAGGACGCGATCGAGGCGGTCCCTCCAGCCGAGGTGAGGTCGGGGTTTTACAGCCCTTACTTCATTGTACCCAAGAAAGGCGGGGGGTTACGACCAATCCTGGACCTGCGAGTTTTGAATCGGGCCCTGCACAAGCTCCCGTTCAAAATGCTCACGCAGAAACGCATCTTCGAGTGCATCCGTCCCCGGGATTGGTTTGCAGCGATCGACCTGAAGGACGCGTATTTTCATGTCTCGATTCTCCTTCAACACAGACCCTTTCTTCGGTTTGCGTTCGAAGGTCGAGCATATCAGTACAAGGTCTTACCCTTCGGCCTGGCCCTGTCGCCCCGTGTCTTCACGAAAGTCGCAGAGGCGGCCATTGTTCCCATGAGAGAACATGGCGTTCGCATTCTCAACTATCTCGACGACTGGCTCATAATAGCTCACTCGCGAGATCTGTTGTGCGAACACAGGGACCTGGTGCTCCAGCACCTCAGCCGTTTGGGTCTTCAGGTCAACTGGGACAAGAACAAACTCTGCCTAATGCAGAGGATCTCTTATTTCGGTATGGAGTTGGACTCGTCGCTCAGACTGCACGCCTCACCGAGGAGCGCATCCAGTCAGTGCTCAACTGCCTCAAGTCCTTTCAAGGCAGGTCAGCGGTCCCACTGAAACAGTTTCAGAGGCTCCTGGGGCATATGGCAGCCGCAGCCGCGGTAACGCCGCTCGGTCTGCTTCATATGAGACCGCTTCAGTGCTGGCTTCACGATCGAGTCCCGAGATGGGCGTGGCAGAGCGGCATGTTCCGGGTCAACATTACCCCGCACTGTCGCCAAACCTTCAGTCCTTGGTCAGACCCTGCGTTTCTAAGGGCCGGAGTGCCCCTAGTCCAGGTCTCCAGGCATGCTGTGGTTTTCACAGATGCCTCTGCCAACGGATGGGGGGCCACGTACAACGGGCATGCAGTTCAGGTCTGTGGACGGGGCCTTAACTGCATTGGCACATCAATTGCCTAGAGTTGCAAGCAGTACGCTTAGCCTTGTCTCGCCTCAATGGGCTGCTTTTGCACAAGCACGTACTGGTCCGTACGGACAGCACTGCGACCGTTGCGTACATATATATAACCTTTATTTTACCAGGAAAGAAGACTCACTGAGATTAAAATCTCTTTTTCGGGAGTGTCCTGGCCAAGATAAGCAGCTTAGTTTACATAGACATTTTACATCAAAGTTACAACACACAAACATAAACAAATCTCATTACGTAAAAATATATATATATAAAAAAATGCATCTGGTTACAAACATTTACACACTATTAATTTACTCTGATGATTATCTAATAAATATTTAAATTGACCATAAGATACTAAATCTTTTAACTTCATCTTAGTCTGGAGAAGATTCCAGTCCGATGCTGCGGCATATTTAAAAGAGGTTTTACCCATCTCGGTTCTGGCAAAAGGCACACGCAAATTGTAGGTCGATTTATAACGTAATGAGTAATTACCAGGTGACTTCTGTTTAATAAGACAACAAAGATAAGGGGGTAAATAACCCAATATAGCTTTGTAAATCAATTGGTGCCAGTGCTTTTTCCGTCTAACACTCAACGACGACCAACCAACCATTTTATATAGGTCACAATGGTGTGTCGAAAATCTACATCCAGTTATAAATCTCAAAGCACCATGGTACAGAGCATCCAGAGAGACAAGAAGGTAAGAGGGGGGGTGCTGATATACTACATCCCCATAGTCAAGAACTGGTAAAAAGGTAGCAGACACTAGTTTCTTTCTCACATTAAATGAAAAACATGATTTGTTTCTAAAATAAAATCCTAATTTTTTCTTAAGTGCTTGCCTCAGATATTTAATATGTGACCCAAAACGTAGTGTGTTATCGATAATGATACCAAGGTATTTGTACTCCGACACTGGATTACCCTGAAAAGTCAAAAGGGAGATTGAATTTTCAGTAGAGTTTTTTGAATTTGAAAATAGCATACATCAACCGCCAGGCTGGTCTACGCTCCCGTCGTATGTCACGACTCGCCCACCATCTCCTCCTGTGGAGTCAGAAGCATCTGAGGTCGCTTCAAGCCATTCACATCCCTGGTGTACTCTACCGAACAGCCGACGAGCTTTCACGGCAGCCACCTCTTCCGGGAGAATGGCGACTCTCCCCCCAGGCGGTCCAGCTGATGGGGAATTTTCGGAGCCGCTCAGATAGATCTGTTGCCTCTCCGGACATGGCCCATTGCCGGTTGTTTTATTCTCTGACCGAGGGATCTCTCGGCACAGATGCACTGGCGCACAGCTGGCCCCAGGGTCTTCGCAAGTATACGTTTCCCCCAGTGAGCCTTCTTGCACAGACATTGTGCAAGGTCAGGGAGGACGAGGGGCAGGTCCTGCTCGTTGCGCCGATCATGCTGCTCGCGACGGACCCTCCTTGGCCGATTCCTCTGAGGAAGGACCTCCTTTCCCAGAGACGGGGCACCTTGTTCACTGATTCACTCGGATGCATGCCACAATATGGAAGGATAGATTTGCCACTAGTTCAGCTTCATCGCGACTTTAACAATAGCAACACTGCAATAGAAAAACAAAAGGGTGTAAGGGCCTAACTGCTAATGCTAACCAGCTAACTCTTGACTTCTGCTCAAAACCATGTTCACATCTTTACACTACACATTCTACACTGATTTTTGAAACTTTCTGTTTGTCTGTTTTCTTGTAGCTTATCAGTTTCATCATCCTTATCTGTTACGCCACATCAATGTATGGGGGGTATTCAGCTGTCGCCATCTGCGAGATGGTCTCTGCCATCATCTTCTTCATTGTCTACATGATGGAGCTGGACAAACAGTTCCTGGTGGTCCACTGGCTCTGGAGCGTAAGTATGAATTCACACACATTTGCATCACAGCATTGTGGTGGCGATTTTTTTCACGATCAAGTGCCACTCATATTTTCTCTGTTTGCCCCGTCAGGATCTGTTCCGCGCTGTAACCGGTGCAGCGGTTTATCTCATCACCTCTGTCCTCTGTGTGATCTGGGGAGCTGGGGATGCGGCTCGCATCACTGGTGGGGTGAGACATCCAACGCTCAGCATTGAAACATACCATTCTTTCATCTTTATGAACAAATCTGATTTATTAGGGCTATATCCATCACTCTGCTAGCAGCTGTTTATAACAAAGCTCGCCTTCTCTGTCATAGGTGTTCGGTCTGCTGGCTGGGATCTTGTTTGCTTATGATTCCTACACACTCATTTTGGATATCAAGAGCAGCAGACAGAATACAGCTGCTCCCACGGGTGCATGAACACACTCATTCATTTATTTAACATGTTAGAAAATACATTGGCCTCAAAAGGTATTTAGACACTTAAACCTTATTTAAAGGGGTCATAACATGGATTTTTTAAATTATTTTAATGTTCCTTGAGGTTCACTCATACTTTTGCCCACACCAAAAAAAAAAAAAAACTATTATATATGCAAAAAAACTATTTATTATTTTCAGCCTTCATTCTGAGCCTCTGTCTGAAATGATCGGTTTTTAAGGGGCGGCTCCTTTAAGGCTTGTCAGTAAATGGCCACTGTTATGATGTCATTCCATAGGAAACAGTATCAACGCCCACTCGCTATTGCATGTAAGTACTTTGAAAACAACCACTTAATACCAGACAAATGTAATGCTTTGTCATTTACAAAGCATTAATAATTACGTATGGTTTGTGATGCAGATGCTGTCAGATCAGTTGGCTGCTTCATCTGTCAACAAAAGTTTCTTTGCGACTCTGCATTACACTGTTCCTCGTTTACAAAACAAAATGCTCCGAACAAACATACAATCCTCCGACTCGATCTGGGACACCATTAAAATACAAGACCGCCTAAACCGAGACCAAGACACTACCAAGACCAGAGGGCAGGGGCAGAGCCAGACGATGTAAACATTCGGGGCTTAGCTCAAACGGGTGGCATATATCTATTTTTATTATGTGGGGGTGCTTTCCCTAGGGGGGTACGGGGGTATGCCCCCCCAGGAATTTTTTTTGAAAAATAAACCATTAAATGGCACTTTCTGGAGAGTTTTGTGCAAAGAAATTGATAAATTGAGTATTACATGAAATGTGAAAAACTGTAGGGTTAAGAGCATATTCTTTGCATTGTTGTAGAAGATTTAGCGTTTACATTACTGTTAATCAGTCATCACTTGATTACACATTGTATTACCTTGTTATACAGTGACCCATACAATGTGCCAAACATAATGTGCCACATGAAGAGAGATACACACACACACACACACACACACACACACATACACACAGCCTACTCTGCAAGTCTTGGTCTAGCAAGTCTTATATTTCTGTAATTCACACAGATCAAACACAAATATGCTGACTGAATAGATTGCTAGTTTATTTTGAGTAGCCAGCTAGCCGTTCTCTTGGCAGTTTGCTGATCATCCGGTGTCTGAAGTAAAAATCTCAAAACATCTCTTGAGAAAAATCACAAGGACAACCTAGTCTTGGTTATTTAATTTTGATTTAGTCTTATTTTCCTTACCTTGTAATTCAAGGCCAGGGCACTTTTTCTACATTTCTGGAACTTTTGCACGCTTCCACATCCCGCGCAACAATCTCGCAGGAACATTAATTATTGCTGTGTACATTTATCCGTGTCACCTAGATGCGCATGCACAAGAATACGGCCGTGTTCCGATTGTTCTCATCTCAGCTCCACAGAGACAAAATAGCAATTTTAAAAATCTTTCATTTATTGTCAGAAATATTTTTTCAAAAGTATCACTTTCATCAAATTTTATGACATAATTTCCAGTAGGTAACTGACTGCAAACATGTGCCGTGGCTGAGCCAGTAAGCTCACTACGACGCCGGTCACGGTGATAGTTCACCAGCGGCAAGCCCCTGATGACAACAACAACAACGACGACGAAGAAGATGATTTATATTCTTCTGCGTTAGTTTTTATTGCCAGTTGGCATACAAGCTGAGTGATGCGCGATGCAATGCATTACCGTTCGCCTCCACGCACGGTGGTAGAGCTTTTGTTTCAGTTTTTGCCGCTCCAGTCAGAAAGACTGAGAGGAAATTAAACAAAGTTGAAGTCATTTTAAAAAACCTAAAAGATTCGGGGCTTTTGACAAAACATTCGGGGCTTAAGCCCAATTAGCACCCCCCCCCCCCCCCCCCGCCCTCCAGAGGGTATCGAGACCAGACAAACCAAGACAGACCAAGTACGCAAGACAGACCAAGTCAGACAGTAGACCAAGACCGAGACCAAGTCGAGACAGAAAAAAATAGACTAGTGTTGTTGAAGCTAAGCAATAACTTGTAAGATTTTGTTTTGCATTGCCTGCCTATCTCTGCCGATTTCGATGTCTCCAAATGAATCCATTCTGCAACTTTTAAATACATAATTATATTTTTAAAAATGAAATTATAAGCTTAAGTGCAGGATCCGAAAGTTGGTCGTTTTGTCGCTATGGTTACACTCCTGCGATCAGTGGAGCGGATACGGTGTTTTCTCATGTGGCTCGCGCACACCGCACTGTCTTCACTTGGACGCGCGCTTCAATCCGTTGCGGATATCGTCGTGGATATTGTAGTAGTATTGTATTGCTAAATCCCCCGACCACTATGTCGGTCTGAGACAGCGAGACCTAGACAAGACCAAGACCAAAGACCGCTAAGGCCGTGACAAGACCGAGACCACGTAAAACCGGTCTCGAGACATACATCTCGACATTATACAGAGACATTTTATACAGAGACTATATATAATTTTGAATATAATGTATAATAATAATGGGGAATATTTGTGGGTCCTGATAATGACAAATGTCTGATATTACCACTAAAAAGTGGCCTATGTTATTTTAAATATATCTAAGCAAGCATATTCGTCTAAAATAATTCTGTATTTTCAGCTTCAGAATCATGAATATTTTTATTATGGTGTCACTACTGTCCTGCATTGGGGTTATCAGCACTAAGTCCAAGCCTATTCATTTACACACACAATGTAATATCTGTCACGTTTGTGTCTGTTTTGATTTTCTGTTTTCAGTATTAGTCACATGTCTTTTGTTTTCCCACCTCTTTTGTTTCCATGCCAACCATCATTAGTTCACCTTCATCACCTGTGTCCTGTTAATCACCTTCATCTGTATCACCTGGTTATGTTCATCAGTGGCTGTATTTAGTTTGTTCTGTTCAGTCAGTCTTAGTCGGTTGTTAGTCTTGTATAGTCGTGTTATCTGCCTGCCTGAACCCTTCTGTTTGTACCTACCTGTTATTATTGTGAGTAATGTGTTGCATTGGAGCTTTTGCCTGTGAGTCCTTCTTCAACCCACACACGCCGTGACAGAACAACCGACCAAGAAAAGTATGGAAGTTCCTATCCAGCCCAGCCAATCTTTTGGTCCATTGTTTTCAGGATGGTCTTCCAATTGAGGATTATGTCTCCAAATTCCTGAATTTCCAACGGGGTAAGCTGGACAGATGATGTCCTGAAGTCTGTGTTTTGGGGCGGTCTAGATGAGAGCCTGTACCAGCAAGCTCCAGCGGCAGCTACCCCAGGCACTTTTGTCCAGTACCTGGATCATGTGCTGTGGTTGAGTGCCTCAACCTTCACCGTAGGTGAGGCTGAAGATGACATCACCACTCAATCACACACACCAGCCGTCTTCACCACGCCACCCATCATCGTATGGAATTCAGTCACCGTCCAGCCAGAGACCGTCCAGCCAGAGACCGTCCAGCCAGAGACCGTCCAGCCAGAGACCGTCCAGCCAGAGCTTCACGTCAGCCACGTCCAGGCAGAGCTTCACGTCAGCCACGTCCAGGCAGAGCTTCACGTCAGCCACGTCCAGGCAGAGCTTCACGTCAGCCACGTCCAGGCAGAGCTTCACGTCAGCCACGTCATGTCTGCCCAGTCACAGACGGTGCTCCCACCCAGCCTCCCTCTCCCACCTCCTCCTAGCCTTCTCTCCTCGACCTTCCCTTCATCAATGCCTGGCAGCCCCGCTGCTCCTCCTATAAGCTTTGAGGAGATGGAGTTGCCGTGGGTCTGCCTGTCACCAACTTCTTCAGGGTCAGGGGATCCCTGGTCACCTCCTCTGACCTCCTCGACCTGGACTCTGCCGCAGCCTTCCGGTCCATTACCTCCACCATGGCTCTTACCTCCCTCACCTCCACCGTGGCCCTTCAGCCCACCAGCTCCTCCAGGCTTCCTCGTCCCCCCGGTTCCACCTTGGTCCTTCTTCGACCCGTCCTCGCCCTGGGACTACCCTCCTCTGGCTTCGCCTCGTCACTCCATCTTTCGGGCTCAGTTGGGCTCTTCTCTCCCTCCGGCTCCACCTTGGTCCTCGGTCGCTCTGGCTCCGCCGTGGTCTTCAGGATCCCCGTCTTGGCCTCAGTCGCCGGAGCCATCAGTGTCACCATGTCCCTCCAGCCTTTCAACATCGCCCTGTCTCGCCGGCTCTACGGCTTCACCCTGGTCTCCTCGATCACCTGCTCCGCCTCCATCAGTCGGCTGCCTGGAGTAGTCAGCTCCGCCTCCATGGCTCCTCCCTCCGTCGTCTCCGCCTTGGCCACTCGAAGGGTCGTCTCCGCCCTGGCCGCCTGCTCCGCCCTGGCCGCCTGCTCATCCTGCTCCGCCCTGGGTCTTTCTTCGGCGCGAGGTCGCGCTTTCCGGAGGGGGGAGTAATGTCACGTTTGTGTCTGTTTTGATTTTGTTTTCAGTATTAGTCACATGTCTTTTGTTTTCCCACCTCTTTTGTTTCCATGCCAACCATCATTAGTTCACCTTCATCACCTGTGTCCTGTTAATCACCTTCATCTGTATCACCTGGTTATGTTCATCAGTGGCTGTATTTAGTTTGTTCTGTTCAGTCAGTCTTAGTCGGTTGTTAGTCTTGTATAGACGTGTTATCTGCCTGCCTGAACCCTTCTGTTTGTACCTACCTGTTATTATTGTGAGTAAAGTGTTGCAATTGGAGCTTTTGCCTGTGAGTCCTTCAACCCACACACGTCGTGACAATATCAAATTGAGCATTTTAATCAACAGTTAATTTTTTGTTAACCTTTTACCATATGTCTTGGAGTATCGCAATAATATCATATTGTGACATGAGGGTATCGTTACACCCCTAGTTGGTACAATAAGTTCATTTTTATTAATCTTTCTTAGATTTTGCCATTTAACTGGTTACCTCAAAGGTTGCTCACTATCTCAATGCCATAGGTGTGCTTTTTTATATTAATAATAAACTGATTAATATATTAGACATGCCTTCGTTTGCAGCGTCTATTCCATTCAACCCTATTGAGTAATGTAGAGTAAGAAATACTAAAACTGTTTGTCATCATTTTCAGGAAATATCATGAATAAAACCTGTTTACTCAACTGTGTAATAATTAAGTATTGTTTTGACGTGTCTTGAAAGAGATCATTGAGGAGTATTTGGACTGCCAGCAACATTTACTCTAATATGCAGTTGTTCACGCTTGAATAAGCAGAACTTCTCAACAGATTCTGGATCTGGACACTATCTTTCTTGTAGTGTTGTAATGCCATATGCACAACAGTTGTAATTTTACTGTAAAAATGGGGAGCTTGTCTAAGTCAGAGATTCATAAATCTTCCATTTTTGTAAAACCATAATCTAGAGTAAACGAGTGTTTTTTCTTTACCATTTGTTGCAAGTATCAATTGTTGAAACAATTTATACATTTGAATTTGTGAAGACTGTTTGCCCTGGTTGTTTTTGCATTCTCACACTCTAAAAAATGCTGGGTTATTTTTAAACCCAAATAATGGGTTGAGTATTTTGACTATATTGCTGGGTTATTTTCACCGTAATCAGCTGACAAAGACCCAGCATTTGGATTTGTTTTGGAAACTGTTACCCAGCGCATACCTCTTCGCGCGCTTTTGTCCTCACACTTTTCAAATAAATAAAAAACAACCCAGCAAATGGGTAAATGTATAATACCCAACCTGCTGGGTCAAAATAACCCAGCATGTGTTCTGTCCAGTATTTACCCAGCGCTGGGTTGCCAAATAACCCAATTTGGGTTGTTTTTAACCCAGCATTTTTTTTTGAGTGCAGCTCTGGCTACATTTATTTGTGAGATGGTCAGAAATGCAATCAGTTCTGTAAAAAAAAAGATTAACTCAGGATGTTCTGCACGGACGCATTTTCAGACAAACACCTTTTATTTTTGCATGTTTTTTTGTTCCCGGAAGTACAGCATGTGGAAATAATTCTGCAGGATTTAAGTCTCTGTCTAAATTGGTGTTGCTGGCATTTTTTGAGTTCCTTCGGTAACATTTAATAAAAGGCTGTTATAACGTATTTAACTTTTAAAAATGTGTGTGTGGACCCTCTCATCTGTGTGAAGTGAGTGAAGAACACTGTGTGCGCAGCGACACTTGCTGGAGTGTTACCAATGATTTTGACTGCCAATAATATGACGTTTTAGAGCTACACAAATGTACTTTATATATATAAAAATTAGAGAATGATTTAAAAGAAAAGAAGATTTCACTATATTCAATGATAGACTAGCCTGACTGTGTCATACTCATATTCTAGTCAGTACACTGCACTCTGGTAAAAGTGGAAAAACAATAATGAGTGTTAACGATCTTTGCCGGTGTTGTAAAAATAATTTAAGGATTCGCGGAGTACTTGCAATCACGAAAAGCATTTTTGAAAGAAATACGTTTGATGACGTGATGATTACGTAATTGTATGGATCATCTGTCCATCATCGTATAAAGCCCGCCCTGGCAATTTGATTGGTCCGAACATTTTTTGACTGATCATTATAGGCTTGCTTGGCTTCATGCAGCTCTGCGCAGACCGATCGGCGGCTGACTTGAAGCAGTGCATGCCGGTTAGAAATTTTGTCCGACTTGATACCATAGACAGTAAAAGAAATGTAAAACCTAATTCCTCAAAAACACTGTTGAAATATTTTGTACCATTGCTTTTATGGACTGTCTATTTATGGGCTTCTCCCTTGACTTTATGCCTCTATGTCCCCCCGATTGCCTCATAGACAGTAAAAGATTGCATGCGAGCTTCTCCTCCTGTCTATACGGTAATTTCTCTTCTGTGCAACAGAACGTCACATGGTTATGATGCAATCGTTAGCCTATTTTTACAAAAACGGCTTCTACAGGGCCATAACGTAAGATACAAAGTAATGGAGTCTTTTATACATTGTCGTGTTTCTTTAGAAATAAATAATGGACAAATGGAGTCTTTAAACGCCTCAGATGTAAAGTTATTCGCTTGTTCAAAGAGACGCCAAAATGAATGGGAGTCAATGGAATGCTAACAGCAGGTGAAGTTCTGCTACAATGGCTGCTCCCGCGAGGCTTCAACTTCCGGCTGATGGATTACCCCCTTTCTTGATACAGCGCCGACGCCACGTGACTGTGACGAATGCAGTACCACGAGAGCGATTCGAGAGTAGCCGGAGAACTCAGCCAGCGCAGCTTCTCAAGAGCGGCTGCAGGAGCTCTGATGACGACACAGCTGTTCCACGATTCGCCGGATTCACCGCATGACAACGATCACGTGCGTTCCGTGTTTATTCGGTTTATTCTCACACCTCTAGTTCCACTAAAGCTCAGAAATCAGTTTTTTTTATAATAGTAAACAGTCTTTTCATGTAGTCGCGATGTATTGTGTCATGTTTATCAAAATAAAACTGATTAAAAAACGTTGATTACACTTCATTGATAGTAGCTGTAGTAACTATATGTTGAACTTTGTTCTTGTTCAAACAGACGCTGTATGAAGCAGTACATAAAGTATTAAATGGAAATGCCTCTGAAACATCTGTGTATTTGGCAAATATTGCATTTATTTCACTTCAGCTGTGGTAAAGTATACAAAACACCACGTGAGCGGTCACTACTGTCAGGGTTTGTGCAGGTGCTGAAGACGAGGACACGAAAGCTTCAATATAATAGATTTAATAACAAAATGAAAACTTTCCAAACTTAAACAGGAAACAAAACTCCAGGAAATCAGAAACACACAACCATACGTAGACGACGATCGACAAACACTGAGGGAAAACACAGGGCTTAAATACACTGAACCAAACAAGATAATTAACTGAAAACAGGTGCATAAAATTGGACACAAACGAGGAGCGGGAAAACTTAACAGGACTAAACCAAAAACCACAAAGACAGGGGGAAAACAAGATCTCAAAACATTAACAGAACACATCAAAACGTGACAGTACCTCCCCCCTCCCCGAAGGCGCGTCCTCGCGCCGTATAACATCCAAAGGGGTGGGAGGGTGGGCGCCCTGGAGGCTGACGAGGGCATGGTGCAGGTCCAGGAAGCCTCCAGGGCGGAGCTGTGGGACCTCGGGCGTCCAGGGCGGAGCTGTGGGACCCTCGGGCGTCCAAGGCGGAGCTGTGGGACCCTCGGGCGTCCAGGGCGGAGCTGTGGGACCCTCGGGCGTCCAGGGCGGAGCTGTGGGACCTTCGGGCGTCCAGGGCGGTGCAGACCTTCAGGTGGCCATGGCGGTGCAGACCCTTCAGGTGGCCATGGCGGTGCAGACCCTTCAGGTGGCCGTGGTGGTGCAGACCCTTCAGGTGGCCATGGCGGTGCAGACCCTTCAGGTGGCCATGGCGGTGCAGACCCTTCAGGTGGCCATGGCGGTGCAGACCCTTCAGGTGGCCATGGCGGTGCAGACCCTTCAGGTGACCATGGCGGTGGAGACCCTTCAGGTGGCCATGGCGGTGAGGACCCTTCGGGTGGCCATGGCGGTGTTATTTTTTCGGGCCTCCGTGGATCTTTGGCCGGCTCCGTGGATCTTTGGCCGGCCACGGCGAAGGCGTATGGCGCCCCCCCAAAATTTTCTTGGGGAGGACAGGCTCATGATCAACGGGCGCTGGGTCAACGGGTTCTGGGTCAACGGGCTCTGGGTCTGGGTCAACGGGCTCTGGGTCTGGGTCAACGGGTTCTGGGTCTGGCGCTGGGTCAACGGGCTCTGGCTCTGGGTCAATGGGCTCTGGCTCTGGCTCTGGGTCAACGGGCTCTGGCTCTGGCGCTGGGTCAACGGGCTCTGGCTCTGGCGCTGGGTCAACGGGCTCTGGCTCTGGGTCAACGGGCTCTGGCTCTGGCGCTGGGTCAACGGACTCTGGCTCTGGGTCAACGGGCTCTGGCTCTGGCTCTGGCGCTGGGTCAACGGGCTCTGGCTCTGGGTCAACGGGCTCTGGCTCTGCCGCTTCATGGGACTCGGAACTGGACGGGGCCAGCACATCAGGGGACTCGGAACTGGACGGGACCAGCACATCAGGGGACTCGGAACTGGACGGAACCAGCATTTCGGGGAGCTTGGGGCTGGGCTCAGGTTCTGGCGGGCAGGCGACAGGCTCAGGCTCTGGCGGGCAGGTGACGGGCTCAGGCTCTGGCGGGCAGGCGACGGGCTCAGGCTGGCTGGTCTCTGGCGGGACGGTCTCTGGCGGAAGAAGCTCTGGGAGGTCATCAAACGGGTCAGGCGCAGGATCAATGGGCACTGGCGCGGGTTGGCTGGATGGAACCAGTGGTGCAGGCTTGGGTGGGCAGACGATGGGCTCTGGTGGGAGCGTGCAGGTGATGGGCTCAGGCGTTGGCGTGCAGGTGATGGGCTCTTGCTCTGGCTGGCCGTGGAGATCGGGCTGGATGTCTCCCACGGTGAGTGAGGAACCACACACCCACAGCGTACGGGCAATGAATTTTACTAAAGGGAGGTGGAGATCTCCCAACAACAGTATCTGAGCGAGGGTATCGTCCATCCCACTCCAAAACTCATGTGTAAGGGACTCCTCGTCCCAATTAGAGTCCCGGAAAAGATGGAGATATATCTCCGCATATTCTTCCAGAGACCGGCCATCTTGTGGGACACAGAGTTCGTAGTTCATCCTTTTTTTTTGTTATGGTCGATCGTTCTGTCAGGGTTTGTGCAGGTGCTGAAGACGAGGACACGAAAGCTTCAATATAATAGATTTAATAACAAAATGAAAACTTTCCAAACTTAAACAGGAAACAAAACTCCAGGAAATCAGAAACACACAACCATACGTAGACGACGATCGACAAACACTGAGGGAAAACACAGGGCTTAAATACACTGAACCAAACAAGATAATTAACTGAAAACAGGTGCATAAAATTGGACACAAACGAGGAGCGGGAAAACTTAACAGGACTAAACCAAAAACCACAAAGACAGGGGGAAAACAAGATCTCAAAACATTAACAGAACACATCAAAACGTGACAACTACAGGAACCAGAAAGTGTCCGACTTCACGTCTCCGTTTGCAGCTCCTCCCGCCTGCACGCGGCTACTCTCGCCGATCGCTTACATCCAGCCGCAGCCAACGATGTCCAACTCACCTAATTACTCCTCAATGGATCGAGTCCAGACCGAACTTCCCGACCAAAAACGCCCCAGACCGAACGTCCCGACCGAACTTCCCGTCTAATTATAGACAGCTATTGGAGAAAATGTGACAAATATTTGCCACTAGATGGCAGCATTTACATTCATACAGGTTTCATTGAGAAACAGAATATGTTTGTGATGTGAGTGTGAGGTACAGTAGGGGGTGGTCCTGACTCCTGATACACTACAGTTAAACACTTGTCCTGTAGGTGTAGCCCGTCTGGTTAAACGCTCTTACGGGCAACTTCTGGTGGAGTTGTTGCCAGCACAGAGATCTACAGGCCAAAACCCAGACCCTTGAGACGAGCGAGAAGAAGTCACGTTAGGTTCAAGGAAACTTCAGCGGACACATGAGAGTCGTCGCGTGAGTCGCTACAGCCGCCGACATGTTCACGCGCGGATCGAAGAAGCGACGCTCCAAACGCTCGGTAAGTCGCTCTCGTGTCGTGGCATCCCGCTTTTAACATTATCTAAAGGCATTTTATCATTTTCTACAGTCTGTCCTCAGGTACGTGAATGAATGCAGCGTGGTTTGACGTTTTAAAGGTCATTTTAAACCTATCGTGCTGTTTTGATGGTCGAAAGTTACTTTTGTGTCACACGCTTATTTTACCTGAGGAGACTGTTTTCATCGCAAAGCACGGAGTATAGGCTTCATATATTATAACCTGCACTCCTATATTTACTTTTAATTGTATCAGCTGTAAGTTTTGCATGTAGCCTTTAGTTATCAGTCATTACCCAGCAAGCAATTTTGCATCTAAAAGACGTCTAATAGCCGTGAAAACACAGCCCAGACGTCTAGGCTAAAATAAGACTAAATTTGGGCTGTCAGTGGAAATCTAATAGACGTCTAACTATAGCCCAAGAATAAGATGTCTAACTATAGCTCAAGAATAGACATCAACTAGCTATTAAACGACTACATGTATACGTCTAATAGACACTGCATATGGGTCTAGGCTAAAACAAGGCTGAATTTGGGCTGTCAGTGAAAATCTAATATACGTCTAAACGTAGCCCAAGAATAGACTAGTCATCAATTAGATGGCTATTAAACTACATAAATATGTAATAGACAACAAAATGATGGCTAAAGGATGGATTCTTTTCACTCAAATATAACAGGTTCTCATAAATGACAATCCATCCAAACAAATTAAATATAAAGGTTTTATTTAGAAAAAGAACATTAACAACTTAAAAAAAGATCAAAACATAAAAATGACCCATCAAATATTAAAAATACAATATGAAATGATTTTTAACAACAACTTAAGATAATAAAATATAAAACTTTGTTGCTGCTGGGAAGTTGGTCATCACGGCATCTGCCAAATAAGAAAAAAAAAATTTGCACAAGAAAAGCATTGTTAAGTTTAACCTCAAGTTTGCATGGACTAATACATTCACCTGTGTGTGTGTGTGTGTGTGTGTGTGTGTGTGTGTGTGTGTGTGTGTGTGTGTGTGTGTGTGTGTGTGTGTGTGTGTGTGTGTGTGTGTGTGTGTGTGTGTGTGTGTGTGTGTGTTCTGTTTAGGTTTTAATGCAACCCAGTCTCATATAAAAATGTACCCTGACTACGTTGGTCCAAAGTGCAAAACGTAGAGGAGTTACAATAATGGCCCTTGAATTGTATGACTGTTACATTTTTTTTGCCTATTATCTTCGTCCAGGTCACGTGACTTTCAAGATTCCGGCCGTGAGAACAAAAAACATGGCGGACATTTCTCTAATTTTTAGTGTAAAAAATCTATATTTTGAGTTAGTTTCTGCATAAAAATACGTTTTGATTACATTTCTAGCGAGAAATATATATTTTATTTTCATAATATTCACTCAGTGAATGTACATAATCACTCGCTTGCTCGTTGTTGCGAAGATTTTTCAGATCTCGACAGAATAATGTGAAACTGAAACGTTTTGGTTGCTATATGCATAGACATAATAAATACATAGACGCCCTATTGGCCGCTGGAGCGTACGTCAACAAGTCCGCCATATTGGGGAGGGCAACTCTTCCATACCTCTCATACGGGAATTGAGAAAAATGGCTGTTTTGTGCGCTGCTTGGGGCTGTACAAATCGCCACACAATTGAAAACAGCTTTCGAGGAATTATCTTACACAAGCAAGACTGAACGTTTGTTTTTAGTTGTATTTGGTCATGATTTAATTAGTAATAGTAACATTCAGAGGATAAATGAAAAAATACTACTGTTATTGAGTCACGAAATGTAGTTTTAATAATTTTTCAGTCGACAATGTAGTTGTTTAAAGCTCAAATATGTGGTTTGTTTATAAAGATAGCGCCTATTTAAAAATTTGATCTGACGTTTTCGGAGTTGTAAGATGCGATCACCGGCGCTCAGCGCTCGTCTACCCCGCCTGGAACAGCCGTACCTCAGCCAGCGCTCCTGACGCTCAGTGCTCGTCTACCCCGCCTGGAACAGCCGTACCTCAGCCAGCGCTCCTGACGCTCAGTGCTCGTCTACCCCGCCTGGAACAGCCGTAACTCGGCCAGTGCTCCTGATGCTCAGCGCTCGTCTACCCCGCCTGGAACAGCCGTACCTCGGACAGTGCTTCTGACGCTCAGCGCTCGTCTACCCCGCCTGGAACAGCCGTACCTCAGCCAGTTCTTCTGACGCTCAGTGCTCGTCTACTCCGCCTGGAACAGCCGTACCTCGGCCAGTGCTTCTGATGCTCAGCGCTCGTCTACCCGGCCTGGAACAACCGTACCTCGGCTCAGTGCTGTCTACCCCGCCTGGAACAGCCATATCTCGGCCAGTGCTTTTGACGCTCAGCGCTCGTCTACCCCGCCTGGGACAGCCGTACCTCGGCTCAGCTCTCGTCTACCCCGCCTGGAACAGCCGTACCTCGGCCAGTGCTTCTGATGCTCAGTGCTCGTCTACCCTGCCTGGAACAGCCGTACCTCGGCCAGTGCTTCTGACGCTCAGCGCTCGTCTACCCCGCCTGGAACAGTCGTACCTCGGCCAGTGCTTCTGACGCTCAGCGCTCGTCTACCCCGCCTGGAACAGCCGTACCTCGGCCAGTGCTTCTGACGCTCAGCGCTCGTCTACCCCGCCTGGAACAGCCGTACCTCGGCCAGTGCTTCTGACGCTCAGTGCTCGTCTACACCGCCTGAAACAGCCGTACCTCGGCCAGTGCTTCTGACGCTCAGTGCTCGTCTACCCCGCCTGGAACAGCCGTATCTCGGCCAGTGGTTCTGACGCTCAGCGCTCCTCTACCCCGCCTGGAACAGCCGTACCTCGGCCAGTGCTTCTGACGCTCAGTGCTCGTCTACCCCGCCTGGAACAGCCGTACCTCGGCCAGTGCTTCTGATGCTCAGCGCTCGTCTACCCGGCCTGGAACAACCGTACCTCGGCTCAGTGCTGTCTACCCCGCCTGGAACAGCCGTATCTCGGCCAGTGCTTCTGACGTGTGCCGCCGGCTCGGATGTCTCTAGTCTAGTGGTTAAACATGAGATATAATTCGTCTTGTGTTTATCTAACGGGCGATCTTTGGTCTTATTAATCTATAAATGGTTCCCTGGTAAATCGTTTTGGCTGAGGGCAAAGTGAAGTTTCATAACTTTATATTTAGGCTTTTTTAACGTTGTATCCTGCTGTGTGTTTAACTGAAGCTACTTCTGTTATAATGGCTATTACTGATCAATAAAACTGAAATTTAACAAAAAGAGTTAAATATTAAATATAAGTCACTATTTAACTTATTTTTTATTGTGTATATTCCATAATTGATATTTCTTATTCTATTGCTATTATTATAGTATTATTAATAAACTATATGCTATTATCAATATTTTTATGATTGTATCATTGTACTTATGATATTATATACTTATACTATTCATTACTATTTTATTTGCTGTATACTATTTCTTTATTTTATTTTATTGACTAAACTATTTACTATTACTTCTCACTTTATGTTATATTTACTATTTGCATTTAGGGTGACCAGACGTCCCGAAAAATTCGGGACAGTCCCGAAATCTAAGCTGTTGTCCCAAATCCCGAATCCAAGCCTAATTGTCCCGAAAATTATACTAAAGCAAAATTTTGAGTAGTTATTGTCTGATAAAATATTTAAAACTGTCCATGGAGGTTGAGTCGGCCCCCACCGGCGGCTCATTTTCTGTTTCTGTCCAGTGGTACCCTCATTTCTAGAGCAGTTTCTTCCACCTCTGGGTCACGAGGGTGCGGACTGCAGTGAGCAACGCTCCCATGCCTTGCCACTCCTTTCCCCCTCTTCCATTTCTCAGATGTCAGTGACGCCGCCCCTGTCCTGTCGATGCCCCTGTCCTGAGGAAAGAGATCGACGTCCTGCTGGCGAAGGACGCGATCGAGGCGGTCCCTCCAGCCGAGGTGAGGTCGGGGTTTTACAGCCCTTACTTCATTGTACCCAAGAAAGGCGGGGGGTTACGACCAATCCTGGACCTGCGAGTTTTGAATCGGGCCCTGCACAAGCTCCCGTTCAAAATGCTCACGCAGAAACGCATCTTCGAGTGCATCCGTCCCCGGGATTGGTTTGCAGCGATCGACCTGAAGGACGCGTATTTTCATGTCTCGATTCTCCTTCAACACAGACCCTTTCTTCGGTTTGCGTTCGAAGGTCGAGCATATCAGTACAAGGTCTTACCCTTCGGCCTGGCCCTGTCGCCCCGTGTCTTCACGAAAGTCGCAGAGGCGGCCATTGTTCCCATGAGAGAACATGGCGTTCGCATTCTCAACTATCTCGACGACTGGCTCATAATAGCTCACTCGCGAGATCTGTTGTGCGAACACAGGGACCTGGTGCTCCAGCACCTCAGCCGTTTGGGTCTTCAGGTCAACTGGGACAAGAACAAACTCTGCCTAATGCAGAGGATCTCTTATTTCGGTATGGAGTTGGACTCGTCGCTCAGACTGCACGCCTCACCGAGGAGCGCATCCAGTCAGTGCTCAACTGCCTCAAGTCCTTTCAAGGCAGGTCAGCGGTCCCACTGAAACAGTTTCAGAGGCTCCTGGGGCATATGGCAGCCGCAGCCGCGGTAACGCCGCTCGGTCTGCTTCATATGAGACCGCTTCAGCGCTGGCTTCACGATCGAGTCCCGAGATGGGCGTGGCAGAGCGGCATGTTCCGGGTCAACATTACCCCGCACTGTCGCCAAACCTTCAGTCCTTGGTCAGACCCTGCGTTTCTAAGGGCCGGAGTGCCCCTAGTCCAGGTCTCCAGGCATGCTGTGGTTTTCACAGATGCCTCTGCCAACGGATGGGGGGCCACGTACAACGGGCATGCAGTTCAGGTCTGTGGACGGGGCCTTAACTGCATTGGCACATCAATTGCCTAGAGTTGCAAGCAGTACGCTTAGCCTTGTCTCGCCTCAATGGGCTGCTTTTGCACAAGCACGTACTGGTCCGTACGGACAGCACTGCGACCGTTGCGTACATATATATAACCTTTATTTTACCAGGAAAGAAGACTCACTGAGATTAAAATCTCTTTTTCGGGAGTGTCCTGGCCAAGATAAGCAGCTTAGTTTACATAGACATTTTACATCAAAGTTACAACACACAAACATAAACAAATCTCATTACGTAAAAATATATATATAAAAAAAATGCATCTGGTTACAAACATTTACACACTATTAATTTACTCTGATGATTATCTAATAAATATTTAAATTGACCATAAGATACTAAATCTTTTAACTTCATCTTAGTCTGGAGAAGATTCCAGTCCGATGCTGCGGCATATTTAAAAGAGGTTTTACCCATCTCGGTTCTGGCAAAAGGCACACGCAAATTGTAGGTCGATTTATAACGTAATGAGTAATTACCAGGTGACTTCTGTTTAATAAGACAACAAAGATAAGGGGGTAAATAACCCAATATAGCTTTGTAAATCAATTGGTGCCAGTGCTTTTTCCGTCTAACACTCAACGACGACCAACCAACCATTTTATATAGGTCACAATGGTGTGTCGAAAATCTACATCCAGTTATAAATCTCAAAGCACCATGGTACAGAGCATCCAGAGAGACAAGAAGGTAAGAGGGGGGGTGCTGATATACTACATCCCCATAGTCAAGAACTGGTAAAAAGGTAGCAGACACTAGTTTCTTTCTCACATTAAATGAAAAACATGATTTGTTTCTAAAATAAAATCCTAATTTTTTCTTAAGTGCTTGCCTCAGATATTTAATATGTGACCCAAAACGTAGTGTGTTATCGATAATGATACCAAGGTATTTGTACTCCGACACTGGATTACCCTGAAAAGTCAAAAGGGAGATTGAATTTTCAGTAGAGTTTTTTGAATTTGAAAATAGCATACATCAACCGCCAGGCTGGTCTACGCTCCCGTCGTATGTCACGACTCGCCCACCATCTCCTCCTGTGGAGTCAGAAGCATCTGAGGTCGCTTCAAGCCATTCACATCCCTGGTGTACTCTACCGAACAGCCGACGAGCTTTCACGGCAGCCACCTCTTCCGGGAGAATGGCGACTCTACCCCCAGGCGGTCCAGCTGATGGGGAATTTTCGGAGCCGCTCAGATAGATCTGTTGCCTCTCCGGACATGGCCCATTGCCGGTTGTTTTATTCTCTGACCGAGGGATCTCTCGGCACAGATGCACTGGCGCACAGCTGGCCCCAGGGTCTTCGCAAGTATACGTTTCCCCCAGTGAGCCTTCTTGCACAGACATTGTGCAAGGTCAGGGAGGACGAGGGGCAGGTCCTGCTCGTTGCGCCGATCATGCTGCTCGCGACGGACCCTCCTTGGCCGATTCCTCTGAGGAAGGACCTCCTTTCCCAGAGACGGGGCACCTTGTTCACTGATTCACTCGGATGCATGCCACAATATGGAAGGATAGATTTGCCACTAGTTCAGCTTCATCGCGACTTTAACAATAGCAACACTGCAATAGAAAAACAAAAGGGTGTAAGGGCCTAACTGCTAATGCTAACCAGCTAACTCTTGACTTCTGCTCAAAACCATGTTCACATCTTTACACTACACATTCTACACTGATTTTTGAAACTTTCTGTTTGTCTGTTTTCTTGTAGCTTATCAGTTTCATCATCCTTATCTGTTACGCCACATCAATGTATGGGGGGTATTCAGCTGTCGCCATCTGCGAGATGGTCTCTGCCATCATCTTCTTCATTGTCTACATGATGGAGCTGGACAAACAGTTCCTGGTGGTCCACTGGCTCTGGAGCGTAAGTATGAATTCACACACATTTGCATCACAGCATTGTGGTGGCGATTTTTTTCACGATCAAGTGCCACTCATATTTTCTCTGTTTGCCCCGTCAGGATCTGTTCCGCGCTGTAACCGGTGCAGCGGTTTATCTCATCACCTCTGTCCTCTGTGTGATCTGGGGAGCTGGGGATGCGGCTCGCATCACTGGTGGGGTGAGACATCCAACGCTCAGCATTGAAACATACCATTCTTTCATCTTTATGAACAAATCTGATTTATTAGGGCTATATCCATCACTCTGCTAGCAGCTGTTTATAACAAAGCTCGCCTTCTCTGTCATAGGTGTTCGGTCTGCTGGCTGGGATCTTGTTTGCTTATGATTCCTACACACTCATTTTGGATATCAAGAGCAGCAGACAGAATACAGCTGCTCCCACGGGTGCATGAACACACTCATTCATTTATTTAACATGTTAGAAAATACATTGGCCTCAAAAGGTATTTAGACACTTAAACCTTATTTAAAGGGGTCATAACATGGATTTTTTAAATTATTTTAATGTTCCTTGAGGTTCACTCATACTTTTGCCCACACCAAAAAAAAAAAAAACTATTATATATGCAAAAAAACCTATTTATTATTTTCAGCCTTCATTCTGAGCCTCTGTCTGAAATGATCGGTTTTTAAGGGGCGGCTCCTTTAAGGCTTGTCAGTAAATGGCCACTGTTATGATGTCATTCCATAGGAAACAGTATCAACGCCCACTCGCTATTGCATGTAAGTACTTTGAAAACAACCACTTAATACCAGACAAATGTAATGCTTTGTCATTTACAAAGCATTAATAATTACGTATGGTTTGTGATGCAGATGCTGTCAGATCAGTTGGCTGCTTCATCTGTCAACAAAAGTTTCTTTGCGACTCTGCATTACACTGTTCCTCGTTTACAAAACAAAATGCTCCGAACAAACATACAATCCTCCGACTCGATCTGGGACACCATTAAAATACAAGACCGCCTAAACCGAGACCAAGACACTACCAAGACCAGAGGGCAGGGGCAGAGCCAGACGATGTAAACATTCGGGGCTTAGCTCAAACGGGTGGCATATATCTATTTTTATTATGTGGGGGTGCTCTCCCTAGGGGGGTACGGGGGTATGCCCCCCAGGAATTTTTTTTGAAAAATAAACCATTAAATGGCACTTTCTGGAGAGTTTTGTGCAAAGAAATTGATAAATTGAGTATTACATGAAATGTGAAAAACTGTAGGGTTAAGAGCATATTCTTTGCATTGTTGTAGAAGATTTAGCGTTTACATTACTGTTAATCAGTCATCACTTGATTACACATTGTATTACCTTGTTATACAGTGACCCATACAATGTGCCAAACATAATGTGCCACATGAAGAGAGATACACACACACACACACACACACACACACACACATACACACAGCCTACTCTGCAAGTCTTGGTCTAGCAAGTCTTATATTTCTGTAATTCACACAGATCAAACACAAATATGCTGACTGAATAGATTGCTAGTTTATTTTGAGTAGCCAGCTAGCCGTTCTCTTGGCAGTTTGCTGATCATCCGGTGTCTGAAGTAAAAATCTCAAAACATCTCTTGAGAAAAATCACAAGGACAACCTAGTCTTGGTTATTTAATTTTGATTTAGTCTTATTTTCCTTACCTTGTAATTCAAGGCCAGGGCACTTTTTCTACATTTCTGGAACTTTTGCACGCTTCCACATCCCGCGCAACAATCTCGCAGGAACATTAATTATTGCTGTGTACATTTATCGTGTCACCTATGCGCATGCACAAGAATACGGCCGTGTTCCGATTGTTCTCATCTCAGCTCCACAGAGACAAAATAGCAATTTTAAAAATCTTTCATTTATTGTCAGAAATATTTTTTCAAAAGTATCACTTTCATCAATTTTATGACATAATTTCCAGTAGGTAACTGACTGCAAACATGTGCCGTGGCTGAGCCAGTAAGCTCACTACGACGCCGGTCACGGTGATAGTTCACCAGCGGCAAGCCCCTGATGACAACACAACAACGACGACGAAGAAGATGATTTATATTCTTCTGCGTTAGTTTTTATTGCCAGTTGGCATACAAGCTGAGTGATGCGCGATGCAATGCATTACCGTTCGCCTCCACGCACGGTGGTAGAGCTTTTGTTTCAGTTTTTGCCGCTCCAGTCAGAAAGACTGAGAGGAAATTAAACAAAGTTGAAGTCATTTTAAAAAACCTAAAAGATTCGGGGCTTTTGACAAAACATTCGGGGCTTAAGCCCAATTAGCCACCCCCCCCCCCCCCCCCCCCCCCCGCTCCGCCCCTACCAGAGGGTATCGAGACCAAGACAAGACCAAGACAGACCAAGTCGAGACCAAGTCGAGACCAAGACCGAGACCAAGTCGAGACAGAAAAAAATAGACTAGTGTTGTTGAAGCTAAGCAATAACTTGTAAGATTTTGTTTTGCATTGCCTGCCTATCTCTGCCGATTTCGATGTCTCCAAATGAATCCATTCTGCAACTTTTAAATACATAATTATATTTTTAAAAATGAAATTATAAGCTTAAGTGCAGGATCCGAAAGTTGGTCGTTTTGTCGCTATGGTTACACTCCTGCGATCAGTGGAGCGGATACGGTGTTTTCTCATGTGGCTCGCGCACACCGCACTGTCTTCACTTGGACGCGCGCTTCAATCCGTTGCGGATATCGTCGTGGATATTGTAGTAGTATTGTATTGCTAAATCCCCCGACCACTATGTCGGTCTGAGACAGCGAGACCTAGACAAGACCAAGACCAAAGACCGCTAAGGCCGTGACAAGACCGAGACCACGTAAAACCGGTCTCGAGACATACATCTCGACATTATACAGAGACATTTTATACAGAGACTATATATAATTTTGAATATAATGTATAATAATAATGGGGAATATTTGTGGGTCCTGATAATGACAAATGTCTGATATTACCACTAAAAAGTGGCCTATGTTATTTTAAATATATCTAAGCAAGCATATTCGTCTAAAATAATTCTGTATTTTCAGCTTCAGAATCATGAATATTTTTATTATGGTGTCACTACTGTCCTGCATTGGGGTTATCAGCACTAAGTCCAAGCCTATTCATTTACACACACAATGTAATATCTGTCACGTTTGTGTCTGTTTTGATTTTCTGTTTTCAGTATTAGTCACATGTCTTTTGTTTTCCCACCTCTTTTGTTTCCATGCCAACCATCATTATTCACCTTCATCACCTGTGTCCTGTTAATCACCTTCATCTGTATCACCTGGTTATGTTCATCAGTGGCTGTATTTAGTTTGTTCTGTTCAGTCAGTCTTAGTCGGTTGTTAGTCTTGTATAGTCGTGTTATCTGCCTGCCTGAACCCTTCTGTTTGTACCTACCTGTTATTATTGTGAGTAATGTGTTGCATTGGAGCTTTTGCCTGTGAGTCCTTCTTCAACCCACACACGCCGTGACAGAACAACCGACCAAGAAAAGTATGGAGTAGTTCCTATCCAGCCCAGCCAATCTTTTGGTCCATTGTTTTCAGGATGGTCTTCCAATTGAGGATTATGTCTCCAAATTCCTGAATTTCCAACGGGGTAAGCTGGACAGATGATGTCCTGAAGTCTGTGTTTTGGGGCGGTCTAGATGAGAGCCTGTACCAGCAAGCTCCAGCGGCAGCTACCCCAGGCACTTTTGTCCAGTACCTGGATCATGTGCTGTGGTTGAGTGCCTCAACCTTCACCGTAGGTGAGGCTGAAGATGACATCACCACTCAATCACACACACCAGCCGTCTTCACCACGCCACCCATCATCGTATGGAATTCAGTCACCGTCCAGCCAGAGACCGTCCAGCCAGAGACCGTCCAGCCAGAGACCGTCCAGCCAGAGCTCCACGTCAGCCACGTCCAGGCAGAGCTTCACGTCAGCCACGTCCAGGCAGAGCTTCACGTCAGCCACGTCCAGGCAGAGCTTCACGTCAGCCACGTCCAGGCAGAGCTTCACGTCAGCCACGTCATGTCTGCCCAGTCACAGACGGTGCTCCCACCCAGCCTCCCTCTCCCACCTCCTCCTAGCCTTCTCTCCTCGACCTTCCCTTCATCAATGCCTGGCAGCCCCGCTGCTCCTCCTATAAGCTTTGAGGAGATGGAGTTGCCGTGGGTCTGCCTGTCACCAACTTCTTCAGGGTCAGGGGATCCCTGGTCACCTCCTCTGACCTCCTCGACCTGGACTCTGCCGCAGCCTTCCGGTCCATTACCTCCACCATGGCTCTTACCTCCCTCACCTCCACCGTGGCCCTTCAGCCCACCAGCTCCTCCAGGCTTCCTCGTCCCCCCGGTTCCACCTTGGTCCTTCTTCGACCCGTCCTCGCCCTGGGACTACCCTCCTCTGGCTTCGCCTCGTCACTCCATCTTTCGGGCTCAGTTGGGCTCTTCTCTCCCTCCGGCTCCACCTTGGTCCTCGGTCGCTCTGGCTCCGCCGTGGTCTTCAGGATCCCCGTCTTGGCCTCAGTCGCCGGAGCCATCAGTGTCACCATGTCCCTCCAGCCTTTCAACATCGCCCTGTCTCGCCGGCTCTACGGCTTCACCCTGGTCTCCTCGATCACCTGCTCCGCCTCCATCAGTCGGCTGCCTGGAGTAGTCAGCTCCGCCTCCATGGCTCCTCCCTCCGTCGTCTCCGCCTTGGCCACTCGAAGGGTCGTCTCCGCCCTGGCCGCCTGCTCCGCCCTGGCCGCCTGCTCATCCTGCTCCGCCCTGGGTCTTTCTTCGGCGCGAGGTCGCGCTTTCCGGAGGGGGGAGTAATGTCACGTTTGTGTCTGTTTTGATTTTGTTTTCAGTATTAGTCACATGTCTTTTGTTTTCCCACCTCTTTTGTTTCCATGCCAACCATCATTAGTTCACCTTCATCACCTGTGTCCTGTTAATCACCTTCATCTGTATCACCTGGTTATGTTCATCAGTGGCTGTATTTAGTTTGTTCTGTTCAGTCAGTCTTAGTCGGTTGTTAGTCTTGTATAGACGTGTTATCTGCCTGCCTGAACCCTTCTGTTTGTACCTACCTGTTATTATTGTGAGTAAAGTGTTGCAATTGGAGCTTTTGCCTGTGAGTCCTTCAACCCAAACACGTCGTGACAATATCAAATTGAGCATTTTAATCAACAGTTAATTTTTTGTTAACCTTTTACCATATGTCTTGGAGTATCGCAATAATATCATATTGTGACATGAGGGTATCGTTACACCCCTAGTTGGTACAATAAGTTCATTTTTATTAATCTTTCTTAGATTTTGCCATTTAACTGGTTACCTCAAAGGTTGCTCACTATCTCAATGCCATAGGTGTGCTTTTTTATATTAATAATAAACTGATTAATATATTAGACATGCCTTCGTTTGCAGCGTCTATTCCATTCAACCCTATTGAGTAATGTAGAGTAAGAAATACTAAAACTGTTTGTCATCATTTTCAGGAAATATCATGAATAAAACCTGTTTACTCAACTGTGTAATTAAGTATTGTTTTGACGTGTCTTGAAAGAGATCATTGAGGAGTATTTGGACTGCCAGCAACATTTACTCTAATATGCAGTTGTTCACGCTTGAATAAGCAGAACTTCTCAACAGATTCTGGATCTGGACACTATCTTTCTTGTAGTGTTGTAATGCCATATGCACAACAGTTGTAATTTTACTGTAAAAATGGGGAGCTTGTCTAAGTCAGAGATTCATAAATCTTCCATTTTTGTAAAACCATAATCTAGAGTAAACGAGTGTTTTTTCTTTACCATTTGTTGCAAGTATCAATTGTTGAAACAATTTATACATTTGAATTTGTGAAGACTGTTTGCCCTGGTTGTTTTTGCATTCTCACACTCTAAAAAATGCTGGGTTATTTTTAAACCCAAATAATGGGTTGAGTATTTTGACTATATTGCTGGGTTATTTTCACCGTAATCAGCTGACAAAGACCCAGCATTTGGATTTGTTTTGGAAACTGTTACCCAGCGCATACCTCTTCGCGCGCTTTTGTCCTCACACTTTTCAAATAAATAAAAAACAACCCAGCAAATGGGTAAATGTATAATACCCAACCTGCTGGGTCAAAATAACCCAGCATGTGTTCTGTCCAGTATTTACCCAGCGCTGGGTTGCCAAATAACCCAATTTGGGTTGTTTTTAACCCAGCATTTTTTTTTGAGTGCAGCTCTGGCTACATTTATTTGTGAGATGGTCAGAAATGCAATCAGTTCTGTAAAAAAAAAGATTAACTCAGGATGTTCTGCACGGACGCATTTTCAGACAAACACCTTTTATTTTTGCATGTTTTTTTGTTCCCGGAAGTACAGCATGTGGAAATAATTCTGCAGGATTTAAGTCTCTGTCTAAATTGGTGTTGCTGGCATTTTTTGAGTTCCTTCGGTAACATTTAATAAAAGGCTGTTATAACGTATTTAACTTTTAAAAATGTGTGTGTGGACCCTCTCATCTGTGTGAAGTGAGTGAAGAACACTGTGTGCGCAGCGACACTTGCTGGAGTGTTACCAATGATTTTGACTGCCAATAATATGACGTTTTAGAGCTACACAAATGTACTTTATATATATAAAAATTAGAGAATGATTTAAAAGAAAAGAAGATTTCACTATATTCAATGATAGACTAGCCTGACTGTGTCATACTCATATTCTAGTCAGTACACTGCACTCTGGTAAAAGTGGAAAAACAATAATGAGTGTTAACGATCTTTGCCGGTGTTGTAAAAATAATTTAAGGATTCGCGGAGTCTTGCAATCACGAAAAGCATTTTGAAAGAAATACGTTTGATGACGTGATGATTACGTAATTGTATGGATCATCTGTCCATCATCGTATAAAGCCCGCCCTGGCAATTTGATTGGTCCGAACATTTTTTGACTGATCATTATAGGCTTGCTTGGCTTCATGCAGCTCTGCGCAGACCGATCGGCGGCTGACTTGAAGCAGTGCATGCCGGTTAGAAATTTTGTCCGACTTGATACCATAGACAGTAAAAGAAATGTAAAACCTAATTCCTCAAAAACACTGTTGAAATATTTTGTACCATTGCTTTTATGGACTGTCTATTTATGGGCTTCTCCCTTGACTTTATGCCTCTATGTCCCCCCGATTGCCTCATAGACAGTAAAAGATTGCATGCGAGCTTCTCCTCCTGTCTATACGGTAATTTCTCTTCTGTGCAACAGAACGTCACATGGTTATGATGCAATCGTTAGCCTATTTTTACAAAAACGGCTTCTACAGGGCCATAACGTAAGATACAAAGTAATGGAGTCTTTTATACATTGTCGTGTTTCTTTAGAAATAAATAATGGACAAATGGAGTCTTTAAACGCCTCAGATGTAAAGTTATTCGCTTGTTCAAAGAGACGCCAAAATGAATGGGAGTCAATGGAATGCTAACAGCAGGTGAAGTTCTGCTACAATGGCTGCTCCCGCGAGGCTTCAACTTCCGGCTGATGGATTACCCCCTTTCTTGATACAGCGCCGACGCCACGTGACTGTGACGAATGCAGTACCACGAGAGCGATTCGAGAGTAGCCGGAGAACTCAGCCAGCGCAGCTTCTCAAGAGCGGCTGCAGGAGCTCTGATGACGACACAGCTGTTCCACGATTCGCCGGATTCACCGCATGACAACGATCACGTGCGTTCCGTGTTTATTCGGTTTATTCTCACACCTCTAGTTCCACTAAAGCTCAGAAATCAGTTTTTTTTTATAATAGTAAACAGTCTTTTCATGTAGTCGCGATGTATTGTGTCATGTTTATCAAAATAAAACTGATTAAAAAACGTTGATTACACTTCATTGATAGTAGCTGTAGTAACTATATGTTGAACTTTGTTCTTGTTCAAACAGACGCTGTATGAAGCAGTACATAAAGTATTAAATGGAAATGCCTCTGAAACATCTGTGTATTTGGCAAATATTGCATTTATTTCACTTCAGCTGTGGTAAAGTATACAAACACCACGTGAGCGGTCACTACAGGAACCAGAAAGTGTCCGACTTCACGTCTCCGTTTGCAGCTCCTCCCGCCTGCACGCGGCTACTCTCGCCGATCGCTTACATCCAGCCGCAGCCAACGATGTCCAACTCACCTAATTACTCCTCAATGGATCGAGTCCAGACCGAACTTCCCGACCAAAAACGCCCCAGACCGAACGTCCCGACCGAACTTCCCGTCTAATTATAGACAGCTATTGGAGAAAATGTGACAAATATTTGCCACTAGATGGCAGCATTTACATTCATACAGGTTTCATTGAGAAACAGAATATGTTTGTGATGTGAGTGTGAGGTACAGTAGGGGTGGTCCTGACTCCTGATACACTACAGTTAAACACTTGTCCTGTAGGTGTAGCCCGTCTGGTTAAACGCTCTTACGGGCAACTTCTGGTGGAGTTGTTGCCAGCACAGAGATCTACAGGCCAAAACCCAGACCCTTGAGACGAGCGAGAAGAAGTCACGTTAGGTTCAAGGAAACTTCAGCGGACACATGAGAGTCGTCGCGTGAGTCGCTACAGCCGCCGACATGTTCACGCGCGGATCGAAGAAGCGACGCTCCAAACGCTCGGTAAGTCGCTCTCGTGTCGTGGCATCCCGCTTTTAACATTATCTAAAGGCATTTTATCATTTTCTACAGTCTGTCCTCAGGTACGTGAATGAATGCAGCGTGGTTTGACGTTTTAAAGGTCATTTTAAACCTATCGTGCTGTTTTGATGGTCGAAAGTTACTTTTGTGTCACACGCTTATTTTACCTGAGGAGACTGTTTTCATCGCAAAGCACGGAGTATAGGCTTCATATATTATAACCTGCACTCCTATATTTACTTTTAATTGTATCAGCTGTAAGTTTTGCATGTAGCCTTTAGTTATCAGTCATTACCCAGCAAGCAATTTTGCATCTAAAAGACGTCTAATAGCCGTGAAAACACAGCCCAGACGTCTAGGCTAAAATAAGACTAAATTTGGGCTGTCAGTGGAAATCTAATAGACGTCTAACTATAGCCCAAGAATAAGATGTCTAACTATAGCTCAAGAATAGACATCAACTAGCTATTAAACGACTACATGTATACGTCTAATAGACACTGCATATGGGTCTAGGCTAAAACAAGGCTGAATTTGGGCTGTCAGTGAAAATCTAATATACGTCTAAACGTAGCCCAAGAATAGACTAGTCATCAATTAGATGGCTATTAAACTACATAAATATGTAATAGACAACAAAATGATGGCTAAAGGATGGATTCTTTTCACTCAAATATAACAGGTTCTCATAAATGACAATCCATCCAAACAAATTAAATATAAAGGTTTTATTTAGAAAAAGAACATTAACAACTTAAAAAAAGATCAAAACATAAAAATGACCCAAATCAAATATTAAAAATACAATATGAAATGATTTTTAACAACAACTTAAGATAATAAAATATAAAACTTTGTTGCTGCTGGGAAGTTGGTCATCACGGCATCTGCCAAATAAGAAAAAAAAAATTTGCACAAGAAAAGCATTGTTAAGTTTAACCTCAAGTTTGCATGGACTAATACATTCACCTGTGTGTGTGTGTGTGTGTGTGTGTGTGTGTGTGTGGTGTGTGTGTGTGTGTGTGTGTGTGTGTGTGTGTGTGTGTGTGTGTGTGTGTGTGTGTGTGTGTGTGTGTGTGTGTGTGTGTGTGTGTGTGTGTTCTGTTTAGGTTTTAATGCAACCCAGTCTCATATAAAAATGTACCCTGACTACGTTGGTCCAAAGTGCAAAACGTAGAGGAGTTACAATAATGGCCCTTGAATTGTATGACTGTTACATTTTTTTTTTGCCTATTATCTTCGTCCAGGTCACGTGACTTTCAAGATTCCGGCCGTGAGAACAAAAAACATGGCGGACATTTCTCTAATTTTTAGTGTAAAAAATCTATATTTTGAGTTAGTTTCTGCATAAAAATACGTTTTGATTACATTTCTAGCGAGAAATATATATTTTATTTTCATAATATTCACTCAGTGAATGTACATAATCACTCGCTTGCTCGTTGTTGCGAAGATTTTTCAGATCTCGACAGAATAATGTGAAACTGAAATGTTTTGGTTGCTATATGCATAGACATAATAAATACATAGACGCCCTATTGGCCGCTGGAGCGTACGTCAACAAGTCCGCCATATTGGGGAGGGCAACTCTTCCATACCTCTCATACCGGGAATTGAGAAAAATGGCTGTTTTGTGCGCTGCTTGGGGCTGTACAAATCGCCACACAATTGAAAACAGCTTTCGAGGAATTATCTTACACAAGCAAGACTGAACGTTTGTTTTTAGTTGTATTTGGTCATGATTTAATTAGTAATAGTAACATTCAGAGGATAAATGAAAAAATACTACTGTTATTGAGTCACGAAATGTAGTTTTAATAATTTTTCAGTCGACAATGTAGTTGTTTAAAGCTCAAATATGTGGTTTGTTTATAAAGATAGCGCCTATTTAAAAATTTGATCTGACGTTTTCGGAGTTGTAAGATGCGATCACCGGGCGCTCAGCGCTCGTCTACCCCGCCTGGAACAGCCGTACCTCAGCCAGCGCTCCTGACGCTCAGTGCTCGTCTACCCCGCCTGGAACAGCCGTACCTCAGCCAGTTCTTCTGACGCTCAGTGCTCGTCTACTCCGCCTGGAACAGCCGTAACTCGGCCGTGCTTCTGATGTGCTCCTGTACCCGGCTGCAGCGCTCAGTCTTTCCCCGCCTGGAACAGCCGTACCTCGGACAGTGCTTTTGACGCTCAGCGCTCGTCTACCCCGCCTGGAAAAGCCGTACCTCGCCAGCTTCTTCTGACGCTGCAGTGCTCGTGCTACGCTCCGCCTGGAACAGCCGTACCTCGGCCAGTGCTTTGATGCTCAGCGCTCGTCTACCCCGCCTGGAACATCGTACCTCGCCAGTGCTTCTGACGCTCAGGCTGTCTACCCCGCCTGGAACAGCCGTACCCTGGCCAGTGCTTCTGACGCTCAGCGCTCGTCTACCCCGCCTGGAACAGCCGTATCTCGGCAGTGCTTCTACGCTCAGCGCTCGTCTACCCCGCCTGGAACAGCGTACCTCGGCCAGTGCTTCTGACGCTCAGCGCTCGTCTACCCCGCCTGGAACAGCCGTACCTCGGCCAGTGCTTCTGACGCTCAGTGCTCGTCTACCCGCCTGGAACAGCCGTACCTCGGCCAGTGCTTCTGACGCTCAGCGCTCGTCTACCCGCCTGGAACAGCCGTACCTCGGCCAGTGCTTCTGACGCTCATCGCTCGTCTACCCCGCCTGGAACAGCCGTACCTCGGCCAGTGCTTCTGACGCTCAGTGCTCGTCTACCCCGCCTGGAACAGCCTCCTCGCCGTGTTCTGACGTCAGTGTCGTCTACCCGCCTGAACAGGTACTCGCGTGCTTCTGACGCTCAGTGCTCGTCTACCCCGCCTGAAACAGCCGTACTCGGCCAGTGCTTCTGACGCTCAGTGCTCGTCTACCCCGCTGAAACAGCCGTATCTCGGCCAGTGCTTCTGACGCTCAGTGCTCGTCTACCCCGCCTGAAACAGCCGTATCTCGGCCAGTGCTTCTGACGCTCAGTGCTCGTCTACCCGCCTGAACAGCCGTACCTCGGCCAGTGCTTCTGACGCTCAGTGCTCGTCTACCCCGCCTGGAACAGCCGTATCTCGGCCAGTGCTTCTGATGCTCAGCGCTCCGTCTACCCGCCTGGAACAAGCCGTACTCCATGCTTCTGGCTCAGTGCTGTCTACCCCGCCTGGAACAGCCGTATTCGGCCAGTGCTTCTGACGTGTGCCGCCGGCTCGGATGCCTCTAGTCTAGTGGTTAAACATGAGATATAATTCGTCTTGTGTTTATCTAACGGGCGATCTTTGGTCTTATTAATCTATAAATGGTTCCCTGGTAAATCGTTTTGGCTGAGGGCAAAGTGAAGTTTCATAACTTTATATTTAGGCTTTTTTAACGTTGTATCCTGCTGTGTGTTTAACTGAAGCTACTTCTGTTATAATGGCTATTACTGATCAATAAAACTGAAATTTAACAAAAAGAGTTAAATATTAAATATAAGTCACTATTTAACTTATTTTTTATTGTGTATATTCCATAATTGATATTTCTTATTCTATTGCTATTATTATAGTATTATTAATAAACTATATGCTATTATCAATATTTTTATGATTGTATCATTGTACTTATGATATTATATACTTATACTATTCATTACTATTTTATTTGCTGTATACTATTTCTTTATTTTATTTTATTGACTAAACTATTTACTATTACTTCTCACTTTATGTTATATTTACTATTTGCATTTAGGGTGACCAGACGTCCCGAAAAATTCGGGACAGTCCCGAAATCTAAGCTGTTGTCCCAAATCCCGAATCCAAGCCTAATTGTCCCGAAAATTATACTAAAGCAAAATTTTGAGTAGTTATTGTCTGATAAAATATTTAAAACTGTCCATGGAGGTTGAGTCGGCCCCCACCGGCGGCTCATTTTCTGTTTCTTTTTTGAAGTTCTACAAAGATGTAGGCGCGAATTTAGATATACATTGATAAGCAAATTTTCATTCATTCGTTTCGTTGATGAATTCATTCATTCGCTGGTGTACCGGAACCCCAACACGCCGTTTTTTAGTGGCAGACTAAAGACTAATGATAGAGTGTTGATCTTTGAAAAAAAATTGGTTTGAAATTCATTATATCATCATCATCTTCATCATCATCATCATCTTCCTCCTCCTCATCATCATTCTCATCATCATCATAATCATCTTCCTCCTCCTCATCATCATCATCCTCATCATCTTCCTCCTCCTATCATCATTCTCATCATCATCATAATCATCTTCCTCCTCCTCATCATCATCATCCTCATCATCTTCCTCCTCTCATCATATCATCATCATTATCATCATCATTCATCTTTCTCCTCCTCATCATCATCATCATCATCATCATCTTCCTCCTCCTCATCATCATCCTCATCATCTTCATCATGATCATCATCATCTTCATCATGATCATAATCATCTTCATCATCTTCATCCTCATCATCATCTTCATCTTCCTCCTCCTCATCATCATCTTCATCTTCCTCCTCCTCATCATCATCCATCATCTTCATCTTCCTCCTCCTCATCATCATTATCATCATCATCATCTTCCTCCTCCTCATCATCATCATCTTCCTCCTCCTCATCATTATCTTCATCATGATCTCATCATCTTCTCATGATCATAATCATCCTCATCATCATCATCTTCCTCCTCCTCATTATCATCATCATCATCTTCCTCCTCCTCATCATCATCCTCATCATCATCATCATCTTCCTCCTCCTCCATCATCATCTCATCCTCATCATCATCTTCCTCCTCCTCATCATCATCCATCATCATCATCATCATCTTCCTCCTCTCTCATCATCATCATCTTCCTCCTCCTCATCATCATTCTCATCATCATCATAATCATCTTCTCCTCATCATCATCATCATCATCATCCTCATCATCATTCTCTCATCATCTCCTCATCATCTTCATCATGATCATCATCATCTTCATCATGATCATAATCATCTTCATCATCTTCATCCATCCATCTTCATCTTCCTCTTCCTGATCATCATCTTCATCTCTCCTCCTCATCATCATCCTCATCATCTTCATCTTCCTCCTCCTCATCATCATTATCATCATCATCATCATCATCTTCCTCCTCCTCATCATCATCATCTTCCTCCTCCTCATCATCATCTTCATCATGATCATCATCATCTTCATCATGATCATAATCATCTTCATCATCATCATCTTATCTTCCTCCTCCTCCTCATCAGGCTAGATCAGTGTGTAATCTTGATGCTGCTGAATGTAGGCCTAGTATCTGCTCTACTGTCTACTGATCAGGGGGATTCCAAAATTATTATTATTATTTTACTCAAATTAGTTACAATAATATTTTTCCCTTTAACATGTATTTTAAGAGCATCTCTATTTATGCACCATTTATCACCTGCAATGCCATCGTGTAACCACTAGATGGCTGTATATCCCTATATACCGTATACACATTTCTATGATATAAACATTATCTATGCTGTGTATTCCCTGGTGGCTGGGTTGCATTTTGTTAGTCATACTAGCTACATAATAGCTTGATCAGTCACACGTAATCAGAATCAATATTGACAGTGCAAGACAATATTTCAAAATATATTTCATTTTCATTTTTTTTCATTTATTTTATTTATAAAGCACAATTAAAACAACGTGATGTTTACCAATGTGCTGTACAAACACATAATAAAATTACATAATAAAATGTATTTTCAGACAATACAAAGACTAACAAATATTTGTTACGAGCCTCTTACCAATTAACTTACTGATCCAAACGCCAATTCTAGCAAATGCAATTTTAAATTTATTTTAAAATAACTTAAAGAGGGAGCAAGTCTAAGATGTAAAGGTAGATTATTCTAGCGCTTTGGAGCTGCCACAGCAAATACCCGATCACCACTCAATTTTAATCTAGTCCTTGGAATGTCTAGGATCATCTGATTTGCTAATCTAAGAGACCTAGAAGGTTTATGTGTATGAAGGAGATGCACTATATATGGTGGAGCTAAATTATGCAACGCTATAACGCGGATATAATTGAGTGTTAAAGGGATAGTTCACTTTGAAATAAATTTTTGGTATGTTTTAGCTTACTTAGTATATTTTTAGGTCAAACTGTTCTTTTCTGTCAGTCATATAATGCAGGTTATGGGGTCCACCTCAAAGAGCATACACAGAGAAGTCCAAATTAAACATGATTTAATGATTGGTAAATGTAAGTACACATTGATGGCCTAAGACACGAAACGAGCGGTTTGTGTGAGAAAACGAACAGTATTTATATTGTTTTTACAGCAGCCCGAAGCGCCGGCGCCCTCTGATTACTTGGACGTGACTGTGTTTACAAGAGGTAAAAACGATATAAATACTGTTTGTTTTCTCACACAAACCGCTCGTTTCGTGTCTTAGGCCGTTCTATGTCCGCTTTAGTTAGCACGGATCTGTGGCTCAACCTCACAGGAATTAAAGATAAAGATCGTGTCTTTCTTCTTGACTCTCCGGTTTCTCCCTCTGGACTGCTTGGCGACTCGGTCAACTCAGTAGTCACCAGGTTCAGGAAGGTTAAGAAACATGAGGAGGCGTTTGAGTTCCTTCCTCGCCGCACTCAAGGGGAGGTGTCATCGGCCACCCAACCTCTCCCTGGTCCTTCAAGACCCAGGGTGGTTAAAAAGCAGAGCGTGGCGAGCCGTGCTCCCCCTAGTAAAAACTGGAGACAGGCTTGTCAGGCTCAGCAACCTCCCAAGCCAGACCTCAGGACTATCATCAACAGAAAGAAGAAGTCCTGATGGTCTGGCGCCCAGTCTGGTGGGGGTAGCCCCCCGCGGACGGGGCACGTATTATATCTGACCGCCCCTTCTCGTTACCCCCACAAAACCTCTCCATCCCCGCCACCTTTGGTGCTTCGGGGGGCAGCGGTTTCCAGCAAATTGTTAATGTTCCGTTGCTCCCTGCTTTCATCCAGGGCACGGAACATCTAACATCCCCTCAATATGAAGTATATTAGTTATACACCGGTTAAACGTACCGTGAGTTCAGTGTTGGAAAGATCAGTTGTTTTAACCATTCATTAAAACGAATCGGTTCAAATGAGTCATTAGTTCGCGAATTGGACGTGTCATTATCGGACGTGTGCCGGCGGTTGGGCGGACATCCCACAAGATGTGTCGTCACAGATAAAATTTCATCACTGGATAGTTTTTTTGTTTATTTAAAGTGTGGTTTATGTCAGCTGAATGTGCGGAACGCTTTTCAGAGAAGATAAGGTATTTTAGCACAATTCACACCCAGCGGTAGCCTAATTCAGGAAAAACAAATCTCCGAATGCTCCACATGAAACTTTAGTCTCCCGACCTTACCATTGTGTCGTTTATTTTGATTAATATGTGCGAGGGAGAGAGAGCAAGACAGCGCTTAGTTTCGAGACGGTGAAGCCGCCTTGCTCCGAAAAAAGAGAGTGCGCGCGCGACCGGGGATCTCTCTCTTTCCGCTCGTTCAGTTAAACATGCGCCCTGTCACAAGCGCAGCAGTTCATCTACATTACTCAACGATCAAATAAGACTTTGGCGGTACAAAAATTCGATTTGGACACCGTGCTATGGTGCTTGATAAAGGACAAAAGGGACAGTTGTGAGTTCACGGTCTGTAGCCTATATACTATGGCTGACTCAGAGCAGGAGCATCGATAAGAGGACTCGTTAACGTCGAGGGCATACAATATCGATGATGGATCGTTAAACTTAGAACCGGTTCTCGAGTGGAACCGGTTCTCGATTGCCATCCCTAGATACCACTGCGTGGAAACTTCTGCCAGGCATTTCTGCTTGGGTATTAAGCATAGTACAGATAGGATACAGAATCCAATTTATTTGTCATCCTCCGCATTTCAATGGCGTTCAACATCATGATCGTCACGATCGATCTGAAGGACGCATATTTTCACATACAAATATTGCCGCAACACAGGAAGTTCCTGAGGTTCGCTTTCGGGGGCGAAGCATACCAATTTCGGGTTCTTCCCATACGGCCTAGCCTTATCACCTCGCATGTACACAAAATGCATGGATGCAGCACTGGCTCCATTGCAACTCCAGGGCATTCGCATTTTAAATTACATCGACGATTGGTTGATACTAGCACAATTGCAAGAGATGGCGCTTCAACAGCCAGACATCGTGTTAGCTCATCTAGTTTCTCTAGGGTTAAGACTCAACACCAAGAAAAGTGTTCTTTCTCCTGCTTAGAGAACGACTTATCTCTGGATCATTAGGGATTTGATCACAATGCGGGCACATTTGTCCCCCGCTCGAATCGAGACCATTCGGCATACCCAGGGCAAAGTCAGGCTAGGCCAACATCTCACTGTTCGTCAGTATCAAAGAGTGTTAGATTTTATGGCATCAGCCTCCACGGTGATTCATTTGGGGCTGTTGTACATGAGACCGTTTCAGTTGTGGCTCAGAGCCAGAGGATTTCATCCAAGGGCCAGTCCTCAAAGGCTAATAAAAGTGACGCGCCGCAGGCTTCGTACACTATCTCTGTGGCTCAGACCCCGGTTCCTCGCCTTGGGTCCCAGTCTAGGGGCGCCTTGTCGTCGCAGACTGCTAACGACAGACTCCTCCCTGATGGGCTGGGGTGCGGTCTTAAGTGGTCGTCCAGCTCAAGGGGAATGGGGGGGTCATCAGCTCGATTGGCATATCAACTGCCTCGAGCTGACGGCTGTATTTCTGGCCCTGAAATACTTTCTCCCTCAATTGAGGGGATGTCAGGCCATCCTTAAAAATATTCTTGTTTGCCGTAACATGACCGACCCTGTCAATGTTCTTTTTTTCCCTTTTAGTCCGACCGACTTTCCGGTTGTAAACTTGCGTTAAGACCGACCAAAAAATTTTTTTACTCTTCAAACAACTAATACAAATGCAATAATATAATATTAATCATATTTTAGTAAGTATTGTGAATATGAAAAGCCTACATAGGCTACGTTCTTTCTTTTAGATATAAACCCGCGGCGTCTCTGATTATGTTTACACCATGGTATACGCATGTCACATATGGCCTAGACACGTTCGCTTCGCTTCGTTCACTGTCAATGGTTCGCGCTTGGTAATGATTGCTGCGGGTGTTGTTTTTCGAGAATTGTGTAGTCCTGTTTGTCATTGTGCACGAAACTTCACGCCAATAAATCATCAGAAATATTGCTGACTTGTGCGCGTCTCACGCGCTCTCTTTACGTTCGTCCTAATGCCTGTTAGTTGTCCATGGATTTGCCTATAATATGTGGCGTTGAAAATGGAAACGTCTTTAGACATGAAAACTTGATTTTACAATCGATTTAAATGAACACTTTTGTCTCAAAAAACAAACAGGATTTTTTTCAACGACGACAACCGAAAGCAAAGTAACTGGTCACTGATAAATGTCTGATTTGTAGGTTGCATTGACACCTAGCGGTGGATACAAGTAAAACAGTAGCCTATAACCCAGTAATCTAGTAACCAGTAACACAATTGAAATTGTTTTATGGATGTAAAGATCCTAAATGTAACATATTAACATGTTTTCTCATAGGCATTACATTGCATGTTAATCTAATGAACTGGTATTTTGTGAATTCTAAAGTCATTTTAATTTATTTGTTTACCTCTCAAAATCCACTTTCATTTAACTCTAGTGGCTTCTTTTTTCTTTATTTTGCTACAAAAAAATAAAATAAATGGAGCTGGAATTAATGTAATAAAAATGTTTTTGACATATCTATATAACCTGCATCAGAATGAGATTTGCAAAGGTGCGCCAGAAGGCACGGTTTAAAGTCACAGTCAGTGACGTCACGATATGCAAATTTGTTTAAAGTCATACCATGACCAAAATTTAAAAAAAAATTCTTAAATTGAATCTTGAAAAAAAAAATATATAGGCCTACCTACTGACCCCTTTTTTTTTTTGCTGTTACTGCAAACCAAAATGTTTTTAAGGATGGCCTCATGTCCTTGTGCGGGTGGTCAACACAGCGACAGTCTCTTACATAAATCACCAGGGAGGTCTGCACTCACGCATTCTGAACAGAATAGCGAGACAGATTCTTCTCTGGGCCCAGGACAAGTTCCTGTCACTCAGAGCAATATAAATTCCAGGGCATCTGAATGTGGGAGCGTATTAACTGTCAAGACAGAAACTATCTATGGGGGAATGGAAACTCCACTACATCTGGGTGGAGTTTCCATTCCCCCATAGATAGTTTCTGTCTTGAAAGTAAAATAAATTACAATACAAATTGCTTTGAAACAATTTGTATTGTAAAAAGCGCTATATAAATAAAGGTGACTTGACTTGCATCAGAGCCACTGGAGGAAACGCATACAGGCGCATTCTGGGGCATGTGTGTGCCATCGCGTCCAGACCCAGGGGGGGCTGGGTGACTCAGAGAGAAGTAGAGGGGACATTGCAGACAGCAATCCCAGGAGTTCTAGCCAGAGTTCGCCAACAAAGGTCTTGCCTCTTACTGATAGCGCCACGTTGGCCGAAAGGAGTATGGTTCCCGGAGATAATATCTCTCCTCGATGGCTCGCCGTGGGTGATTCCATAGAGGAGGGACCTTCAGTCCCAGGCGGAGGGCACGATATTCCTTTCCAGGCCCGACCTGTGGAACCTTCATGTTTGGCCCCTGATGGGTACCAACTGAGGGACACTGGGCTTTCGCCTGACGTTATTGAGACCATTCTTGGTGCTGGGGCCTTCTCCACTAGAAAGAGCTATGCCAACAAATGGGGTGTTTTTGAAAGATGGTGCACGGCACATAATGCAGATCCGGTTAACTGCCAGATTGCTTCAGTTCTGGATTTTCTGAACCTCTAGAGTCAGCATCTGACAAACTTCTGACCCTAAAGATGTTTTTTTCTAATGGCAATAACTTCTTAAAAAATAATCGGGATATGCAGGCTCTGTCGGTCTCGCCATCCTGCTTAGACTTTGCCCCAGGAATGGTGAAAGTAATTTTGCATCCTCATCCTGATTACATGCCTAAGGTTCCTTTCTGGACTGTACATCCTGTCACTCGTGAGGCCTTCTGTCCTCCGCCGTTCACAACGCCGGATCAGGAGAGATCTCACAGACTATGTCCAGTCTGTGCTCTTTAGGTCTACATCTACCGCACTAGCCAGTGGCAGAAGTCAGAGCAACTATTCATTTGTTATGGGGGCAGCAACTAAGGGGATGACTCCGACCCCTAACCAGATGAACTGGATAAATATCGTGAAAGTTCTGATCCCATCTGACTTATGACCTATTATGCTGCCTAACTCATAATCATACACTGTTGGGTCGTTGGCCAAAGGAGGACTGACCCCTGACTGAGCCTGGGTTCTCCCAAGGTTTTTTGTCACAGTTGTCACTGATGAAGTTTTGGTTCCTTGCCACTGTCGCCTTTGTCGCCATTGGCTTCTGGCTTGCTTAGTTGGGGACATTTAACATTTAATTTTGAATTTAACAATACTGTTACAACATTGTTTTCCTGTTATCATATAGAGACTGTGTCTGTTCCCGAATTTGGAAATCCAAAAAAATGCCAAACTTTTCTAAGGTTAAAAATCTAATTGATGTTCAACAAATAAAAAACAGATATAATACAGATGAGCAAACGATAAAGCTTGGGTTGCTGAATATTCGATCCCTTAATTCAAAATCGCTCATAGTTAATGATAAGATTAAAGACTATAACCTAGATGTGCTGTGTTTGACAGAAACCTGGCTAAAACCAAACGATTACATTACTTTAAATGAGTCCACTCCGCAAGATTATTGTTATAAACATGAGCCTCGTCCGAAAGGCAAAGGGGGAGGTGTTGCTGTAATTTATAGTAATATTCTCAAAACCACTAAGAAATCTAGTTTTAAATATACTTCTTTTGAAGTGTTGGTGCTTAATGTAAAAATGTATAGTGTAAACAATAAATCACGTTTGAGAATTCTGCTGGCTACTGTATACAGGCCACCAGGGCACCATAAAGATTTTATCAAAGAATTTGCTGACTTTCTGTCAGAATTAATATTGGCTGCAGATAAAGTCCTAATTGTTGGTGATTTTAATATACATGTAGATAATGAAAAAGATGCATTGGGATTGGCATTTAAAGACATTATAAACTCAATTGGAGTGAGACAACACGTGTCAGGACCTACTCATTGTCGTAATCATACTCTTGATCTAATATTATCGCATGGAATAGATGTTGATGGCGTTGAAATTCTGCAGCAGAGCGACGACATCTCCGATCATTATCTAGTCTCGTGTAAATTACATTTAGCCAAGGCTGCAAAGCCGACTCCGTGTTATAAATATGTTAGACCTATCACTTCTGCCACTAAAGATTGCTTTATCAATAATCTTCCAAATCAGTTTCATAATCTCAGCATCCCAGATAGCTTAGAAGAACTTGATATTGCAACAGAAAGTTTTAACTCTCTCTTTTCCAGCACTTTAGACACAGTTGCTCCGCTGCGCTTAAAGAAGATTAAAGAAAATAGTCCAACGCCGTGGTACAATGAGCACACCCGGGCCCTTAAGAGAGCAGCCAGAAAAATGGAGCGAAACTGGAAGAAAACAAAACTAGAGGTATTACGGATTTCATGGAAGGAGAGCTCGATTGCTTACAGAGAGGCCTTAAAAGATGCTAGAACTAATTATTTTTCAACCCTATTAGAAGAAAATGAACATAATCCTAGGTATTTATTTGAACAAGTGACTAAACTAACGAAAAAGAAAGCTTCAAGCCCAGAAGTTTCCAAGAAACACAGCAGTAATGACTTTATGAACTTCTTCACTTATAAGATTGATAATATCAGGGACAAAATTATAACTATGCAACCGTCTACTACAGTATCGCATCAGGGAGTATATTGTAGTCTCTGTGAGGAGCATTTTGATTCATTTGTTGCTATAGGAGAGGAAGAATTTTGCTAAATTGTTAATTCATCCAAATCGACAACTTGTATGCTAGACCCTATACCGACTAAGCTACTGAAAGAGATGCTTCCAGAGGTCATAGATCCTCTTCTAGATATCATTAATTCATCCTTGTCATTAGGATACGTACCAAAAACCTTTAAGTTGGCTATGATTAAACCGCTTGTTAAAAAAGCGCGGCTTGATCCTACAGAATTAGTCAATTACAGGCCAATCTCGAATCTGCCTTTTCTGTCAAAGATACTAGAAAAAGCAGTATCCTCACAACTGTGTTCCTTTTTAGAAAGAAATAATATCTGCGAGGATTTTCAGTCCGGATTTAGACCGTACCATAGTACTGAGACTGCTCTCATTAAAGTCACAAATGATTTGCTCCTATCATCCGATCGTGGTTGTACTCTCTATTAGTGTTACTTGATCTTAGTGCTGCATTTGATACTATCGACCACAACATTCTTTTAAATAGACTAGAAAACTATGTTGGCATTAGCGGAATTGCACTAGCATGGTTTAAATCATACTTATCTGACCGTTTTCAGTTTGTAGCAGTAAACGAAGAGATGTCTTATCGATCACAAGTTCAGTATGGCGTACCACAAGGCTCAGTACTAGGACCGCTGCTGTTCACTCTGTACATGCTACCATTAGGAGATATAATTAGGAAATATGGAATTAGCTTTCACTGTTATGCTGATGATACTCAGCTGTATATTTCTTCAAAACCTAACGAAACTTACCAATTCACAAAATTAACGGAATGCATAGCTGATATAAAGAATTGGATGACCAGTAATTTCCTATTACTAAATTCTGAAAAAACAGAGATTCTAATCATTGGACAAAAAACTTCCTCACCTAATAACCTAGAATACTGTCTAACACTTGATGGCTGCTCTGTTAAGTCTTCGTCGTCAGTTAGGAACCTGGATGTGCTCTTTGATACCAATCTTTCATTTGAAAGTCACGTGTCTAGTATCTGTAAAACCGCATTTTTCCATCTTAAAAATATATCTAAATTACGTCATATGCTCTCACTGACAAATGCGGAACAATTAGTTCATGCTTTCATGACCTCAAGGCTAGATTATTGTAATGCTCTACTGGGTGGTTGCCCTGCACGCTTATTAAACAAACTACAGCTAGTTCAAAACGCAGCCGCTAGAGTTCTTACCAGAACAAGGAAGTATGACCATATTAGCCCGGTTCTGTCAACACTGCATTGGCTGCCTGTTAAACATCGTATAAATTTTAAAATATTGCTGATTACTTACAAAGCACTAAATGGTTTAGCTCCCCAGTACTTGAGCGAGCTCTTAACGCATTATAGTCCTTCACGTCTATTGCGATCTCAAAATTCTGGCCAGTTGATAATACCTAGAATATCAAAATCGACTTCTGGCGGTAGATCCTTTTCCTATTTAGCACCAAAACTTTGGAACAATCTTCCTAACACGGTCCGGGAAGCAGATACAGTCTGTCAGTTTAAATCTAGACTAAAAACACATCTCTTTGGCTTAGCATACACATAACACATTATAGATTTCTATAATTCAATGTTAGGCTGCATAGATTAGATCAGCCGGAACCGGGAACACTTCCCATAATTCCTGATGTACTTTGTACATCATAAGAAGGATGGCGTCTACGCTAATATTAGTCTCTCTGTTTATCCCGAGGTTTACCGCAAACCGCCGGATCCAGGGCATATCCAGATCTGATGAAGGACCATCACATGGACACGACGACACGCATTATCAGGGCTGTGAAGGCCCATGGACACCTCACCACACTCATCTCCTCACCGGCCGGATGACCCAACCCAACCAGATGAACTGGATAATATTGTGAAAGTTCTGATCCCATCTGACTCCTGACATTATGCTGCCTAACTCATAATCATACACTGTTTCGTTGGCCAAAGGAGGACTGGCCCCCCGACTGAGCCTGGGTTCTCCCAAGGTTTTTTTCTCCATTCTGTCACCTGATGGAGTTTTGGTTCCTTGCCACTGTTGCCTTCGCCTTTTGGCTTGCTTAGTTGAGGACATTTAATTTTCAATTGAACAATACTATTACAACATTGTTTTCCTGTTATCTCTGTAAAGCTGCTTTGAAACAATTTGTATTGTAAAAGCTCTATATAAATAAAGGTGACTTGACTTGACTTATCTCTGTAAAGCTGCTTTGAAACAATTTGTATTGTAAAAAGCGCTATATAAATAAAGGTGACTTGACTGGACTAAGCAGACCAACATTGGGTCACATTGGGTCAGGGATGCTATTGCTCTTGCCTATGAGGCGCGCGGCCAATTTCCGCCAAAGGATCACTCCACCAGGAGGCTTGCCTCCTCTAATGCTTTGACAAGTGGTCCCCCCTTGCAGTCTGTTTGTGATGTGGCGGGCTTGTCCTCTCCGCACACATTCATAAGATTTTATAGTTGGGATGTTCATGCCACTCCAGGCTCTCACGTCCTGAGTCGACATCACAAGCTAATGTCTGGGGCCTTCTTGTGTTCTTGTGAGCACATCTACACAATCGTAAGGAGTTTAGACACCTGCAAGCACGGTGGCGTGGGCATTCTCGTTCCCAATGCGCTGAGCAGCGCAGCATCTCATTCCGCTTTTTCAGGGAACAAGGGTTACAGTCAAGTAACCCTGATTGTTTGTGTTACAATCAGAGGAGAGTAATATATTGCTTCATTATCACAATGTATATTTTTATTTGTCCTAGATTCACATACAGATGTTGCAAAGAATCTCCACATTATCTCCATACTGTTTTTATCCATGTAATTACCTGTTTTTTTTTGGCCGTTTGTCCTCTTCTTCTACATCCTTCACCAGCCACTTTTTGTCTTTTGTCTTCCTCCTGAGAGTGTGTTTCCAGATGTCTTCATTCTTTATGTGTTCCTCCCTCTTCTGGTAGAGGTCACTATTGTTGTCTGTAAAAAAGCATTGTGAAAAACTGGGTCCTCAGCTGTTCCTAAAAGACTGTCTGTCATAATAATTTTATTTTATTTTTATGTCTAGTCCGTCAAGATTAGTGATGCAAACCTTATTTCAAAAGTTACTTACCACCGAACATTAAAACCTTTGCAGAAAAGAGGGCTGGACAATTTTCTTTTTTCTGCCTTTGTCCCACTTTACACTCATCCTCGATTCTGGGACACTGTGTAATTATTCTTGAGCATGTCTGCTGGTCTTCGGTACTCATCCAGTCTGTTTTACCCACTTCCACGGTCTTGTCCTTCAAATAATATATGGCAAATGCCATTGTGAAATTGTTGTCACTGATGTTTTTTCTTTATTTTCTTTTTTCTTTGCTGGTGGTTGTTGCTAAATGGATGACAACCGGTGGGTCGTGGTGTTAATTATGCAAGAGCAAAGATTCAGATGTGCGCGAACGGATCACATGACTAAATATCACAACAGATGGTCACTGCTCCGAATTTTTGTTGTTGTTGTTGTTGTTTTTCTGAGAGTCCATCAACAGTTTGTTGATGCAGGTGCTTGCAACATAAATAATTGCAAATCGTGCAGGACCTTACAAACGTACTTGGAGGATGACACAGAAAAAATCCCAAGGAGAACCAGGTTCAGATTGAAAATGTCACGGTAGATATATTCTCTGGTCTCTTCTAGTCTCGTGTTTATGTTGTTGTATGACTGCACGTGCGTGTGGGCGTGAATGATTGGCACTCCGGATCCGCTCCAGCTGATCATCATCACACCACCAGCTGCACGCAATCTCCTTACCCTATTTATACTCACCGTTGTTTCCTCATCCTTGTCAGATCGTTGTCTCGATGTCCTCGGTGTTGGTGTTCCTGTGTCCCGCGTCCTGTTCCGCCTGGTGTTCCTGTCTTTCATCATCGTCATCGTGTTCGTGTGGATTATTGGACTATCGCTGTGTTCGTGTGGATTGAGTATCGCTGTGTTCGTGTGGATTGAGTATCACCGTGTTCGTGTGGATTACTGGGCGTCGCTGTGTTCGTGTGGATTGAGTCACCGTGTGTCTTCACCTCTGCTGTGCACTTCTCCACGGATCCTGACCATCGAAGTCCCTGTGTCACTGTTCCATCGGCTGCACTGTTTGTCCTTCACTTTCCTTATAATAAAGGACTAACTCGCTTTTGCTTCCTGTCATTTCTACAGCGCCATGACAGAACGATCTGACCAGGAAATGGGAGCAGCGAGTGCGTCACAGTCGACCCTGCAGGATTTCATTCAGCACAGTATTCGCAGAATGGACGCCCAAGAGAGAGAGATTGGTGGTACGGGTCGCGCAGTGCAAGCCTTAGTGACACAGGTGTCCGAGCTCACCCAGCAGATCCAACGCCTACGTGCTCCCACTGCGCCGCCCACACCAGCCGTCCCCCCCACACCACCGAGAGATCCATCTCAGCCGGAGCCGCGATTACCGGTACCTGAGGCATATGGGGGTGAACCCTCCCACTGCAGAGCATTCCTCACCCGGTGCTCGATGCACTTTTCACTACAGCCACGCACCTTTAACACGGAAGAAGCGAAGGTGGCGTTTACCCTGACACTGCTGACGGGGAAAGCAGCGCTGTGGGGGACGGCGGTGTGGGAGAACCAAAACCCATGCTGTGCCTCGTTCCAGACCCTCTCCGCTGAAATGAAGAAAGTTTTTGATCGGGCTGTCTCTGGGCGAGAGGCAGCCAGAACCCTGGCAGAGCTGCGACAGGAGGGAAGATCAGTCTCGGATTATTCGATTGAGTTCCGAACCTTGGCGGCGGAGTGTGGCTGGAACGAGGAGGCGCAGTGGGACATGTTCCTGCATGGGTTGGCTGACCACGTCCAGAGGGAGATCTACGCCCTGGACCTACCCACTACTTTGAACGGTCTCATTGACCTGGCCCTGCGGGTGGACGCTCGAGTATTCCGGGTAGAACGTCGCACTCAGTCCACCCGTACCTTCGGAGGCATCGACGGCTCTCGGTCCAGTTGCAGGGACGTGGTCAGCCCTAGCTACGATCCCGAACCCATGCAGGTGGGTCGAGCTCGGCTTTCCCGGGAGGAGAAGGAGAGGCGGAGGTCCCAGGGCCTTTGTCTTTATTGTGCAGGATCGGGACATTTTGCTTACAGCTGCCCAGTAAAAGGCCCAGCCCGGTAGTAAATTTGAGGCTACTATCGGGTGGGATCTCCGCCAGGAAGACCTCATCAGCTGTTACATCGACCTCCACGCTCCTCCCGGTAAGACTAAGATGGTCAGTCCACCAACACAACTGTCTGGCACTATTGGATTCACTATTGGACATATCCTTTGCCGTTGATGTCTTCAGCTTTCGAGAGGTTGCAGGGAGCGTCCATCTTGACAAAATTGGATTTGCGTAACGCTTATCATTTGGTTCGCATTAGGGAGGGGGATGAATGGAAAACAGCCTTTAACACCCCCAGGGGACACTTTGAATACTTGGTCATGCCTTTCGGGCTGTCTAACTCCCCGGCTGTTTTCCAGGCACTGGTCAATGACGTGTTGCGAGACATGATAGATCAGTTCATATATGTCTACCTGGATGACATATTGATTTTTTCCTCTTCTCTCCAGGAACATGTGCAACACGTCCGACGAGTGCTTCAGAGGTTGCTAGAGAATGGGCTTTTTGTCAAGGCGGAGAAATGCGATTTTCATGCACAGTCTGTCCCTTTCTTAGGTTACATAGTGTCGTCTGAGGGAGTTCGCATGGACCCTGAGAAGATTAAGGCTGTGGTGGAGTGGCCAAGCCCAGATTCCCGCAAGGCCCTGCAGAGGTTTCTGGGGTTCGCCAACTTCTACCGGCGTTTCATTCGCAACTTCAGCCAACTAGTCGCACCTCTGACTGCCTTGACCTCCCCCAGAACTACGTTCAGGTGGTCGGACGCAGCCGAAGCTGTGTTCGCCAAACTGAAAGGCCGCTTTGTTTCAGCCCCCATCCTTGTCGCCCCTGATTCTTCACGTCAGTTCGTGGTGGAGGTCGACGCATCGGAGGTGGGAGTAGGTGCAGTATTGTCCCAACGTTCTCCCGTAGACGACAAGATGCATCCTTGCGCGTTTTTTTCTCATCGATTGTCGCCCGCCGAACGCAATTACGACATTGGTAACAGAGAGTTGTTGGCAGTTAAGTTAGCGTTGGAGGAATGGCGCCACTGGTTAGAAGGGGCGAGGGTACCTTTTATAGTCTGGACCGATCATAAGAATCTCGAATACATCAGAACCGCTAAAAGATTGAACTCCAGGCAGGCTCGGTGGGCTCTGTTTTTCGGTCGCTTTGATTTTTCCCTGTCTTACCGTCCGGGTTCCAAGAACATCAAACCCGACGCCCTATCTCGTATATTTGATTTTTCCGAGCGCCCGTCTACTCCCGAGTGTATTTTACCTGAGACTCTATTCGTTTCAACACTCACATGGGAGGTCGAATCGAGGGTCGTCAAGGCCTTGGAAGGGGTAACGCCTCCGCCCGGTTGCCCACCGAACCGATTGTTTGTGCCGGAGGGATTACGTTCAGACGTTATGCAGTGGGGTCATGGTTCCAACGTGGCTTGCCATCCTGGAGTTAATCGGACTAGATTCTTAGTTAAGCAACGATTCTGGTGGCCCCTTATGGCTCGTGACATTCACAGTTTTGTTTTGGCTTGTTCGGTTTGCGCCACGGGTAAAACTTCCAATCGACCTCCAGATGGGTTACTTCAGCCACTGCTGGTGCCTTCGAGACCCTGGTCCCATATCGCTCTAGATTTTATTACCGCCCTCCCACCCTCTCAGGGTAACACAGTGGTTTTAACTGTGGTGGACCGGTTCTCGAAGGCGGCCCACTTTGTTCCCTTACCCAAATTACCCTCAGCTAAGGAGACAGCGGTGGCAGTCGTAGACCACGTCTTCCGGTTACATGGCCTCCCGACAGACGTGGTTTCCGACAGGGGACCCCAGTTCGTGTCCAAATTTTGGCAAGAGTTTTGCAGATTACTGAGGGCGACTGTGAGTTTGTCCTCTGGGTTTCATCCCCAGAGCAATGGCCAAACCGAGAGAGCCAACCAAGATTTGGAGAGAGTGTTGCGATGTTTGGTCTCCTAGAATCCTTCCTCTTGGAGCCAACAACTATCTATGGTGGAGTACGCACACAACACGTTACCAGTGTCGGCTACGGGCCTATCTCCGTTTGAGTGTAGTGTAGGTTACCAGCCACCAATTTTTCCCAGTCTGGAATCCGAGGTTGCGGTCCCCTCCGCTCACGCCTTTGTCCAGAGGTGTCACCGCACTTGGACTAGAGCCCGGGAGACTTTACTCCAGGTGGGGGCGCGCACCAAGGCCAAGGCCGATCGCCACAGGTCTAAGCCTCCCGTATACGTCGTTGGTCAAAAAGTGTGGCTTTCAACCAAGAACATTCCTCTCCGCACCGTTTCTAATAAACTTGCTCCCAAATTTATCGGCCCGTTTGCTGTCACCAAGATCATTAGTCCAGTGGCAGTTCGCCTCAAATTACCTCCCGCGTAGAGGAGGGTTCATTCCGCATTCCATGTATCCAAAATTAAACCCGTGTTTCATTCACACTTTAATCCGCCAGTCCCGGTTCCTCCCCCACCGCAACTCGTAGATGAGGAGACCACATATTCGGTTAATCGGATTCTGGACTCGAGGCGGAGGGGACGCGGATTTCAGTACTTGGTGGACTGGGAAGGTTACGGTCCGGAGGAGAGAAGTTGGGTGCCGGCTAGAGACATCCTGGATCACTCCCTTATCGATGATTACAATCAACAGGTAAGGGGGTCTGGGAACGCCAGGAGGCGTTCTTAGAGGGAGGGGTACTGTCACGGTAGATATATTCTCTGGTCTCTTCTAGTCTCGTGTTTATGTTGTTGTATGACTGCACGTGCGTGTGGGCGTGAATGATTGGCACTCCGGATCCGCTCCAGCTGATCATCATCACACCACCAGCTGCACGCAATCTCCTTACCCTATTTATACTCACCGTTGTTTCCTCATCCTTGTCAGATCGTTGTCTCGATGTCCTCGGTGTTGGTGTTCCTGTGTCCCGCGTCCTGTTCCGCCTGGTGTTCCTGTCTTTCATCATCGTCATCGTGTTCGTGTGGATTATTGGACTATCGCTGTGTTCGTGTGGATTGAGTATCGCTGTGTTCGTGTGGATTGAGTATCACCGTGTTCGTGTGGATTACTGGGCGTCGCTGTGTTCGTGTGGATTGAGTCACCGTGTGTCTTCACCTCTGCTGTGCACTTCTCCACGGATCCTGGCCATCGAAGTTCCTGTGTCACTGTTCCATCGGCTGCACTGTTTGTCCTTCACTTTCCTTATAATAAAGGACTAACTCGCTTTTGCTTCCTGTCATTTCTACAGCGCCATGACAGAAAATGATATTATGGTAAAACATTTTTATTTTTAATTTTGTATAGGAAAGGTGGGATTTTTTCATCCTGACTTCGAAAACAGCTAAAACTAAGCTATATATTTACATGTATAAAGACCCACTTTATACTCATTTAAATTGTATACTATTCTATTTAAAGTTTTACCTGGAAAAAATTACTATGTAAGTTTTTTTCTACTCACTTATTTATATATAATAAAATGTTTACTGTTTATTGGTTTTAATTAAGTTTAATTAAGTTAAACATTTTTATTGTTTACTTATACGTGTAATCTAAATTTTTACAATTTTTAAAAAATATAAGTTTAATATATTTAAAATTTTAAACAGTTTTATTGCTTACATATTTATCTAATCTATATTATCTAATTTTTATCTAATTTATAATAATCCATTTATTTAATTTAATTAATTTATTTGAATTAATTTATTTATTCATTTTAATATTTTTATTATTGAATTATTTAAATACTTTATGGTTTACTTATTTATTTTAATATATATATATATATATATATATATATATATATATATATATTAACCTGGGACCCGTCAGGACAGGAGAACGGCGTGTGTTCTGGGCCGTGTGCTCCGGTGACTCACTCCTGCAGGACGAGGAGGAGGCGCTCGGATCATCCCAGGAGGAGGAGTTCGTCTCACGCGGGCCGCTTCACTTCCATCTGCAGCACTGCTGAATGTAAAAAAGCCACAGCCGGCCCAGAACAAAAGCTCCATTCAACACTTTGAGCCGCTTCCCCTTCACACACACACACACACACACACACACACACACACACACACACGCACGCTATTGGACACGCATGGGCCTGCAGACATGAAAGGCCTGAATCAGAGCCATTCTTCTCCACCTCAGCTTCACCTCTCCGTCATGCTTGGACTCGCTCTGCTTCCACCTCCACTCGCATCTGTAGGACCGTCTCCTGCGTCCTCATGAGCGCATCCGAGCGCGTCGCTGGTCATCACGTCCACACAGCACTGCTGAGAGAGATGCTATCAGAATGACTTCATAATGATCCCTCCAGAATCAGAGTTACTGTGAAATCAGCTGTCAATCACACAGACTGCCGTCATCCACTCATCCTCAAGCCGTTTCTTCAGTCGTATAGACATTCTGAGAAATGTTAAAGCAGGGATTTTCAATACAATGACTGACAGCATACACTTCTTAAAATAAAGGTTTCAAAAGGGGTTTTCACAGCAATACCATAGAATAACTGTTTTCAGTTCCCTAAAGAACCTTTCAGTGATCATTTCTTAAAATAACAAATGTTCTTAGTGTGAAGAACATTTTAATAATCTAAAGAATCTTTATGTCCATGCTTATGAATTATAGCTCCATTTATACTTAGTATTACTATAAATACAACCTATAAATAAGACATACACTACATTAAACAAACATGTATAGTTACATTTATAATATTTGTATAATTACTTAAAAGTCATTCATTTGTTTTTTCAATGTGCATGCTCATAATCCATTTTAAACTGATTTATAAATATTAATTAGTCAGTTGTATGGTTCCATGAATGTATTTATAAAGATGAAACCTTCATTGCTTTCATGTTATTATTGTCACAGTGTCTGGTTATGTTTCCTGGTGTCCACTAGAGGTCCTCGTTCTCACGGTGTCATTCACATTAGACTACATTTCCCAACATTCTGTTCTGCCACTCATCTGATCATTGCACACAGCTGTTTCCCGTCACCTTGTTAGTTCTGTGTGTATATATACCCTGTCTGTTCAGTGTTTGTCACGGAGTCCTTGTTATTTGTCACACCACTTCCGAGGTCTGTGTTCTTGTCTTGTGTTTCATGTATGGATTGCTCATATGGATTTTGACCCTTGCCTGGACTGTTGTGAGTACGGATTACCCCTTAATAAATACTGCTTTTGGATCTACATTCCCTGTTTCCTGTGTGGTATCGTGACAGAAGGACTCCGTCCCAATGAATAGATCCAGCAGTTTGAGAGTTCGTAACCCTTCTCCTGTGTATGGTGAGGGAAGGGGATTACAGAGAGGTGGTTTGCAGGTCGGGGAGGAAGCACCTCGATTGAACATTTTTCAATGCTTTGCCTTATGGGCCCAACAAACGGAGGAAGCAGCAGCGGCTAAGGCTTCAGCGAGATCTTCCATCGAAGATGATGAGTCGTTTCTGGGGACTCGTCTGGCGAAGTTCTCCGGAACTCGGGGAGGTTGCAGGGGAGGAGGTGGTCGACAAGTTCCACGACACCGTCCTCCGCCCTGCCATTCTTTTGATCCGGAGCCGCCGGACTGGCCCAGCACAGGATCCTCACCGCTGGTTCCACCCAGCACAAGATCCTCACCGCTAGTTCCACCCAGCACAAGATCCTCACCGCTAGTTCCGGCCAGCACAAGATCTTCGCCGCTGGTCCTGTCTAGTACTGAGGCTGCATCTCGCCATCAAGGACGGAGGAGGAGGAGAAGGGCCTTTCATCTCCCCAATGCCCCGGTGGTCGTCCCTGTGCAGCATGCGGTCATTTCGGAGACTGTTCACGTCCCGTCTGCCCAGCCAGAGACCGTCCAGCCAGAGACCGTCCAGCCAGAGACCGTCCAGCCAGAGACCGTCCAGCCAGAGACCGTCCAGCCAGAGACCGTCCAGCCAGAGCCTGTTCAAGTCATCCACGTCCAGCCAGTGCCTGTTCCAGAGCCGGAGGCAGAGCCAGTGCCTGTTCCAGAGCCGGAGGCAGAGCCAGTGCCTGTTCCAGAGCCGGAGGCAGAGCGTGTGTTTGTGTCTGTGTTTGTGTCTGTTATTGTGACTTTTACAGTTCTTGTGGCTGTTCCTGAGCCAGTGTCTGCTGTTGCTAAGCCGGAGCCAGTGCCTGCCGTTGCTGAGCCGGAGCCAGTGCCGTCTGTTCCAGAGCCTCTGCTATGGCCGCCCGAGGGGTCTTCACCGCCCTGGCCGCCCGAGGGTTCTTCACCGCCCTGGCCGCCCGAGGGGTCTTCACCGCCCTGGCCGCCCGAGGGGTCTTCACCGCCCTGGCCGCCCGAGGGGTCTTCACCGCCCTGGCCGCCCGAGGGGTCTTCACCGCCCTGGCCGCCCGAGGGGTCTTCACCGCCCTGGCCGCCCGAGGGGTCTTCACCGCCCTGGCCGCCCGAGGGGTCTTCACCGCCCTGGCCGCCCGAGGGGTCTTCACCGCCCTGGCCGCCCGAGGGGTCTTCACCGCCCTGGCCGCCCGAGGGGTCTTCACCGCCCTGGCCGCCCGAGGGATCGTCTCCGCCCTGGCCGCCCGAGGGATCGTCTCCGCCCTGGCCGCCCGAGGGATCGTCTCCGCCCTGGCCGCCCGAGGGATCGTCTCCGCCCTGGCCGCCCGAGGGATCGTCTCCGTCCTGGCCGCCTGATAGACTGTCTTTCTCGCCTTGGCCGCCGGCTGAGCCATCACCCCCTGTTCTTGTTCCCCTTCATGGACCTGGCCCCCCATTCCTCCCCTGATCCTCCACCGCTTCACCTCCCGCCTGGACTCTTGTTTGTTTCTATGGTCTTGGAGCGTCTGGTAGCCGCTCCGTAGAGGGGAGGTTATGTCACAGTGTCTGGTTATGTTTCCTGGTGTCCACTAGAGGTCCTCGTTCTCACGGTGTCATTCACATTAGACTACATTTCCCAACATTCTGTTCTGCCACTCATCTGATCATTGCACACAGCTGTTTCCCGTCACCTTGTTAGTTCTGTGTGTATATATACCCTGTCTGTTCAGTGTTTGTCACGGAGTCCTTGTTATTTGTCACACCACTTCCGAGGTCTGTGTTCTTGTCTTGTGTTTCATGTATGGATTGCTCATATGGATTTTGACCCTTGCCTGGACTGTTGTGAGTATGGATTACCCCTTAATAAATACTGCTTTTGGATCTACATTCCCTGTTTCCTGTGTGGTATCGTGACAATTATATTATATATACAATTACTTTTTAGTAACTCAGACTTATTTCTATCAAATAAGTGAGTTATTAATAACCATATTGTTTTCTCATAAATACTTATTGTGAGTGATAATAGTTACTAACCTCAATAAATGCATCATTGATGGTTTTAAGTGAAGTGAAATCATAGGATTCCTGTGCTGAAGTCTTCTGAAGCTTGTGTGAGGAACAGAAGAAAGTCTCTTTAGATAGCATCAGGTTTGAGGACTATTGATCATCAGACACAAAAGCCCATTACATCTGATTACATCCATCCTGACACGATAAATGTCTAAAGATCATTTGTTTTGAGAGGGTATTATTAGTGTGAATAATGACTTGTTTTCAAGCACTAAAATCTAAACATTCTTAAATCAAGATACATTTACTGGTGAAGCAAAATGAATTAGATATTAACCCTTGTTCTATGAAAAATGCATCAAAATGAAGTGAGTTTGTGCTTAAAACAGGAATGGTGAAGTAAGAAAAATATTGTTTTCATTTTGAATTAAGTTTACTTTTCTGACTTTGCAGATACTTGTTCTTGTTTTATAAACAATTTTTTAGCAGTGAAAATAAACTTATAAAAAATATATAATGAAACGAAGTCTGCGTTCCAAGGATTGTACACATTGAGGCAGAGCTTGATGACATGGCAGCCGAGATTTTCTAAAGGCCCTGACACACCAAGCCGAGGAGCATCGGCACCGTTGGCTCTAGTTGGACATCGTTGGCTCTAGTTGGACTAAGATGGACAGCTCTAGTTGGACACCGTTGGCTCTAGTTGGACATTGTTGTTGGCTCTAGTTGGACATTGTCATTGGCTCTAGTTGGAAATCGTTGGCTCTAGTTGGACTGAGACGGACAGCTCTAGTTGGACATCGTTGGCTCTAGTTGGACATCGTTGGCTCTAGTTGGACATCATTGGCTCTAGTTGGACACCATTGGCTCTAGTTGGACATCATTGGCTCTAGTTGGACACCATTGGCTCTAGTTGGACATTGTTGGCTCTAGTTGGACACCGTTGGCTCTAGTTGGACATCGTTGGCTCTAGTTGGACTGAGATGGACAGCTCTAGTTGGACACCATTGGCTCTAGTTGGACATTGTTGTTGGCTCTAGTTAGACATTGTCGTTGGCTCTAGTTGGACACCGTTGGCTCTAGTTGGACTGAGACGGACGGCTCTAGTTGGACACCGTTGGCTCTAGTTGGACATTGTTTGCTCTAGTTGGACATTGTTGTTAGCTCTAGTTAGACATTGTTGTTGGCTCTAGTTGGACACCGTTGGCTCTAGTTGGACTGAGACGGACGGCTCTAGTTGGACACCGTTGGCTCTAGTTGGACATCGTTTGCTCTAGTTGGACATTGTTGGCTCTAGTTGGACATCGTTGGCTCTAGTTGGACACTATTGGCTCTAGTTGGACATCGTTGGCTCTAGTTGGACACCGTTGGCTCTAGTTGGACACTGTTGGCTCTAGTTGGACATCGTTGGCTCTAGTTGGACACCGTTGGCTCTAGTTGGACATCGTTGGCTCTAGTTGGACATCGTTGGCACTAGTTGGACATCGTTGGCACTAGTTGGACACCGTTGGCTCTAGTTGGACATCGTTGGCTCTAGTTGGACATCGTTGGCTCTAGTTGGACACCGTTGGCTCTAGTTGGACATCGTTGGCTCTAGTTGGACATCGTTGGCACTAGTTGGACATCGTTGGCTCTAGTTGGACTGAGACAGACGGCTCTAGTTGGACTGAGACGGACGGCTCTAGGTGGACATTGTTGGCTCTAGTTGGACACCGTTGGCTCTAGTTGGACATCGTTGGCTCTAGTTGGACTGAGATGGACAGCTCTAGTTAGACATTGTCGTTGGCTCTAGTTGGACATTGTTTTTGGCTCTAGTTAGACATTGTCGTTGGCTCTAGTTGGACATCGTTTGCTCTAGTTGGACATTGTTGGCACTAGTTGGACATCGTTGGCTCTAGTTGGACACCGTTGGCTCTAGTTGGACATCGTTGGCTCTAGTTGGACACCGTTGGCTCTAGTTGGACATCGTTGGCTCTAGTTGGACATCGTTGGCACTAGTTGGACATCGTTGGCTCTAGTTGGACATTGTTGGCTCTAGTTGGACATCGTTGGCTCTAGTTGGACACCGTTGGCTCTAGTTGGACATCGTTGGCTCTAGTTGGACTGAGACAGACGGCTCTAGTTGGACTGAGACGGATGGCTCTAGTTGGACATCGTCGGCTCTAGTTGGACACCATTGGCTCTAGTTGGACATCGTTGGCTCTAGTTGGACATCGTTGGCACTAGTTGGAAATCGTTGGCTCTACTTGGACATCATTTGCTCTAGTTGGACATCGTCGGCTCTAGTTGGACACCATTGGCTCTAGTTGGACATCGTTGGCTCTAGTTGGACATCGTTGGCACTAGTTGGAAATCGTTGGCTCTACTTGGACATCATTTGCTCTAGTTGGACATTGTTGGCTCTAGTTGGACATCGTTGGCTCTAGTTGGACACCGTTGGCTCTAGTTGGACATCGTTGGCTCTAGTTGGACATCGTTGGCACTAGTTGGACATCGTTGGCTCTAGTTGGACTGAGACAAACGGCTCTAGTTGGACTGAGACGGATGGCTCTAGTTGGACATCGTTGGCTCTAGTTGGACTGAGACAAACGGCTCTAGTTGGACTGAGACGGATGGCTCTAGTTGGACATCGTTGGCTCTAGTTGGACACCGTTGGCTCTAGTTGGACATCGTTGGCTCTAGTTGGACATCGTTGGCACTAGTTGGACATTGTTGGCTCTACTTGGACATCGTTGGCTCTAGTTGGACATCGTTGGCTCTAGTTGGACACCGTTGGCTCTAGTTGGACACCGTTGGCTCTAGTTGGACATCGTTAGCTCTAGCAGGACACCATTGGCTCTAGTTGGACATCGTTGGCTCTTGTTGGACTGAGACGGACGGCTCTAGTTGGATATTGTTGGCTCTAGTTGGACATCGTTGGCTCTAGTTGGACATCGTTGGCTCTAGTTGGACACCTTGGCTCTAGTTGGAAATCGTTGGCTATACTTGGACATCGTTGGCTCTAGTTGGACGCTGTTGGCTCTAGTTGGACATCGTTGGCTCTAGTTGGACATCGTTGGCTCTAGTTGGAGACCGTTGGCTCTAGTTGGACATCGTTGGCTCTAGTTGGACATTGTTGGCTCTACTTGGACATCGTTGGCTCTAGTTGGACACTGTTGGCTCTAGTCTAGTTGGACATCGTTGGCTCTAGTTGGACACCGTTGGCTCTAGTTGGACATCGTTGGCTCTAGTTGGACATCGTTGGCTCTACTTGGACATTGTTGGCTCTACTTGGATATTGTTGGCTCTAGTTGGACACCGTTGGCTCTACTTGGACATCGTTGGCTCTAGTTGGACATCGTTGGCTCTAGTTGGAGACCGTTGGCTCTAGTTGGACATCGTTGGCTCTAGTTGGACATCGTTGGCTCTACTTGGACATTGTTGGCTCTACTTGGACATTGTTGGCTCTAGTTGGACATCGTTGGCTCTAGTTGGACATCGTTGGCTCTAGTTGGACATTGTTGGCAGTAGTTGGACATTGTTGGCTCTAGTTGGACACCGTTGGCTCTACTTGGACATCGTTGGCTCTAGTTGGACATTGTTGGCTCTACTTGGATATTGTTGGCTCTAGTTGGACACCGTTGGCTCTACTTGGACATCGTTGGCTCTACTTGGACATTGTTGGCTCTACTTGGACATCGTTGGCTCTAGTTGGACATCGTTGGCTCTAGTTGGAGACCGTTGGCTCTAGTTGGACATCGTTGGCTCTAGTTGTACAACGTTGGATCTACTTGGACATTGTTGGCTCTACTTGGATATCGTTGGCTCTAGTTGGACATCGTTGGCTCTACTTGGACATCGTTGGCTCTATTGGACATCGTTGGCTCTACTTGGACATTGTTGGCTCTACTTGGACATAGTTGGCTCTAGCTGGACATCGTTGGCTCTAGTTGGACATCGTTGGCTCTAGTTGGACATAGTTGGCTCTAGTTGGACACCATTGGCTCTAGTTGGACATTGTTGGCTCTAGTTGGACACCGTTGGCTCTACTTGGACATCATTGGCTCTAGTTGGACATTGTTGGCTCTAGTTGGACATCGTTGGCTCTACTTGGACAACATTGGCTCTAGTTGGACATCGTTGGCTCTACTTGGACATTGTTGGCTCTACTTGACATTGTTGGCTCTAGTTGGACATCGTTGGCTCTAGTTGGACATCGTTGGCTCTACTTGGACATTGTTGGCTCTACTTGGACATTGTTGGCTCTAGTTGGACATCGTTGTTTCTAGTTGGACACCGTTGGCTCTAGTTGGACATCGTTGGCTCTACTTGGACATCGTTGGCTCTAGTTGGACATCGTTGGCTCTACTTGGACATCGTTGGCTCTAGTTGGACATCGTTGGTTCTACTTGGACATCGTTGGCTATAGTTGGACATCGTTGGACATCGTTGGCTCTAGTTGGACATCGTTGGCTCTACTTGGACATCGTTGGCTCTAGTTGGACATCGTTGGCTCTACTTGGACATCGTTGGCTCTACTTGGACATTGTTGGCTCTAGTTGGACATCGTTGGCTCTAGTTGGACATCGTTGGCTCTACTTGGACATTGTTGGCTCTACTTGGACATTGTTGGCTCTAGTTGGACATCGTTGTTTCTAGTTGGACACCGTTGGCTCTAGTTGGACATCGTTGGTTCTACTTGGACATCGTTGGCTCTAGTTGGACATCGTTGGTTCTACTTGGACATCGTTGGACATCGTTGGCTCTAGTTGGACATCGTTGGCTCTACTTGGACATCGTTGGGGGTGTTTTGGCCTGTTGGATCAGTGTCGTCAGTGAGAGAGAACTCCGATTGGCTGTTCAGCTTAGCGAGCAAGAGTGCACGAGTATGAAAGCAAAAGTGATTAAAGCGAGCAAATAAAGCCAAGGCACAATATTTGCTAAATTCTCTGCCAGGAAATTATATACCGTCCGCTCCTCCGTCCGTGGCTCAACCTGACAGGTGTGCGGGATGCTGGGAAAATGCGCTTTCTTGATGCCCTATCTCCCAGGCTGCACCACAGTTCTCTGTCAAGTCAAGTCACCTTTATTTATATAGCGCTTTTTACAATACAAATTGTTTCAAAGCAGCTTTACAGAGATAACAGGAAAACAATGTTGTAATAGTATTGTTCAATTGAAAATTAAATGTCCCCAACTAAGCAAGCCAAAAGGCGAAGGCAACAGTGGCAAGGAACCAAAACTCCATCAGGTGACAGAATGGAGAAAAAAACCTTGGGAGAACCCAGGCTCAGTCGGGGGGCCAGTCCTTCTTTGGCCAACGAATGAACAGTGTATGATTATGAGTTAGGCAGCATAATGTCAGGAGTCAGATGGGATCAGAACTTTCACGATATTATCCAGTTCATCTGGTTGGGTTGGGTCATCCGGCCGGTGAGGAGATGAGTGGTGAGGTGTCCATGGGCCTTCACAGCCCTGATAATGCGTGTCGTCGTGTCCATGTGATGGTCCTTCATCAGATCTGGATATGCCCTGGATCCGGCGGTCTGCGGTAAACCTCGGGATAAACAGAGAGACTAATATTAGCGTAGACGCCATCCTTCTTATGATGTACAAAGTACATCAGGAATTATGTGAAGTGTTCCCGGTTCCGGCTGATCTAATCTATGCAGCCTAACATTGAATTATAGAAATCTATAATGTGTTATGTGTATGCTAAGCCAAAGAGATGTGTTTTAGTCTAGATTTAAACTGAAATAATAATATAATAATTCATTACATTTATATAGCGCTTTTCTGGACACTCAAAGCGCTTTACATAGAAGGGGGGGAATCTCCTCAACCACCACCAATGTGCAGCATCCACTTGGATGATGCGACGGCAGCCATATTGCGCCAGAACGCCCACCGCACACCAGCTTACTGGTGGAGAGGAGACAGTGATGAAGCCAATCAGTATATATAGGGATTATTAGGAGGCCATGGTGGACAGAGGCCAAGGGGCAAATTTGGCCAGGATGCCGGGGTTACACCCCTACTCTTTCGAAAGACATCCTGGGATTTTTTGTGACCACAGAGAGTCAGGGCCTCGGTTTAACGTCTCATCCGAAGGACGGTGCTATTTAGACAGTATAGTGTCCCCATCACTATACTGGGGTGTTAGGACCCACACAGACCACAGGGATAGCACCCCCTGCTGGCCTCTCTAACACCTCTTCCAGCAGCAACCTGGTTTTCTCAGAAGGTCTCCCATCCAGGTACTAACCAGGCTCAGCCCTGCTTAGCTTCAGTGGGCAACCAGTCTTGGGCTACAGGGTGATATGGCTGCTGTTTATTACTGACAGACTGACAGACTGTATCTGCTTCCCGGACTGTGTTAGGAAGATTGTTCCAAAGTTTTGGTGCTAAATAGGAAAAGGATCTACCACCAGCAGTCGATTTTGATATTCTAGGTATTATCAACTGGCCAGAATTTTGAGATCGCAATAGACGTAAAGGACTATAATGCGTTAAGAGATCGCTCAAGTACTGGGGAGCTAAACCATTTAGTGCTTTGTAAGTAATCAGCAATATTTTAAAATTTATACGATGTTTAATAGGCAGCCAATGCAGTGTTGACAGAACCGGGCTAATATGGTCATACTTCCTGGTTCTGGTAAGAACTCTAGCGGCTGCGTTTTGAACTAGCTGTAGTTTGTTTAATAAGCGTGCAGGGCAACCACCCAGTAGAGCATTACAATAATCTAGCCTTGAGGTCAACATGAGGTGTGTTATAAAGGCGATTAAGCTCATCCAATGCTCAACACGGGCCGGGTCTCTGCACCCCTCTGCTTGCCTAGGCTTGGGGTTGAGCCTTACTCTCCGCAGAAAAAAGCAATTTATTTTTTCCCTGGGTCTCTCTCATACATGGCTTGTTGCCATGATGGCCAGGCATCAGACCTGGTCAGACGAGACCTCCTCATGTTCTAGTGCACCAGGTCTGTCGTCAGGATCAGGCAGGTGTGGGGAGTTACGACGAGCTCTTCCACAGACCTAGGGAACGAGGTAAGTGCAATGCACCCTTTACCATGCATTACAAAAGACTCCTGGCACAGTGAACCTTGATCCACAACGCCACAGAAATCCTTCCCCAGTACACCGGATGTGCTTCCATTGAGGCACTGCTACGAAGTCTGGGTGTATGGTTAATGCTTCCCAGCATGTCACAATGACTTCTCAGAACAATTCGGATTATGCGACCAAGTTCACCAGGCACACGTCTCTTACTTTACTGTTCTTTACTGAACGCCATTAGCGCTTATCACAGGTTTGCGTTTAGAGAGAACGGCATCGTCTTAGCGGCCCCTAATTCAATAAAAAAAAAAGATCATTTCGACGGAAGAGAATCAATCAAAACTAACTTTAGCTGGAAACAACATTATTCAATAACCGCTATAAACCACACCAATCTCTGTTACCTTAAATTGTTCACCCTTACTTCATCGTAGCCAAGAAGGGTGAGAGGCTCCGACCAATCCTGGATTTACGAGTACTGGATCAGGCCCTTCACAGGCTCCCGTTCAGGATGCTCACCCGGAAACACATGATAACGTATCGAATATTAGGATTGATTTTTAGCAATAGACCAGAAGGACACGTACTTTCATGTCTCAATCCTTCCTCGGAACAGATCATTCTATGGTTCGCCTTCGAAAGGCAGGCATATCTGTACAAGGTCCTCGCATCTTTAGCAAAGTCACAGAGGAAAGTGGGTAATCGCATCCTCAACTACCTCGACGACTGGCTAATATTAGCTCACTATCGAGAGCTGTTATGTGCGCACAGGGACATGGTCCTTGAGACTTAGCCTAACTGGGACTTCAGGTCATCTGGGAGGAGAGCAAGATCTCACCCTCTTTTCGCGGTGTGGAGTTGGACTTGGTCGCAATGACAGCACATCTCACTGAAGACCACACTCATTCAGTGCTAAACTGTTTGAATATGTTCAAGTATACAACAGCGGTCCCTCTCAAATACTTTCAGAGGGTCCTGGGGCATATGGCACCCTTGGCCGTGGTAACGCTGCTCGGGTTGATAGTAGGGATGCACCGATACCGATACCAGTATCGGTATCGGGCCCGATACTGAGCTCATGTACTTGTACTCGTACTCGTACTCGTAAAAATGCCCCGATACCAACAACCGATACCAGGCAGCATGTGTACAGTGTCAGAAATTCAGAGGTGGAAAGTAACGAATTACATTTACTCGCGTTACTGTAATTGAGTAGTTTTTTTGTGTACTTCTACTTTTTTAAGTAGTTTTTAAAATCTGTAATTTTACTTTTACTTAAGTATGTTTTTTTTGAAGTATTGTAATTCGCTACATTTTAAAACATATCCGTTACTGAGTAAAAAAAAAATGCTTTGGGTGAAAACATCGCGCTCCGGAAACTACAGCATTGATTGATTGAAGGGCGGGAGAACATACGCGCTAAAATCACAAAACAATATGGAGAAGGTGACAGACAAGACAGACAGTGATGCAGACCCAGCTGAACGCGACATGCTGTCGAGATCTCACTCGCGCACATAGTGGTATGTGAAGCCCTGGTCAGGGAATACTTTGGATATAGAAAGAAATGGAATTTACAGTATAATGCAGATATGTCACGTAAAACACGCAAACTGGTAGATGTATGGATGAATAAATCGAAAGTAAATCTGTACAATAAATCAAATCGTGACATGATCAAAGACTGCTATGTAAATTATAATCTGCTTTTTCTGCTTGTCTTTGGGTGAGTTGTGCTGTTTCGTCTACTTACTACATATTGAAGTACGCGACGCGCTCTTGGTGTTTTCAGCATTTTACAAAAAATATGAGTAACGTTACATGAAAATATGAATATTTCCAGAGCTGCTCTGAGAGAACGCCTAATGAGCATTTTCATAATTTTATTTAAGAAAAAACATTGTCAAATACACTGAAACAGGACTTACAACCCGTCAAAATAAAAGTTCGGTTTTGGGTCATTCTACGGAAATGTCCATTTTTCTGTCCCTATCCTTTACAGAAATATTATACTTAAAAACACTTTAGAATTACAATTTCTTTACATTTTAAAATAAAACAATATGTCATTTGAACAATTACACCTTTTTGAGCCATCAAGTGGCAATATTTTGTTTTTTATTAATTATATAGAATTCCAAACACCACAGAAGTGCTCGTCCCCACAGTCATGTACAGAGGGAAAAATGGTTTATTTTGAGGTCAATAACATGTTTTTATAAAAAGATTTAATATTGCCAAAGAAGTAAGGTAACACCAGTGGCAAAAAAAAAATGGTGCATGCTATCTTTAAATATATGCACAAAAAATAAAAAAAATCATTAAGCTGTCATTTATGCATATTCATAAAGCCAAAGGGTAATCTAATAATGTAAGTTTAAAAGTTAGAAAAAGAAATACATTTTAAGACATCTTGCCATACCAAAAGTGGACGTTTCTGTAGAATGACCCTTTTACTAGAAGAAATTATGACAGATATAATACTATTTTAGGCCTACAATATAATGTACCTACTTATCATAATAATATTAACAACAACAATAATAATACACAAATTTATTTAAACATTATTTAAGGAATATATATTATTTGTCCATGGTTGAGTAAATCTGTTTTGCAGCACTTTGCCAAAAACTAAAAGGATAAAACGTTTGCTAAACTTTTATTTGATTACCACCGTTTTTGATAATATATTCGTATTAAATCATAAAAAGAAATTCTGAATAAGAAACATTTCATAGAACTCTATTTTTAAAAATGTTAATAAGTTATTAATGATAAAAAGTTTCTAATCTAATTCATAATCAATTATTGAAATTAGTTGATTAGATATGTTTTATTTATTTAACTGTCATTTTAACTGATGATAATAATAACCATAATTTAATAATACAGTTTATATAAACCGTGATATTTTCTGAGACAGTTATCATACTGTGAAACTCTCATACGGTTACAGCCCTGCACAGGAGAGTCCCCCACCACACCCCCGCTGTTAAAGTTACTCAGTAACTTTTACTCTGAGTACATTTTAAATGAGCTACTTTTTACTTTTACTTGAGTAGATTTTTAGACCGGTACTTTTACTTGTAATTAAGTAAAATTTTATTGAAGTAATAGTACTTTTACTTGAGTACAAAATTTTAGTACTCTTTCCACCTCTGCAGAAATTATAATGGGGATAAAAAAAGAAGGCTGTATATGAAATAAATGTATCTTATCAGTGGAATATTAAACAGAATATATTAACGCGTCATCTATATAACTATATGGTGCGCAAGCTGATAAGAGAAAAACGCGCAGAGAATGAGCGCGCTAAGACACAGACACGCGAGCTGGTCGAGCGCATCCCTTTTTCACAGACGTCAGTGGAAAGTTTGTAGTTCAGTCGGATGTCAATGGCAAATCAAGTAAAATGAGGCATGTAGCTTATTAATAACGTCGTTAACTGACGAGAGAGAGAGAGAGAGAGAGAGAGAGAGAGAGAGAGAGAGAGAGAGAGAGAGAGAGAGAGAGAGAGAGCACTTCTGTTGAATGCTGTTGATTGCGGATCGTGCACTCAGCACGTGTTATTTGGATTAAAACGTACTCGGTTACTAACGTAACCTCGGTTCTCTCTAGAGAGGGAACGAGTACTGCGTAATATCTTACGCTATGGGGAAAAACTCTTTTCCACGAGATATTGAAGCCAAAAATTATCCTTAATTTTTTATTAATGTAAAACGCTTTGCAGCAGCAAGCAGACATAGGCGAGACAGCTCGCGCGCCTATTGGCTGCCCTGCGGCAATAGCAGCAGCCTATCGAGAGAGGCTCTGCGTGACGTCACGACGAATGGGGGCCTTTCGCGCCCATATCGTCACGTCCCGCCAGAAAGGGCGTGGTCTCGCCCCATATCTAGGCTCGATAGCTGCTCTTACGTTGGTTTTCATCGCCGAAACGAACCAGAGCGTATTCCAAGCACGGCAAGATACGCAGTACTCGTTCCCTCTCTAGAGAGAACCGAGGTTACGTTAGTAACCGAGTACGTTCTCTTACGAGAGTATCTCTCGTACTGCGTAATATCTTACGCTATGGGGAACACAATGCAACACGCCGTGCTGGTAGGGATCCAACACCAAAGTCCCAGGGGCCGAAGCCCGGGGCGCATATAGTGCATAATCACCATAAACTCACAGAGAGTGAGGGAAGAGAGGCTAGAAGCATCATTCCCTGTAAATAGCATCCGAAGGAGCTGATCATGTGACAAATAGACCATACCGTCAGGGTGAACATTCAGCCTGAACTGGGTGGCCACAAGTGTGTCGACATTTTAATGAGCTGCTGTACCGGTCAGTGAGCAATACGCAGGTCAAACTCAGTATCTGAGCCGCACAGCGGCAGATAGCACTGGACTTATACCGCCAAAAGCTTAGCTTGCAAGGCGGGAACCTCCAGGTTATAGTATTTTATAAATGTAGACGGCGAGGCCCAGCCCGCGGCCATACAATATCTTGCAGGGTAACCCCGCTAGACCATGCCCACGAGGAGGCCATGCCTCCTGTGGAGTGCGCTCCAACACCCAAAGGGCACTGTAGGCCCTTAGAAGTGTAAGCCAGCGCTATGGCACCAACTATCCATCTGGATAGGCTCTGTTTCGAAGCGGCAAGTCCCTTAGCACGGCCGCCAAACGAAACAAAAAGCTGCTCAGTCTGTCTGAAACCAGACGAGCGGGACACATAAGCCCTTAGTGCCCTAACAGGGCAAAGGAGACTCGCGTCCTTCTCCTCATTGAGAACCGGAAGGGCAGACAGGGAAATCACCTGGGCCCTGAACGGTGTGTTGAGGGATTTTGGCACGTAGCCGTGCTTCGGTTTGAGTATGACCTTTGAGTCATTAGGTCCAAACTCCATGCATGACGCGCTCACTGAGAGCGCTTGCAAGTCCCCTACGCGCTTCACTGAAGCGAGAGCCATAAGAAACGCTGTCTTGAAGACAAGTGTTTCATGTCTGACGACTGGATTGGCTCGAATGGGGCACCTTTCATGGCCTCCAAGACCGTGGAAAGGTCCCATGTCGGGACTGAAGGGGGCCTGGGAGGGTTTAGCCTCCGAGCTCCTCCAAGGAAACGCACGACTAAGTCGTTCTTCCCTAGTGACTGGCCAGACACCGGTTTTACAAACGTTGCTATGGCCGCCATGTATACTTTGAGCGTGGAAGGGGTCCTGCCCTTATCCAGTAGCTCCTGAAGGAAGGAAAGCACTTCCGTAACCCCGCAGTCTACAGGTGAAAAGCTCTGCGCTTGACACCAAGCAGAGAACACAGACCACTTCGAGGTGTAGAGCCGTCTGGTAGACGGGGCTCTAGCCTGCGCGATCGTGTTTAACACTCCCTCTGGGAGGTCAGCGGGTACCCGTTGATGGCCCCTGCGTGCAGGGACCACAAATCCGGGCGAGGATGCCAAATCGAGCCTCCCGCCTGAGAGAGAAGGTCTCTCCTCAACGGTAAAGGCCATGGGGCAGCGCTGGTCAGCTGCATCAGGACAGGGAACCACGACTGGTTTGTCCAGAGCGGAGCTATGAGTAGCACTGGGCATCCCTCCCTCCTGATTCGCTCCAACACCTGAGGCAGGAGTGAGACAGGGGAAAAAGCATATAGGGGGCGGCGGGGCCAAACATGGGCCAGCGCCTCCCGGCATTTCGAGAAGAATCTCGGGCAGTGAGCGTTTTCTTGGGACGCGAACAGGTCCACCTGCGCTTTGCCAAACGTTTCCCACAGCAGCTGGATCGTCTGCGGGTGCAGAGACCATTCTCCTGCTGGGACGTTGTTTCTGGACAGCCTGTCTGGCCCCACATTTAGGTGACCAGGCACATGCGCCGCTCTCAGCGAGAGCAGGTTGTGCTGAGCCCAGACCAGGAGGCGTCCCGTCAGCCTGTAAAGGTTTCGGGACCTGACGCCGCCCTGGTGATTTATGTACGCCACCACTGACATGTTGTCCGACCGGACCAATACGTGGTGGCCTTTTATCTGGGGACAGAAGCGCCGTAGCGCTTTGTCGACTGCTATTAATTCCAAGCAGTTTATGTGAAGGAGCTTCTCCCGTACTGACCATAGGCCAGCTAGCGGTCTGCCTTCGAGCAGCGCTCCCTGCCCCGAAGTGGGGGCGTCCGTAGACACCACCTTCACACTCGAGGGGATCCCCAGACTCACACCTGACTGATACCAGTCGGTTGCTTTCCATGGTTTCAGAGCCGAAATGCACTGAAGGTCGACCCTGAGGCGAAATAGACCTGCGGTCCACGCCCTGGGGGGAACTCGTGCTTTTAGCCATAGCTGCAGTGGGCGCATGCGGAGCAGGCCCAACTGGAGTACGGAGGCTGCTGAGGCCATCAGACCCAGCATTTTCTGAAACCTTCTGAGCGGGACTATAGAGCCGTGGCGGAAGGATCTCGCGACGTGCTGAATATTCAATCCGCGCTCCGGTGACAGGCGTGCTGTCATGGATAGCGAGTCTAACACTGTTCCCAGAAAGGAAATTCTCCGACTGGGGAGCAGTGAGCTTTTCGCCCAACTGACTGTAAGGCCCAGCTCCTCGAGGTGCTCGAGTAATGCGGCCCTGTGTTCTATGAGCTCCGTTCGTGAACGAGCTAGAATCAGCCAATCGTCCAAGTAGTTCAAAAACTCGCATGCCCCGAAGTCTCAGGGGGGGCGAGGGCCGCGTCCATGCACTTCGTGAACGTACGGGGTGCTAGGGACAGGCTGAACGGCAGGACTGTGTATTGATATGCCTGGCCCTCGAAGGCGAATCTCAAGAATCGCCTGTGATGGGACGCTATTTGTATTTGAAAATAGGCGTCTTTCAGATCTATTGACATGAACCAGTCTCCTTGGCGCACTTGCGCGAGGATTTTCCTGGTCGTAAGCATTCTGAACTGGCGCTTCACAAGCGTTCTGTTCAGCAGTCGCAGATCTAGAATGGGTCTGAGCCCACCATCTTTTTTCGGTACCAGAAAATATCTGCTGTATAAGCCCCCTTCGCCCTGAGATAGAGGTTCTATAGCCCCTTATCTCAGTAGTTTCGCTATCTCGGCTCGAAGTAGATGAAACACTTCGCTTTACACCGTAGTTTCGACTCGCGCCGTATAACGGCGGGGGCGTTAAGCGAACTGTAGCGAACAGCCTCTCGTTATAGTGTTCAACACCCATTCTGATACCCCGGGAAGCCTTGACCACGCATCTGCGTGAATAGCTAGGGGTAGAATGAAATCTGGGCTCTGGCCGCGGCAGGACGGCGGCTCGAGAGCCCCTGTGTACTGGGAACACAACACCGTGTTTACAGCGTTCGAGGCGGGGGGCGCGCTGATCACAGCGGGCAGCCTGGCCGCGCTCAGCTTCTCTATGGCGGGACGCGCAGAGAAAGCGAGCGGGGCGAATCCCGTGGGATTCGGCGCGTGTGAGGGAATGTGGGCACATTTACTACATGCGGGCACATTTACTACACTGAGAATACTGTCAGCTCGCGCCGACTAAATCACTGCTGTGTTTACAGCGTGCGAGGCGCGCGCTGATCACAGCTGGCAGCCTGGCCGCGCTCAGCTTCTCTGTGACGGGTTGTGCAGAGAAAACGAGCGGGGGCGAATCCCGTGAGATTCGGAGTGTCTGTGAGAAATGCGGGCGCGAGACAGCGGGCACATTTTCAGCACGGAGAACACTCGGCTCGCGCCGACTGAATCAACGCTGTGCTCACAGCGTGCGAGGTGCGCGCTAATCACAGCGGGCAGCCTGGCCGCGCTCAGCTTCTCTGTGACGGGTTGTGCATAGAAAGCGAGCGGGGGTGAATCCCGTGGGATTCGGCGTGTCAGTGAGGAAATGCGGGACAGCGGGCACATTTACTGCACTGAGAACACTGTCGGCTCGCGCCGACTAAATGTGTGTTAGTTTCGTTTTTACAGAAACCAAGGGACACGCATCATGTAGTGTAAGCGGGCATTGTATAGGCGCGTTCACTACATTTTCTGCACAACCAACATGAGTTGGTTTTATTTGTGCTAGCCCTGCACCGTGGCGGGCTGTGTCTGGGTGTGGGAATGGGCACTGGGACGTGGGCATTCTTACAACACTCGTAACACCATCGGCCGTGGCCGGGACACCAGAAAATGCACTCTTTATTGGATTTATCTGGGTAGCCATAGAAACGGCTTTTGTGCGCAGGCAAGCGGGCTGAGACACCGGCTGCTTCACTGCGAAATACACTGGGACAGTCACAACGCATGGAACTGAACGAGCGAGAAGTTTTGGTGGAAATCCGGCCGCAGCGGGATCTGAACACCGTCACTTTCCTAGAGAGACTAGGAAGGCCTTGAGACCTCGGGCTTTACCTCAATCCTCGGCCGGGGCCCGCGCTGAGGGGGGCGGCGTCCAGCAGAGCGAGAGCGCGGTGTTTGATCTCGGGCCTGGCGGCGCTGCTAGTTAGCCGAAACGACGGCCTTTGTGCGCAGGCAAGCGGGCTGTGGAACCAGCTTGCTCACTGCGAAATACACTGGAACAGTCACATTGCTTGGAACTGAACGAGCGAGAAGTTTTGGTGGAAATCCGGCCGCAGCGGGAACTGAACACCGTCGCTTTCCTAGAGAGACTAGGAAGGCCTTGAGACCTCGGGCTTTATCTCAATCCTCGGCCGGGGCCCGCGCTGAGGGGGGCGGCGTCCAGCAGAGCGAGAACGTCGAGGAACACGGAGCGCTCAGCTTCCGTCATCTCGGATAGCGTTAGCCACAAATGTTTCTCACCATTCAGGGGGGAAAGGCGCGGGTCTCGACTGTGACGGAGCTTCGTCTTTCCCGAGAAAGCGTCCGTCCAGCCTATTGCGCGTTAGTTGCGCGAGCGCCTTTCAGTCGAGGCCGATGTAATCCACGGCTTGAGAGAGCGGACGCATCGGCTCAGTTTCAATGCCGTCTCCGGTAAGTTCGTCGAGCTCAAGTGCGGACGCGGCGGCAGACGGCGGCCACTGTCCGTCCGTGGGCGACTCGAGCGAAGCCGGCGAAGCTGGCGGGCGAACCGGCGAGCTTTGGCGGGCTGGAAATAGCTCGGGCGCGCGCAGGGCGCGGCGCTTCTTGTGGCGCGGCGTCACGGCAGGCTGGGATGCGGGCTCGGATAACGCAACTAGGCGAGTCCGCAGAGTCACCATAGGCAAACGTTCACAATGATGGCATCCGCCGTCAGCGAGCGCGATGGCCGCGTGATCCTCACCCAGGCAGGACACGCAGATGACATGGCGGTCCTCATCGCTGAGTGGGGCTCGGCAAGAACCACAGGAAGGCATCTTTAAAAAGACGCCGCTCTTTTAGAGGGGTGGGAAAAAAAGGCAGATAATGCAATCACACACACTCTAAGCAGAGGAAAGGATATGTACGCCGGAAAGCGCAGCAGGTACGGCGGCTGAAGGCGGCGAGGCCAGCGACTCCAGGCTCGATGGCACGTCCCGCTGAAGGCTACAGGTCGACGGCGCGGCTTCTCACTCTGGATCCAGCGATGCGGGAGGCTTCGCTGAAGAGATGAAAATCAACGTAAGAGCAGCTATCGAGCCTAGATATGGGGCGAGACCACGCCCTTTCTGGCGGGACGTGACGATATGGGCGCGAAAGGCCCCCATTCGTCGTGACGTCACGCAGAGCCTCTCTCGATAGGCTGCTGCTATTGCCGCAGGGCAGCCAATAGGCGCGCGAGCTGTCTCGCCTATGTCTGCTTGCTGCTGCAAAGCGTTTTACATTAATAAAAAATTAAGGATCATTTTTGGCTTCAATATCTCGTGGAAAAGAGTTTTTCCCCATAGCGTAAGATATTACGCAGTACGAGAGATACTCTCGTAAGAGAACTAAATCGTATATGTAAGTAAGTAAGTAAGTAAGTAAATTTTATTTATATAGCACATTTATAGCAGCCAAACAGAAAAGACAGAAATAGCATCAGGAGAAAATTAAAATGCCAGAGAATACAAATAAGTTTTCACTTTTGTTTTAAAAATAGCAATTGAAGGTGCAAGGCGGATGTCCAAAGGCAATTGGTTCCATAGACGGGGGCCGGCAACAGCAAAGGCTCTATCTCCCTTAAATTTTAGACGAGAGCGAGGGATAAATAAAAGGGCTCTGTCTGAAGATCTTAAAGATCTAGTAGATGCCAACGGAGTGAGAAGATCTCTAATATATAGAGGAGCTTGATCATTAAGAGCTTTAAAAACAAACAACAGAATTTTGAACTGAATTCTAAAATTGATCGGGAGCCAATGAAGTGAGGCTAAAATGGGAGTGACATGATCGTATTTCTTTGTCCCGGTCAGCAGCCTTGCAGCCGCATTTTGCACCATCTGAAGCCGAGCAAGCGATGATTGAGGAAGACCCAAATACAAAGAATTACAGTAGTCCAAGCGTGAAGTAATAAAAGCATGAATAACCTTCTCCAAATCCTGGAATGACAAAAATGATTTGAGTTTGGAAATTAACCGCAATTGATAAAAACTATTCTTTACAACAGAATTAATTTGTTTGGTTAAACATAGTTCAGAGTCAAGAATGACACCAAGGTTCCTGACCTGAGAGGAAACTGAGGGGAAATGGTTACCCAGTTCCTTAATAAGACTATTTCTCATTTTTGGCGGGCCAAAGACAATAATTTCCGTTTGTCCTCATTAAGTTGGAGGAAGTTAATCGATAACCATTCCTTGATGTCCCGAATGCAATCCATCAAGGTCTGAAAGGACTCACCAGCTTTCAATGGCAGATACAGCTGTGTATCATCAGCATAAAAATGGAATAAAACATTGTGCTTCCTAATAATATCCCCCAGCGGACGCAAATATAAGTTAAAAAGAAGCGGACCCAGAATGGAGCCCTGAGGTACTCCACAAAAAATAGGAGCAGAAGATGAAGAGAACTTGCCTATCTCCACAGAAAAAGACCTGTCTTTAAGATAGGAACTAAACCACTTTAAGGCTGTACCCTTAATACCGAATGAATGCTCTAAACGCCTAATGAGAATATTATGGTCTACAGTATCAAAGGCAGCTGTAAGATCAAGTAGGATCAATACAGCATTTTTACCAGAATCAACTGCCATTAAAATGTCATTGAGTACTTTTAACAAGGCAGACTCTGTGCTATGATGGGCAGTAAAACCTGATTGAAAAGGTTCTAATAACTTGGCTGAATTTAAAAACAAATTTATTTGAGACAGCACGACTTTTTCTAAGAGTTTTGATAAAAATGTCAACTTAGAGACAGGCCGAAAATTATTAAGGCAACCCTCATCCAGACCATGTTTTTTAAGCAAAGGCTGAACAACCGCATGCTTAAAACTATTTGGGACTACCCCAGTGTTCAAAGATGAATTAATCAACACTTGGACACTGGGGCCAATTATAGGAAAAGCAGCCTTAATAATCTCTGAAGGAATGACATCAAGTGGTGTAGTAGTTATCTTCATCTTGTTAACCAGCTCGTAAAGATCTGTTAAAGAGACGTGCTGAAAATGATAAAAGTAAAGTGGACTAACCAACGAATTCAAAAGCTGATCTGAAATATGTAAAGTGAAGGATGAACGAATAAATGTCACTTTATCAGCAAAAAACTTTAAAAATTTCTCACAGAGTTCTGCCGAGATTTCCCCATGAAATTGGCAACTTGGATTAATTACTGAGTTTATCGTGGAAAATAAAATCTTAGGTCTGTGCGAGTTATTATCAATTAATTCAGAAAAGTATTTTGATCTAGCTAACTTAGCAGCATTCTGAAACATAATCAGACACTCTTTAAAGATCTCAAACGACACAGTTAAACGATCGCGCTTCCATCTCCTCTCCGCTTTACGACAAGCCTGTCTGAGGGAACGAGCATTGTCGTCCAGCCAATAATAAAGTTTTTGCTGTGGTTTCTTCAACTTCAGAGGGGCAATAGAATCTAAAATATCGGAACAGGCTGTGTAAAACAGAGAAAGTAAATCGTCAGGGCCGCAGGAAGACTCAGCATTCAATATCGACATTTCAACAGTATTAGATATTATTTCTCGCTAAACTGAGAGGCAATACGTGGGTCGATAAAGCGAGAAAAAGAGCCTGCAGGCGTCTTAACAACGGCAGAACTCATAACGGGGATCTTAAAAATAATGGGCTTATGATCAGAGAAGGAAGCATTTTCAACAAATACATTATCTACAGAGGTCCCATATGACATAATAAGATCAAGTGTATGACCACGTACATGTGTTGGTTGATTCATGTATTGTGTAAAACCAAATGAGTCTAGAACATTACGGAACTCAGCAACCAAGGGACGACCGGGGCAGCACACATGTACGTTAAAATCACCCAATAATAACATGCGATCATACAGCAGAACAACAGAAGTTAAAAATTCTGAAAAGTCACTTATAAATGCACTGTCAAAGTTGGGTGGCCTATAGATGAGAGCGCAGAGCAGAGCAGAGGATGCAGACTGTAATGCCACACACTGTACTTCAAATGACGAGTAGCTCTGAACAGAAACTGAAAGAATTTTAAGTGATTGTTTAAAAACCATAGCAACGCCACCACCCCTACCAGCAGACCTAGGGGTACTAATGAAACAGCAGTTCGGCGGACAAAGTTCATCAAAACTGACAACTCATCACCAGCACTGGCCCAGGTCTCTGTCAGAAATAAAATATCCAAGTCATGTCTGGTTAGAAAATCATTTAGGATAAAAGTTTTGTTGCATATGGATCTAGTGTTAACTAGGGCCATATTCAAAGGAGGCTGTGATGACAGAGGCAAATCCAGATGAACAAAATCCAGTTGGCGTAAATTTTGACAGTTCACTCCTCTCCGGCGAATCCGTACTTGCGGAGGAGCAGAGTATGTAGATGACTGAGAAAAGTCCGGGAAAACAGACAGATGAAAAGCATATCTATATTCCCATGAGCGCCGGATCAGATGAAGACCCTCAAAGTTCATGGTATCCAAGGCAAGCTCCGTCGAAGAATTGATTGCCCGTCTGATTCTCACTCGAACACCACCACGGCAACCTCTCTTCCTGCGGCGCTTCCTACGAGCTGGAACGCAGCAAGGAAGCCGGCGAGCGCACTCCACCTCAGGTTGGTTGAACGAGGATCGACAACGAGAATGCAGAACAGGACAACAATCACGGTAATCTCCCATACAGCTTTGGATGTTGAGCAAGGCTTGACGATCGTAGGTCAGCACTGAGACTACATGGTCCCAGTGCAACACCATGCATAAAACAAACACTATTGATGCCAGACGAACAGGTACCACAGGTACAACAAACTGAGACAGACGAGGAAGACGGCAAGCCGGGTACACTGGCGCCATCTTTTTTTTTTTTTACTTTTGCAGATTTTGGGTAATATGTAAGTAAAACATGAACTGTTACCTTATGTTTAACCTTAATGTTTTAACCTTTGTTACCTTAATGTTGCCTACATTATTACAGGACATTTGCAGGTCAAGAATTTCCATGATCTTCAAACATCCACAGCGCGCGCCCCGAAAACCACGAGACAGCGCGCGAATACTGAAGTCTTTCACATATTGCGCTTGTACGGACGAATTCACACAAAACTATGTAAAAACACGTGTCTTGGCGAGTATCCTAGTAAAAGTCTGTTATATATCTCAAGTGAACATAGACGGTATCATTCAAATGGCATCAGTGCATTTGTGCGTTCGGCCTTAAAGGGGCGGCACTTTAATAAATCTGCTGCTGTGTTTTAATGTTAATCAAACAAAGAACAAATAAACTACTCTCTGCTCTTGGCTAAATAGGCTACCTCTATCAACTTTACAAAAAGATCCATATATATTTAGTTTATACAGTAATGAATGTGCAGTGCATGAAATATATATTTGTTGAACTAATTAAGTTTAAATTTAATAAACAACTAATATGATTGATATTATTTTGGTTTCTCCACCAATACATTTAAAAATTACAAATGCATGAATTGAAAATTAATTGAAAATTAAAAATACAGGTATCGGTTACGGTATCGGTATCGGCGAGTACCAAAAATGAAAGTATCGGTATCGGACTCGGTCTGGAAAAAGTGGTATCGGTGCATCCCTAGTTGATAGATATGAGATATGAGATGGACATGGCGCAGCGGCACACATCGCGTGGCCATCATGCTAGGGTGTTATCGCACATTCAGTCCTTGGACAGAACTTGCTATTCTAAGGGCAGGAGTTCCTTTAGAAGTGTCCAGATGCATTGTAGTAACAACAGATGCTTACAATACAAGATGGGGAGGTGAGACAATCTGCCTGGACACATTTGTGAGAAATGTCAAGTGTCTCACAATCATAACAGACAGATGTGCATTTGTATGCACTATATTTGGTATTTGTTCAAAGGTTACCTGCAATTTGTAGGATGGTTTGTATTTATTTGTGGAATATTATCTAGGCTCATTTATTTATATATGCAAAACACAATGTGTTACTCCACTGCATTTTCGCTCAAATTTCTGCTTTCTGTTTGTTTGCGAGTCGGGTTTTCCTTTGCAAAGCAGATCGAGTTTGTTTGCAAAATGCTGGATTTGTTTGTTTAAGGCGAGACACGGCAGACAAAAACATCGTTTTTATTTCACTGGTCAATTTTGTGATTTTGGGATGTTTGTCTTCAATAACATAAACTTCAATAACTTCTTTCAGACTTGTGGTGAAAAAAAGTCAGAAATACACATTTAGGTCTTTATTTTACTACACTTTGTCTGTTTGCGTCTGTAGATTTCTCTTAAATTCATCAAAAGTTGTTGTTATAAATCATCCGCTGCTCAGCAATCGCTGTCATCACACACACCGCTAGAAAGCTCTCTCTCTTCTGCACAACACTGTCGGATCCAAATATGGTCATTTCCTGTTTATTAGCAACCAATCGTGAAAGTAAAAGGGGGGATTAAAGGCCCGTTCACACCAAGCACGATAACTATAAAGATAACGATAAAGATATAATTCAAAAAATCGTTCTCCATACTAAAGAATAACAGAGTTCACACCACAACTATAACGATAAAGATATGAGGAACGATATCGTTGGGATCACTTTCAGAACGATTTTTTTCCAGCTGTCGAACGATAAAACACTGACAGCCAATCAAAATCCATTCTAATTTAAAGGTCTCGCGCATTTAAAATGACAAATGACATTGCAGAGAAGTTAATCGTCGAGGTACAAAAAAATCCTCCACTGTTTGACAAGTCAACCCCCTTTTTCAAGGATACATTAAAAAAGATGGATATATGGAAAGCAATCGGTCGTATCCTGGGAATAAATGGTGAGAAGTATTAACGATGAGATATTATGCAGTTTAGCATAGTGTAACAAAATTACCTCATGGCTATCCAGTGCTAGTTTTGACAACACTGCTGAAGTTGCAGTGAAAAAGGCGTTGTATACAGGTGTTGACTAGGCGATGTTTTTATCCCATCATTGACTTCGTCAGCTAAATTCACTGCTTAGATTAGATCGATTACACTAGACTTGCTAGATTCACTGTTTAGATGCGCTCGGAACATAGCATGCTGGCTGAGGACATCTGCTGGCAAAGACGTGTAAAGGCAATAAGAACAGCAAAAACATATTCAATGACATGTTGTAAACAACAATTATAATGCAATGTAATCTACTTTGAAACCGCAGCGCGGGCGCGCGCGTGTTTAGAATAAAAAGACTGTTATCGCTCGTTGGTGTGGACACATATATAGTTATCTTTATCGTTATCTTTATAGTTATCGTGCTTGGTGTGAACGGGCCTTAACTCTAAATGAGCGATCTCATTGGCTGATGCTAAATCTTTAAAGCCCGTTTTCTCAAAATGGCTTTTCTCTCAAACTCAGAGTCTGAAATCTCCACTTCAGTCGCACATATACACACCAAACTCTCCAGTCGTGTGCCTAGTTATATTATAAAGACATTTACAGAGGGATTTGTAAATATATTATTCCTAGCCTGATTTATATAACAGTTTATTCCAAAAAAACATAGCGAAAATAATTTTTTAAGGCTATTGGCAGTATATTCTGATTTACAGGATAACAAAAGTAGATATCCATAAATCCCTCTGTATTTTTTTCCCCATCTAATATGTGAACACAATGAAAAAATAATTTTGAACCTGGCTTTATCCAATACTCAGATTTTGTTTTTTAAAACATATGCAAATTATCACATATTTAATTAGATAATGCATATTTTGCATATTTAAACATTCAATTACAGAAAACTTGTAATACATTTTTTTCTCATCTTAATGTAGGCAAGTTTCGTGGTGATATCTGCTAGTTAAAAAATTACCCTATTTACCTGGGTAGGATTGCACCAGCCGTTCGTAAGTTCTCTCTTAAATTAGTAACTACTAGCTAGTTTGTAACTAACTCTGTACTTTATTCCGTTGCACCATTTGTTCGTTAGGCAGAACGTAGCTAGTAGGTCGTAATCATCATCAATCGGTCACCAATTTTCTCCATTCCCTTCGATCTTTGGCCACATCCCTCAATCTGTTCGCTGTAGCTGGTACGTCCTTGTTAATGAGCTCGCCGATGTATTGATGGTACAGTTTACGTGGTCTTCCTCTGCCTCTTTTGCCGTGCCATTCTTGTGGTGCATACAAAACATATTTATTTATTAAGTCATTCTCGCTTCTTCTAAGGCAGTGGCCTACAAATCTCAGCTGCCTTTGTTGCACTCGGATGACGATATGGTCGCGGTCGACTTGCTTGTAGATGTCTTCGTTTCTGATTTTGTCTGGACGTTTAATGCCGAGCATTATTCTGTAGCAGTTTGTAGCGAAACTATTGAGCTGGTTTTTGATCTTACTGTTGATAATCCAACTCTCGCAGCCGTATAGAAGGATTGAGATGCATGCGGCTTCAAATATGTTAATCTTAAGTTCGATTGGAATGGTCTTTGCCTGAAAGACGTTTTTCATCTTCCAAAAGGCCCCCCATGCTTGGCCTTTTCGTGCTTTGACGTCTGACTCTGTAGAGGCTATTTGAGAGCCGAGATATTTAAAGTTCTTTGTCCACTCGATGCTCTGACCATTTAACTCTAGGTACTGGTGGGTATGGGTTGCCATGTCTAGGCCAGCATGTTGTTTGTTGCTTAATGCTTTTGTCTTGCCTACGTTGACTTCAAGGCCTACTCTCCTGGCCCACTTGGCTGTTGTTGTGAGTTGTTGCTGCGATCTTTCCAGGGTGTTTTCGAATAGAGCAATGTCGTCGGCGAAATCCAGGTCGAATAGTGAGACATTAAGTTGCCTAGTTGACTCTCTTAGACGTGTTACGATGCCATTGGATTGGGTGGTATCAGCATGTTCCGCCTCAGCTTTTGTTAGTACGTAGTCGAGAACGATGATAAACAGGAAAGGAGCTAGTGTGTCGCCTTGTAGGACACCAGTTGAAATGTCAAATTGCTCTGACAGCTTCCCCTCGACTAGTACATGGCTCTTGGAGTTGGTGTAGATTGCTCAAACTGCTCTTACCAATTTATTCGGTATGCCATAGTGTCTCATGATTTCGAACATTGTTGGTCTGTTGATCGAGTCGAACGCTTTCTTGAAGTCGATAAATGTAATGTAGTAGTCGAGATTCTTGTCATTGAAGCCTTCGATTATTCTACGCAGGATGTGAACTTGTTCTGTGCACCCTCTACTTCTTCTGAAGCCAGCTTGATTGGTGCGCAAGACTTTGTCGATCGGGTCTCTTATCCTTTGCAGGATAACTTTGTTGTAGACCTTTGTGGCGATCGACATAAGGCTGATCCCCCTGTAGTTGTTCATCAGGGTCAAATCACCTTTCTTGGGTAGAGGGACAGTTAAACTAGTTGTGAATTGTTCGGGTGCCGATTCTTGCGTGTAGACTCTGTTGCAGATATCAAGAAGGAGACCGGCTACATATTCTCCTCCCAACTTCAATGCTTCTGCTGTTATTGCATGATCAGGCCCTGGTGATTTGCCGCTTTTAAGTTCCTGAATTGCTCGATTTATCTCCTCGATGGTGAATGGTTGTGTGTCAATATTGAGGTCCTTAGCGGCAGGCTCAATGGGCGAGCTATCCGTGATGGTGATGTTGTTGTTAAGCAATGTGCTAAAGTATTTTTGCCACTCCTTTAGAAGTTCTTGTGTCGAATTGATTTCTTTGCCATCGGCTCTCTTCATTTTGTGTTTATTAGTGAACTTAGTTTTGCCGCTGATTTCATGCACGATCTCCCAAGTTGTTCTCAGTTTGTTTACTTTTGCTGCTTCTGTTAATCTGTGAAGTTTTTCTTTTAGGAAGTTGATTCTGTCCTTTTCGTAGGACTCCAGAAGGTTTTTGGTGAGTTGTTGGGTGTCTTGTTGAAAGTTCTTGTTGTTTCTCCTGGCTTCATTACGTTTTTTGAGAATTTCAGTAGTTCCAGTTGAGACCCAGTTCTTGGTCGTTTTCTTCTTTACTAGACCGACCGTGCTCTCTGCTGCCTCCTCGATAGCTTGTACGAATATATCGTACTTTTGCTGCAGATCTTCGCGGTCGTCTTTTTCACTGAGTAGGCTGTAGCGATTCTGGATCTCAACTACATACTTCTGCTGTAATTCACTGTTGTCCTTGAGCCTCTTCCAGTCGAACTTGATGCGCTTGGTCTTGATTTCTCGTGGTGCTCGTAGGCTGATCTTGATCGCGGCACTAACTATTCTGTGATCAGATCCAAGTTCGACAGTGTTGTAGGCTCGCACATTCCTTACCGAGTTGATCCATTTGCCGCTAACTAATATGTGGTCTAGTTGAGCTCTGTTTTTTGCCGTCGTTTGCTTTCCTGTTGGCGTCCGGCTGCCAAGTCCAGATTCTGGATTTCGGGTGCGGGAATCTGGTTTGCATTGGCCTGATGTTGTTAGTTTCGCAGAACTCAACTAGTCTACTTCCGTTGCCGTTTGTTAACTTGTGAAGTACGTGCTTGCCGATGACCCTAGGATTGGATTGATGACAATCTTCTCCGATTCTCGCATTGAAGTCGCCTGCGATGATGAGCATGTTGTGTGGCGAGATTTCCTCAGTGCACTCAGTGAGCTTGTCGTAGAAGTTGTCTTTGTCTTCATCGGGTTTCTCTTCTGTCGGAGCGTAGGCCACGATGACTGTTGTAGATGGATTGCCGGCGAAAGTTGCTGTCATTATTCGCTCTGACACTTTGATTGTTGCTGTTAGGGACTTTGCCGCTTTACTGCTTGTGAGGAGTCCTATTCCTCCAACATGGTTGCCTTGCGTTGTTTTTGTAGCTGAGCAGTAGTCAAATCTCCACTCTCTGCCATTGTAGACTTCGATGTAAGTGTTGATGTTGTTTGTTGCTGGTAGTCGATGTTCTTGGATGGCTATGATGTCGATTCTGTTCTCTTCGCATCCATGGATAAGCTGATGGAAGCGTTCGGATTGTTCGAATGTTGATGGCACTGCTTTGTTTTTACTCTTTCCTGCTTTTCTTAGAGTGCGGACGTTGTAAGTGGCAATGATGGTTGGTTTGCGGTGGGTGAATAGACGATGTTGTGTCGTAGTGATGGCGCTTGTGTTGACTTGTTTTGTTGTTGTATTATCGGGAGCAGTTGCCTGAGCCGTCATAAGCGATGGGATCGCACAGTGACGCGACGAAGACGTTTTATTGCCCGGAATGGGTACTTCTTTAGTAACTTTCGGAGTAAGTTGATTAACCCCAAGCGGGTTACTAGCCCTGCAAGGGGGTGGATCAGTTTAACATCGTGATCCTAGATGAGGTCAGTTTAACGTCGAGAGTCATGATGAAATTAGACTCTGACCCAGGACAAGGTCGTAAGCTCTCCGTAAAGTAATGCGTAATCGCATCATATGACGTTTAGTCTCGATGATCCAATAGCAGCCTTCAAAATCGTTAGCAGAAGTTGTTTAAATGCAATGAATTTCAGTTTATCCTTCATTCTAACTTCTTTTGCCTCACTTAACTAACAGTAAAAATACGTTTTCATTAAATACGACACTTAATCATGAATAACAAAAGTATTTTATATGTAACTTACATTCAGAAACTGTATTTGAAACGAATTAATAAGGAAAAATAAGTAATGATACAAAAAAAAACCACAAGAAATAAAATTTATTGATTATGACTGATTTTATGTGACATGCACAACACGGGCCGATGGACCGATGCACACAGCGGCGCGCTGTAGGATGGGTTCGTGTTGATGAGCCGCTAAAAAAGTAATCTATTCACATAATGTTCTTTTAAAATGTAAGCGAGTTTAAATGTCAGCATTATCATATGTGTCTAAAGAATTGAAGTCTGTCAGGTAAAAGAAGAGCTGATGATGCAGTTCAGTCTGTCTGCTATTTTAGTACATCCGCTACTCCTGATCGGAGGCTGCCGTAAATATTTAGTTGGAACGTAGAGTTAAGTTTAAACTAAGTTTAATGGTGCAACGCAAAAATATTGAGTAGTGCAAAAGTTGTAACTTAGTGTTCATTTACGTCAAAACTAGGCTAAGTTGCAACTTAAGCACAGCTGGTGCAACTGGCCCCTGTAGTGTCTCGCCTTAATTATGGCACAATATTAACTCCATAGGTTGTCGACCCTTGATCCAAGTCAAGCATGTGCAGGGTCGAATGGACAACACAGCGACTATGGCTTATATCAGCCAGCAGCGTGGAATCTGCTCTTCTTGCACGTCAGAGCTCGCCCACCATCTCCTACTTTTCGATTCGGCGACGTGCAGGTTGACCCGTTTGCCTCTCCAGAATCCTCCCACTGTCCTCTGTGGTACTCCCCCTTGGCACGGATGCACTGGCACACTGCTGGCCCGGGGACCTACGCACATATGAGTTCCCCCAGCGAGACTCTCTGAGCAAACACGTTGTCCAAGAGCAAGGAGGATGAAGAACAGGTCCTTATGGTTGCACCATATTGACACTACCAGACCTGGTTTTCGTGTTCACACTGATGTGTCAGTCCCTCTGAGGCGAATCCCTCGAGGAAGGGCCTTCTTTATCAGGGTTAGGCATCGATATGGATCAGTGCATCGATCAAACGTCTAACGATACAATGCATCGATGCCACACATAAAATATCAATATACGGTACCTTTATTTTGACACTCTCCACATCATAACTTTTCTCAGCTGATACTTTTCTTGACGCCTGACAAGATTGACTGAACCCTTTGTCACAAAAGCTGGTATTTTCCACTGTCAAGGCAACCCTTAAAGTCTGTTTTAGCGAATCAGTGCGCAGTATTCAGGTCAGGTGATGAGGCTGCTAGTTACTGAAATGACGCCACTGAATGATGCCACTGAATGATGCACTTTCAATGATGCCACTGAAATGACGCTAGTGACTGAAATGACGCGCTAGCTGAAAGGAGTTTAGTCAAAGCTGATTAAAAGTGATCCAGGATGGATTTCAACAAACTTGATGAACCCGTGATATCTTCTTCAGGGCGTAAAAGGAAAATAAAAGCTGAAACTTTTTCACTGAATCTAAAACAGCAGATTAGTGGTGAGGGGAACTCTCTCTGTATTTAGTGAACTTTAATGACAACAACACAGTTTGACAGGCGTCCGTCAGCTGAGGAGATTAACGTTACAACGATTAAGTGTTTTATTAAGTATCATAGCAATTATTAGGCTTTGTTTCAGGCCCTGTTTACATGAGAACGATTCCGAGTGAAAACGTAAAAATATTTTATCGGATGTGCCTTTCGTTTACACGGCGACGGCGTTTTGGGGGCTTAAAACGCAAAAAAGTGAAACCACCCTCCAGAGTGGAAATCTTAAAAACGCTCCACCGTAGCTTCCGTCTAAATGGTAAAAAATCTGCTCACGGGGGGCTCTCGTCGCGTGCGCGTTTACGTCGCGTTTACAGGAAAATAACAACCAACATGTCGGATTATTTCCATACGTCGGACCTTCACGTTGCCTTAGCAGCTCTGATAAACATACAAGAGTCTTTTCAGCATTTGTTCAAAATATTCTCAGATATTGGTGTTGTTGTGTGGCAGTGCTTCACATTGCCCCCTAGCCGCCTGGAGTGCATACTACATCAAATTTCACACACATCGTCACCATATGCACACGAATTTCCCCCCCCCCCCCCATAACACTCGACTAAACGCAGAATAAAAAGTGAAAACGCAACGCCACTTTTGCGTTTTCTCTTCAGATCGTTTCCGTGTAAACATAGCCTAACTCTGAATCTGCATTTGCCACACACACACAAAAATATATTTAAAAAAAACTTTCAATGAACTTTAATTTTATAAGTTAACTGTATTTTTTTTAGTTAGTATTACTTAATCAAAACAACCCAGCTGCAGTTTGATTTATATTGATATAAAAAACATGATATATGAAAATGAACAAGAACGGAGAAATCTGTTATAGAGTTCATTTGCAAAAACAGATAACTCCGTTCTTGTTCATTTTCATATATTATGTTTTTTTTTACTTGTAACTTGTAACAAACAACTTGTAAATGTTCCAATTGGGAGAGGGTGTGCAATTTCAAAGAGTTTAATTTAACTTTCATGTTATTTTGGATGCATTTGTGAGTTAATAAACGTAACTGGTTGTGTACGCTTGGCACATAATATCTAAATATCGATAAATCGATTGATAAAGCCCTGAATCGAATCGTAATCGTATCGTAAAATTTTTTGAGGTTGCAAATATCGTATTGCTGGCTGAGAGAATCGATATCGTATCGTATCGTGATGAACTGTCCGGTTTACACCCCTACTCAGGGTCAGGGCAGAATCTGCACCAGATCTCAGGCGTGTGGACATGATGAGGAGGAACTCAGAGGGATATCACCAGCAGACACAATTACTCAGGCTAGATCCCGTTATATGCCCAGTGGCGCTTGTTTTTTTTTTGTTACTTGGTGCTCTTTCTAGGGGGAAGACCTAGAAACTATTTTTAGTATTTTGTTAGTATTTCAACAGTGATTGTTGAAATCTCCTTCATGGCAGTACTTTGCACAACAATCACAACAAATCATTTCCTCGTAAACAATGCAAACCTGTTCCAGGTGTTGAAGAAAGAGCCGTGGTGCTTTGTGTCGTCGTGTTTTTGTGCTTGAGTGGGAATTACATCTGTGGGTGAAAAGCTGAATCTGACCTGAAATGGGAAACTTGTTTATTTTTTATAAAAGCAACTTTACAAAAATATAGATTGCATGTTTTTGTTCTTGATGATTCTTTGACAATGTTCTTGACAATATCGCAAAGCCTGGTTCCAAAACTGATGGTGGCATTTATAGCATATTTTTTTTTTGTACCGAAAATAGGCCAAAAATAACCGGCAGAGAATAGAAGCGTTAAATTATGCTTTGAAAAGTGCTGTAAAAATAAAGTGTAGTTTTGAGCTGGTCAACGGCAGATGTTGTCGTGCAGCGTGTGTCATGTGTGCATGTTTGGGGATTTCCATTTGACCAGTGGACTTCCTCTTCTTTAAGGAGAACACATCCGACAGAAGACTGAAACTGCACTGAGACGCATCGAGACTTCAGCCAGCGTGAACGGCTCAGTTACTGAAGGTCACATCGCAAAGTCACTGCAAATAAAACCTGAAATTCCCTTTCGAGGACTTCAAAAGAAATAGTGTTTTATTCCCGGTGAATAACTACTGCCCCTGATGAGAGATTCACCAATCTGATCCCACTGAAACATTACATGTGCCAAACATTTTATCGTTCAGAAGGTTGGGGTCAATACGATTTTTTTTTTTATTTAGGCTATGTTTACACGGAAACGATCTGAAGAGAAAACGCAAAAGTGGCGTTGCGTTATCATTTTTTATTCTGCGTTTAGACGAGCGTTATGGAGGGGAAATCCGCGTGCATATGGTGACGCAAAAGTGTGTGAAGTTCGATGTAGTGTGCACTCCAGGCGGCCAGGGGGCAATGTGAAGCACTGCCACACAACAACACTAATATCTGAGAATATTTTGTACAACTGCAGAAAAGACTCTTGTATGTTTATCAGAGCTGCTAAGGCAACGTGAAGGTCCGACGTATGGAAATAATCCGACATGTTGGTTGTTATTTCCCTGTACTGGCCCATGCCTGTGACGTAAACGCGTACGCGACAAGAGCCCCCCGTGAGCAGATTTGCGTTTTCACCTTTTAGACGGTAACGCGACGGTGGAGCGTTTTCCAGATTTCCACTCTAGAGGGTGGTTTCACTTTTTTGCGTTTTTAAGCCCCCAAAACGCCGTCGCCGTGTAAACGAAAGGCACATCCGATAAAACATTTTTACGTTTTCACCCGGAATCGTTCTCGTGTAAACAGGGCCTAAGAAATTAATACTTTTCTTCAGAAAGGACACATTAAATTGATCAAAAGTGACAGTAAAGACATTTATAATAATGCAAAATTTTCTTTTTTAATTAAATGCTTTTCTCTTGAACTTTCAAAGAATCCTGAAAAAAAATGAATCACGGTTTGAAAAAATATGAAAATAATATCACATTATTATATATATCACATAAATATAATATCACATAAAAAATATATCACAAAAATATGAAGCTGCAAAACTGTTTTCAACACTGATAATAATCATAAATGTTTCTTGATCATCAGATCATCATATTATAGTGATTTCTGAAGGATCATGTGACACTGAAGACTGGAGTAATGATGCTGAAAATTCAGCTTTGATCACAGGAATAAATTACACTTTACTATATATTCACATAGAAAACAGATGATTTACATTATAATAATATTTCACAATATTACTGGGTTTGTTTTGTATTTTTAATCAAATAAACGCAGCCTTGATGAGCAGAAGAGACTTCTTTTAAAAACATAAAAAATCCGACCCCAAACTTTTAAACGGTAGTGTATCTCTCTTTCTCTCTCTAGAGAAAAGAGAGAGAGAAAGAGAGAGAGAGAGAGAGAGAGAGAGAGAGAGAGAGAGAGAGAGAGAGAGAGAGAGAAAGAGAGAGAGAGAGAGAGAGAGTCAACAGTTGTTTCAGTTATGTCATTTGCAAGGTTTCATTTCCTCACAGTCTTGTCTTTTGTCTGCTTTTCCAATACTCTTCATGCTGAAAATCAAAGTTTTGGAAAAATTATTGGGATCTGCTGGGATTGACTTCTTTCAGGGAATAAGTGCCCTAGAATCTGAGGAAATTTTGAGAATGAATTACAAATATTAGGATGCTGCACTATGGAAATGTACATATACAGTTCTAGAGAGCTTGAAAGTATAAAACAGATTATATCACAGACAATACAGTTTTCATAAGGAATAAGGAGTGTGGTTTAAAGGGCCAGTTCACCCAAACAGTTTATCGACCTCTTTATTGAATAATTGCTTATATAGTGTGATTTCAGAGAGATTTGACACGTCTAATTAAAGAGAACATTGAAGAGAACACGTTAGTGGTAATAAAGTTAGTGGTAAGAAATTAATGTAATGAGACTCAGATCACGGCACAAGAATCTCGGCACAGGAACAGTTTCTTCCCACAGGCCATTTCCCTCCTGAACAGTTAACACACATATCTCCCAAGGCATATGCCTTTAAGTGCAATACCCCCACTGTTTAATAACTTACAACTCAGGTAACACTTACATGTAGATTTATTTATTTATAATATTCAAAACACAGTAAATATGTTCATTATCTGTAAATGTTTATTCTGGCTAAACCCATCTGTGATACTTTTATTCTCATATTTTTATATTTTATATTTTATTCTTAAAATTTGTATTATTATGTTTCTTGTTGTATTTGTATATGTGCACTGGAAGCCTCAGTACCAAAACAAATTCATTGTGTGTGCAAGCACACTTGGCAATAAAGCTCTTTCTGATTCTGATTCTGGGACGTGGGAGAATATGTGAAATAAATATGATGAAAATAGTTTAATATAACGTTAAGGGAAGGTTAGGGGAGCGTTCTGCAAACCTAAAAAACTTTCTATTTCCGTAACGAACAAACAAACAAATCAAACGTTACAAACTGGTTTTGGGAACATTCCCAGAATTTTTAGTAAGGGGTACATTGAAGGAAAATTGTTTGTAGCCTACATTGTGATTTTAGGGAAGAAATAAAATAATACAGATATAGGCCTAATTGAAATGCGGGACACTGAGCAATTGAGCTCCCAATTTCGGGACTGGTGGTCATCCTAATGTGCACCGATAAATCATTTAAAATAAATGCTGCAATATTCCATAAAAATAATAATAAAAGATTGGTCATTTTTTATTTCATGGTGACTTTAAGGATGTTTGGTGTATCTAATTGTTTTTAAAACGGACTTTCCTCAGATGAAATCGGTCAGGTGTAGAACATCACTGAGTGGCAGTCAATCATCTGAACTCGCACTCGTCATGTCAACTAACGCTGTCAATCATCTGAACTCGCATCGTATTCATCTACGCTGCAACATCTGAATCGCACTCGTCAGGAGCGGGATCAGGAATGTGCGGCGGAGGGATCTGTGTTGCGCGCAGGCCGCGTCCGCTCTTCCGCCCAGTTTTCCTATGTGATTCGCCTGCGCTGAAAATGGAGTTCGCGTAAAGCAGATCCCTCAAAGTTCCCAATGAAGAATCGCAGTCATTCGGCTCGCTCCTGTGACACTTTCTGTTCCAACCGAGACTTTCGTCCAGCTCCAGCCTCCCCCTGTGCGTCGAGGAAGCGTACATTACACAGGGTTTCGTTTCATTGCTGGAATACTGCCGTGTGAAGTTCTCTATGATCGGTTTCGTGTGGATTTTCCGAACTCGCTTTCGCTGGGATTTGGGTTTTTTTTTCCGACCAGGATGAGGAAGACTCCTATGGTTTCGCCTCAGGATGTGATTTATAGTGCCGATGGATCGAAGTGTTGCTTTCATTGCTTTCACACTCCATTCCCGATCTGAATCCGCTGTTTCTACAGCATGATCGACTGCAGATCGGATCGCTTTCTGTCAATAATGGCCTTTCGTGGCGATTTCACGGAGAAAATGGAGATATTTGCACTTTATTTCCCCGCCTTGAGTGCGAACTCGATGATATTTCCAGGATTTGAATTCCCGTGAGAAAAAATGAGCGAAGAATCAAATCCAAACAACGAGTAAGTGTGTGTTATACACACACACCACACACACCACCACACACACACACACCACACACACACACACACACACACACGTACATTACACTGAATATGGAGCTGAATGTGTATATTATTTCCTTTGCGGAGTATGTCTCGTGTATAGACACATATTATATAAGACATCTGATTGTTTAGCCTATTTCTAAACTCAAGATGTTCGATCATATATCGATCACTAGTACAAATTCATAACACATTTATTACCATTGGAACAATACAACGCTTTGATATGGCAGTTTATGACCAACTTGAGCTATTGGCAAGGTGTCAATTAGCGTTATTCTATCTCAAATGAAAACACTTGGGCCTATTTGGAAATAAATATGATGTGAAAGTGATATAATGGAGTTGTAGATAAACTCAGCACAGGTTCCGTGTCTTTGAGAGCTGCTCGTTTGATCTATGTTTATTTCGAACACTATATGTTGGATATCTGTTTAATGTTATTTACTGCAGTGTCAGGCCGCGGCTCAAACCCTAGTGAGTGCCCTATCTAGGCAGCAGGCTCGCGCTTGACAGGCGCGCGGTGCGCGCCCACAGTGCAGGGCGCGCGAGCGGGATTGACACGCGGCCTCAGAGAGCAGGGCGCCATGTTTTCTCAATCATCGCAGACCTCATTCATAAAAATGTCCAAAACACGAGACTTGTCAACGGACGCATTTCGACTAATTTGCTGTACATAGTTCGCTGTTTTCACGTTTATGAGCAATTTCCGTGATGTTCCCTTCTTAAGCTCAGCGCGCGAGAGAGACAGAGCTGCCTTGATCACGTGACCCGCCTCCATTCATAAAGAACCCGCGTGCCCATTCACACACACACACACACACACACACACACACACACACACACACACACACACACGTCGCATAACATAACCACAGGTCTGATGGCAGTTTCCAGAACGGTAATGCCACCAAACGCAAGTGGAATCAAATCTGCTCTCTTTACTTTTTCGATTGTAGACTCATTTTTATTAATTTTATTTAAGAATTAATGCTTACGAAACACAATTTTTATTTATTTATATATTTTCAGTCCTGTGTCAATATATTCACACTGTGTCACATGAACTGTCACATGATTGTAAAGGAATGCTGGTTTCCTTTTTGTGTAGGCCTATATATTTTTTATATACATTTTTTCCCCCAATGTGACAAATCACACATTTTCTTCTTTTCGTCACTGCAATTTTGCAATTTCATCTTCCATTTTCATGATCAGGAAATAAGCAGCCCCTGATCATTAGTCGTTGATGATAATTGGCCGAAATGACTATTATTATTAGCCAATACTGATCAACCGGTGCTGAACAAATTTGCCTAACATTCGTGTCGCTACAGTCTAGTTAATGAACGGGAAGCACTGGAATCTGTTTGTGGCGGTCAAGCTGATGTTGTGGTGGGCCGCCACACATACATCAATGTATGTGAAGACATTTTTAATGTTACAAAAGACTTCAGTTTTTTTCCATAATATAATTATTTACAACTGCATGCTAACATACTATAGCGCCTTTCAAGATCCCACGGACACTTGACATAATATTGACAAATAACACAGATGTACAATCAGGGAACAACAACGTGAACCCGGAGACAAACACATTGTAAATAAATGAGTTTTGGGTTAAGTCTTAAAGGTCTAGTGAGGAGGTTATAGGAGCCGTAATGCTGAACGTCCTACAGCCAACAGTAGATAGACTGAACACGCTGGATGGGAGGGATTAGGCAAGCTCATTTATCTGTTAAATGTAAGGGAAGAGAACGAGTTTGATTGATTTGATTTGAAATCTTTATTGAACAACAATCAACATGAAGTGTTCAAAAGGATAAAAATACAAAAAAGCCCAAAGGCTTGTTTCCATTGTGGTCCTTCAGATGGAAGATGAGTAACAGTACATGGACAAAAAACATTAAAAACGGATACAGTTTTGAACTATCTGCGTGTGATTAAGGGCTTTAGTGGGTGGGCCACGAAACAAGAGTTACAGAAGTCCAGACGCGAGGTGATCAACGCATGGATAACAGTTTCGGCATCTTTGAGATTTAGCAAAGGTTGTATACGGATAATGCTGCGAAGATGGGACAACAGGATTTAACAAGCCGGCTGATGTGGGGTTCAAAGCATAATTGGGAATAAAATGGTACGCCAATAATGCATACATTGGGGGATGGATGAACTATAACTCCGTCAGTATGAATGGAGAAGGCATGTTGGGAAAAGACGAGGGCTTTAGGGCCTTCTAACAGGATTTCTGTTTTGAGCCATCCATACTTTTGAGATCTTGTGGACGGGAAGTGTTGAAAGGGGGAGAAGAAGAGTATGAGGCTGAGAGGCAAGATATAATTGTGTATTATTAGCATAAGTATTTAAATTAAGACGATGATGGGGGATGATCTGGTCAGAAGGAAGCATATACTGTAGATTAGAAATATAAGTGGACCAAGAACAGATCCTTGAGGTACACCATGGGGAACGGTGACGGAGCGAGATCTGTGTATTAATGCTGATAAACTGATGCCTGTCCAAGAGATGTTTAATCGGTAGCGAGTGTGTGAGAGAAGCCAGGAGGCTTATACGTGTGTATTGGATCAGAGGAGGAGATCCTCAAGACATTATATATAGCTTCATTATTAGGGGTGGGAATTGGCAAAAATGTGACGATTCGATAGTATTGCGATATTTGGGCCACGATTCAATATTATTGCGATTCTTAACATATTGCGATACAGCAAGTATTGCGATTCGATTCTGCAATATATTGCGATTCATGCCCCCCATATTATTCAAAGGCATTACAAAAAATAGAGGAAAATAAGACTCAACTCACTTCAAATGTCACATTTAATTCTGTGAATATTATCTTCTACACATTAACTGAACTGCAAAAAACTTTTATATATAATTCCACCAAATCAGCTTATCATTGAATGGCACAGCTTTATAAATATCTAAATGTACACTCTTAAAATCAGTCAATCAAGCATTATATTATGATAATCAAGCATTAGCCTATTTAATGATAGAACTTCAGTAATTAGAACTAAAACTTGATAATCATGCATGAATGCATATTTTTAATTTTAACTGAACTTAAACTGAACTAGTGGTGCTTAAGATATTGTTGGTCATTCAGTGTTTCTGTAAAAAAAAAAAGATAATAGTAATTATTATTAAAAGATAATCTCCTACTACTAATTCTACTAATAATAATGACAATATACAACTATAGTCTATAAAAATATATAATATATAGGCCTACAACACATGAGCTGCTTGGTTCATGAATGTAAATCATTTGACAGCATTCGTTTGCTCTGATTTGCTGAAATTAAAACAGGCATGGGTGCCATCCAATAAGATTGCCGTTTGCGCATTAGTTCCACTTCCACCCACTACCGGAGAAACCGGCATCTCTTCTGCTTGTTCTTAAAAGCTGAATAATACCAGATGAACTCAGTTATTTTGACAGGAAAATACAAACAAGAAATCGTTTACATGTAGCGCGTCGATTTTGCGTGGTATAAGGTAACTCTCTCTCGCTCTCTTTGCGTGCGTGAGAGAAACGGGCCGGCGAGTCGCGCGCCTTCACACTAGAGTAGGTGCTGGGTACGTCACACCAGAGCCCGTCTGGTCACACACACAGAATGATCGCTTGACGGAGAGCGAAAGTCTCAAGCGCTCAGTCCAGCGAGTGGAAATATATCTATGCTAAACTTGCACTTGGCATCTACATTTTCATTTGAATTTCCGGTTGAATGCACGACAACAAAGCACCGCAACAAGCGCTTCCTTGTGGATGTAATACGCGAATGTAAATTATCAGAGTCAACTCTGAGAAAACCCGGAAGTAAAACAGATAATTTTATAATTAAATATTGCGATACTTTGCGCTACTGTATCGATATAATTGCGGGCGCAAAATATCGCGATACTGAACAGAATCGATTTTTTCCCCCACCACTATTCATTATAGTGAGAAGAAGATCTCACCAGGACAAGAGAGATCAACAGAGGAGGCAGCAGGATAGAGCAGTGATTTGTTTAGATTAGTTATTTGTTTGTGATTCAGTTAAAACTTGTGCACATTTGTAATGTCACTTTAATGATGTGATCACATGTGGCCATGAAAAATATGCTTTCTGAGAGTTGATGCACTCACTATTGATCGTCTGTCTCTCTAATCGAGTGGGACTTGTTGACACTTGCTGACGCTTGCTGACACTTGCTGACGCTTGGGTCGCTTGCCTACGCTTGCTGACGCTTGCTGATGCTTGCTGACGCTTGCTGACGCTTGCTGACGCTTGCCAGACGCTTGCCTGACGCTTGCTGACGCTTGCCGACGCTTGCCTGACGCTTGCTGACGCTTGCCTGACGCTTGCCTGACGCTTGCTGACGCTTGCCAGACGCTTGCTGACGCTTGCTGACGCTTGCTGACGCTTGCTGACGCTTGCCTGACGCTTGCCTGACGCTTGCTGACACTTGCTGACGCTTGGGTCGCTTGCTGACGCTTGCTGACGCTTGCTGACGCTTGCCGACGCTTGCCTGACGCTTGCTGACGCTTGCTGACGCTTGCTGACGCTTGCCAGACGCTTGCCAGACGCTTGCTGACGCTTGCCAGACGCTTGCCAGACGCTTGCTGACGCTTGCCAGACGCTTGCTGACGCTTGCCAGACGCTTGCTGACGCTTGCTGACGCTTGCTGACGCTTGCTGACGCTTGCCAGACGCTTGCTGATGCTTGCCAGACGCTTGCTGACGCTTGCTGACGCTTGCTGACGCTTGCTGACGCTTGCCAGACGCTTGCTGACGCTTGCTGACGCTTGCCTGACGCTTGCCTGACGCTTGCTGACACTTGCTGACGCTTGGGTCGCTTGCTGACGCTTGCCAGACGCTTGCTGACGCTTGCTGACGCTTGCCGACGCTTGCCTGACGCTTGCTGACGCTTGCTGACGCTTGCTGACGCTTGCCAGACGCTTGCCAGACGCTTGCTGACGCTTGCCAGACGCTTGCCAGACGCTTGCTGACGCTTGCCAGACGCTTGCTGACGCTTGCCAGACGCTTGCTGACGCTTGCTGACGCTTGCTGACGCTTGCTGACGCTTGCTGACGCTTGCCAGACGCTTGCTGATGCTTGCCAGACGCTTGCTGACGCTTGCTGACGCTTGCTGACGCTTGCTGACGCTTGCCAGACGCTTGCTGACGCTTGCTGACGCTTGCCTGACGCTTGCCTGACGCTTGCTGACACTTGCTGACGCTTGGGTCGCTTGCTGACGCTTGCCAGACGCTTGCTGACGCTTGCTGACGCTTGCCGACGCTTGCCTGACGCTTGCTGACGCTTGCTGACGCTTGCTGACGCTTGCCAGACGCTTGCTGACGCTTGCTGACGCTTGCCTGACGCTTGCCTGACGCTTGCTGACACTTGCTGACGCTTGGGTCGCTTGCTGACGCTTGCCAGACGCTTGCTGACGCTTGCTGACGCTTGCCGACGCTTGCCTGACGCTTGCTGACGCTTGCTGACGCTTGCTGACGCTTGCCAGACGCTTGCTGACGCTTGCTGACGCTTGCTGACGCTTGCTGACGCTTGCCGACGCTTGCCTGACGCTTGCTGACGCTTGCCTGACGCTTGCTGACGCTTGCCTGACGCTTGCTGACGCTTGCTGACGCTTGCTGACGCTTGCTGACGCTTGCCAGACGCTTGCTGACGCTTGCTGACGCTTGCTGACGCTTGCCAGACGCTTGCCAGACGCTTGCTGACGCTTGCTGACGCTTGCCTGACGCTTGCCTAACGCTTGTTGACACTTGGGTCGCTTAGGCTGCATTTACACTGCAGGTCTTGATGCCCAAATCCGATTTTTTGACTATATCCGATTTTTTTGACGACCCGCTTACATCATCTTTTAAAAGTGACCCGTATCCGATTTTTGCATTTACACTATACACTGCTGAAACTACCAAATGTAGACGTTCTGACCCGGAAAAGGAAGTAAAACAGCACGAAATACAATGGATGCAGATGCGAATAAAATTATCCAGTGTTTTGCTTTCGTTTTGTATATTTGTTTTTTAAGCTTTTTATCTTATGGTGGCACTGTAGCCACGAGCGCTTAAAACCGTGCCTCCCCATATCTCGTGAAATGTCTTCAAACACGGATTTATTTCTGTAACAACCCTGCATTTTTTCGTGCACTGTCTCTTCGCCCCAAACACTTAAAAGCCTCCGCATCGCTCCACTGTGTGTATCCTTCTCCCTCGCGCCTATAATAAGAATGTGATCGCGCAGTTGTGGTGTCCCCCTGAGTTGACGTCACTTTTTTAATGACGTACGACTCGCATTTACTGGGGAATATCCGATTTGTCTGCTTACATGGCACACGCAAATGCACATATCCGATTCATATCCGATTTATTACCACATATGAGTGAGGCCTGAATCCGATCTGAGAAAATCGGAATCCATGCGTTTTTTTCCTGCTTACACGTTCATGGGTCATATCCGATCTGTGCCACATGAGAGGAAAAAATCGGATTTGGGTCACTTGAACCATGCAGTGTAAATGGGGCCTTATTGACGCTTGCTGAAGCTTGCCTGACGCTTGTTGACGCTTGCTAACGCTTGCCTGACGCTTGGGTCGCTTGTTGACGCTTGCTGACGCTTGCTGATGCTTGGCTTGCTGACGCTTGGGTTGCTGATGCTTGGGTCGCTTGCTGACGCTTGTTGACGTTGTCACTGCATGATTCAAGTGACCCAAATCCGATTTTTTCCTCTCATGTGGCACAGATCGGATATGACCCATGAACGTGTAAGCAGGAAAAAAACCGCATGGATTCCGATTTTCTCAGATCGAATTCAGGCCTCACTCATATGTGGTAATAAATCGGATATGAATCCGTGCATTTGCGTGTGCCATGTAAGCAGACAAATTGGATATTCCCGATATTCCCCAGTAAATGCGAGTCGTACGTCATTAAAAAAGTGACGTCAACTCAGGTGGACACCACCAACTGAGGTCACATGACTTATTGTAGGCGCGAGGGAGTATGAAGGATACACACAGTGGAGCAATGCGGAGGTTTCGTGTCTTTTGAGTGTTTGGGGCGAAGAGACAGTGCAGGCAAAAATGCAGGGTTGTTACAGAAATAAATCCATGTTTGAAGACATTTCACGAGATATGGGGAGGCACGGTTTTAAGCGCTCGTGGCTACAGAAACACAAAGTGGTACTCCAATAGAGAGAGTAACTTCTTACAAATACCTAGGTATCTGGATTGATGATAAATTGTCTTTTGGGGTCCATATTGAGAGCCTTTTAAAAAAACTCAGACCTAAGTTAGGTTTTTATTTTAGATTAAAGAGGTGCTTTCCTTATTCTGCAAGGAAAAGGTTGGTGCAGAGTTCATTCTTAACAGTTTTGGATTACGGTGATTTAATTTATATGCACTCTACCTCATTTTTATTAAAAAAACTAGATGTATTATATCACTCTGCCTTACGTTTCATTACAGATGCAACAGCTAGGACTCACCATTGCACTCTGTATGAAACTGTACAATGGCCCTCCCTCTCTATCAGAAGAAAATTTCATCTATTGATTTTTATTGGCAAAGCACTAATGGGTAAATTACCCATTTACATTTCAAATTTACTTACTTACCAAAACAGTATTTATAGAACAAGGTCATCAAAAAAACTATTATTAATTATTCCATCAACAAAAACAGAATTAGGTAAAAAAGTTTTTTCATCATATGCACCAAATGTCTGGAATGAACTCCAAAGCACCTTAAATTTAGAATCACTTCCATCTATTCATATTTTTAAAAACCTTTTAAAGTCAACTTTGACTGAACAGTGTAATTGTTTTAACTAGGTACCCTTTAAATTGTTAATAATGTTTGCATTTACTTAAAACAAAATGTCTTGTTTGTATATGTACAGTATATGTAAGTCTATGTATAGAGATTTGTTGTGTAATGTAATTTTTTTTTTTTTTTTTTTTTTTTTTTTGTCCTGTCTTTTTTAATGTTTTTTCTTTGTAACTTTTTTGGCCGCCTATCTTGGCCAGGACTCCCTGGGAGAAGAGTTACTGTAACTCAATGGGACTATTCCTGGTTAAATAAAGGTTAAATAAAAAATAAAAATACAGTGCCACCGTAAGATAAAAAGCTTAAAAAAACAAATACAAAGCGAAAGCAAAACACTGGATAATTTTATTCGCATCTGCATCCATTGTATTTCGTGCTGTTTTACTTCCTTTTCCAGGTCAGAACGTCTACATATGGTAGTTTCAGCAGTGTGTAGTGTTAATGCAAAAATCGGATACGGGTCACTTTTAAAAGATGATGTAACGGGGTCGTCAAAAAAATCAGATATTGTCAGAAAATCGGATTTGGGCATCAAGACCTGCAGTGTAAATGCAGCCTTGGGTCGCTTGTTGTCGCTTGTTGACGCTTGCTGACCCTTGCTGACACTTGTTGTAGCAGCATTATGTATTTGAGAGAAGAGAAGTGTCACTACATGAAATGTAAACAGAAAAAAAAAGCAATACATTGACACTAGAAACCTTTTATAATGACAGCATTTTTATAACTGGATTGGTCACATTTGGTCGAAAAAAAAAAAAAATTGGCTATTATTATTATTATTTGAATATATTGCAATTGGTTAAATTGGTGTTACCGTGAGCGGCGCGTGTGAGCGTCGAGCAGGACCAGGAGCAGCGCGTGACCGTCGAGCAGGAGCGGCGCTGTGAGTGTCGAGCAGGACCAGGAGCAGCGCGTGAGCTTTGACCAGGAGCAGCGCGTGACCGTCGAGCAGGAGCAGCGCGTGAGGTCGAGCAGGACCGCAGGACCAGGGCAGCGCGTGACCGTCGAGCAGGAGCGGCGCGTGAGTGTCGAGCAGGACCAGGAGCAGCGCGTAGCTTTGACCAGGAGCAGCGGCGGTGACCGTCCGAGCAGGAGCAGCGCGCTTCGGGGAGCGTCGAGCAGGAGAGCCCGAGGAGCGGAGCGCGCGTGAGCGTCGAGCGGGACCAGGAGCAGTAGCGACACGTGAGCGTCGAGCGAAACAAGAGCAGTAGCGGCGCGTGACTGTCGAGCAGGAGCGGCGCGTGAGCGTCGAGCAGGACCAGGAGCAGCGCTGTGACCGTCGAGCAGGAGCGGCGCGTGAGTGTCGAGCAGGACCAGGAGCAGCGCATGAGCGTCGACCAGGAGCAGCGCGCAACCGTCGAGCAGGAGCGGCGCTGTGAGCGTCGAGCAGGACCAGGAGCAGCGGCATGAGGTCGACAGGACCAGGCAGCGCGCAACCGTCGAGCAGGAGCGGGCGCGTGAGTGTCGAGCAGGACCAGGAGCAGCGTCGTGAGCGTCGACCAGGAGCAGCGCGTGAGGTCGAGCAGGAGCGGTCCTGTGAGCATCGAGCAGGACCAGGAGCGGCGCGTGAGTGTCGAGCAGGACCAGGAGCAGCGTAGTTTTGAGCATCGAGCAGGAGCGGCGCGTGAGCGTCGAGCGGGACCAGGAGCAGTAGCGGCGCGGAGAGCATCGAGCAGGAGCGGTGCTGTGAGCGTCGAGCAGGAGCAGCGCGTGAGTGTCGAGCAGGAGCGTCGAGCAGGAGCAGCGCTGTGAGCGTCGAGCAGGAGCAGCGCTGTGAGCGTCGAGCAGGAGCGTCGAGCAGGAGCAACGTGTGAGCGAAGAGCAGGAGCAGCGTCTCGTGAGCGTCGAGCAGGAGCGTCGAGCAGGAGCGTCTGGCAGGAGCGTCGAGCAGGAGCGGCGTGTGAGCGTCGAGCAGGAGCAGCGCTGTGAGCGTCAAGCAGGAGCAGCGCTAGTGAGCGGCGAGCAGGAGCGTCGCATGAGCGTCGAGCAGGAGCGTCGCATGTGCGGCGAGCAGGAGCGTCGAGCAGGAGCAGCGCGTGAGCGTTGAGCAGGAGCGCCGAGCAGGAGCAGCGCGTGAGCGTCGAGCGGGACCAGGAGCAGTAGCGGCGCGTGAGCGTCGAGCGGGACCAGGAGCAGTAGCGGCGCGGTGAGCGTCGAGCGAGACCAGGAGCAGGAGCGGCGCTGTGAGCGTCGAGCGAGGACCAGGAGCAGGAGCGGCGCTGCGTGAGCGTCGAGCAGGAGCAGCGCGTGTGAGCGTCGAGCAGGAGCGGCGCGTGAGCGGCGCGTGAGCGGCGCGTGGAGCGTCGGCAGGAGCGGCGCGTGAGCAGAGCGGCCCGATGAGCGTCGAGCAGGAGCAGCGCGTGAGCGTCGAGCGAGACCAGGAGCAGTAGCGGCGCGTGAGCGTCGAGCAGGACCAGGAGCAGTAGCGGCGCATGAGCGTCGAGCGAGATCAGGAGCAGTAGCGGCGCGTGAGCGTCGAGCAAGACCAGGAGCAGAAGAATCGAGCAGGAGCGGTGCGTGAGCGCCGAGCAGGAGCGGCGCGTGAGCACGCGTGAGCGTCGAGCAGGAGCAGCGCTGTGAGCGTCAGAGGAGCAGGGCAGCGCGTGAGCGTCGAGCAGGAGCAGCGCGTGAGCGTCGAGCAGGAGCGGCGCGTGAGCAGGCGGGGCAGATGAGCGGCTGAGCAGGAGCAGCGCAGTGAGCGTCGAGCGAGACCAGGAGCAGTAGCGGCGCGTGAGCGTCGAGCAGGACCAGGAGCAGTAGCGGCGCATGAGCGTCGAGCGAGATCAGGAGCAGTAGCGGCGCGTGAGCGTCGAGCGAGACCAGGAGCAGAAGAATCGAGCAGGAGCGGTGCGTGAGCGCCGAGCAGGAGCGGCGCGTGAGCAGCGCGTGAGCAGCGCGTGAGCGTCGAGCAGGAGCAGCGCGTGAGCGTCGAGCAGGAGCAGCGCGTGAGCGTCGAGCAGGAGCGTCGAGCAGGAGCAGCGCGCTGGAGCGTCGAGCAGGAGCGTCGAGCAGGAAGTAGCGCGTGAGCGTCGAGCTAGACCAGGAGCAGTAGCGGCGTGTGTGAGCGTCGAGCGGGACCAGGAGCAGGAGCGGCGCGTGAGCATCGAGCGGGACAGGAGCAGTAGCGACACGTGAGCGTCGAGCGAGACCAGGCAGTAGCGGCGCAGTGAGCGTCGAGCAGGACCAGGAGCAGTAGCGCGCGCATGAGCGTCTAGCGAGATCAGGAGCAGTAGCGGCGCGGTGAGCGTCGAGCGAGACCAGGAGCAGGAGCGGTGCGTGAGCGTCGAGCAGGAGCGGCGCGTGAGTGTCGAGCAGGAGCAGCGCGTGAGCGTCGTGAGCGCGAGAGGACAAATTTAACTGCTAAATTTAACCATCATAGAGTGAAAGTTTATAATGTTTTTTTTGTCTTGCCAATTTACACATTCAAACCATTTTAACCACTGAAGAAGAGGCAGAAATCAGGACTTCAGTTCAGTTTCAGAAAGCGCTCGAACAGCGAATTAATGCCTGATTTGCGTTTCACACACACACACACACACACACACACACACACACACACACACACACACACACACACACACACACACACACTTATGTTGTGAACAGTTGAGAAAGAAACCTATGGGATCAATATCCCGCCAAATGTATTGCGGCCACGGATCAAAATATAATAAGCGTGAATCAAAAAATAACAAGCATGAAGAATAACTTTAAACACATTAAAAAAATATTTTTCACAAAGTTAAACTCAAAGTTTTCTTTAAAATTATGTTTTCCTTCATTTTCTGCTCATAATTTATTTTTGTGTACGCTTGTGCTGTTTTCCTCCTCGCTCTTCTGTCCATGTTCTGCGCTTGCTCTTCCAAATGTTGCTGTTTGAGTTTCATGTAAATTAGGGCGGGCGTAAGCGTCACCATTGGTCCACTAGTTCTAGATTGACAGCTCCTCTAGCCAATCAAACTAAGAGGGGAATTGACGTCATTAACATAAGTTTAAGTTTCGTGAAAAATATTTTTGAATGTGTTTAACGTTTTTATTCATGCTTGTTTTTTTTGATTCACGCTTATTATATTTTGATCCATGATCTCAATAGCTTTGGCGGGATATTGATCCCATAGAAACCGGATGTTTGTCAGTATTCGGTCTTAAAGTGACAGTATACTAATATTCCTGCTGTAGTCTGTGTTATTAATGTTAATAAAACAGCAAAATACAGCTTTAACAAAGATGAAACTATGTTTAATTTCTACTGTGAACAAAATGTTATTTTACATTTAGGCCTAATTATTAATATCTGTACCTGAATACTACAGTTAGACTTTGTAGCTTTGTTATTTAGTATTAATCTCTGCTTGTACTTTGTGTATTTTTTTTATTGACTGTTCACTTGTATTAAAGGGGTCATGAACTGGCTTTTTAAATCTTATTATATTGTTGTCTGAGGTAAACTTATGACGTTCACTTGGTTTTTGCATTCAAAAACATCAAAATGAATAAGTAATAGGCTATTTTCTAACCAAGTTTTGAGCCTAGCTGAAAAACGCTCGGTTTTTATGGGCGTCTCGCACTGAAGACTTGGAAGTAAACGCCCACTGCTGTGAGTGGATAACCGTTTTATAGTGGATAACTCACCCGTCGATGCACGTGGGGGAAATTGTTTTGAAAACGTCCAATGTTGTAAAATGGCAACCGGAATGATTCATACATGTTCGACCCAGAGTCCAGGTGTTGCATAATTACTGTCAGATCCAATAAAGTCGGCACAGCACCGTTCTTTACTCTTAATCGGTCTGCAAATCCAGTCTTGTTTACAAAACAATCCTCAGTGAAATGAAGCGAACAGACGGACAATGTTTTACCTCATCAGTTGGAGTGGAACGTCATGAAAAATAAAGTTTAAGCATTCCTATTGGAATCCAGAGGAAGCTTATGCAGCGACTGTCTTCTTCCACAACCAGGCACTGCACAATATTTTGTAAACGTCATGTTTATTGCTCAGTAGCTCGATCCGGTTTGTCATCACGAGGTAGGCATCTATGTTATTTAGCTATGCGTGTAATGCGCGAACCGGTCGGCGGGGATAAACCGGCCGTGTTGAAACAGGCGTTGATATTCTTCTGCGTAGGGGGTGTTTATCCTCTTTTACGTCATATTTCCCCAATTTGAAAAACGAGTCGTTTGCTGAGGCTGGTGTCAATAAAAGCTTTTATTGGACTAACAAGGACGTTTTCAGTTCTGAAACTTACAGGATATTCTTATAATATGATGACCTCTCAGATGTCAAAAGCTCAAGGAATATTTGATTTCTCAGTTCATCACCCCTTTAAATAATGAACTTTATCAGTTAGGCTAGTAGTTTTTGATGTGCTATTGAAGAACTTCAAGTGAGCTTTAAGTAATAAATGAAAAGCAGAGCTATACACCCCCCCCCCCCCCATATATATATATATATATATATATATATATATATATATATATATATATATATATATATATATATAACAACAATTTTATATAAAATAGCCTAGTTTTTTTTTGCTGATCTGAAAACATAATCTGATCCGTGGCTCAAAAACCATAAATGATCCGAACCGTGAATTGTTTCAGCTCTTTTTACGACTCTCTTGTTGGTTTTGTGAGGTTCACATTAATATCAATATTAATATTAATATTATAGTGTGTCATTTCCACTGAAGCTGTAATGATGTCAGATTCTCGTGTGCTAATGTATTTCAGTCCGGCCTGAGTGTCATTACCGGCACAAGACGGGCAGTGATTGTAGATGTGCTGGAAGTGCAGTGTGTGTGTGTGTGTGTCTGACGTGTGTGTGTCTGACGTGTGTGTGGTGTGTGTGTGTGTCTGATGTGTGTGTGTGTGTGTGTGTGTGTGTGTGTGTGTGTGTGTGTGTGTGTGTCTGACGTGTGTGTGCTCTTGTGTCGCAGTGAGAGCTTCGCGTGTATGAGAGCGGTGGTCATGACTCGAGATGACTCCAGTGGCGGATGGCTTCCTCGTGTGTGTGTGTGTGTGTGTGTGTGTGTGTGTGTGTGTGTGTGTGTGTGTGTGTGTGTGTGTCTGACGTGTGTGTGTCTGACGTGTGTGTGCTCTTGTGTCGCAGTGAGAGCTTCGGGTGTATGAGAGCGGTGGTCATTAGGGCTGTGTATTGGCAAGAATCTGGCGATACGATACGTATCGCGATACATTGGTCACGATTCAATATATCGCGATATATTCCGATACTGTGCATAAGGCGATATATTGCGATTTTTTTTTTTTTTTTTTTTTTTTAAAGTAGGACTATAATTTTAGAAAAAAGTATTATTTGAAAAAAGACATGATGTGCATAAAAGTCAAACAAGTTTACTTTAGGTAAACAACAATTCAGTACAAGCAAAATCAAACTGCCAGTTTGGGACTGTGCTCACAGGTTCTTGGTGAACACATTTTTATATGCTCAAGTAAGGCATAATAAAATGAAATAAATACATAGTCCCTGTCACAATACATAACACATAAAAAAAGAAATCTGAAAAATCACACAATCTGAAAAAAGAAAAGACATTGTTATGTCAATAAAAAAAAGTGCTTGCACTATTCCTAGTACACAACATGTACCCTAGTACATCCAACATGTTTTGTGTTGCAAAAACACTAACACAATTCCTGAAGGAAACATTGAAGAACAATGTAAATTGTCAGAAAACACACAGCCCCTGACTGCAATGCATATGCTTAACAGGCTAATGCATATCAAAGGCTAATGCATAACATAAGGTGCAATCTGAGGTGCAGGATCCAACACATAACACTTAGTGTTATAAAAACACGATTCCTAAAGGAAACATTTAGGAACGTAACACTAATTATTAAATCAATGAAAAGGGAAGCTTATTTAATCTTAAGGTTTTTGTGGAGGAAAACCAGCTGATCAACATGCTCAGGCTTTAAGACACTTCTCTGTGCATTAACAATATCTCCCGCAGAGGAGAAAACTCTCTCCGAAGGGACACTTGTACCGGGAATGCAAAGAAAGCGCTTTGCTACTTTGGATAGGTGAGGGTACTCGTGCTCATGGAACTTCCACCAACTGAGAGGATTCTCTGGAAGTGGCAAAGGGGGTTCTTCCCTAAAACGTTTAACTTCAGCTGTTGCAGTGTAATGTGCAGATTTTGGCGTTGCATTATTTTTGGTGGAGGCAAAAGTAGGTCCAAGCAAGTCTGCCAAAGCACATGAGCTCCTTGATCTCTTGTTGGGGGACTGGGTGGATACAGGGCCATCCTCGTAGTTTGGCTGATCAACCTCCTCTGACCGACCAGTTTCCTCCATTGGACTTTCTACCTCCCCTTGCTGCTGAAAACATCAAATTATCAAACTAGTATTAGTTTACAGTAAATTTATGTACACCAACACTAAATCGTATCTTAGCAAAAATTCATCCTATTTTTTTTTTGTGATTCTTTATTTAAACATTTTTAAATGTACAACTGTACAACAAAGCCCAAGATCCACCCATAATCATAAAATATTGAGATGAAACTTAATAAATTAAAATGAAATAATAAATAAAGTCAAGTGACAAGAAAAATAAAATAAAACTATGATCAAAACAATACATAGGAGGATACAAAATTCATCCTATTTTTGTACATAGATTCAAGTCCAATTAAATGGAGATTATATTACTATATATTTATTTATTTACACTTTAGGCCTTATGCGATCATATATTATTTCCTAATAATATTTAAACATAATATTTTCCTTTGTGTGTGTATTTGATGTATTTATTTTTACTTACATTCTGTTGTTTGGTGAGTCATCCACCACAGCATCAGTTATTTTGAAGTAGACATCATTGGCCTCTGCCTCGGAGAGAAAGGGTAGATCCTTAAACCTAGGATCAAGAGCTGATGCCATTCGCAGTGTATCCTGTTCATCAGCATATCTCTTTCCCAGATCTTTTGCTATAGCAGCCTTGATACTCTTCACGGTTTGTGTGTCATCCAGGTGTTCTTCTGTGCCTATGACAAGCTTTGCATAAAGTGGTGCAATGATGGAAACAGTAGGCATGCTCTCCTCTGACATCACTAAGGTAGCATCCTTCATGGGCTTGAGTGCCTTGAGTACTCCTTCAGCACATGTGATGTCAGCATCAGTCAGTGTGAATATATCCTTCTCACTCTTGCGGACCTCTGCTGAAAGGAGTGCTGCACAGATGGCTGGCTGCTGCTCTAAAAATCTGTCCACCATATCATACGAGCTGTTCCACCTTGTAACAACGTCTGTGATTAGTCTGTGCTTTGGTAGCTTGAGCAGGTCCTGATTTTGTTTAAGCTGGTGGCTAGCTATGGTGCTGCGTCTGAAAAATGCGGTGACGCGTCTGACCCTGCCGAGTAGTCGATCCACTGATGGCACTTTCAGCGCTTTCTGTGAGGCGAGGTTAAGACTGTGTGCAAAACACCGTATGTGGCTCATGCCGGCAAGTTCAGCTGCCACATGCATATTAGCAGCATTATCCGTAACTAAGACGGGATCTTTTATGTCCAGACGCCACTCAGCAACGGCCTCTTTCAGTACGGCAGCGATGTTTTCTCCGGTGTGGCTGTCGTACATCGCTCTCGTCTGCAGTACACAGGATTCCAGCTTCCATTCGTCAGTTATGTGATGAACCGTAATAGTCACATACGACTCAGTCGCCCTAGACGTCCAAGCGTCACATGTCAAGGCAACCTTCTCAGCTAAAGCTAGACATTCCAGCACGTTTGTTTTAACCTCCTTGTAAAGATTGGGCACAGCGATATCAGTGATGTGTTGCCGGGACGGTATAGTGTAACGAGGCTCCATTGTTTGCACCATATAACGGAAACCTTCGTTTTCAACCACACTGAGCGGGCGCATGTCTTTAAAAATGAAATAAACTACCGACTGGGTTATTTTGGTTGCACGAGTTGAAGTCGTCGGTAATTTGTGCGTTTGAACTTGAGCAAGGGTGAGTTGTGAGGGGTCGACTCGTTTAGCTTGCTGTTCGCTTAACTGAGTGTCTGAATGGTGTCTTGCTAAATGTGCCCTCAAATTCGTGGTATTACCAGAGTACTTGATCTTTCCCAGACACAGTTTACAAACCGCATGGTTCTTGTCGATATCTGTAGAGCCCTCTTTACTCTGGAAACCAAAATAATTCCACACTTCAGCACGGAATGCAGCAGGAGCCGGTCTTACGCGCGGTTCAGCCATAGCTATGTTTTTAGCTTTTAGCAAAAAGTTAGACGCGGTTAGGTGAGAGACTAGTGGTGCGTCTCAGCATAGCCATCTAGTGGTAGGGATTTTAAACACAACATAAACTTGAACCATGAATATTTTTGCACGTAAACTAAAAAAAAAAAAAATCGATATTGCGTTTTTGAAAATCGATACAGTATTGCCAAGTAAAATATCGCGATACTTAAGTGTATCGATTTTTTCTTACACCCCTAGTGGTCATGACTCGAGATGACTCCAGTGGCGGATGGCTTCCTCATGTGTGTGTCGTGTGTTTGTTTATGTCCCTTTTGGGTACATTCACCAGGATACACACCAGTAAACTGAGGACCACCTCAAAAATTGAGGACATTTTGTATGTCCTCATTTGTTTGACTATATAATGGCATTCAGCATACTCTAAAATGGTGTCTAAACTTAAAATCTCACTTGTCCCAAAAAATCAGTTTTAAGTGATTTGTGTATGTGAAGTGTGTATGCCCCCCCACTAAAGTGTGTATAACACAGCGCCCTCTAGGAGTACTGCACTTCCGGAAAAGATACACACTTCGGGGATTCTGACCAATCAGAGCGCAGGAAGCCTCTATGAGGGCGGGACTTAATGATCTGACCAATCAGAGACCATCACGTCATCAACAAAGATGGCGGAGCGGAGGCTATATCATTATAATGAATTGACAGATAATCCACATTCAATTATAGATAAATTCGCAATAATTATTATTTAAATAAAAATAGACTAATTTACCATGAGCAGCAGGAGCTCTCACGATGTATATGGGCATGTTATTAAACTTTAAGCCTCGCAGTTTTGCTCTCGCATCAGAGTCTGCTCTGTGTATGTGTGTGTGTGAAGATCGCGCTGCTGTGCGTCACCGAGACTATACAGCACGTACAGTACCTTACATAGGAGTTTATTAATCATGTAGGAACGAGTTTGAAGCGGGGAAGAGACAGAGACATTACGTCATGTGAATTTACAAAGTACATATTTCCTTCATAAAAAGCGGAGGAACAGCTGTTTAAATCTGTCAATATGATGATTTATTCATGCAAGTTTGTTTAATGAAAACACACAAGTCACTAAAAGATGTGAAAACATGCTAAATCGCTTGCTTTTATGGGTGATTTTATTTGTTTTAAGTGTTTTCTCCTACTTTGCGTTCTGCCGTTCCTTCCCTGAGCGGCCGCCGCCCCTCCCCCCCGCACGAGCAGGACTCCGTTACCAGTTACCACAGCAACACATTCACTACAGCAAACAAGCTAACTGTTTACTTTATATTATATTATATTATATTATATTATATTATATTATATTATTATATTATATTATATTATATTACATTATATTATATAGAGGAGAGCAGTTACAGCAACATTATCCTTATTATATTATATTGCATTGTATTATTTTATATTATATAAAGAGGAGAGCAGTTACAGCAAACATTCTCTTTATATTATATATTATATTATTTTATATTATATTATATAGAGGAGAGCAGCTGCATGCAACATTCTCATATTATATTATATAGAGGAAAGCAGTTACAGCAAACATTCTTATATTATTATATTAATTAAATATTTACAAATTACATACGTTTTTTTTAAGTCGCTTTGGTGCATTTCTCAAATCACAACTAAAATTCTTGTTCAACCTCCACATCATCTAGTCACTTGTGCACATCATGAAAGCAGTTTATCATTCTTTTGAACAAATTGCAAATGCTTTGGTACATTCATGCAATTGATGTAGTGTCTGCTATTTCTTACATTATCAATTGCTTATGTCATGTTGATCAAAATGTATTATACTGGTTCTCTGTTGAATAGTTTTACCCCTCAAATCATATAGGCATTAAATTACTAGTTGTCATAAACTGTCAAACATATTTTCTATACAATTCTATTATACTTTTTTTGTCCTGAATTGCAGATGTGAATTCTGAATTTCACTAATGAAGGGGAATGTAAAGCATTAGATCAATCAATGATCACCAGTTCTCTATAATCGCTCAGCGTGCATCTCATGAAGCTTCCTCTGGAAGGCATATAGACAGAACACAACACATACACACTCTGAGAATGGAAGAACAACAGGGGGAACAGCCGAGAAGAAGAAGAGGAGGAGTAAGGATGTGTGGTGGAAGGATACAGAGGTAAAACAGAGAAGATTGTAGGTTTCTGAAGAAATAAGGGGCCAATATTGTAGATCATGTTCATGACCTCATGGCCGAGGCGGGTTGAAAGCTGAGCCGAATGTTGGGAGATCAACCGTGTGTGTCCTCAAACATTCAAGTGTTTATAGACAGAACATGCGTGTAATCAGACAGTGTTCACTATACTGTACTGTTCATCATAAGCTGTAGACTTACTGTTTTACAGCGGAGTCTACTTGCATTTTACATGATACAGTAAATATATGTGATAGAGATCCTTTTCCCACTCTACAGATAAAGCGTTGTGAATCTCGTTTCGCGTACCTACCCCGAAGTGATAAAATTAAACAAATTCTGTATCAAATTTATAGACAAGTAGTTTGTTCAGGTTTGAACAAATTGCGACTTTCATATACATTTTTACCTTACAGTTACTGTAAATCCGGCCTCTAGTTCATAAACGCCGGAGGAGAACTGGCCCCCGACTGAGCCTGGGTTCTCCCAAGGTTTTTTTTTTTCTCCATTTGGTCCCTGATGGAGTTTTAGGACACCATTGGGTCATCTGATGGAGTTTTAGGACACCAGTAGGTCACTTGATGGAGTTTTTCAGTTCCTTGCCACTGTTGCCTTTGGCTTGCTCAGTTGGGGATATTAAAATTAATTAACCAATCATTAATACCATTGATCAGCTCTACCAAACGTGGATGTTTTTCCACTAAGAAACGAACATTGTTATTATGTTTTGATTGATACTGTGAAGCTGCTTTGATGCAATCTATATTATGAAAAGCGCTATATAAATATACTTGATAGAGACATAATGTAACACACACACGTACATACAGTATGTGTTTGAATAGTCTTTTCATCGCAGTGGCATTGTCATTTTTTAACTGACCAACAGTGTATCTGTGAGTCCAGTCTCATAATGGGTACATGTGTGTTTATGTCATACAGATAAAGTGCAGTCTTTTCATTGTCATCAAAATCGTAGCCAGTGTTTACTTCTGAAAATACTGATTACAGTTATGGCGCTTTTCCACTGCATGGTACGGTACGGTTCGGTTCGGTACGGCACGCTTTGGCGCTTTTCTACTGCATGGTACGGTACGGTTCGGTTCGGTACGGCACGCTTTGGCGCTTTTCCACTGCATGGTACGGTACGGTTCGGTTCGGTACGGCTCACTTGTGGTGCTTTTCCACTGCATGGTACGGTACAGTATGGCTCGCTTCGGCTCGCTTTAAATGGTACCTTGTCTGTTGAGGTTCCAAGCGTACCGTACCGGTACTAAAATGTGACGTGAAACACTGCAGATCACTGATTGGTCAGACAGACAGAATCGTCACTACCAGCGTCATTGGATTTGCGACACGAGACACTAAACCCACACCGCTAGATTTAAATAACCAGTAGACAACAGCCAACGCGGTAGCACCTGTTTATTATTCTTGAAAAGAAAGAGATAAAAACTTTAAAAAATAAATGGCTGAATCGTGGTCGAGGTGCAGACGTTCCTCTCGTTGGTTGCCGAGGAGCGGATCCAGCGAGAGCTGGATGGGGCAAAACGGAATGAAAAAGTGTTCCAAGAAGTAGCTTAGCTCTTAGCCGCACACGGCTAGTACCGGACCTACAAACAGTGTAACGATCAGTCCCACCCACTTTGAAGGAGTACTAACTGCAGTGGAAAAGCAACCGAGTCGAACCGTACCGAGCTGAACCGTACCATGCAGTGAAAAAGCGCCATTATATTGACAACATGACTAAGCATTTTGACATTCTTGTTTGTGACACAAGGCACTGATATGTTCATTGAGATATATTGTACTAGATTTTGAACAAGTTAGGCTTTTGATGGTAATCCTGTGTTCTGCTGTTTGAACGAAATGCATTTTCCTTGTTTGCAAATCTTAAGGATGATTCAAGAAATGTACCAAAGCGACTGATAAGAACTGTTTATAGAGGAGAGCAGTTACAGTAGGGTGACCATATTTTGTCCTGAAAAAACAGGACACTCGGCCCGGCAAACAGATAGGCCTACTCAAATGATACTCGAAGTTTACTCAAAGAAACCTTATTAATTTCAATACATTTAAAGTAGGTTATGCCTCTGTATGGATAGAAATTTGTTATATTGTTATATGAAAACAGGACATGTCCTGGGAAAACAGGACAGTTGGTCACCCTAAGTTACAGCAAACATCCACACTCTCTCTGATCGAGAGAGAACTCGATCGATAGATAGATAGATAGATAGATAGATAGATAGATAGATTGATAGATTGATAGATAGATAGAGAGTGTGTGTGTGTGTGTGTGTGTGTGTGTGTGTGGTGGTGGGGGGGGGGGGGGGGGGGTTGTGCAGAGAGACAGAGCAGTTATATATAGTCCTACAAAAGAAAAAGTAAAAGTGTTTAAAATAATCATGAATCAAGCTGACACGTTTAAATGTTTGTTTACATAATTATTTTGTTCTTACTTTGATTTTAAAAGCCATTGGATCTGCACTAACCTTAACCCTACCCCTACCCCTAGCCCATAGCTATGCCTCTGACTGTCATTCTGACTGAGATGAGATCTGGTGCTCAGCCGCCCTTCCCCCACAGAGCACTGAGCCTGATCGCGCGCGCGCCCTTCCCCCACCGAGCACTGAGCCTGATGGCGGGCGCGCCCTTCCCCCACCGAGCACTGAGCCTGACTGCAGTGACAGAGAGCTGAACTTGTCTCTGGCTGAACTAACAGACTGACAGAACTTCACAGGTAGATAGCTAAGCAGAAGTGCTGCTCAAAAGATCACAATCTGTCGTGGCTATGCGTTTTTAAAGCACTTGTACAAGGTCTATTAGCCTCTCTGCCCTGTAATGTAAAATACCATTAATTTATGAAAGAAATACAAAGAAGATAATGCTGTTAAAGTTTAAAGTCCCCGTGAACCGGAAGTTGCAAACGACTTTTCTCCAGTGCTGTGACGTATTTCCGAGAGAAACGGAATACTAAATGAGGCAAAATAGTGAGCGTGGCTTTTTTTTCCAACTAGCACCTGATTGGATCTAGAAAAATGCACCTCCTCGCCATCTCTCCTTTCACACGCTGTGTGCCTGTCTAATGTCAGTTGGAGGGGCGTGATTACGGATGTTAAGCAGACACCTAAACCGTCAAGTGTACGTCATCGGGCAAGGTCCTCCAGTGCAGAGGGGAGGGGCATTTTCAGAATTTGATTAAAGATTACGAAGCCAAAAAATTTTTTTGTGTGGATTGACTTGCATGGATGAATTGTTCACCACAAAACGATCAATTTAGGCAAACAAAGTAAGTATGGTCAATTTTGATTTCATGGGGACTTTAATTTAGAGCCTCAAAATAATCCACACACATCCCCCATCCCCCTTAACTCGAATAAATTGACAACAACACAGACTCCAAAACTAGAGACATATTATACCAGCTTGAATATCAGCCCTGCTGTGTATTTGCAGACATTAATTTACTATTTTGATTAATAAATGCTATTAGTAGAAAATAAGATGTCTGTTCAAGAGATCTAGGTTGCTCATTTAGGCATTTTTTGCTCTTTTAAACCTGTGCTTGTTCGGACATGCGCACTGGTTCCTTCCTAGTTCGAGTCCGGTGGGTTCGTTTAAAAGTGATCATGTGTTCTGTCCACTAGAAAGACTTGATCCACCCATAGACTGTAATCCACCACAGTTTTTTTTTTTTTTTTGAAGAAGAAGAAACTACTGCGATAAAAAAAAAAAAGATTCTTGTCATCAGAGAGTTTTTTATTCGGTCAAATAAATAGTCACAATTGCAACGTGAAATCCAAATACGTAACTACGTCATTTACGCACGTCTGCGGCAGTGGATGTATTTATTTTCCCGGGAAATGCAGACACGTGACAATGGGACGGGACGCGAAACAGACGACAGCCCTCCACCACGCAGGAAAGGTGAGATGAAGTCTTGTCCTGAAAATGCATGATAACTAAATACTTTGTGAAATATAAAAGTTAGTAAGATGTATGTTTATTTTAGTGGTTTAATTGTTTTTTTGCTTAGGGTTTTATTTACTTCTCGATTGTTTTTGATTTGCTTCTCATTTGATGATTTGTTGCAATAAGGAAAGTATATTGCCTACTTGTAGGCATTGACCAGTAAATATAATTTTATTATTTTTTATATAATAGTAATTTAGATTCTACAAATTAATAAAAAAACGAGTCAGTGATAGCCTACTATATCATTGTTTTTCTCAAAAGTGTTGTCAAATATCAATATCGACTGTGATTTAAAATATTAATTCTATTTTTAATATCATTATTATTGGATATATTTTTAATTTTATGTAATACATTATTTGCCCAAAAATCTTTTTTTCAGTGGAATGTTTTTTCTAGATTTATTATCTTCACAGAGCTTTTTTGCCCAATGATGGTATATAGACACTTTATAGTATTTTTATTGTGTTTTTCAATGTCCAAAGCAGACAAAAAGCACATTAAAAATAGTCCATATAAATCTAGCTGGTTATTGACTGAAAATATCCTGTATGCTGTAGCTAATCAAATATGAATATATAGTAGATTGATGTCATTTGTGGTCACAAGACACACAAGAACCAATGTTTTTTGGCATCATTGACATTGCCTTTTTTAATCTAAATTCCTGTTGTAAACTGGTCACACGTGCTGTCATTGAATAGAGCTCTGTGATATAATATAAATATATACTTTAGTGTTGAACAGAAAAAAACACATAATTGTATGTTAATTATGTATGTTTTTGGGTGAACAATTCTAGTAAGATCAACAATATTTTTTTTAAAATATGCTTGTTTATTTCATTCACATTATATTTATTTTTATTTATTTTTTCTCAGTTATTTCAAGAAAGAAAGTCGCCATGCTGGGAAATAAAAGACGTAAGAAACCTCTGCAGGACGCTGAGCATCACATTACCTGTGAAACCGACAAGCCTGAGCTTCAAGAGCAGTTCATCAGCAAATACAAAGGCAAGTATTTATGAATAAGCAGTTTAGTAATAACGTTAATCTACAAAACTGATAATTTAATGTGAGGTGAGTCATATGGTTGTTAGGCCAACTAAAATCCATGTTTCACAAGTTAAACAGTACTTTAAATAATTTATTTTTATTTTATTGTGCAGTCAAGATTTCCGAATAGAGTTCTGCAGGCATTAGCCCGAAAAGCACAATAAGCCGACAGTGCGTGTGGTCATGTAAACGCAGTCTAAGGTCATCATAAACGGCATAAACCATAAACCAATCGACACCGCTAGATTTTTGCCCCTTATTCCAGATTTGCCCAGCATGTAAACACATTAACCTGCGTTCTGTGGCTTATTGAAGTGAGCATGTGTGATGTGTGACAGGAAAGTGTCCTTATTGTGGATTTAAGCACATCCAGACAGAGCGAGCGTTTTCTTGACCCAAGAACATCTTAAAAAGTGTTCTCATCTCATGCAGAAGTGGTACAGTCAAAATCCTGCATCCGATACAGAATGAGAGGAGAATATGAGTCTGTAAGTTTCCCGCTGAAATTCTGGAATACTCTTGGACTTTATTTAACATCACAACTGACATGACATGAAATACACAGTCAGATACACGCAGTGTTGGGCATGTTACTTAAAAAAAAGTAATTAGAGTTACTTCTCACAAATAGTAACTGAGTTAGTAACTGAGTTAAATCATTATAAAAGTAACTAATTACCAGGGAAAGTAACTATTACGTTACTTAAAAAAAAAAAAAAAAAGTTTAAATAGGCCAATGTCAAATAACTTGCCCTCAATATTAAATATGTTAAATTAATGAAATGGTCACTATAGGATAAATTATTATTATAAAACATTGTGAACTAATCTACACTATTGTATTGTTGCTGTGGGACAATGTGAAAGACACCTATTAAATGCAATATATTATTTTAAATATTATCATTACTATAGTAGAACAATAAAACATAATAGATGTGTTTAGAACTTGTAATATGTAATATTGCACAGACCACAACTGGCCAACAAATAAGTCTAAAAATAAATTATGCTTCTTAAGAAATGTACCAAAAATGAATAAATAATAATAATAGAAATATATACATACACTCTTTGTAGTGCAAATTAAAATGATAAACTGTTTAACAAGAATTGCTCCCAGAACATTCCCAGAACGTTCCCTGCAGGCTATTTTTTTAATTTTATTTCTATTAAAACGTTGCAGATGAAACCAATATGCTACAGAGATTATTCTAATGCTAAAATTTGTAATTTATTTATAAACAAACTATATAATGCTCGGACACCCTCAGTCTTTCTCGCTTACTGTCGAGCGCGCTCTCGGACACACTCGTTCTCTGCCCGCGGCGTTCGCTTCGCTGTTGTCCAGTCCGGCACCTCATAAACACACACACACACCAGAGAAAAAAACTTTCCAGGTCCTATGGCGGAGAGAGAGCCTACTCGGATGGAAACCGCTACAGTGAGCTTAATTAGGCTTTAGTAACGCTGCATTTTATTGTCAGTAACGGTAACGGCGTTGTAACGGGTAAAACAGTAATTTGTTTGATTACTCGTTACTGAGAAAGATAACGCCATTAGTAACGCCGTTTATTTATAACGCCGTTATTCCCATCACTGGATACACGAATGGTTAGGTTTTGACGGCATTAACCTCATTTACTTATAAAGTCTAGTGGTTTACGTGGTTATTGGTTTGCATGTAAACCAGGTCAATGGATTATTTCATGATTCAGGTGATTTAGTTATTTTTATCAGCGTATCAGTGTGCGTGTAAACTTGATCAATGGGAAAATATCAAGACATTTTCACGTTTTATTCTACAACATAAAATACATCAGTAATGCCCTCTTGTGTTTTAAAAAAAAAAGCCTTTACTTGTCTTGTAAAAGGGGGCCTGCAAAAATATGTCATCACTGCAGCTCTCTGTTCTAAACAATATATAGCCATGATAATAATGTTGGTGTAAGAAAATGTATGGAATTTTAACTGTATAATTTTAAGATTCGAAAGTATAATGTAAAGTTTAAGCAAAGCATACTTTGAGATTAGCCTGGCTATTGACTATTTTCCTACAGTAATTTCCCTTTTACAACGTATAATGTACATCATATGGTTGAGAACTTTCAGTAATCATCAAAATAATAGTTGACATTAAAGAAACTGCTGCTAATGTATTTCTCCTCTTCAGGGCGTGGAGTTTTCACCACTGGAGCTTTCTTCAGAGGGGATTTTGTTCTTGAATACAGAGGCGAACTTCTGAGTTCAGAGGAGAGTCTTGCTCGAACTGAACACTACACTGAAGCTGAGAACACGTTCCTGTTTGATTTTCAGTGGCATGGCAGAAATTGGTGGTGAGTAAAGAACTGTTGGATTGATGTAGTAGGGATGCTAAAATATCTGTTACTGTAAAATACTCAGGGTGTGTTCATGCCTGTATTTCTGTTTGTTTGGTCCGGGTCTGCCTAGTGTTCAGATTGGCATTTCTATCGTCGAACCTGTTATGCTTGATTTTTTTAGGGTCACATCTTCCTGTTTTTGGTTCGTTTACATGTCTCTGGTCGATGTTACCTTCATATTTCATTCGAACCGCACCAGAGTTCGTTTGGAAGCCATCTGAGAGCCATTTTTTCAGCATCTCGGTCCGCTTGTTTGGTGGCACCAGGTTTCAGATGGCAGCGTTCACACTTATTCAAATAAACCGCACTAACAGTCTAAACAAACATCTCTTGTGTGAACACACCCTAATACTTAAAATTCACCATGAACTGACAGGAGTACTGAGTGCAGTTTCCTTGAGTCATCAGTATTTGTTTTCCCTGTATTCCCTAAAGAGAACAAAATGTTTAATTTGAGATGGCTTTATCTGAGAGCTGAGAGGATGTTGCAGTACACTATCAAATAGATCAGTGGTTTTCAGACCCTCTCTGCAGATTCTGTATGTCTCCTTCACCAGACACACTCAGTTGAGTTCATAGAGCCGTGTTCTGATGATAAACTCCTCATCTGAATCAGCTGGATTAAAACACGAGACATACAGCATATGCAGAGCGGTGGGTTCCCAGGACTGGGGTTCAGAACCACTTATAGAAAATAACTGTACATTTCTATCATGTATACTAAGATTACAAGTATTGAGTGATACTTTTATGTCTTAATAGCATGGATGCATCTAAAAAATCGTCCTTGGGAACACTTGTAATCGATCAGACCAGAAATCCTACTTGCAAAATGAGAACCGTGGAAGTGAGCAGAAAACCTCACCTGTGTCTCTTTGCTGTACGAGACATTCTACCAGGAGAAGAAATCACTTACAATTATGGAGACTCAGATTGGCCATGGCGAGTCAAGGTACTATCAAGAAATGCTAAAGAGATTGATCAGTAAATCATGATAATCTTTTACTGTCATACTGATTAGTAACCATGTGATTGTGGTCTCATATTTCTGAAGCTTTTAAATCTTTCTAAAGCATCAGCAGAATCCACTGATAAAAAGCCAGCCAGCAGTTTGGGCCCGCAGAAATCGGTAAGTCCACTTTAAAACATCTGTATCATTGTATTATATTATTATTATTATCATTGACTATTTTAGCATAGATATGTGTGTGAAAGAAATGATAAAGTATAGGACAGCTAGACGAATGAACGTGAACAAGTTTTTCTGTCCTTCACAAATATTTCTGATTTTGATATTCCCTGCTTTCTTAGCCCCATTGTGCAGTTTCTCTTCCCTCTCCTGAATTGGACAAGGTGAACAGCAACGGTCCACATAAGCAGTCAGGCAAAGCAAGAACATCAAGGAATAAAACGGTAACCATCTCATACATGCAGCAGCGATCTACTGATGTTTACTGCCAGCTAGTTAAAAGTGCAGTAGGTGATTTCTGAGAAACACTGTTTACATTTGAAATCGACACCCAAACAAACACACACCTCCCTTCATTGCTCCGCCCCCAGTATAATGAACACGCAAAACAGGCAACCACTAACAGCTGGCGCTCAGGTGTTCAACTAGAGAATAGTTTTATTGCTGGCAAACCATAGGATTTGGTTTTAGTTGATTGTACGTGCATATCCACTTCATCCAGCACGTGTGTAAACGCTTCAAATGATACAAAATGAAAAAAAAAAAATGTCATTAGAAATGTACTTAAAATGTACCAACATTTAGGCTGAATCCCAATTCTCTGTCTTACCCCTTCCCTTAGTTTTGCACGTTCACGTGATAGTAAGGGCTATCCCAATTCTCATTTTGATCTAGGGGTAGGGGTAAGGGGAAGGGCTAGATACCCCTTAAGACCAAGAATTTTCGCGAGCTTACTTGAAACCAAGGGGTACCCAGAATGCACTGCGCAACCGGCAACAATGGCGGGCATACCATCCAGAGTGTTCCACAAATGTAGTATTTTCGGCTTAAATGATTGATTAAAAAATAATGACAGTCTTGTTTTGTGCTCTACTCAGTTATGTACATATATATTTGCAACTATGTTGTTTATTGAAACGTTTTTGACGTTTTTTAAAAATCGCTAGTTTGCTACGCTAGGCTATGCTATCGTTACATTGCTGATTTGCACAAACGAGATCACCCAAAATCACCGGGATTCAGCTTTTGCTTTCTACAGTCGCCATTCATTATGTGTACATGCACAAGGTGTTGTTTCAATCGGACTGAATTCATTCATTTAAATCGGTGAATCTGAATGTAGTGTTTATCTAATATTCCCGTATTTTCGTCTCAGTCGGGATCCGTTTGAAGCTGAACGGATCACCTGAAAAGCTGGCACGTATGTGTGAGAGACGAAAACACGGGAATATTAGATCAACACTACATTCAGATTCACCGATTTAAATGAATGAATTCAGTCCGATTGAAACAACACCTTGTGCATGTACACATAATGATTAGTGAAGGCAGAAAGCAAAAGCCGAATCCCGGACATTTTGAGCGATCCCGAAATCCAGGCGACATGTCCGGTGGACGTTGTATGGTCACCCTGGAGACATCGATACGTATCACACAATAACGCATGAGGAAACCATGCAGCTGATCCACTTTCGGGATGAAAACGAGCTGAATTTTTTAAGAACAAAATATGTTTTTTATTTTTACTTTATTGGTTCTGTTATAAAATATATATTTTTATCGAATGTATTTGCCTGTTATGTTTACTTTATTGGGCAATAAAGACAGATTTTTGTCCAAGTGGTGTCTCACCATGACGTAACCGAGTGGTGTCATTTCATTTCATAGGGGTATGTTTGTACTCCTAACGCTTACCACTCGGTTTCGAGGGACAAGGGCTAGGGGTAAGACGAAGGGGTAGGGGTAGGGGAAGGGGTAAGACAGAGAATTGGGATTCAGCCTTTAACCTACTCTAAAACAAACAAACTAACATAAATACTTAAATGGTATGGAGTGAATGGTATGGAGTAAATGTAGCGTGTTACTACCCACCTCTGTTAGTAAAAGGATTAGTTCACTTCAGATATATTATTTCCTGATAATTTACTCTCCCCAGTGTCATCCAAGATGTTCATGCATTTCTTTCTTCGGTCGAAAAGAAATTAAGGCTTTGAGGAAAGGGGATCCACACATTATGTAATCAGGTTGAAAGGTCACACGTGTAGGGTGAAAATCTCATTTACTCCTCCAACTTCAAAATTGTCCGACATCGTTGTTTTACCTTTTATTTACGTTGTCCTTGCACATTCAACTTGTAAACTTGTTTTAATTCTGAAGTGAACTGATCCTTTAACTAGTTATAGTTTATACAAGTTTTAATGTCTGAACCAATGTAACTATTATTGTGAAGATTTTCACAATTTGTACATAAAGTTTGTATAAATGTGTGGTCAGGGTGTCAAATGTTGATATAAAATATTTTTTATTAATGATCTTTACTTTGAAGTTTGCGTTTACTTAGAGTGTGTTTGTGTTTGTGTTCTTGTCTTATTTTCTTTGGGTGCCACAGTTTTCAATATTGTCAATGTAAATTTTATTCTTGTTTAAGCTAAATACCTCTTTATATATATGCAGAAGCGGTTTCAATCAAGATTGGCAAAATTAAGACAACATCATGAAGATTGCTATGAACGTTTCAACAGAGCAGAAATTGAAAAGGAACACATGATTGCTAAACAGCAATCACAAAAAGTTTGTTTGGTGAGTAATATGTGAACATCATCACTATTCTGTGATCAACGCCCATTAACAGTTAATTATTTTATTATTAATTCTCTTGATCAACAGTTTGCTTGGTCCTTTTGCTTTTAGACCTTATATTTTTATTCAAATGATATTTTAAGCTGTCACAGTCATCCTCAGTCGCATCCACATCTGGTGCACCCTCTTCATCGGCACCCTGTGCTGTGTTCACCTGTATAATGGCCTCATCATCCTCATGCACTCCTGCCCTGTCCTCATACGCGTCACCACCTCCTGCACCACCCACGTCACCTTCATCATCCTCATCAGCGTCACCACCTCCTGCACCACCCACGTCACCTTCATCATCCTCATCAGCGTCACCACCTCCTGCACCACCCACGTCACCTTCATCATCCTCATCCTCGCCTGTGTAGCCTTCGTCATCCTCATCCTCGCCTGTGTAGCCTTCATCATCCTCATCCTCGCCTGTGTAGCCTTCATCATCCTCGTCCTCGCCTGTGTAGCCTTCATCACCCTCATCCTCGCCTGTGTAGCCTTCATCATCCTCGTCCTCGCCTGTGTAGCCTTCATCATCCTCGTCCTCGCCTGTGTAGCCTTCATCATCCTCATCCTCGCCTGTGTAGCCTTCATCATCCTCGTCCTCGCCTGTGTAGCCTTCGTCATCCTCATCCTCGCCTGTGTAGCCTTCATCATCCTCGTCCTCGCCTGTGTAGCCTTCATCATCCTCATCCTCGCCTGTGTAGCCTTCATCATCCTCGTCCTCGCCTGTGTAGCCTTCATCATCCTCATCCTCGCCTGTGTAGCCTTCATCATCCTCGTCCTCGCCTGTGTAGCCTTCGTCATCCTCATCCTCGCCTGTGTAGCCTTCGTCATCCTCATCCTCGCCTGTGTAGCCTTCATCACCCTCATCCTCGCCTGTGTAGCCTTCATCATCCTCGTCCTCGCCTGTGTAGCCTTCATCATCCTCGTCCTCGCCTGTGTAGCCTTCATCATCCTCATCCTCGCCTGTGTAGCCTTCATCATCCTCGTCCTCGCCTGTGTAGCCTTCATCATCCTCATCCTCGCCTGTGTAGCCTTCATAATCCTCATCAGCGTCACCAACTTCTGCACCACCCACCTCACCTTCGTCATCCTCATCCTCGCCTGTGCAGCCTTCGTCATCCTCATCCTCGCCTGTGTAGCCTTCATCACCCTCATCCTCACCTGTGTAGCCTTCATCATCCTCATCCTCGCCTGTGTAGCCTTCATCATCCTCATCCTCGCCTGTGTAGCCTTCATCATCCTCATCCTCGCCTGTGTAGCCTTCATAATCCTCATCAGCGTCACCAACTTCTGCACCACCCACCTCACCTTCGTCATCCTCATCCTCGCCTGTGCAGCCTTCGTCATCCTCATCCTCGCCTGTGTAGCCTTCATCATCCTCATCCTCGCCTGTGTAGTCTTCATCATCCTCATCCTCGCCTGTGAAGCCTTCATCATCCTCATCCTCGCCTGTGTAGCCTTCATAATCGTCATCAGCGTCACCAACTTCTGCACTACCCACGTCACCATCATCCTTCATAATCCTCATCAGCGTCACCAACTTCTGCACCACCCACGTCACCTTCGTCATCCTCATCCTCGCCTGTGCAGCCTTCGTCATCCTCGCCCTCGCAGCCTTTATCGCCTTCACCTTCTTCACCTTCTCCTGCTCCACCCTTATCTTCGCCCTGTGCTGCATCCACACCTGTGGTTCACTCATCACAGGTGTCTGAGACACTCTCATTAAGGGAGGTGGGTAGAATCATTGGCTGAATTATTGGGATGGTTGGAGTGTATTGCACTGGTAGAACTAGCAATAGATTTAATGAAATTATATATTATTAATATTTGTTTGTATTTCTCCTCTTCCAGATACCCTCTTTCAGGCCATTAAGAAAAATACAGGTATGTGACTTGCCATGTAATACTTAATATGCTCAAATTTTGTTTTTGCATAATTAGGACTTTGCTTGCCAGTATCCACAATACGATGAAATTTAATGTTACAGGAACCACTGCCATGTACACTATGCCCACATACTACCTGTTTTGTTAGATTCTGGCAGTGGTGTACTCGTGTGATCACTAAAATATATAATAGAAAAAATATTTTGTACTATTTGAGTAAGTGTTAAATTCTCTCATTCAGTATTCAGGAAGTCCTGTATGTGAGACAGACTACAGCGATGTTGACTACATACCAAAAATCAGCTCAGAGGAATCAGATGGTAGTTCTTCTGGACATGACATAGTCAAAAGTGCTTTGATACATCCAACATCTCCCAAAGAGGCAGGTGATTCATTGGATCAATTTATAACATCACCAAAAAAGATTAAATGCTAAACTAAAGAGACAAACAGTCAATGCCATCACCAAAGCAGGAACGCAAGGCAACAAGTGCAGTATTGCCTTTATTGCTCTAAGCCATATAAAAAAAATGGCAAGACACCTTGAATTTGTCCATCTCAACGAAGTGGGGGGTTGTAAAGGCAGTAGCATTTCCAAAACATTTCAGTTAAACCTCCTTAGAAAAAAGGGCAACTTTGCCCACAACACAGATGTGGTGAGACAAGGACATGGGGAGATGATTGCCTGCTACTGTCCAAAAAAATAGACAAAGAGACAAATAATTTGTTCACTGTATTTACTGCCAAGGGCTTTATAACAAGCATAGCCTTTGGAAATATATCAAAAACTGTCCCCTGAAACCTAAAGAGGATGATGCCCAGGGCCGGAAAAGAGTTAGATCGGCGGAGTCGGCTTAGAAGTGAGCAAAGCTTTCAAGAAAATACTGTCCTTTATGAACTATGATGAAGTTTCGCGTGTAGTTCTTACTGACAGATGCATCATGCAGCTGGGGGAGCACATGTTCAACTGGATGGGGTCTGATGTGACCAAACAGTTATCTGGCTACGATGAAGAGAAAAACTGCTACCGCATTCCTTCTTTAGCTCTCAAACTTGGGCATTCTTTAATCAAGATCTGTAGCATTGTTGAGAGCAATGCCATGATGTATGGAGATCATGATCGTGCTGAGTGTGCCCAAGTCTTCAGGAGAATACACCAGGCAATGTGGAATGAGTACATTTCTGCTGGTGCTATAACTACATTGAAAGAAGCCAAGTGGAACACACCACAGATCATTCCTTTTACTCAGGATGTCAAAGTCCTGCACACACACATCTCTGACAGCTACGCCCCAGGTCATCCTGTTCAACCGAAGGAGAGAAGGTGAGGTATCCTGGATGCTTTTGTCAGCTTTTAAAAGCAGGGATTCTTACTATTCTTAGGGATTCGAGCTACACGAAGACATTGCCATCTGTCTGTCTGAGTTTGAGAGGAAGCTGTGTCTGCACTTCACAAGAGTTGAGATCCGTGGTAAACGAGGCAGAAAGGTTCCTCTGCTCCTCAAGCCTTCCATGGTTTCTGCCATGGAGCTGCTCGTTGAAACGCGGGAGCTTTGTGGTGTTCCAGCAGAGAATCCCTTTACGTTTGCCAGATGTGGAGCAATGTCTGCCTAGAGAGGTGGAGAGTGCATCAACAAAGCTGCTTGCGAATGTGGCATAAAGAACCCTGAAGCACTGTCATCAACTGGGCTCAGGAAACACATAGCAACCATGTCAAAAATGCTTAACCTTGATGAGAATGAAGGAGACCAACTGGCTGATTTCCTTGGTCACGATATCAGAATCCACAGACAGTATTACCGGTTACCAGAGGGAACACTGCAGCTGGCAAAAATGAGTAAAGTCCTAATGGTCATGGAGAAAGGAACACTGTCTGACTACAAAGGAGTCTTGATGACATTGAAATCGACCCAAATGGTATGAGTATACTTGGCCTGTCTGTGTGTATCTGTGCTGTACATATTTGCAAAACAATGTATATAATCATCTCACAGATGGTGAGTATAAGCAATAAAGTGTTCATTTTTTTTGTCAATTAATTATTTAGAGCAACTTGAGGCCCAAGGTGATTCCATGTCAAGTGATGAGGAGGACTACAGTGACCTATCTCAGACAACAGCACCAGCAGAGACTGATCGACCTGTTCAATCTGTTTCACAGGAGGATCAAGGTAAGAAAAATCTCTAAACTGCACAAACAACAATAATCAAATAAACATGAATTAGCTCCATGCAGCAATATCCAGCCAAATTAAAAAAAATCTTGGTCTTTGCTCACCGATTTAGTTGTAATGAGAATTTACTTATCATCTGTTTCATAGGTTCTTCAAACGCTCCCAAAAAGAAATGGGAGGACAGTGAGGTAAAAGCAGTAGAGAGACAGATGATGAAGTTCATCAAGACATGCAAAGTTCCTGGTAAGCAAGACTGTGAAAGATGCATTCACGCAGAGCCAGAAGCTTTGAAGCAGCGAACATGGACTGGTGTGAAAAATTATGTGCGGAACAGGATCACGACTGTGGTTTGTAGGGAGCCACAAACACCTTCAACACTTTGCATATTATGCTCTTTTTGTAAGAAATGGAGCTAAATTAAAAGAAATGAGGAAAATTAAAATTGAGAGACGCTCATGCTGTGTTTGAATACTTTACCACAGCTGAAGTGAAATAAACGCATTATTTGCCGAATACACAGATGTTTCAGAGACGTTTTCATGCAATACATGAACCGCTTAATACAGCGTCTGTTTGAACAAGAATAAAATTTAACACAAGCCTAAATACCAATGAAGTGGGGTCAACATTGTATACGTTTTATTTTGTTAAACATGACACAATATAACATTGCGACTACATGAAAAGAGCTTTCACTGTTATAAAAACAGATTAGTGAGCATTAGTGGAGCTGAAGGTGTGAGAATAAACATGATTGGTGTTATGCAGAGATCCGGCCAATCGTGGATCAGTTGTGTCGTCATCAGAGCTCGTGAGTCGCTCTGGAGAAACTACGCTGGCTGAGTCTTCCTGCTCTCCAATCGCTCTCGCCGGACTCTGATGTCATACGTCACAGTCACAGGGTGTCGCTGTCTGAAGCCGGACACAAGCTCTAACCGTCATGCACTGCTTCAAGTCAGCCGCTGATCAGTCTGTGCAGCGCTGTCCAACAAGCCTTTTCTCTCCTCCCCTCCCTCTTTCCATCCCTCTTTACATTCACTCCTTTCCATCTCTACAGCTTTTCATCCCTCTTTACATTCACTCCTATTTACATTCTCTCCCTCTTTCCATCCCTCTTTACATTCACTCCTTTCCATCTCTACAGCTTTTCATCCCTCTTTACATTCACTCCCTATTTACATTCTCTCCCTCTTTACATTCACTCCTTTCCATCTCTCCCACTTTTCATCCCTCTTTACATTCTCTCCCTCTTTACATTCACTCCTTCTTTACATCCCTTCACATTCTCTCCCTCTTCACATTCTCTCCCCTTACATCCTTCACATTCTCTCCCTCTTTACATTCTCTCCCCCTTTACATTCTCTCCCCTTTCCATCTCTCCCACTTTTCATCCCTCTTTACATTCTCTCCCTCTTAACATTGTCTCCCTCTTTACATTCACTCCTTCTTTACATCCCTTCACATTCTCTCCCTCTTTACATCCCTTCACATTCTCTCCCTCTTTACATCCTCTTTACATTCACATCCCTCTTTACATTCTCTCCCCCTTTACATTCTCTCCCCCTTTACATCCCTTCACATTCTCTCTCCTCTTTACATTCTCTCCCTCTTTACATTCTCTCCCTCTTTATATTCTCTTCCCCTTTACATCCCTTCACATTCTCTCCCTCTTTACATTCTCTCCCTCTTTACATCCCTTTACATTCTCTCCCCCTTTACATCCTCTTTACATTCTCTCCCTCTTTACATCCTCTTTACATTCACTCCCTCTTTACATTCTCTCCCCTTTACATTCTCTCCCTCTTTACATTCACTCCCTCTTTACATTCTCTCCCCTTTACATTCTCTCCCTCTTTACATTCACTCCCTCTTTACATTCTCTCCCCCTTTACATCCTCTTTACATTCTCTCCCTCTTTACATCCTCTTTACATTCACTCCCTCTTTACATTCTCTCCCCTTTACATTCTCTCCCTCTTTACATTCACTCCCTCTTTACATTCTCTCCCCCTTTACATTCTCTCCCTCTTTACATTCACTCCCTCTTTACATTCTCTCCCCTTTTCATTCTCTCCCCCTTTACATCCTCTTTACATTTTCTCCCTCTTTACATCCTCTTTACATTCACTCCCTCTTTACATTCTCTCCCTCTTTACATTCACTCCCTCTTTACATTCACTCCCTCTTTACATCCTCTTTTTACATTCACTCCCTCTTTACATTCACTCCCTCTTTACATTCACTCCCTCTTTACATTCACTCCCTCTTTTCATCCCCTTTACATTCACTCCCTCTTTCCATACCCTTTACATTCGAGGGAGTGAATGTAAAGAGGGATGGAAAGAGGGAGTGAATGTAAAGGGGAGTGAATGTCAAGAGGGATGTAAAGAGGGAGAGAATGTAAATAGGGAGTGAATGTAAAGAGGGATGAAAAGCTGTAGAGATGGAAAGGAGTGAATGTAAAGAGGGATGGAAAGAGGGAGGGGAGGAGAGAAAAGGCTTGTTGGACAGCGCTGCACAGACTGATCAGCGGCTGACTTGAAGCAGTGCATGACGGTTAGAGCTTGTGTCCGGCTGCAGACAGCGACTTGTGACTGTGACGTATGACATCAGAGTCCGGCGAGAGCGATTGGAGAGCAGGAAGACTCAGCCAGCGTAGTTTCTCCAGAGCGACTCACGAGCTCTGATGACGACACAACTGATCCACGATTGGCCGGATCTCTGCATAACACCAATCATGTTTATTCTCACACCTTCAGCTCCACTAATGCTCACAAATCTGTTTTTGTATGTAGTTGCAAAGTTGTAGTAGTTGTTCAGATGTAGTGTGTAGTTCCACATTGCCTGGTGTATTCTCCTGAAGACTTGGGCACACTCAGCACGATCATGATCTCCATACATCATGGCATTGCTCTCAACAATGCTACAGATCTTGATTAAAGAATGCCCAAGTTTGAGAGCTAAAGAAGGAATGCGGTAGCAGTTTTTCTCTTAATCGTAGCCAGATAACTCTGTTTGGTCACATCAGACCCCATCCTGTTGAACATGTGCTCCCCCAGCTGCATGATGCATCTGTCAGTAAGAACTACACGCGAAACTTCATCATAGTTCATAAAGGACAGTATTTTCTTGAAACCTTTGCTCACTTCTAAGCCGACTCCGCCGATCTAACTCTTTTCCGGCCAGTTGTCCTTGTCTCACCACATCTGTGTTGTGGGCAAAGTTGCCCCTTTTTCTAAGGAGCTTTAAAGAACTTTGGAAAGAGGCTTTTCCAAAGATCTTTATTCTTGTTCAAACAGACGCTGTATTAAGCGGTTCATGTATTGCATGAAAACGTCCCTGAAACATCTGTGTATTCGGCAAATAATGCGTTTATTTCACTTCAGCTGTGGTAAAGTATTCAAACACAGCATGAGTGTCACTACGGGAAGCAGAAAGTGTCAGACTCACGTCTCAGTTTTCAGCTTCTCCCGGCTGCACGGCAATGTCCAACACAGCTGATGTAAACGATAAAAAGAGGGAGTGAATGGAAAGAGGATGAAAAGGATGAGTAAATGTAAAGGAGATAGTAGAGAGATTTTGAAGAAGGGTGGATGGAGGAAGTACAGAGGATAGTTGGACACTGAGAATCATTCCCACCTCCAAGTTATTAGATTTTTCATTGTTCTTTTTTATTTTTATATCTTTTTGAATTTCTGTCATTAACTGCAATGTGTACTTTCAACACAATGTTTAATACTGTTAATATTAAAGAGTCATTTAATCGGAGTGTGTGTATCACTAGAGTCCCTAAAGAGTCATTTAATCGGAGTGTGTGTATCACTAGAGTCCCCAAAGAGTCATTTAATCGGAGTGTGTGTGTATCACTAGAGTCCTCAAAGAGTCATTTAATCGGAGTGTGTGTATCGCTAGAGTCCTCAAAGAGTCATTTAATCGGAGTGTGTGTATCGCTAGAGTCCTCAAAGAGTCATTTAATCAGAGTGTGTGTGTCATTAGTCCTCAAAGAGTCATTTAATCGGAGTGTGTGTGTATCGCTAGAGTCCTCAAAGAGTCATTTAATCGGAGTGTGTGTATCGCTAGAGTCCTCAAAGAGTCATTTAATCGGAGTGTGTGTATCGCTAGAGTCCTCAAAGAGTCATTTAATCGGAGTGTGTGTGTCATTAGTCCTCAAAGAGTCATTTAATCGGAGTGTGTGTATTGCTAGAGTCCCCAAAGAGTCATTTAATCGGAGTGTGTATTGCTAGAGTCCCCAAAGAGTCATTTAATCGGAGTGTGTGTATCGCTAGAGTCCCCAAAGAGTCATTTAATTGGAGTGTGTGTGTCATTAGAGTCCTCAAAGAGTCATTTAATCGGAGTGTGTGTATATCGCTAGAGTCCCCAAAGAGTCATTTAATCGGACTGTGTGTGTATCACTATTTTTATTTGTATAAAGCTTTTTTGACAGTTACTACACTTTACAGAATAAATGCCTAATGTCATAAAGCCCCAGTGAGTAGCCAAAAATGACTCTGGTGAGGAAAACCCCTCAAGATGTTTTTGTGATGATGATGAGTTTGCAGTCGATGCTAAATTAACTAGAGGGATGCAGGCCGTGGCCAGAGAAGTGTCCTCTGCCATGAAGTGAAGTCGGTTTTATTTCTATAGCGCATTATACAATACAGATCGTTTCAAAGCAGCTTCACATAAACTAACTTGCAAATTACAACAGTTATGTTCATCTTTTGTTCTCTTATAGTCAATATAGTCAAATCAAATAATATTTCTGAATGTTAATTGTCATTCCCCGACTGAGACAAGGGCACTTGATCTCAAGCTACAAATCAGACAAAAATGTAGGCTACCCATTTACAGCGATCTTGAAGGAATGAAAAACCCAGTTTACTCTCTCACACCTGCATCTCTGCACTAGCTTGATTTCAGTGTCCAGTATTGGAACTTTGAATTGTAATATTCTACTTCTGTCTTCTTAGGATAAATAATATAACATCTCAACAAAGTCCTGAAAGTATACCTTAACCAGAGTTTGTGTATCACCATGGTCCTCAAAGTATGACTTAACCAGAGTTTGTGTATCACCATGGTCCTCAAAGTATCAGAGTTTGTGTATCACCATGGTCCTCAAAGTATGACTTAACCAGAGTTTGTGTATCACCATGGTCCTCAAAGTATGACTTGACCAGAGTTTGTGTATAATGTCCCCAAAATGGACATAAAAAATATTGTCCCCAAAGTGAAGGCAAAATGTCAGGTCTTTAAGGAAGGCTTTTATTAATAAAATCAAGTGATAAGTGTGATGACAGCTTCTCCAGAAGTGCAGTCATGTCTTTCTTTTGTCTCTAGACCCTTCAGAAAGGGGTGTCCCTAAAGGTAGGGTTCCCAGTCATACGTCCTCACATTGTGGTTAAGTAGGTATGTGTGTGTGTGTGTGTGTGTGTGTGTGTGTGTGTGTGTGTCTGACGTGTGTGTGCTTTTGTGTGTGTGTGTGTGTGTGTGTGTGTGTCTCTAACGTGTGTGTGTCTGACGTGTGTGTGCTCTTGTGTCGCAGTGAGAGCTTCGCGCGTGTGAGAGCGGTGGTCATGACTCGAGATGACTCCAGTGGCGGATGGCTTCCTCAGGGCGCCGGCGGCCTCAGCCTCGTGTCCGTACTCAAGCTCAGCCGGGCCGAGGCCGAAGACCAGTTCCTCATCCACGGGGAGCGGCTCAAAGACAAATCGGTAACGTGACATCATCGCTCGCACAGGAAGTGTGATGTCATCAGTGTGTGTGGTCCGTGTGTAACGGAGCAGTTCTGGTCCTCAGGTGCTGCTGGACTGCTGTATCCGCAGGGATCTGGTCTATAATAAAGTCAATCCCATATTCCACCACTGGAGGATCGGCAACATGAAGTTTGGCCTGACCTTCCAGAGCCCGGCGGACGCCAGGGCCTTCGACCGAGGGATACGGCGGGCGATGGAGGACATTACACAAGGTGAGCGTTTAGTGTCGTCAGCAGTGTGACGTATGTGTGTTCACTCTCATTGCTCACAGAGACCCCGATCACCTCGTAAAAACATGAACGGAAATGTTTTACAACAATGTAACTGCGGACTGTAAAAAAAATATGGGCGTAGTGTCCGTGACATCACCCATAGTGTTTCTGAAGAGCATTTTTAAAGTGCAAAGTGGGCGGAGGCGGCCGTCGCCATCTTGGCAGCATCACTGCCGGATAAACGAACAAGTGCAGCGAGGCGGATTAGCTGAGGTGACGCTAACACACAGCAAACAAACGGCTGAAAATTAGCTATATAGATCAAAACCAGGCTGTACATTTTTTTTTCTGCTGTAAACTTGTGCATTTTAACTTGGAGTTTTCTGGGATTGACTCTTCTGCAGCCGGTCTCTAGTGGCCGGTCGATTAACTGCAGTTTAAGTCCTCGCGCTCGTTCCTGCGGCTGGAGTTTTACTAGTGTGTGTTGTGTAGCGCAGGTCTTCAGTGTTCCTCCTAAGAATGCTCATATTGAACGTTTAACGTTAACCGAAAGTAAAAATTTTGACCGATTAATACTATCAGTTAAACGGTGTAACAGTTAAAATGTTTTTTTTTTTGTTTTTTTTTAGTTTGCTGCGTGGTTAAAAAAATACTATATACAGGGCTCCAGACTGCGACCAAATGGTCGCATTTTGCGACCAAAATTTGAGAGTGTGCGACTGAATTTTACATCCAGTCGCACATGTGCGACCAGTAAATTTGTCCCCCACAATTTTTTTGGTTTTACACGTTAAACGTGGAAGAGGCTTATCAATGAATCCGGAATGTGTACCAATGAGTGTGAGAAGAATAGGATGCAAGTGTAAGTGGCTAATGTGTGGAGGGAGGGTTCTAGAGATATTTGAGCGCACGTTTGTTTTAAACGTCTGTGGGAAGGAGACGGAGACAAATATCACAACATGTGCGTCTGAGCAATGAGGAAGCAAACAAACTATTCTTCCGACCTGCGGCTAGTGTGCCAGTTAAATTCACTTGCTGGCTTCCAAAATAATACATTACAACAGCGATAATCAAAAAAACATGAACAAAATGACTAAACACTGTTCACGTGAGTGCCAAATGCTCGAACATGACCTGTCATTTACGCCGTCATCACCCGGGAGTTGATAGCGCGCGAGCGCAGGCGAGACCTGAACTGCAGACGTTACCATCGGTATTTATACTAAACTCATTTAGCCATTGTAAACATTCAAGAGCAAGACGCGAAAGAGAACTCGCGTCTAGAAGATTTGTGTGCGTGCGATCGCGTGTGTATGCGTCTGTGTGTATGTGTAGGCTACTCATCTCAGACAGCCATAGATGTATGACAGCGCGCAAATATTGAGTTCTCTTTCAAGTTTTGCACTTGAATGGACAAATTCACATCAAAAAGTAAACATGTCCGTCTTGATGAGTATCCTAGCAGACATAGTCTGTTTATGCCTTAAGTGAACTTATCTACTGAATCAGCTCTGAATTGAATAGCTTTTGTAACTTTAATAAGGATTATTCTTTAATTTATACAGTCAAATATGCAATGTTATTTTACATTTGATTATTTTTATTCAACTTCTGTACCTGAAAACGTCTCAGGTTACTATTGTAACCATAGTTCCCTGAGAACAGGGAACGAGACGATGCGTCGAAACGCTGCGGGAACGCCTTCTGCGTGATTGCGTCTGAAGCATCTATGCCAACTAGTCCAATGGAAAAAGGGAATGAGCGTCACGGGCGGGTGACGTCATGACCAGGAAAGGATAAGAGCACTTCCGCTGCTCGCCGGCATTAGCTTCGACAGTGCCGAAGCAAGCCGATCGCAGGGACGCCAGAAGTATGGCAGGGGGACGCATCGTCTCGTTCCCTGTTCTCAGGGAACTATGGTTACAATAGTAACCTGAGACGTTCCCTTATCGAAAAGGGAACTTCGAGATGCGTCGAAACGCTGCGGGAACGAGAATACCCAATGCGCCATAATTCAAGTACCTGAGTGTCAGACTGTTCAGCTAAGCACTAAGCACCTGAGAACCTGGGGCAGCATCCAGGTCCAGGCTGTAAAACCTCACGAATGTGAGCGGAGAGGACCAGCCCGCCGCATCACAAACATCTTGGAGAGAAACCCCATGCAGCAAGGCTTTAGAAGCCGCCATACTCCTGGTCGAATGAGCTCGGACCACCAAAGGACAAGGCTGGCCCGAGTACTCATAAGCAAGTGAAATAGCCTCGACTATCCACTTACTGACTGTCTGTTTTGAAGCAGGAAGACCTTTTTTAGGTGATCCAAAGCAAATAAATAGTTGATCGGACTTCCTGATTGAGGATGTCCGATGTACATATGTGTCCAATGCTCGCACTGGACACAACAAGTGCAGTCTTTCCTGGTCCGCAGTTGCAAACGGAGGAGGACAGAAAGCCTGCAGCACAATAGGCCTCGGCGTCAAGGTCGGCACCTTAGGGACGTATCCCTGTTTTGGATAAAGGAACGCCTTGACCATCCCCGGTGCAAATTCAAGGCAGGTGGGGGAGACCGAAAGAGCCTGAAGGTCACCAACTCTCTTGAGGGACGAAATAGCTAGGAGAAAGATGGTCTTAAGAGTAAGGAACTTCTCTGAGACCGAATCTAAGGGCTCGAATGGAGCCCTAGACAGGCCTTCTAGAACTACAGTCAAATCCCAAGCTGGCACCTTAGTGCGAGTTGCAGGCCTCAGCCTCAAAGTGCCACGAAGGAAACGTGTAATCAGGGGTCTCGACCCAAAGATATACCTCCCACCATGGTATGATAAGCCGCAATGGCTGCCACGTAAACTTTTAATGTGGAAGGACATAGACCTGACACAAAGCGCTCCTGCAGGAACTCGATTACTGTGTTGACAGAACAATTAACCAGATCCCACTGATGTCGGTGACACCATAAGGAGAAAACTCTCCATTTAAGCGCATAGAGTTTCCTCGTAGCTGGAGCTCTGGAGCTTAGGATGGTCTCAACAGCCTCAGCTGAAAGACCACTATCTACAAGTTGGGCCCCCTCAGAGGCCAAACCCAAAGATTCCATATCTCTGGCCGAGGGTGAAATATTGTGCCCCTGGCCTGAGACAGAAGGTCCCTCCTCAAAGGGATCTCCAATGGAGGCCCGTCTAACAGAAGGATCAGGTCCGCAAACCAGATCCGACTTGGCCAGCGTGGTGCTACTAGCAGTAGGCTTATCCCACACTGACGGACCCGCTCCAGAACTCCTGGGAGCAGAGCAACAGGGGGAAAGGCGTACAGACGTAGCCTCAGCCACGTCTGCACCATGGCATCCAGCCCCAGGGGGGCCGGGTGAGTAAGTGAATACCAGAGGGGACAGTGCGTCGTGTTGTGAGACGCGAACAGGTCCACCTCTGCTCTGCCATATGCCTCCCAGATTTTCTCCACCGCCTCGGGGTGGAGTCTCCAGTCCCCTGGCCTCAGCTCCTGCCTCGACAGGATGTCTGCTCCTATATTCTGGTCCCCAGGAATATACACTGCCCTCAGGGAGAGTACCTTCCCCAGGGACCACAGGAGGATCCGGTGCGCCAGTTTGCAAAGCGGACGCGACCTCAGACCCCCCTGGCGGTTCAGATAAGAGACCACAGATGTGTTGTCTGTTCGAACGAGCACATGATGGCCTCTTAGGTCCGGAAGGAAATGTCTCAACGCATTGAAGACAGCCATCATCTCCAGGCAATTGATGTGCCACGAAAGATGATGGCTTTTCCACAGACCCTGAACCGAGCGGCCTTCCATTACCGCTCCCCAGCCGGTGAGGGAAGCATCTGTCGAGATAGTAGCTCGATGGCAAAGAGCTCCCAACACCGGGCCCTGGGTTAAGAACCAGTGTTTCCTCCATATCTCTAAGGCACGAAGGCATCGCCGCGTAACCTTGATCATACGGAATGGGTTTCCCCTCGGGGAGAACCCTCTGGTCCTGAGCCACCACTGTAAAGGCCTCATGTACAGCAGGCCAAAAGGTATCACGTTGGACGCTGCTGCCAGTAGACCCAACAGTTTCTCGAACTGTTTTACAGTGCGTGACTGACCTAGCTTTAGCTCTTTGGTGGCTGCCAGGATAACAGCTACACGAACGGGCGATAGGCTGGCCCTCATCGTCACTGAATCCCATACCACACCAAGGAAAGTGGTTCTCTGTACTGGAGAAAGAACACTCTTCTTGGCATTGAGCCTCAACCCCAACATCTGCATATGGGCGAGAACGACACCTCGGTGCCGAACCGCCAACTGCTCTGATTCCGCTAGAATCAGCCAGTCGTCGATATAATTCAGAATGCGAATGCCCTGAAGCCTGAGAGGGGCTAAAGCTGCATCCATGCATTTCGTGAACGTGCGGGGTGACAAAGCTAGGCCGAAAGGAAGAACCCGATACTGGTATTCTTTGCCCCTGAAAGAAAACCTTAGGAACTTCCTGTGCTGAGGGAGGATGGAGATATGGAAGTATGCATCCTTCAGATCTATCGTGACAAACCAGTCCTCGGATCTGATTTGGGTCACGATCTGCTTGAGGGTCAGCATCTTGAACTTGAGTTTCTGAACTGACCGATTCAACAGGCGAAGATCTAAAATGGGACGCAACCCTCCATCCTTTTTTGGAACAATGAAATAACGGCTGTAAAAACCCGACTCTCTGTCGGGTGAGTACACCTGTTCTATAGCCTCTTTTGCTAACAGGGCCCTTACTTCTTGCTCCATTACCAGAGCCTGCTCGGGACGTACCACTGTGGGTAACACCCCGCTGTAACGAGGAGGACGAGAGCCAAACTGGATTCTGTATCCTTTCTCTACAATCTGCAGGACCCAATGAGAAATATTCGGCAGAAGCTTCCACGCTGCCAGAAAATTTACTAAGGGAACCAGCCTCTCGAGGCTGGTCTCTGGTGTTACTGAGAGAGCCAAATCTGGAGCCTGAAACATACCGGCAGGAACTACCTGACCTGACTGCTCTAAAACCCCCCTCAGAGGGCGCGAAACCGATGCTGTGCCGCAGCACAGCACCAGCGACTCGCTGGAGACCACTGCGCCCTGAAGCACCAGAGGTGGCAGGGTTGGCAGGAGGGTCTCGTGAGGACCCCGAAGTGGAACGGGCACCGTGTACTGAGGTGAACACCGCTCCACCCCGGTCTGGGCTGTCCTCACAGGTCTGATGCCTAAGCATCAGGACCTTTTTTTTTTTTGAACCGAAGCTTTCTTCGGCTGAAGAACGGTCCTCAGATCCGGCTTAGGCTTAGTCGACTTCAGTTGAGAGGGCTGCGTCTGTCTCCAGTATCTTCGTGGAGGAGCATGAGACGCAACACTCTCTTTCTGTTGCACATGATATGATGAGCTAGATGGCTGGGGCTGCTCACGCCCAGCAGCCCCAGGGGCTGGACACGGCGAGGGATAAACTTTTTAAAAGCGTCCGACTGTTTTTTAGCATCCTGGAATCTTTCTACTACAGCGTGAACTGCGTCACCAAAGAGACCAGACGGTTCAAGCGGAGCATCTAACAAAAAAGTACGATCTTTCTCTTTAATATCAGATAGATTGAGCCATAAATGTCTCTCAGTGGCTACCAAAGCTGCCATAGACCGCCCAATTGCTCTGGCGGTCTCTTTAGTAGCCCTGAGAGAAAGATCGGTCGCCCTACGAAGTTCTCGAACATCGTCATGACTTATTCCCTCACTATTATCCAGGTCCCCCAGCAGATCAGCCTGATAAGCCTGAAGCAGTGCCATAGTGTGCAGGCACGCCCCGGCTTGACCTGCTGCCGAATAAGCTTTGCCCACTAAACTAGATGTATTTCTTAGCGGTCTAGTGGGCAAAACTGGGGCTTTAATAGAAGATGCGGGACCAGGCGCGAGATAACTCGCTAGATTTTGTTCAACCTGGGGCATCGAACTATAGCCGTAATCTTTAGACCCTCTTATTTTAGAATATATATTAGAATGAAGGACAAAGACACGAGATGAGAACGGCTTTTTCCATGATTTAGATAATTCATCGTGTAAATCAGGAAAAAAAGGAAGCCCTCGCGGTGGAGATAATGTGGCTGAAGAAAGATAACGCTCGTCTAATCTGCTTTTGGGACGAGTGTTTTTAGTTTCAGATGGCCAGTCAACATTTAATCTTTCTACAGCTCGTGACATGACATCCACCAGCTCATCATACGCTGGGGAAATAAATTGTAATTCCCTTTCCCCCGTGTGTGCATTATCACTGTCCATACTGACAACATCAACTTCCTCAGAAGATGAGCACTGTAATAAGGGGCTCTCTCCCCGGGCGGAAGAAACCGCAAAGCGTGCTTCCGACACCGGGGGAGGAGAGCTGGATCTCCCGGGTAAGGAAGGAGAAAGGGCCCCGGACCCGTCTCGATCCCCTCCGAGAGATCCAATTGCGATCCCCAGGAATGCATTCTCCGCGTTGCCTCGGCAGACGCGGGTCCTGATCCCTGAGGATCGCGAGCCTGCCCACTCTGTTTGTCGAAGAGTGACAGGCGGGATCTGAGCATGCGAAGCGGTAGCTTCTCACAGTGCTGGCACTCAGCCCCCTCGAAGGCTGAGGCTGCATGCTCCAATCCCAAACAAATCACACAAAGCTCGTGTGTGTCCCCACCCGTTAAATAACGCGGGCAGGGAGGAACACACTGTTTGTAGACTTGTTTCGCCATTTCGATACCAACAATATTGACAGACAACAATAAATAGACGGGGACAGTTTAGACACAGATCGCTTGCTGAGGCACAGAAGCTAATGCCGGCGAGCAGCGGAAGTGCTCTTATCCTTTCCTGGTCATGACGTCACCCGCCCGTGACGCTCATTCCCTTTTTCCATTGGACTAGTTGGCATAGATGCTTCAGACGCAATCACGCAGAAGGCGTTCCCGCAGCGTTTCGACGCATCTCGAAGTTCCCTTTTCGATAAGGGAACTAATGTTAGATCTACCTGAAAAGCATAAAGTCATAGTTTATTTTATTAGTATCTTTTGCTCTATTGTATTTATTTGTGCTTTCGCTTGTTGTTAGATTATTTGTTTCTTTATTTTATTTTACAGCAGTCTTTTTCCCCTGAACATACCACATATCGAATCATACCTAAACCGTGAACCTAAAACTGTGATACAAACTGAACCGTGAGCTATATTTGAAACGTTGCAGCCCTAGTACAGTGTCACAGTTGGAAGATGATTCAGAGTGAGAAGTTTGTGTGGCGAAAAGGCCACTGCAAAGGCATTGTAATTTCTGCATCTATTATCAAAGTATTTATTAGTAAATAGTAATATACTGGAAATTAGTTGAAATCTGAATATTTGGTTAGTATGTTGTTTTACGGTGTGTGCTCCTAAATTTTCTGGTTGTGCCCCTAAAAATTTCAGTTGGGGGCGCGCGTGCTCCTAGTGAAAAAAGTTAGTCTGGAGCCCTGATATAGCCTATATCTGTTAACTCACGGGGCGCATCTACACGCACCTACAGACATATTTCACTGAGCAAGCAAAATGAAGCGAGCGAAAAGAAGTAGGCCTACTGTGTGGGACCATTTAGACAGAAAGGGCGACGAAGGTACTTGTAAAATATGCTACGCGGTATTAAAATACAGAAGTAGTGCAAGTACAATACAATATCACTGGCGAAGCAAACATCCACATGCAAATGAAAGGCGCTTCCCGAAGCTGGCCACTCCAGCGGGACATTATCTCTGTGCCATCGGAGAGGGTTTTTCTGCTGTGGGTCTAACTGTGCTCCAGACTAACCCCACATCATGTAGAGTGGGTCTAACTGTGCTCCAGACTAACCCCACATCATGTAGAGCGGGTCTAACTGTGCTCCAGACTAACCCCACATCATGCAGAGCGGGTCTAACAGCTGATCTCCAGACTAACCCCACATCATGTAGAGCGGGTCTAACTCAACAGCTGATCTCCAGACTAACCCCACATCATGTAGAGCTGTTCTAACTCAACAGCTGAGCTCCAGACTAACCCCACATCATATAGAGCTGGTCTAACTCAACAGCTGATCTCCAGACTAACCCCACATCACGTAGAGCTGGTCTAACTTAACAGCTGAGCTCCAGACTAACCCCACATCATGTAGAGCTGGTCTAACTCAACAACTGCGCTCCAGACTAACCCCACATCATGTAGAGCGGGTCTAACTCAACAGTTGATCTCCAGACTAACCCCACATCATGTAGAGCGGGTCTAACTCAACAGCGGAGCTCCAGACTAACCCCACATCATGTAGAGCTGGTCTAACTCAACAACTGCGCTCCAGACTAACCCCACAGCATGTAGAGTGGGTCTAACTCAACAGCTGATCTCCAGACTAACCCCACATCATGTAGAGCTGGTCTAACTCAACAGCTGAGCTCCAGACTAACCCTACATCAAGAGCTGGTCTAACTCAACAGCTGGACTCCAGACTAACCCCACATCATGTAGAGCTGGTCTAACTCAACAAGCTGCTCCAGACTAACCCACATCATGTAGAGCGGTCTAACTCAACAGCTGAGCTCCAGACTAACCCCACATCATGTAGAGCTGGTCTAACTCAACAGCTGACTCCAGACTAACCCCACATCATGTAGAGCGGTCTAACTCAACAGCTGACTCCAGACTAACCCCACATCATGTAGAGCTGGTCTAACTCAACAGCTGACTCCAGACTAACCCCCAAATCATGTAGAGCGGGTCTAACTCAACAGCTGGCTCCAGACTAACCCCACATCATGTAGAGTGGGTCTAACTCAACAGCTGACGCTCCAGACTAACCCCACATCATGTAGACGGTCTAACTCAACAGCTGGCTCCAGACTAACCCCACATCATTAGAGCGGGTCTAACTCAACAGCTGCTCCAGACTAACCCCACATCATGTAGAGCGGGTCTAACTCAACAGCTGATCTCCAGACTAACCCCACATCATGTAGAGTGGTCTAACTCAACAGCTGACTCCAGACTAACCCACATCATGTAGAGCGGGTCTAACTCAACAGTGAGTCTCAGACTAACCCCACATCATGTAGAGCGGGTCTAACTCAACAGCTGCGCTCCAGACTAACCCCACATCATGTAGAGGGGTCTAAACTCAACAGCTGGCTCCAGACTAACCCACATCATGTAGAGCGGTCTAACTCAACAGCTGCGCTCCAGACTAACCCCACATCATGTAGAGCGGGTCTCAACTCAACAGCTGAGCTCCAGACTAACCCACATCATGTAGAGCTGGTCTAACTCAACAGCTGAGCTCCAGACTAACCCCAATCTGTAGAGCGGGTCCAACTCAACAGTGCTCTCCAGACTAACCCCAAATCATGTAGAGCTGGTCTAACTCAACAGCTGAGCTCCAGACTAACCCCACATCATGTAGAGTGGGTCTAACTCAACAGTTGATCTCCAGACTAACCCCACATCATGTAGAGCGGGTCTAACTCAACAGCGAGCTCCAGACTAACCCCACATATGTAGAGCTGGTCTAACCTCAACAACTGCGCTCCAGACTAACCCCACATCATGTAGAGGGGTCTAACTCAACAGCTGATCTCCAGACTAACCCCACATCATGTAGAGCTGGTCTAACTCAACAGCTGAGCTCCAGACTAACCCCACATCATGTAGAGCGGGTCCAACTCAACAGCTGATCTCCAGACTAACCACAAATCAAACCCTACATCATGTAGAGTGGATCTAACTCAACAGTTGAGCTCCAGACTAACCCACATCATGTAGAGCTGGTCTAACTCAACAACTGCGCTCCAGACTAACCCCACATCATGTAGAGCGGTCTAACTCAACAGCTGAGCTCCAGACTAACCCCACATCATGTAGAGCTGGTCTAACTCAACAGCTGCGCTCCAGACTAACCCCACATCATGTAGAGCTGGTCTAACTTAACAACTGCGCTCCAGACTAACCCCACATCATGTAGAGCGGGTCTAACTCAACAGCTGAGTCCAGACTAACCCCACATCATGTAGAGCTGGTCTAACTCAACAGCTGATCTCCAGACTAACCCCACATCATGTAGAGCTGGTCTAACTCAACAGCTGCGCTCCAGACTAACCCCACATCATGTAGAGCTGGTCTAACTCAACAGCTGATCTCCAGACTAACCCCACATCATGTAGAGCGGGTCTAACTCAACAGCTGCGCTCCAGACTAACCCACATCATGTAGAGCTGGTCTAACTCAACAACTGCGCTCCAGACTAACCCCACATCATGTAGAGCGGGTCTAACTCAACAGCTGCGCTCCAGACTAACCCCACATCATGTAGAGCGGGTCTAACTCAACAGCTGCAGCTCCAGACTAACCCCACATATGTAGAGCGGGTCTAACTCAACAGCTGATCTCCAGACTAACCCCACATCATGTAGAGCGGTCTAACTCAACAGCTGATCTCCAGACTAACCCACATCATGTAGAGCTGGTCTAACTCAACAGCTGAGCTCCAGACTAACCCCACATCATGTAGAGCTGGTCTAACTCAACAGTCGCTCCAGACTAACCCCACATCATGTAGAGCGGGTCTAACTCAACAGCTGAGCTCCAGACTAACCCCACATCATGTAGAGCTGGTCTAACTCAACAGCTGACTCCAGACTAACCCCACATCATGTAGAGCGGTCTAACTCAACAGCTGAGCTCCAGACTAACCCCACATATAGAGGTCTAAACAGTATTCAGACTACCCATCGTAGAGCTGGTCTAACTCAACAGCTGAGCTCCAGACTAACCCCACATCATGTAGAGCTGGTCTCAACTCAACAGCTGAGCTCCAGACTAACCCAAATCATGTAGAGCTGGTCTAACTCAACAGCTGCGCTCCAGACTAACCCCACATCATGTAGAGTGGTCTAACTCAACAGCTGGCTCCAGACTAACCCCACATCATGTAGAGCTGGTCTAACTCAACAATGCGACTCCAGACTAACCCCACATCATGTAGAGCGGGTCTAACTCAACAGCTGCAGCTCCAGACTAACCCCACATCATGTAGAGCGGGTCTAACTCAACAGCTGCTCCAGACTAACCCCACATCATGTAGAGCTGGTCTAACTTAACAAGCTGAGCTCCAGACTAACCCCACATCATGTAGAGCTGGTCTAACTCAACAGTGACTCCAGACTAACCCCACATCATGTAGAGTGGTCTAACTCAACACTGGCTCCAGACTAACCCCACATCATGTAGAGCTGGTCTAACTCAACACTGACGCTCCAGACTAACCCCACATCTGTAGACTGGCTATCAATCATGCTCAGTACCAACATGTAGGCGGTCTAACTCAACAGCTGCGCTCCAGACTAACCCCACATCATGTAGAGCTGGTCTAACTCAACAGCTGAGCTCCAGACTAACCCCACATCATGTAGAGTCGGTCTAACTCAACAGCTGCGCTCCAGACTAACCCCACATCATGTAGAGCTGGTCTAACTCAACAACTGCGCTCCAGACTAACCCCACATCATGTAGAGCTGGTCTAACTCAACAGCTGCGCTCCAGACTAACCCCACATCATGTAGAGCGGGTCTAACTCAACAGCTGGCTCCAGACTAACCCCACATCATGTAGAGCTGGTCTAACTCAACAGACTGGCTCCAGACTAACCCCACATCATGTAGAGCTGGGTCTAACTCAACAGCTGGCTCCAGACTAACCCCACATCATGTAGAGCTGGTCTAACTCAACAGCTGACTCCAGACTAACCCCACATCATGTAGAGCTGGTCTAACTCAACAGCTGCGCTCCAGACTAACCCCACATCATGTAGAGCGTGGTCTAACTCAACAGCTGCGCTCCAGACTAACCCCACATCATGTAGAGCTGGTCTAACTCAACAGCTGACTCCAGACTAACCCCACATCATGTAGGAGCTGGTCTAACTCAACAACTGCTGCTCCAGACTAACCCCACATCATGTAGAGCTGGTCTAACTCAACAGCTGACTCCAGACTAACCCCACATCATGTAGAGCTGGTCTAACTCAACAGCTGACTCCAGACTAACCCCACATCATGTAGAGCTGGTCTAACTCAACAGCTGGCTCCAGACTAACCCACATCATGTAGAGCGGTCTAACTCAACAGCTGGCTCCAGACTAACCCCACATCATGTAGAGCGGGTCTAACTCAACAGCTGACTCCAGACTAACCCACATCATGTAGAGCTGGTCTAACTCAACAGCTGAGCTCCAGACTAACCCCACATCATGTAGAGCGGGTCTAACTCAACAGCTGGCTCCAGACTAACCCACATCATGTAGAGCTGGTCTAACTCAACAGCTGGCTCCAGACTAACCCACATCATGTAGAGCGGGTCTAACTCAACAGCTGATCTCCAGACTAACCCCAAATCATGTAGAGCTGGTCTAACTCAACAGCTGGCTCCAGACTAACCCCACATCATGTAGAGTGGTCTAACTCAACAGTGACTCCAGACTAACCCCACATCATGTAGAGCGGGTCTAACTCAACAGCTGAGCTCCAGACTAACCCACATCATGTAGAGCGGGTCTAACTCAACAGCTGCGCTCCAGACTAACCCCACATCATGTAGAGCTGGTCTAACTCAACAGCTGAGCTCCAGACTAACCCCACATCATGTAGAGCTGGTCTAACTCAACAGCTGAGCTCCAGACTAACCCCACATCATGTAGAGCTGGTCTAACTCAACAGCTGAGCTCCAGACTAACCCACATCATGTAGAGCGGTCTAACTCAACAGCTGAGCTCCAGACTAACCCACATCATGTAGAGCTGGTCTAACTCAACAGCTGGCTCCAGACTAACCCCACATCATGTAGAGCGGGTCTAACTCAACAGCTGAGCTCCAGACTAACCCACATCATGTAGACGGGTCTAACATCAACAGCTGCTCCAGACTAACCCCACATCATGTAAGTGGTCTAACTCAACAGTGAGCTCCAGACTAACCCACATCATGTAGACGGGTCAACTCAACAGCTGCTCCAGACTAACCCAATCATGTAGAGCTGGTCTAACTCAACAGCTGAGCTCCAGACTAACCCCACATCATGTAGAGTGGTCTAACTCAACAGCTGTCTCCAGACTAACCCCACATCATGTAGAGCTGGTCTAACTCAACAGCTAGCTCCAGACTAACCCCACATCATGTAGAGCTGGTCTAACTCAACAGCTGCGCTCCAGACTAACCCCACATCATGTAGAGCTGGGTCTAACTCAACAGCTGACTCCAGACTAACCCCACATCATGTAGAGCGGTCTAACTCAACAGCTGAGCTCCAGACTAACCCCACATCATGTAGAGCTGGGTCTAACTCAACAGCTGAGCTCCAGACTAACCCCACATCATGGTTTAAGCTGGTCGCTACAACTCAACAGCTGATCTCCAGACTAACCCCACATCATGTAGAGCTGGTCTAACTCAACAGCTGGCTCCAGACTAACCCCACATCATGTAGAGGGGTCTAACTCAACAGCTGATCTCCAGACTAACCCCACATCATGTAGAGCGGGTCTAACTCAACAGCTGCGCTCAGACTAACCCCACATCATGTAGAGCTGGTCTAACTCAACAGCTGCGCTCCAGACTAACCCCACATCATGTAGAGCGTGGTCTAACTCAACAGCTGACTCCAGACTAACCCCACATCATGTAGAGCTGGTCTAACTCAACAGCTGAGCTCCAGACTAACCCCACATCATGTAGAGCGGGTCTAACTCAACAGCTGCGCTCCAGACTAACCCCACATCATGTAGAGCGGGTCTAACTCAACAGCTGCGCTCCAGACTAACCCCACATCATGTAGAGCTGGTCTAACTCAACAGCTGAGCTCCCGACTAACCCCACATCATGTAGAGCTGGTCTAACTCAACAGCTGCGCTCCAGACTAACCCCACATCATGTAGAGCTGGTCTAACTTAACAACTGCGCTCCAGACTAACCCCACATCATGTAGAGCTGGTCTAACTCAACAACTGCGCTCCAGACTAACCCCACATCATGTAGAGCGGGTCTAACTCAACAGCTGCGCTCCAGACTAACCCCACATCATGTAGAGCGGGTCTAACTCAACAGCTTCGCTCCAGACTAACCCCACATTATGTAGAGCGGGTCTAACTCAACAGCTGATTTCCAGACTAACCCCACATCATGTAGAGCTGGTCTAACTCAACAGCTGATCTCCAGACTAACCCCACATCATGTAGAGCTGGTCTAACTCAACAGCTGAGCTCCAGACTAACCCCACATCATGTAGAGCTGGTCTAACTCAACAGCTACGCTCCAGACTAACCCCACATCATGTAGAGCGGGTCTAACTCAACAGCTGATCTCCAGACTAACCCCACATCATGTAGAGCTGGTCTAACTCAACAACTGCGCTCCAGACTAACCCCAATCATGTAGAGCGGGTCTAACTCAACAGCTGCGCTCCAGACTAACCCCACATCATGTAGATCGGGTCTAACTCAACAGCTGCGCTCCAGACTAACCCCACATCATGTAGATCGGTCTAACTCAACAGCTGCGCTCGAGACTAACCCCACATCATTTAGAGCGGGTCTAACTCAACAGCTGCGCTCCAGACTAACCCCACATCATGTAGAGCGGTCCAACTCAACAGCTGATCTCCAGACTAACCCCAAATCATGTAGAGCTGGTCTAACTCAACAGCTGAGCTCCAGACTAACCCCACATCATGTAGAGTGGGTCTAACTCAACAGTTGATCTCCAGACTAACCCCACATCATGTAGAGCGGGTCTAACTCAACAGCTGCGCTCGAGACTAACCCCACATCATGTAGAGCGGGTCTAACTCAACAGCTGCGCTCCAGACTAACCCCACATCATGTAGAGCGGGTCTAACTCAACAGCTGAGCTCCAGACTAACCCCACATAATGTAGAGCGGGTCTAACTCAACAGCTGAGCTCCAGACTAACCCCACATCATGTAGAGCTGGTCTAACTCAACAGCTGAGCTCCAGACTAACCCCACATCATGTAGAGCGGGTCCAACTCAACAGCTGATCTCCAGACTAACCCCAAATCATGTAGAGCTGGTCTAACTCAACAGCTGAGCTCCAGACTAACCCCACATCATGTAGAGTGGGTCTAACTCAACAGTTGATCTCCAGACTAACCCCACATCATGTAGAGCGGGTCTAACTCAACAGCGGAGCTCCAGACTAACCCCACATCATGTAGAGCTGGTCTAACTCAACAACTGCGCTCCAGACTAACCCCACATCATGTAGAGCGGGTCTAACTCAACAGCTGATCTCCAGACTAACCCCACATCATGTAGAGCTGGTCTAACTCAACAGCTGAGCTCCAGACTAACCCCACATCATGTAGAGCGGGTCCAACTCAACACTGATCTCCAGACTAACCACAAATCATGTAGAGCTGGTCTAACTCAACAGCTGAGCTCCAGACTAACCCTACATCATGTAGAGTGGATCTAACTCAACAGTTGAGCTCCAGACTAACCCCACATCATGTAGAGCTGGTCTAACTCAACAACTGCGCTCCAGACTAACCCCACATCATGTAGAGCAGGTCTAACTCAACAGCTGAGCTCCAGACTAACCCCACATCATGTAGAGCTGGTCTAACTCAACAGCTGCGCTCCAGACTAACCCCACATCATGTAGAGCTGGTCTAACTTAACAACTGCGCTCCAGACTAACCCCACATCATGTAGAGCGGGTCTAACTCAACAGCTGATTTCCAGACTAACCCCACATCATGTAGAGCTGGTCTAACTCAACAGCTGATCTCCAGACTAACCCCACATCATGTAGAGCGGGTCTAACTCAACAGCTGCGCTCCAGACTAACCCCACATCATGTAGAGCTGGTCTAACTCAACAGCTGATCTCAGACTAACCCCACATCATGTAGAGCGGGTCTAACTCAACAGCTGCGCTCCAGACTAACCCCACATCATGTAGAGCTGGTCTAACTCAACAACTGCGCTCCAGACTAACCCCACATCATGTAGAGCGGGTCTAACTCAACAGCTGCGCTCCAGACTAACCCCACATCATGTAGAGCGGGTCTAACTCAACAGCTGCGCTCCAGACTAACCCCACATTATGTAGAGCGGGTCTAACTCAACAGCTGATTTCCAGACTAACCCCACATCATGTAGAGCTGGTCTAACTCAACAGCTGATCTCCAGACTAACCCCACATCATGTAGACTGGTCTAACTCAACAGCTGAGCTCCAGACTAACCCCAATCATGTAGAGCTGGTCTAACTCAACAGCTACGCTCCAGACTAACCCCACATCATGTAGAGCTGGTCTAACTCAACAGCTGATCTCCAGACTAACCCCACATCATGTAGAGCTGGTCTAACTCAACAGCTGCGTCCAGACTAACCCCACATCATGTAGAGCTGGTCTAACTCAACACTGGCTCCAGACTAACCCCACATCATATAGAGCTGGTCTAACTCAACAGCTGATCTCCAGACTAACCCCACATCAGTAGAGCTGGTCTAACTCAACAGCTGAGCTCCAGACTAACCCACATCATGTAGAGCGGTCTAACTCAACAGCTGCGCTCCAGACTAACCCCAACATCATGTAGAGCGGGTCTAACTCAACAGCTGCGCTCCAGACTAACCCCACATCATGTAGAGCTGGTCTAACTCAACAGCTGATCCAGACTAACCCCACATCATGTAGATCGGGTCTAACTCAACAGCTGACTCCAGACTAACCCCACATCATGTAGAGCTGGTCTAACTCAACAGCTGCGCTCCAGACTAACCCCACATCATGTAGAGCGGGTCTAACTCAACAGCTGATCTCCAGACTAACCCCACATCATGTAGAGCTGGTCTAACTCAACAGCTGGTCTCCAGACTAACCCCACATCATGTAGAGCTGGTCTAACTCAACAGTGCGCTCCAGACTAACCCCACATCATGTAGAGGGTCTAACTCAACAGCTGCGCTCCAGACTAACCCCACATCATGTAGATGGGTCTAACTCAACAGACTGCGCTCAGACTAACCCCACATCATGTAGAGCGGGTCTAACTCAACAGCTGCGCTCCAGACTAACCCACATCATGTAGAGCGGGTCTAACTCAACAGCTGATCTCCAGACTAACCCCACATCATGTAGAGCTGGTCTAACTCAACAGCTGAGCTCCAGACTAACCCCACATCATGTAGAGCTGGGTCTAACTCAACAGCTGATCTCCAGACTAACCCCACATCATGTAGAGCTGGTCTAACTCAACAGCTGCGCTCCAGACTAACCCCACATCATGTAGAGCGGTCTAACTCAACAGCTGCGCTCCAGACTAACCCCACATCATGTAGAGCGGGTCTAACTCAACAGCTGAGCTCCAGACTAACCCCACATAATGTAGAGCGGGTCTAACTCAACAGCTGGCTCCAGACTAACCCCACATCATGTAGAGCTGGTCTAACTCAACAGCTGAGCTCCAGACTAACCCCACATCATGTAGAGCGGGTCCAACTCAACAGCTGATCTCCAGACTAACCCCAAATCATGTAGAGCTGGTCTAACTCAACAGCTGAGCTCCAGACTAACCCCACATCATGTAGAGCTGGTCTAACTCAACAGCTGATCTCCAGACTAACCCCACATCACGTAGAGCTGGTCTAACTTAACAGCTGAGCTCCAGACTAACCCCACATCATGTAGAGCTGGTCTAACTCAACAACTGCGCTCCAGACTAACCCCAAATCATGTAGAGCTGGTCTAACTCAACAGCTGCGCTCCAGACTAACCCCACATCATGTAGATCGGGTCTAACTCAACAGCTGCGCTCCAGACTAACCCCACATCATGTAGATCGGGTCTAACTCAACAGCTGCGCTCGAGACTAACCCCACATCATTTAGAGCGGGTCTAACTCAACAGCTGCGCTCCAGACTAACCCCACATCATGTAGAGCGGGTCTAACTCAACAGCTGATCTCCAGACTAACCCCAAATCATGTAGAGCTGGTCTAACTCAACAGCTGAGCTCCAGACTAACCCCACATCATGTAGAGCTGGTCTAACTCAACAGTTGACTCCAGACTAACCCCACATCATGTAGAGTGGTCTAACTCAACAGCTGCGCTCCAGACTAACCCCACATCATGTAGAGCGGTCTAACTCAACAACTGCGCTCCAGACTAACCCCACATCATGTAGAGCGGGTCTAACTCAACAACTGCGCTCCAGACTAACCCCACAAATTGTAGAGCTGGGACTAACTCAACAGCTGCAGCTCCAGACTAACCCCACATCATGTAGAGCTGGTCTAACTCAACAGCTGAGCTCCAGACTAACCCCACATCATGTAGAGCGGTCTAACTCAACAGCTGCGCTCCAGACTAACCCCAATCATGTAGAGCTGGTCTAACTAACAGCTGAGCTCCAGACTAACCCCATCATGTAGAGCTGGTCTAACTCAACACTGGCTCCAGACTAACCCCACATCATGTAGAGCGGGTCTAACTCAACAGCTGCGCTCCAGACTAACCCCACATCATGTAGAGCTGGTCTAACTCAACAACTGCGCTCCAGACTAACCCCACATCATGTAGAGCGGTCTAACTCAACAGCTGATCTCCAGACTAACCCCACATCATGTAGAGCTGGTCTAACTCAACAGCTGAGCTCCAGACTAACCCCACATCATGTAGAGGTGGTCAACTCAACAGCTAGCTCCAGACTAACCCAATCATGTAGAGCTGGGTCTAACTCAACAGCTGATCTCCAGACTAACCCACATCATGTAGAGCTGGTCTAACTCAACAGCTGATCTCCAGACTAACCCCACATCATGTGAGAGCTGTTCTAACTCAACAGCTGACGCTCCAGACTAACCCCACATCATTAGAGCTGGTCTAACTCAACAGCTGATCTCCAGACTAACCCCACATCAGTAGAGCTGGTCTAACTCAACAGCTGAGCTCCAGACTAACCCCACATCATGTAGAGCTGGTCTAACTCAACAACTGCGCTCCAGACTAACCCCAAATCATGTAGAGCGGGTCTAACTCAACAGCTGATCCAGACTAACCCACATCATGTAGAGCTGGTCTAACTCAACAGCTGACGTCCAGACTAACCCCACATCATGTAGAGCGGGTCTAACTCAACAGCTGCGCTCCGAGACTAACCCCACATATTGTAGAGCGGGTCTAACTCAACAGCTGATGCTCCAGACTAACCCCACATCATGTAGAGCTGGTCAACTCAACAGCTGATCTCCAGACTAACCCCACATCATGTAGAGCTGGTCTAACTCAACAACTGCGCTCCAGACTAACCCCCAATCATGTAGAGCTGGCTAACTCAACAGCTTGCTCCAGACTAACCCCACATCATGTAGAGCTGGTCTAACTCAACAGCTGGCTCTCAGACTAACCCCACATCATGTAGAGCTGGTCTAACTCAACAGCTGCGCTCCAGACTAACCCCACATCATGTAGAGCTGGTCTAACTAACAGCTGGCTCCAGACTAACCCCACATATGTAGAGCGGGTCTAACTCAACAGCTGGCTCCAGACTAACCCCACATCATGTAGAGCTGGTCTAACTCAACAGCTGCGCTCCAGACTAACCCCACATCATGTAGAGCGGGTCCAACTCAACAGCTTGTCTCCAGACTAACCCCAAATATGTAGAGCTGGGTCTAACTCAACAGCTGATGCTTCCAGACTAACCCCACATCATGTAGAGCTGGGTCTAACTCAACAGTGATCTCCAGACTAACCCCACATCATGTAGAGCTGGTCTAACTCAACAGCGAGCTCCAGACTAACCCCACATCATGTAGAGCTGGTCTAACTCAACAACTGCTCCAGACTAACCCCACATCATGTAGAGCGGGTCTAACTCAACAGCTGATCTCCAGACTAACCCCACATCATGTAGAGCTGGTCTAACTCAACAGCTGAGCTCCAGACTAACCCCACATCATGTAGAGCGGGTCCAACTCAACAGCTGATCTCCAGACTAACCACAAATCATGTAGAGCTGGTCTAACTCAACAGCTGAGCTCCAGACTACCCCACATCATGTAGACTGGTCTAACTCAACAGCTGCGCTCCAGACTAACCCCACATCATGTAGATGGTCTAACTCAACAGCTGCACTCAGACTAACCCCACATCATTAGAGCGGTCTAATCAACACTGCGCTCCAGACTAACCCCACATCATGTAGAGCGGTCTAACTCAACAGCTGCCAGACTAACCCCACATCATGTAGAGCGGTCTAACTCAACAGCTGCTCCAGACTAACCCCACATCATGTAGAGCTGGTCTAACTCAACAGTTGCTCCAGACTAACCCCACATCAGTAGAGCGGTCTAACTCAAAACTGCGTCCAGACTAACCCCACATCATGTAGAGCTGGTCTAACTCAAACTGCGCTCCAGACTAACCCAATCATGTAGAGCTGGCTAACTCAACAGCTGGCTCCAGACTAACCCCCATCATGTAGAGCTGGTCTAACTCAACAGCTGAGCTCCAGACTAACCCCACATCATGTAGAGCTGGTCTAACTCAACAGCTGCCTCCAGACTAACCCCACATCATGTGAGCTGGTCTAACTAACACTGCGCTCCAGACTAACCCCACATCATGTAGAGCTGGTTTACTCAACACTGCGCTCCAGACTAACCCCACATCATGTAGAGCGGTCTAACTCAACAGCGCGCTCCAGACTAACCCCACATCAGTAGAGCTGGTCTAACTCAACAGCTGACTCCAGACTAACCCATCATGTAGAGCTGGTCTAACTCAACAACGCTCCAGACTAACCCCACATCATGTAGAGCTGGTCTACCAACACTGCGCTCCAGACTAACCCCAATATGTAGAGCGGTCTAACTCAACAGCTGCGCTCCAGACTAACCCCACATCATGTAGATCGGTCTAACTCAACAGCTGCCTCCAGACTAACCCCACATCATTAGAGCTGGTCTAACTCAACAGCTGACTCCAGCTAACCCCACATCACGTAGAGCTGGTCTAATTAACAGCTGACTCCAGACTAACCCCCACATCATGTAGAGCTGGTCTAACTCAACACTGCGCTCAGACTAACCCCAACATCATGTAGAGCGGGTCTAACTCAACAGCTGCGCTCCAGACTAACCCCACATCATGTAGACGGGTCTAACTCAACAGCTGCGCTCCAGACTAACCCCACATCATGTAGACGGGTCTAACTCAACAGCTGATCTCCAGACTAACCCACATCATGTAGAGCGGGTCACCAACAGCTGTCCAGCAACCCCACACATTAGAGGGGTCTAACTCAACAGCTGCGCTCAGACTAACCCACACATTTGAGCGGGTCTAACTCAACAGCTGTCCAGACTAACCCACATCATGTAGAGTGGTCTAACTCAACAGCTGATCTCCAGACTAACCCCACATCATGTAGAGCGGGTCTAACTCACAGCTGACTCCAGACTAACCCACATCATGTAGAGCGGTCTAACTCAACAGCTGCTCAGACTAACCCACATCATGTAGAGCTGTTCTAACTCAACAGCTGAGCTCCAGACTAACCCCACATCATATAGAGCTGGTCTAACTCAACAGCTGTCTCCAGCTAACCCCACATCACGTAGAGCTGGTCTAACTTAACAGCTGAGCTCCAGACTAACCCCACATCATGTAGAGCTGGTCTAACTCAACAGCTGCCTCCAGACTAACCCCACATCATGTAACGGGTCTAACTCAACAGCTGCGCTCCAGACTAACCCCACATCATGTAGATCGGGTCTAACTCAACAGCTGTCTCCAGACTAACCCCACATCATGTAGAGCGGGTCTAACTCAACAGCTGTCTCCAGCTAACCCCACATCATGTAGAGCGGGTCTAACTCAACAGCTCTCAGACTAACCCCACATCATTAGAGCGGGTCTAACTCAAAAGCGCCTCCAGACTAACCCACATCATGTAGAGCGGTCTAACTCAACAGCTGTTTCCAGACTAACCCCACATCATGTAGAGCTGTCTAACTCAACAGCTGATCTCCAGACTAACCCCACATCATGTAGAGCGGTCTAACTCAACAGTGACTCCAGACTAACCCCACATCATGTAGAGCGGGTCTAACTCAACAGCTGCTCCAGACTAACCCCACATCATGTAGAGCTGGTCTAACTCAACAGCTGGCTCCAGACTAACCCACATCATGTAGAGCGGTCTAACTCAACAGCTGCCTCCAGACTAACCCACATCAGTAGAGCGGTCTAACTCAACAGCTGATTCCAGACTAACCCACATCATGTAGAGCTGGTCTAACTCAACAGCTGATCTCCAGACTAACCCCACATCATGTAGAGCTGGTCTAACTCAACAGCTGCTCCAGACTAACCCCACATCATGTAGAGCGGGTCTAACTCAACAGCTGCGCTCCAGACTAACCCCACATCATGTAGAGCGGTCTAACTCAACACTGGCTCCAGACTAACCCCACATCATGTAGAGCGGTCTAACTCAACAGCTGACTCCAGACTAACCCCACATCATGTAGAGCGGGTTAACTCAACAGCTGATCTCCAGACTAACCCACATCATGTAGAGCTGGTCTAACTCAACAGCTGACTCCAGACTAACCCCACATCATGTAGAGCTGTCTAACTCAACAGCTGATCTCCAGACTAACCCCACATCATGTAGAGCTGGTCTAACTCAACAGCTGATCTCCAGACTAACCCCACATCATGTAGAGCGGTCTAACTCAACAGCTGATCTCCAGACTAACCCACATCATGTAGAGCTGTCTAACTCAACAGCTGACTCCAGACTAACCCCACATCATAGAGCTGGTCTAACTCAACAGCTGACTCCAGACTAACCCCACATCATGTAGAGCGGTCTAACTCAACAGCTGACTCCAGACTAACCCCACATCATGTAGAGCTGGTCTAACTAACAGCTGACTCCAGACTAACCCCACATCATGTAGAGCTGGTCTAACTAACAGCTGAGCTCCAGACTAACCCCACATCATGTAGAGCGGTCTAACTCAACAGCTGCGCTCCAGACTAACCCCACATCATGTAGAGCGGTCTAACTCAACACTGACTCCAGACTAACCCCACATCATGTAAGCTGGTCTAACTCAACAGCTGCTCCAGACTAACCCCACATCATGTAGAGCGGGTCTAACTCAACAGCTGCTCCAGACTAACCCCACATCATGTAGAGCGGTCTAACTCAACAGCTGGCTCCAGACTAACCCCACATCATGTAGAGCTGGTCTAACTCAACAGCTGATCTCAGACTAACCCCACATCATGTAGAGCGGTCTAACTCAACAGCTGATCTCCAGACTAACCCCACATCATGTAGAGCTGGTCTAACTCAACAGCTGACTCCAGACTAACCCCACATCATGTAGAGCTGGTCTAACTCAACAGCTGAGCTCCAGACTAACCCCACATCATGTAGAGCGGGTCTAACTCAACAGCTGACTCCAGACTAACCCCACATCATGTAGAGCTGGTCTAACTCAACAGCTGAGCTCCAGACTAACCCCACATCATGTAGAGCTGGTCTAACTCAACAGCTGCTCCAGACTAACCCCACATCATGTAGAGCGGGTCTAACTAACAGCTGAGCTCCAGACTAACCCCACATCATGTAGAGCTGGTCTAACTCAACAGCTGAGCTCCAGACTAACCCCACATCATGTAGAGCGGGTCTAACTCACAACAGCTGCTCTCCAGACTAACCCCACATCATGTAGAGCGGGTCTAACTCAACAGCTGCGCTCCAGACTAACCCCACATCATGTAGAGCGGGTCTAACTCAACAGCTGCGCTCCAGACTAACCCCACATCATGTAGAGCTGGGTCTAACTCAACAGCTGATCTCCAGACTAACCCCACATCATGTAGAGCTGGTCTAACTCAACAGCTGATCTCCAGACTAACCCCACATCATGTAGAGCTGGTCTAACTCAACAGCTGATCTCCAGACTAACCCCACATCATGTAGAGCTGGTCTAACTCAACAGCTGAGCTCCAGACTAACCCCACATCATGTAGAGCTGGTCTAACTCAACAGCTGAGCTCCAGACTAACCCCACATCATGTAGAGCGGGTCTAACTCAACAGCTGATCCTCCAGACTAACCCCACATCATGTAGAGCGGTCTAACTCAACAGCTGACTCCAGACTAACCCCACATCATGTAGAGCTGGTCTAACTCAACAGCTGATCTCCAGACTAACCCCACATCATGTAGAGCGGTCTAACTCAACAGCTGAGCTCCAGACTAACCCCACATCATGTAGAGCGGTCTAACTCAACAGCTGCCTCCAGACTAACCCCACATCATGTAGAGCTGGTCTAACTCAACAGCTGACCTCCAGACTAACCCCACATCATGTAGAGCTGGTCTAACTCAACAGCTGCGTCCAGACTAACCCCACATCATGTAGAGGGGTCTAACTCAAACAGCTGTCTCCAGACTAACCCCACATCATGTAGAGCTGGTCTAACTCAACAGCTGATCTCCAGACTAACCCCACATCATGTAGAGCTGGTCTAACTCAACAGCTGAGCTCCAGACTAACCCCACATCATGTAGAGCTGGTCTAACTCAACAGCTGACTCCAGACTAACCCCACATCATGTAGAGCTGGGTCTAACTCAACAGCTGACTCCAGACTAACCCCACATCATGTAGAGCTGGTCTAACTCAACAGCTGGCTCCAGACTAACCCCACATCATGTAGAGCTGGTCTAACTCAACAGCTGAGCTCCAGACTAACCCCACATCATGTAGAGCTGGTCTAACTCAACAGCTGAGCTCCAGACTAACCCCAAATCATGTAGAGCGGGTCTAACTCAACAGCTGAGCTGCAGACTAACCCCACATCATGTAGAGCGGGTCTAACTCAACAGCTGAGCTCCAGACTAACCCCACATCATGTAGAGCGGGTCTAACTCAACAGCTGAGCTCCAGACTAACCCCACATCATGTAGAGCGGGTCTAACTAAACAGCTGAGCTCCAGACTAACCCCAAATCATGTAGAGCTGGTCTAACTCAACAGCTGAGCTCCAGACTAACCCCACATCATGTAGAGCGGGTCTAACTCTTCAGAGACAAACACTTCCGCTTTGCTACTTCCGCTTTGCTACCTGCTGTGAGCTGTGCATTTGTTTGCGTCGTGGCTGTCTAAGCCTCGTATTAGCTTCATATTTTTCCGTATTTCTCTCTTTTATTCTGTTCTGCAACATCATTTAACTCATAATTACAACTCGGACTGTTGGTCGCAGAGCGAGACACCGCTTCACTGCTGCTCGCCCTGCGATCGACTGATTTTGTCAGCCTCGTTGCCTGCTGTGCGCTTGTCTGCGTCGTGGCTGTCTAGCCTCGTATTAGACGCGTCTCAAGCCATTATACGGCTGGAACCGCAAATACGGTAAGAACATCGGTTGTTGGTCGTAGAGCGAGACACTGCTTCACTGCTGCTCGCCCTGCGATCGACTGATTTATCCGCCTCGCTGTCTGCCGTGAGTTTGTTTGTATGCGTCGTGGCTGTCTAAGCCTCGTATTAGGTTCGTATTTCCTTGTGTTTTTCCGTATTTCCTCCTTTTATTCTGTTTTGAACCATCATTTAACACATAATTATAACTAGGACTGTTGAACAGACGCGTCTCAAGCCGTTACCCAACACCACTAACCACTAAGTTGCTAACTTACTGTCCATCTGTTAAAATGGCGAATATATCAGGTGTATGTTATCTACCTTTTTGTGCAGATGAGAACAAATCTGAGTTGCTCGCGGTGCAGTCTGAATTAGAAGCTGTAGAAAAGCAGATCCGTGACCTTCTAGAGAGACAAACTGAGCTGAGAGACCGGCGTTTAGCTCTTGAAACATCACGCGCTGATGCACACGGATCAGTGATTAACGTTAGTAACCCGCTGACGCCGACCTCGTCTACTCCGTCCGTTTCTCAGCACTGGTCCCGAACGTCCAGGTCACGATCGGCCATGGTTTCATTCACTCCGGCTTCAACACACCACCACGAAGCCTGGGTGGTTCCGCGGAAGCCGCGAGCCAGGACAAGAATCTTTTCGCCCCTCCCGGTTTTCGAGATCTCCACTCAGAACCGCTTTCTCCCTCTTCGTGAAACGGAACGCGATGCTGTGATCATCGGCGATTCCACCGTCCGACACGTCCATGCTACGTTAGGTAAAAGTAAGGTGCACAGTCACTGCTTTCCTGGTGCTCGTGTTCTCGATATCACTGCGCGGGTAACTGAGATCTTGAACGGTGACGAGCGCGTCGGAGCTGTTGTGCTGCACGCGGGATCTAACGACACTAGGCTGCGACAGACGGAGGTTCTGAAGAAAGACTTCAGGAGCCTTATCGATACGGTACGCAGCACATCGCCTGAAATAGCGATTATTGTGTCTGGACCGCTTCCTACGTACCGACGAGGGCATGAAAAGTTCAGTAGATTATTCGCGCTTAATGAATGGTTATTGTCATGGTGCAATGAGCAAAAATTGCTCTTTGTAAATAATTGGAATCTGTTTTGGGAGCGACCGAGGCTCTTCCGCGCTGATGGCTTACACCCAAGTAGAATAGGGGCAGATCTTCTGTCAGATAACATCTCCAAGATGTTAAATACCGTTTGACTAGTAACCAAAAATCCAAATCACAGTCTCTACTGCACCAATTTAATTGATATTAATACTAGTGTAGAACATTGCATAGAAACTGTGTCTATTCCTCGTTTACTAAGATCAAATAATAAATCTACTGCGGGATCTAGAAAAAATCTAATTGTTATTAAAACAAAAACTCTCGCTATTAGTGAACAAAAACAATTTCTAAAGCTAGGTCTTCTAAACATTAGATCACTCACACCTAAGGCAGTTATTGTAAATAAAATGGTCACAGATAATAATTTCGATGTTCTGTGCCTTACTGAAACCTGGCTTAAACCAAATGATTATTTCGGTCTAAATGAGTCTACTCCGCCAGGATACTGTTATAAGCATGAGCCCCGTCTGATCGGTCGTGGCGGCGGTGTTGCAACAATCTATAGAGATATTCTCAATGTTACTCAGAAAACTTGTCATAGGTTTAATTCGTTTGAAGTACTTGTGCTAAATGTTACGCTGTTAGATGTAAGAAAAAAATCCCTATTATCTCTAGCATTGGCTACCGTATATCGACCTCCAGGGCCTTACGCCGATTTTCTAAAAGAGTTTGCTGACTTTCTATCAGATCTTTTGGTCAACGTCGATAAAGCATTAATTGTTGGAGATTTTAACATACACGTAGATAATTTAAATGATGCGTTAGGGGCTGCGTTTACAGATCTATTAAACTCCTTCGGGGTCAAGCAAAACGTCACCGGACCAACTCATCGTCTTAATCATACACTCGATTTAATTATATCATATGGAACCGATCCAACCGATATAGATATCATTCCACTAACTGATGATGTCACTGACGATTACATGGTAACTTGCATACTACGTACTGCTGTATTATGTCATGCTGCGCCACGTTATCGACCAGGTAGAACAATTCTTCCATCCACCATAGATAATTTCTCAAATAGCTTATCTGATCTGTGTCAGCTGCTGCCTGAACCCAAACAAACAGATGAACTAGACGAATTAACTAGCACTATGGGCACCATTCTCTCTAGAACATTGGATATGGTTGCACCCATTCGATTAAAAAAGGTCAGAGAAAAAAGTATAGCACCATGGTACAATAATACTACGTATGTTTTAAAGAGAGAAACCCGTAATTTAGAGCGTAAATGGAAAAAAAAACTAATTTAGAGGTCTTTAGAATCGCGTGGAAAGACAGTATGTCACGTTATAAAAAGGCCCTTAAAACGGCCAGGGCTGAGCACCTCAGCAAATTAATAGAAAACAACCAAAATAATCCAAGGTTTTTATTTAATACCGTGGCTAGACTAACAAATAAACAGAAGTCGTCTGAACAAAATACCTTGTTACAGTTCAGTAGTAATGATTTCATGAACTTCTTCACCGAGAAAATTGAAAGCATCAGAATCAAAATCGTAAACGTTCAATCTTTGCTCGCGCCTTATAATTCAGCCGCAATTATCACCCCGCAAGAACAATTTCAATGCTTTACAACCATAGAACAAAAAGAGTTAAATAAACTTATCACTTCATCTAAAACAACAACATGTTTATTAGATCCTATACCAACTAAACTACTGAAAGAAGTATTACCTATAGTGGAAGAGCCTCTTCTCAATATTATTAATTCGTCTTTATCTTTAGGTCATGTTCCAAGAACATTCAAGCTGGCAGTTATAAAACCTCTTATTAAGAAACCACAATTAGATCCAAATAACCTAGCAAATTACAGACCCATTTCGAATCTTCCATTTATGTCAAAAATATTAGAAAAAGTTGTGTCCGCTCAACTCGGCTCTTTCTTGCAAGAAAACGACATCTATGAAAAGTTTCAGTCTGGATTCAGGCCACATCATAGCACTGAAACTGCGCTTGTTAGAATCATAAATGATCTACTTTTAGCTTCGGACCAAGGCTGTATCTCAGTACTAGTTTTACTTGATCTTAGTGCTGCGTTCGATACTATAGATCACACAATACTCTTAGATCGACTACAAAATTACACTGGTGTTCAAGGACAAGCATTAAGCTGGTTCAGGTCATACTTATCTGACCGCTACCATTTCGTCTACTTAAATGGAGAAAAATCGATCATGACTTCGGCAAACCATGGAGTGCCGCAGGGATCTGTGTTAGGCCCTTTATTATTCTCAATATATATGCTGCCACTTGGTAATATTCTAAGGAAACATGGAATTAGTTTCCATTGCTATGCTGATGACACTCAAATATATATTTCATCACGGCCAGATGAATACGCTAAATTATCCAAATTGACAGATTGTGTTAAAGATATAAAAGATTGGATGACGCGTAACTTTCTTTTATTAAATCCAGATAAGACAGAGGTAATACTTATCGGTTCTAAAAACCATCTACAAAACCTCTCACAACACAACTTTAACATAGTAGGATGCCCTGTTACTTTATCCGCTACAGTAAAAGACCTGGGTGTTATATTAGACTGCAACCTGTCTTTTGAAAAGCATATTTCATATGTTACAAGAACAGCATTTTTCCACCTTAGAAACATTGCTAAGCTACGTAATATGCTATCTGTTTCTGATGCAGAAAAGTTAGTTCATGCATTCATGACCTCGAGACTAGATTACTGTAATGCTTTATTAGCTGGTTGTCCTGCATCCTCAATAAACAAGCTACAGTTAGTGCAAAATGCAGCCGCTAGAGTTCTTACTAGATCAAGAAAATATGATCATATAACACCAGTTTTATCATCACTTCATTGGTTACCTATAAAGTTCCGTATTAATTACAAGGTATTGCTTTTGACCTATAAAGCTCTAAATGGTTTAGCTCCAGTCTATTTAACGGATCTTCTATCGCCTTACAATCCATCGCGCTCTTTAAGATCACTAAATTCGAGGCTTCTGGTCATTCCTAGGATATCCAGATCCACCAAAGGAGGGAGAGCATTTTCACATCTAGCTCCGAAGCTCTGGAATAGCCTTCCTGATATTGTTCGTTGCTCAGACTCGCTCTCCCAGTTTAAAACTAGACTAAAGACGCATCTATTTAGCCAGGCATTTATATAAATTTTTATCTTACAGTTACTGTAAATTCGGCCTCTAGTTCATAAACGCCAGAGGAGAACTGGCCCCGACTGAGCCTGGGTTCTCCCAAGGTTTTTTTTTTCTCCATTGGGTGATCTGATGGAGTTTTAGGACACCATTGGGTCACTTGATGGAGTTTTTCGGTTCCTTGCCACTGTTGCCTTTGGCTTGCTCAGTTGGGGATATTCAAATTAATTAAACAATCATACCATTGATCAGCTCTACCAAACTTGGATGTCCTTTTTGGATGTCCAGTAATAAACAAACATTGTTGAGTTGTTTTGATTGATACTGTAAAGCAGCTTTGATACAATCTGTATTGTGAAAAGCGCTATATAAATATATTTGACTTGACTTGACTTGACTTGACTAACTCAACAGCTGATCTCCAGACTAACCCCACATCATGTAGACATGTTACTTGTTTTAAATAAAAACTAAACAAGGTGTGGATTGAGGAAGGCCTGCTATATTTTATTTGACGTAAAATTGGCCGGGTTTTCAAAGCTTCAAACGGATTCAGTGTTTTCTTTTTGTCATCTTAATTAGTTAATTATTTAAGTTAAAAAATAATTAGTGTAGGCCTATTTTATATTTTTTATTTATATTATTTTATTCAGTTTTTCTCTGTTGTCACTGTCAGAAATGTTGCAAGTGCGTGAAAATTTGATGTGAATCCTGTTTATGGAGCCGCTGGTGTGTGTGTGTGTGTATGTGTGTGTGTGTGTGTGCCAGGGATGGAAATTAGCACCCGCCACCAGCCAAATGCGGGTGATTTTGTGTTGTGGCGGGTAAACTCGCTTCACCTACCGGCCACCGTGGCGGGTAAATAAAAATTGCATACTGTTTCACCCGGACGTCCAAAGGGAGAGCTAGCCGCGAGCGCATGGTCTATTTTTAGGGCGGGGTAGGTTTCTTGTGTAGTAAAGAGCTAGCCGCGCAAATATCTACCCACGAGAGTGTCGCGGGCGCGATCAGTGGAAACATAAAAACATACAAACAGGACATCATTCAAACTGCAAATGTTTACTTATATTTCTGTACACTCGCAATAAAACACAATATTGTGCTTTTGTCACACTCTAAACTCTTGTCTAACTGTAACCTACAACTGTCACCCAACCACACAGACGCACGCACGCACAGTTTTTAAAAGCAAAACATTTATCCAACCTCATTTCAAAACGGTCAAAACAGGTTACATCTTTTGGACATTCATCATATCCCATTGGTTTTCATTTCTTGTCCTCGGAGTCAGAGCACTAATCTGTTTTTTTTTTAAAGGTACACATTCTACATTGCTTAATTAAAAAAGAAAATCAAATGTGTTTTTAATGGTATATTATTTTATACGGAAATCAATTATTTATAATTCAGATGAGAATAAAGTTAAGGTTAATTAAAATTAAGGAAAACAAATAAATTTATCTGAAATATAGCAAATTAATTTTAAATTCAGGTACAATTACCAAACATATCTCAAGGTCTGTTTATTAATTTAATTAATAAACTAATTGTATAAAACTATTGTCAGTGCACTACAAATAAACTGGTTCTATACCTTTATTAATAAAACGTATACAACTTAAAAATACAAGGCTTAAGACATTTATAAAAATGCCTTCTGCATTTTTGTTTTGCTTTTCACTCCATTGTACCGAAATCGTACCGAACCGTGACGTCTGAAGCTCCGAGGTATGAAACGAACCGTGACTTCTGTGTACCGTTCCACCCCTAATGCAATACAGTTTCATTATTGTTCATTATTATCCATACCTTACTATAAATAATTTGTGCGACTAAATCATGTTTTGCGCCAGTAACTGAAAAAGTTAGTAGCGCAAGTGCCAGCAGTGGAAAAGGTTAGTGTAGTTGCCTGTCCAGCATAGAGTGCGGTTCAGTTTTTTGTTTAATCCGCCCTACTCATTTAATGAAATGTATATCAGTTCATGGTTTGTGTGTGTATAAGAGAGAAAGAGAAAATGTCTGTATTGCATTGAGACTTGAGATTAAATAAACTGCTTAAGTATTGTAGATCTTGTAGTATTAATTTTCACATGCAGTTACACATTGTCGGTTAAAAACAAGAAAGTGGCTGGTAAAAACATTGAGTGGCTGGTAGATTTTGAAATCCACAGTGGCCGGTGGACAAAAAAGTTAATTTCCATCCCTGGTGTGTGCGTGTGCGTGTGTGTGTGTGTGTGTGTGTGTGTGTGCGTGTGTGTGTGTGTGTGCGTGTGTGTCTGTGTCTCGGTGATGTTCAGTGCTAGAGATGCTTGTAACGCTGGTCCTGTGTGATCTGATTGTGTGTGTTCATCTTCAGGCGGCCCGCAGAACAGCGACACGGACACACCGGAGGATGCTTCATCACAGGTGAGGCTCACACACACACACACACACACACACACACACACACACACACACACACACACACAGGGAATTATCATTCAACTAAGAGCACAAATAATAAACATTTGATGAAAGTGTGTGTGTGGGAAGTACTGACAGGAGACTGTATTCACAGGAAGTGTCTCTAAGCAACCACAGGATGTTCATTACTGGAGCAGATATAAACAGACCTGTACACACACTCCTCACTCATGTGACTCAGACACACACACACACACACACACACACACACAGCATTATCAGTGTGACATTTCCTCTTTCTCATGATGCGTCTGGTCGTCTGAGCTGCTGCTTTCACACGTGTGTCACATGACCTCCGTGTTCTGATGCGTGACGCAGTAAACCTTCACCGGTGTGAACGTCAGACGTGTGTAATAAACATGTTTTTTAAAGATGATGTTTATGAAACAAAAGGATGTCACGCAAATGCGCATGTAACAAAATAAAATAACTAAATATTCCCGAGTCATGTAAAAGATTAATCCAAAATGAACGAATCATTCATGATTGGCCGTCTTTACTTCACAGTGAAGTTGAGAAAACATGATTCAATTCAATTCAATTCAAGTTTATTTGTATAGTGCTTTTCACAATACACATTGTCTCAAAGCAGCTTTACAGAAAGTGCATTTCAGAAATGTACAAAGAAAAATACATTTAGTTAATCATGTATAAATTTAGGCATAACATATCGCCGGTGTTTAGTCGTCTCTTCACAGGTGTTTAGTCGTCTCTCCACCGGCGTTTAGTCGTCTCATCACAGGTGTTGGGGCATCTGAAGTCTCCGTGAGAGGCTGGATACAAACTGGAGCTGACGAACGCTAATTACCTCGGGACTAGCGTCCCGAGATAACAGCAGAAAGACAGATGGGAAATAATTAGCATAGCTGATGTTCATAATATTAATGCATTCGAACTGATTCAGTAGTAGTATAAAAGGTAAGCATTAAGTGAATGCTTGGTTAAAGAGATGCGTCTTTAATCTAGTTTTAAACTGGGACAGCGAGTCTGAGTCTCGAACAATATCAGGAAGGCTATACCAGAGTTTAGGAGATAAATGTGAGAACGCCCTCCCTCCTTTAGTAGACTTAGATATCCTAGGAATGACCAGAAGCCTCGAATTTTGTGATCTTAAAGAGCGCGATGGATTGTAGGGCGATAGAAGGTCTGTTAAATACACAGGAGCTAAACCATTTAGAGCTTTATAAGTCAGTAGTAATACTTTGTAATTGATACGGAACTTAATAGGTAACCAGTGTAGAGATGATAAAATTGGTGTTATATGATCATATTTTCTTGATCTAGTAAGAACTCTAGCGGCTGCATTTTGGACTAACTGTAGCTTGTTTATTGAGGATGCAGGACAACCAGCTAATAAAGCATTACAGTAATCTAGTCTCGAGGTCATGAATGCATGAACTAACTTTTCTGCATCTGAAACAGATAGCATGTTACGTAGCTTAGCAATGTTTCTAAGGTGGAAAAAGGCTGTTCTTGTAACATATGAAATATGATTTTTGAAAGTCAAGTTGCGGTCTAGCATAACACCCA